>OY997274.1:490815028-491415028 GCA_963921465.1 Triticum timopheevii | reverse complement strand
GGGCTTCAGAGAGGGGGATTCGTTGCCGTCGTCATCATCAACCATCCTCCATCACCAATTTCATGATGCTCACCGTCGTGCGTGAGTAATTCCATCATAGACTTGCTGGATGGTGATGGGTTGGATGAGATTTACCATGTAATCAAGTTAGTTTTGTTAGGGTTTGATCCCTAGTATCCACTATGTTCTGAGAATGATGTTGCTATGACTTTGCTATGCTTAATGCTTGTCACTAGGGCCCGAGTGCCATGATTTCAGATCTGAACCTATTATGTTTTCATGAATATATGTGTGTTCTTGATCCTATCTTGCAAGTCTATAGTCACCTATTATGTGTTATGATCCGACAACCCCGAAGTGACAATAATCGTGATACTTCTCGATGATGACCGTAGTTTGAGGAGTTCATGTATTAACTATTTGTTAATGCTTTGTTCATGTTCTCTATTAAAAGGAGGCCTTAATATCCCTTTGTTTCCATAAGGACCCCGCTGCCACGGGAGGGTAGGACAAAAGATGTCATGCAAGTTCTTTTCCATAAGCACGTATGACTATATACGGAATACATGCCTACATTACATTGATGAATTGGAGCTAGTTCTGTGTCACCCTATGTTATAGCTATTACATGAGTAATCGCATCAGACATAATTATCCATCACTGATCCAATGCCTACGAGCTTTTCACATCTTGTGCTTCCCTTATTTACTTTTCGGTTGCTATTGCTACAATCACTACAAAACCCAAAAATATTACTTTTGCTACCGTTACCTTTATTATCATATTACTTTGCTATTAAATACTTTGATGCAGATACTAAGTTATCCAGGTGTGGTTGAATTGCCAACTCAACTACTAATACTCAATAATATTCTTTGGCTCCCCTTGTGTCGAATAAATAAATTTGGGTTGAATACTTTACCCTCGAAAGCTGTTGCGATCCCCTACACTTGTGGGTTATCAGAGTCCCCAGGGCGTGTACAGCCCCGCCCTGACACATGGCTAGCACGGTAGGGCTAGACGAGGTATATCTGGGCACATGTGAGCCAGCGCGGAACTCACGAGGCCCTACCTCAAGGCGGGTTGCGCCTAATCTTGAGCCTTGGGCGGCTGAGTGTTCCTGCGAGGTGGTTAGATACAAATGCTCTACGTCCTTAGGTCCCGGCCCTCGAGCGAGCTCAGCCGCCACTGGTATGCTAGGTCGCGATGCCGTGGACAAGGCCACGGGGTGAGGGTTCGAGAGCCAGTAAGAGCTCCTAAATCGCGATGCTCAGGCGCCCCCCTTTTAACGCGCAAGCGATTTGTATGAGGGAGAAAAAGTCCCATGGTAGGCGGGAGATGATAATCATAGGCAGGTTAAGCATGAAAGGCAAATCAACTTAGATAGATGCAGGAAGGATACATGCCACTGGGCCAGGCCCGAGCGGCTTGGGGATGATGCAGCCCGAGGGGCGCCCCCAGCAAGGTAAACTAAAGACATAAGCGAAAGGGATACATGCCGCAGGGACAAACTCATGCGACCTAGGAATGATGCAGCCCTGAGGGCGCTCCTAGCTGAAATGAACTCAAAAGGTGTCACCTGATACCATTGTAGAGCGGGTGTTGGAGTAGCCGACGATGCGCGGTGAAGAGGCCGATCCTCGCGAGCCACCGGAGCCCTGTGCCTCGGGAGGCTCTGGGGGTCCGGGTGGTTCCTCGAGGACCATCTCCATCTCTGCCAGGACCGCGTGGTGTCTGGCCTCCTGAGCTACCAGAATGCTCCGCAGAAGACGCTAGTGAGCGGCAGCCGCGTTCGGCAGGACGAAAGGCATGCGAACATAGCTGTGCAGCGGACCCTCGGAACATCCCACACACGAAGGCCAGAAGCGCTCCTGAGATGCGACTCGGCTGAGCCCTGGGTAGTCAATGCAGACGTGCAGCTCACCATCCTCGCCTGGATGGGGAGCTACGCCAGGTAGGCGGCGATCACCGCATATGACTCTCGATTCTTGAAGCTCCTGAGTGGCCTTGGTGATGAACTCCTTAGGGTTGGGCCCTCCTTGCCTCATGCCTTCCTGAGAGGAACGTGCCGCGAAGCACGCCTCCAAGTGGTGCCCGAGCGCCTCCCTCGTGGTCCTAGCAAAGTCTGAGGCCCTCCAGGAGAGAGCCCCCGAGCCTTGCCCGAGGAGGGCGCCGGGTGCGCCTTCCTATGCGACAAAGGGAGGCGCCCCTTGCACGGGCGCAGATCCTGACGTGACGCCCCCGGAGATGCCAACCTCCTGAGGCCTTGAGTTGGGCGATGTCTTCTTCTTCCTGGGAACTGCCTTGGGAGGGTTCTCGCTCTTGCTGTGTCGGTTCTCGACTGATGCAGCTTGGAAGGCACGCTCGAGAGAGCACACCGCATCCTTCTCTTCGCAGGGGACTGTGATGATTCCGCCGCTTCCCGTCATCTTGAGGACATTGTAACCATGGTGAGTTACCACCATGAACTTGGCCAGGGCTGGATACCCGAGGATGGCATTGTATGGAAGGTGAATGTGGGCAACGTCGAAGTCGATGAGCTCGGTACGGTAGTTCTTGTGCTGTCCGAAGGTGACAGGGAGGCGAACCTGCCCTATCAGAGTGGTGGAGCCGTCAGTGACTCCTGAGAAAGTCTTGGTTGGCTGAAGTTGATCATAAGGCACTTGGAGGTTGTTGAACGTCTCGACGGACAGAACGTTGAGCCCTGCGCCTCCATTGATGAGGGTCCTGGCAACTTGCACATTGCTGATGACTGGGGAGCAAAGCATCGGAAGGATGCCAGCCGTAGCCGCACACTTGAGCTGATCCGCTGAGCTGAACGTGATGGCGCACGTGGACCACCTGAGAGGGCGCATGGCCTCGAGCTTGGGGAGGACTGCATTCACCTCACGAGCAAACTGCTTGAAGATAGGCTGAGAGGCTGGGGCCTGGGCACCGCCCAGGATGCAAGCGATAGCATGTGGCTCCTGGAAGCCCCCAGCCCCCTCATCCTGGTGGTGGTCGTCATTCCTTCTTGGCGGTGGTGGCAGAGGAGGAAGGCTTGCGTTGCCCTGTGGGCGATCCTCGCGAGGCTGATCCCTCCAAGCCCCCTCGCGAGGCTGGTCCTGCCAGCGATCCTCGCAAGGTCGGTCACGCCACTCCTGGTGAGGGCCTCGGTCGTCCCATCGTCCTCCACCTCTTCCTCCTCCTTGGCCGTAGCCCCGATCGATGCGCTCGGGGCATCGACCGATGCGTCCTTCTCAAACGGTTCTGAGCTCCTGGCACTCGTTGGTGTTGTGGGTGTAGAGGTTGTGGTAGGTGCAGAATCGGTTGCCCTTGGACGACTCCGACTGGTCCCTGCCGTGCTTCGTGTCTGGTTCTGCTGCGAGAGCAGATGCTCCTTTGCACTTCACGTCCTTGGCCTCGGCTTTCTTCTCTTCTTGGTCAGCAGCTGGAAGCTCGAGGAGGGAGAGGCGCCCCTCCTCAGCTCTTGTGCACTTGGTCGCTAGGTTGAATAGCTCCAGAGATGTGCACAGATCCACATGGATGGCGAACTCCTCCTTCGTCTTGACATCGCGGACACCGTCAGAGAACGCTGAGATGATGGCCTCCTTAGTCACCTTGGGAATCTTGAGGCGAGCGACGTTGAAATGCTGGATGTACTTCTGCAAGGTCTCTCCTGGCTGTTGCTTGATGCAGTGCAGGTCACCCACGACCGAGGGACAGTCGCGAGTACCCTGGGAATTGGCGATGAGGCGGCTGCGCATCTCGTCCCAAGAAGAGATCGTGCCGGGAGGCAGGTTCACGAGCCAAGTGCAGGCACCATCCTTGAGCGCCATGGGAAACCAGTTCGCCATGACCTTTTTGTCTCTGTTGGCCGCCTCAATGCCCAGCTCATAGAGCTGCTGGAACTCCACGGGGTTGGCAGTGCCATCATAGCGAGGAGGCAGATCCGGGTTGAACTTGCCCGGCCAAGCGACACTGCGTAGCTCGATGGTGAAGGCGCGACAGCCTGCGGTGGCCACCGGAGCCCTTTGCAGTCGTGGGGCCTGCTCTTGGAGATTCCTGCGCGCCGCCGCCAGGGGCAGCACGGGGTCTTGATGTGCTGGTGCAGGGATGCGGTCTTGACGCGCTGGAGCGGGGAGCACGTGAGCGCCTTCTTGGGGCCGAGGGATTTCTTGGCAGCTCCTTTCTTGTCGCGCGGGCACTGGACACGGTGGGTCTCGTCCAGCGGCCGCGCGCCTTGGAGCCAGGGCACCTTCTTGGGGAGGAGGTGGCAGAGGCACCTCCTGAGCTGCATCGCCCACTCAGGACAGAGGGCAAGGCAGCGAAATGGACGGCGCAGGAGAACCCCCTGCGGCGCTGATGACCTCGGTGATGCGAGTGAGACACTCCTCGTAGAGGTCGTTGATGGGGCGGTAATGCAGGAGCTCACATGCCAGGAGCAACGCGGCCTGCGCGTCCGTGGGACCGCGATGAGCGTGAGACGACGAACCAGCTGGAGTTAGCGACGGAGTGGTGGTGCGGCCTTCCCACCGCACCGAGGGATGCAGCGACGATGCTTGCTGCTCGTTCCCCGTCGGGCCAGTGGCGGCGTTGGCGGAAGGCGACGGAGAACGACGAGGAGGCCCACCGATGGGAGCCGTCTAGGCGATGCGGGCGGCGAGAGCAGCCCGACGCTCGGTGCGAGCTCGGCGAGCGTCCACCATGGATGCGACGAAGCGATGGAATGCAGAACAGCGGAAAGAAGATTCCGGTGCACCCCTACCTGGCGCGCCAAATGTCGGATATCGGGTTCCGGAAAAATCCTTGAGGTTCGAACTCTGGGGTGCGCACGAAGATCTTCTCCCTACCGATCCACGACCCAAAACCTCGCCGCAAATCTAAGCTACACGATGAACAACACAAGGGACACAAGATTTATACTGGTTCGGGCCACCGTTGTGGTGTAATACCCTAATCCAGTGTGTGGTGTGGTGGATTGCCTCTGGGGCTGATGATGAACAGTACAGAGGAAGAACTGCCTCGCGAGGGGTGTTCTTGAGCTGGTGTGGTGCTCTACTAGGGAAGGATTCGATCCCCTTTCTACCATGGTGGCTATCTCTATTTATAGATGCCCTAGTCCTCTTCCCAAAAATTGAGCAGGAAGGGAGCCAACAACGGCCATTTTCAAGGGGGACAGCTAGTACAACCTATCCTGACTAAAGCTGGTCTTCGACTGCCAAAGGCACTGGCGATGACGCCGTCCTGGGCTCCACGGTGATCTTCGTCCTGCCATCCTGCTGGTCTTGGTCTCGTTGCACCAATAGGGAAACCTTTGTTTGTGCCTCGGTACTCCACGCCTGCGCTTGCCCCCTTTGCACCAAAGAGGAAACGAGGACACTGCGCTGGCTGGCGCCCGCCTGGTCTCGATCGTCATGGCTTGCGTCACGAGCACCTCGCGAGGTCCTCCTTGCCTTGATCTCTCCGCCTCCTCGCGAGCCTGCCTGGTGAGGCCTCCCCTTAGGAAGCCTTGCATCGTCCGCCCCGCGAGGCTTGGCCCCTCGTGAGGGTCTTGAACTTGGGTTGATGAAGACGGGCCGTACTGGGCCACTGCTTGAGCCACGCCACAGGCCGCAGGCAGGCAAGTCTGGGGACCACCATTCCTAGAACGCCAACACCCACGGAACTCATTACGGTTCGCCTTGAGTACTTTCTTACGACGAAATCGTACAAGATCTGCACCAGCGTGATGACGCTGTGCTACTCGAGGAGAACCGTCTCCGGGCTACTACGCGTGCTGCATGCTACCAGCAAGCCCTACGTCGCTATCATATCCGCAGGGTTCATGCCCGGTGTTTTGAGGAAGGTGACCTTGTCCTTGTTGGAAATATGCCCTAGAGGCAATAATAAAATGGTTATTATTATATTTCTTTATTCATGATAATTGTGTATCGTTCATGCTATAATCGTATTATCCGGAAATCGTAATACGTGTGTGAATACATAGACCACAACAAGTCCCTAGTAAGCCTCTAGTTGACTGCTCATTGATCAACAAATAGTCATGGTTTCCTGACTATGGACATTGGATGTCATTGATAACGGGATCACATCATTAGGCGAATGATGTGATGGACAAGACCCAATCCTAAGCATAGCACAAAGATCGTGTAGTTCGTTTCGCTAGAGCTTTTCCAAATGTCAAGTATCATTTCCTTAGACCATGAGATTGTGCAACTCCCGGATACCGTAGGAGTGCTTTGGGTGTGCCAAACGTCACCACGTAACTGGGTGGCTATAAAGGTGCACTACGGGTATCTCCGAAAGTGTCTGTTGGGTTGGCATGAATCGAGACTGGGATTTGTCACTCCCTATGACGGAGAGGTATCTCTGGGCCCACTCGGTAATGCATCATCATAATGAGCGCAATGTGACCAAGTGTCTAGTCACGGGATCATGCATTACGGTACGAGTAAAGTGACTTGCCGGTAACGAGACTGAACGAGGTATTGGGATACCGACGATCGAGTCTCGGGCAAGTAACGTACCAATTGACAAAGGGAATTGTATACGGGATTGATTGAATCCTCGACATCATGCTTCATCCGATGAGATCATCGAGGAGCATGTGGGAGCCAACATGGGTATCCAGATCCCGCTGTTGGTTATTGACCGGAGAGGTGTCTCGGTCATGTCTGCATGTCTCCCGAACCCGTAGGGTCTACACACTTAAGGTTCGGTGACGCTAGGGTTGTAGAGATATGAATATGCAGTAACCCGAAAGTTGTTCGGAGTCCCGGATGAGATCCTGGACGTCACGAGGAGTTCCGGAATGGTCCAGAGGTGAAGAATTATATATAGGAAGTGCAGTTTCGGCCATCGGGAAAGTTTCGGGGGTCACCGGTATTGTACCGGGACCACAAGAAGGGTCCCGGGGGTCCACCGGGTGGGGCCACCTATCCCGGAGGGCCCCGTGGGCTGAAGTGGGGAGGGGACTAGCCCCTGGTGGGCTGGTGCGCCCCCCTGGGCCCCCCTGCGCCTAGGGTTGGAAACCCTAGGGTGGGGGTGCCTCCACTTGCCTTGGGGGGCAAGCCTCCCCCCTGGCCGCCGCCCCCCTTGGAGATCCCATCTCTAGGGCCGGCGCCCCCCCTTGGGGACCCTATATAAAGAGGGGGGAGGGAGGGCAGCCGCACCCTTACACTTGGCGCCTCCCTTTTCCCTTGCTACACCTCTCCCTCCCGCGGACGCTTGGCGAAGCCCTGCCGGGATCCCTGCTGCATCCACCACCACGCCGTCGTGCTGCTGGATCTTCATCAACCTCTCCTTCCCCCTTGCTGGATCAAGAAGGAGGAGACGTCACGTTGACGGTACATGTGTTGAACGCGGAGGTGCCGTCCGTTCGGCGCTAGGATCTCCGGTGATCTGGATCACGACGAGTACGACTCCCTCAACCCCGTTCTCTTGAACACTTCCGCTCGCGATCTACCAGGGTATGTAGATGCACTCCTCTCTCTCGTTGCTGGATGAACTCCTAGATTGACCTCGGTGAACGTAGGAATTTTTTTTATTTTATGCAACGTTCTCCAACAGTGGCATCATGAGCTAGGTCTATGCGTAGTTCTCTTTGCACGAGTAGAACACAATTTGTTGTGGGTGTAGATGTTGTCAACTTTCTTACCACTACTAGTCTTATTTTGCTTCAGCGGTATTGTGGGATGAAGCGGCCCGGACCGACCTTACACGTACGCTTACGTGAGACAAGTTCCACCGATTGACATGCACTAGTTGCATAAGGTGGCTAGCGGGTGTCTGTCTCTCCCACTTTAGTTGGAGCGGATTCGATGAAAAGGGTCCTTATGAAGGGTAAATAGAAGTTGGCAAATCACGTTGTGGCTTTAACGTAGGTAAGAAAATGTTCTTGCTAGATCACCTATAGAAGCCATGTAAAAACTCGCAACAACAATTAGAGGACGTCTAACTTGTTTTTGCAGCAAGTGTTTTGTGATGTGATATGGCCAAAGGATGTGATGAATGATATATGTGATGTATGAGATGATCATGTTCTTGTAATAGGAATCAAGACTTGCATGTCGATGAGTATGACAACCGGCAAGAGCCATAGGAGTTGTCTTTATTTTTTGTATGACCTGCGTGTCATTGAAGAACGCCATGTAAATTACTTTACTTTATTCCTAAACGCGTTAGCCATAGAAGTAGAAGTAGTCATTGGCGTGACAACTTCATGAAGACACGATGATGGAGATCATGGTGTCATGCCGGTGACGAAGATGATCTTGGCGCCCCGAAGATGGCGATCAAAGGAGCAATATGATATTGGCCATATCATGTCACTATTTGATTGCATGTGATGTTTATCATGTTTTTCATCTTGTTTACTTAGAACGACGGTAGTAAATAAGATGATCCCTCATAATAATTTCAAGAAACCCCTAACTGTGCACCGTTGCGAAGGTTCGTTGTTTCGAAGCACCACGTGATGATCGGGTGTGATAGATCCTAACGTTCGAATACAACGGGTGTAAGCCAGATTTACACACGCAATACAGTTAGGTTGACTTGACGAGCCTAGCATGTACAGACATGGCCTCGGAACACGAAAGACCGAAAGGTCAAAACATGAGTCGTATAGAAGATACGATCAACATGAAGATGTTCACCGATGATGACTAGTCCGTCTCACGTGATGATCGGACATGGCCTAGTTGACTCGGATCATGGATCACTTAGATGACTAGAGGGATGTCTATCTGATTGGGAGTTCATTGTTTGATTAGATGAACTTAATTATCATGAACTTAGTCTAAAATCTTTGAAATATGTCTTGTAGATCAAATGGCCCACGCTAATGTTGCCCTCAACTGAAACGCGTTCCTAGAGAAAACCAAACTGAAAGACGATGGTAGCAACTATACGGACTGGGTCCGGAACTTGAGGATCATCCTCATAGCTGCCAAGAAAGCATATGTCCTAGATGCACCGCTAGGTGAAGCACCCGTTTTCCCAGCAACTCAAGACGTTATGAACGCCTGGCAGTCGCATAGTGATGATTACTCCCTGGTTCAGTGCGGCATGCTTTACATCTTAGAACCAGGGCTCCAAAAGCGTTTTGAGCAGCACGGAGCATATGAGATGTTCCAAGAGCTGAAAATGGTTTTCCAAGCTCACGCCCGGGTCGAGAGATATGAAGTCTCCGACAAGTTCTACAGTTGTAAGATGGAGGAGAATGGTTCTGTCAGCGAGCACATACTCAAAATGTCTGGGTTGCACAACCACTTATCTCAACTGGGAGTTAATCTCCCGGATGACGCGGTGGTCGACAGAATCCTCCAGTCGCTCCCACCAAGCTACAAGAGCTTTGTGATGAACTTCAATATGCAGGGGATGGAAAAGACCATTCCTGAGGTATATCCAATGCTGAAATCAGCGGAGGTGGAGATCAAAAAGGAGCATCAAGTGTTGATGCTGAATAAAACCACTAAGTTCAAGAAGGGCAAGGGTAAGAAGAACTTCAAGAAGGACGGCAAGGAAGTTGCCGCGCCTGGTAAGCCAGTTGCTAGGAAGAAGTCAAGCAATGGACCCAAGCCTGAGACTGAGTGCTTTTATTGCAAGGGAAGCGGACACTGGAAGCGGAACTGCCCCAAGTACTTAACGGACAAGAAGGCCGGCAAAACCAAAGGTATACGTGATATACATGCAATTGATGTGTACCTTACCAGTGCTCGTAGTAGCTCCTGGGTATTTGATACCGGTGTGGTTGCTCATATTTGTAACTCAAAGCAGGAGCTGCGGAATAAGCGGAGACCGGCGAAGGACGAGGTGACGATGAGCGTCAGGAATGGTTCCAAGGTCGATGTGATCGCCGTCGGCACGCTACCTCTACATTTACCTACGGGATTAGTTTTGAACCTCAATAATTGTTATTTAGTACCAGCTTTGAGCATGAACATTGTATCAGCATCTCGTTTAATTCGAGATGGCTACTCATTTAAATCCGAGAATAATGGTTGTTCTATTTATATGAGTGATATGTTTTATGGTCATGCCCCACTGGTGAATGGTTTATTCTTAATGAATCTCGAGCGTAATGTTACACATATTCATAGTGTGAATACTAAAAGATGTAAATTTGATAACGATAGTCCCACATACTTGTGGCACTGCCGCCTTGGTCACATTGGTGTCAAGCGCATGAAGAAGCTCCATGCTGATGGACTTTTGGAGTCTCTAGATTATGAATTGTTTGACACATGCGAGCCATGCCTCATGGGCAAGATGACCAAGACTCCGTTCTCCGGAACAATGGAGCGAGCAACCAACTTATTGGAAATCATACATACTGATGTGTGCGGTCCAATGAGCGTTGAGGCTCGCGGAGGATATCGTTATGTTCTTACTCTCACTGATGACTTGAGTAGATATGGGTATGTCTACTTGATGAAACACAAGTCTGAGACCTTTGAAAAGTTCAAGGAATTTCAGAATGAGGTAGAGAATCAACGTGACCAAAAGATAAAGTTCTTACAATCAGATCGTGGGGGTGAATATTTAAGTCACAAATTTGGTATGCACTTAAGGAAATGTGGAATCGTTTCACAACTCACGCCGCCTGGAACACCTCAGCGAAATGGTGTGTCCGAATGTCTTAATCGCACTCTATTGGATATGGTGCGATCTATGATGTCACTTATCGATTTACCGCTATCATTTTGGGGATATGCTCTAGAGACAGCTACATTCACTTTAAATAGGGCACCGTCTAAATCCATTGAGATGACACCGTATGAATTATGGTTTGGGAAGAAACCTAAGCTGTCGTTTCTAAAAGTTTGGGGATGCGATGCTTATGTCAAGAAACTTCAAGCTGAGAAGCTCGAACCCAAGTCGGAAAAATGCGTCTTCATAGGATACCCTAAGGAAACCATTGGGTATACTTTCTACTCAAGATCCGAGGGTAAGGTCTTTGTTGCCAAGAACGGGTCCTTTCTGGAGAAAGAGTTTCTCTCGAAAGAATTAAGTGGGAGGAAAGTGGAACTTGATGAAGTACTACCTCTTGAACCGGTAAGTAGCGTAGCTCAGGAAGATGTTCCTGTGGTGCCTGCACCGACAAGAGAGGAGGTTAATGATGATGATCAAGATACTTCAGATCAAACTCTTACTGCTTCGAAGGTCCACAAGGACACGTTCCGCACCAGTGTGCTACGGCAACCCTGTCTTAGAAATCATGTTGTTAGACAACGGTGAACCTTCGAACTATGAAGAAGCGATGGCGGGCCCAGATTCCAACAAATGGCTTGAAGCCATGCAATCCGAGATAGGATCCATGTATGAAAACAAGTGTGGACTTTGACAGACTTGCCCGATGATCGGCGAGCAATAGAAAACAAATGGATCTTTAAGAAGAAGACGGGCGTGGATGGTAATATTACCATATATAAAGCTCGACTTGTCGCCAAGGGTTATCGACAAGTTCAAGGGATTGACTACGATGAGACATTCTCTCCCGTAGCGAAGCTGAAGTCCGTCCGAATCATGTTAGCAATTGCCGCATACTATGATTATGAGATATGGCAAGTGGACGTCAAAACGGCATTCCTTAACGGTCACCTTAAGGAAGAACTATATATGATGCAGCCGGAAGGTTTTGTCGACCCTAAGAATGCTAACAAGGTATGCAAGCTCCAGCGCTCCATCATGGGCTGGTGCAAGCATCTCGGAGTTGGAACATTCGCTTTAATGAGATGATTAAAGTGTTTGGGTTTATGCAGACTTATGGAGAAGCCTGCGTCTACAAGAAAGTGAGTGGGAGCTCTGTAGCATTTCTCATATTATATGTGGATGACATACTTTTGATGGGAAATGATATAAACTTTTGGACAGCATAAAGGCCTACTTGAATAAGTGTTTTTCAATGAAGGACCTTGGAGAAGCTGCTTACATATTAGGCATCAAAATCTATAGAGATAGATCAAGACGCCTCATAGGTCTTTCACAAAGCACATACCTTGATAAGATATTGAAGAAGTTCAATATAGATCAGTCCAAGAAGGGGTTCTTGCCTGTGTTGCAAGGTGTGAAATTGAGCTCAACTCAATGCCCGATCACGGCAGAAGATAGAGAAAAGATGAGTGTCGTCCCCTATGCCTCAGCCATAGGGTCTATCATGTATGCCATGACCTATACCAGACCTGATATAAACCTTGCCGTAAGTTTGGTAGGAAGGTACCAAAGTAATCCCGGCATGGAACACTGGACAGCGGTCAAAAACATCCTTAAGTACCTGAAAAGGACCAAGGACATGTTTCTCGTATATGGAGGTGATGAAGAGCTCGTCGAAAAGGGTTACGTCAACGCTAGCTTCGACACAGATCTGGATGACTCGAAATCACAAATCGGATACGTGTATATTTTGAATGGTGGGGCAGTAAGCTGGTGCAGTTGCAAGTAGAGCATCGTGGCGGGATCTACATGTGAAGTGGAGTACATGGCAGCCTCGGAGGCATCACATGAAGCAATCTGGGTGAAGGAGTTCATCACCGACCTGGGAGTCATATCCAATGTGTTGGGGCCGATTACACTCTTCTGTTACAACACTGGAGCTATTGCACTTGCCAAGGAGCCCAGGTTTCACAAGAAGACAAGGCACATCAAGCTTCGCTTCAACTCCATTCATGAAAATGTTCAAGATGGAGACATAGATATTTGTAAAGTACATACGGACCTGAATGTAGCAGATCCGTTGACTAAACCTCTCCCTAGAGCAAAACATGATCAACACCAGGAAGCAATGGGTGTTTGATACATCACAATGTAACTAGATTATTGACTCTAGTGCAAGTGGGAGACTGTTGGAAATATGCCCTAGAGGCAATAATAAAATGGTTATTATTATATTTCTTTATTCATGATAATTGTCTATTGTTGATGCTATAATCGTATTATCCGGAAATCGTAATACGTGTGTGAATACATAGACCACAACAAGTCCCTAGTAAGCCTCTAGTTGACTAGCTTGTTGATCAACAGATAGTCATGGTTTCGTGACTATGGACATTGGATGTCATTGATAACGGGATCACATCATTAGGAGAATGATGTGATGGACAAGACCCAATCCTAAGCATAGCACAAAGATCGTGTAGTTCGTTTCGCTAGAGCTTTTCCAAATGTCAAGTATCATTTTCTTAGACCATGAGATTGTGCAACTCCCGGATACCGTAGGAGTGCTTTGGGTGTGCCAAACATCACAACGTAACTGGGTGGCTATAAAGGTGCACTACGGGTATCTCTGAAAGTGTCTGTTGGGTTGGCACGAATCGAGACTGGGATTTTTCACTCCGTATGACGGAGAGGTATCTCTGGGCCCACTCGGTAATGCATCATCATAATGAGCTCAATGTGACCAAGTGTCTGGTCACAGGATCATGCATTATGGTACGAGTAAAGTGACTTGTCGGTAACGAGACTGAACGAGGTATTGGGATACCGATGATCGAGTCTCGGGCAAGTAACGTACCAATTGACAAAGGGAATTGTATACGGGATTGATTGAATCCTCGACATCGTGGTTCATCCGATGAGATCATCGAGGAGCATGTGGGAGCCAACATGGATATCTAGATCCCGCTGTTGGTTATTGACTGGAGAGGCGTCTCGGTCATGTCTGCATGTCTCCCGAACTTGTAGGGTCTACACACTTAAGGTTCGGTGACGCTAGGGTTGTAGAGATATGAATATGCAGTAACCCGAAATTTGTTCGGAGTCCCGGATGAGATCCTGGACGTCACGAGGAGTTCCGGAATGGTCCGGAGGTGAAGAATTATATATAGGAAGTGCAGTTTCGGCCATCGGGAAAGTTTCGGGGGTCACCAATATTGTCCCGGGACCACCGGAATGGTCCCGGGGGTCCATCGGGTGGGTCCACCTATCCCGGAGGGCCCCATGGGCTGAAGTGGGAAGGGGACCAGCCCCTGGTGGGCTGGTGCACCCCCCCTTGGCCCCCCTGCGCCTAGGGTTGGAAACCCTAGGGTGGGGGGCGCCTCCACTTGCCTTGGGGGGCAAGCCTCCCCCCTGGCCGCCCCCCCCCCTTGGAGATCCCATCTCTAGGGCCGGCGCCCCCCTTGGGGACCCTATATAAAGAGGGGGAGGGAGGGCAGCCGCACCCTTACACTTGGCGCCTCCGTTTCCCCTTGCTACACCTCTCCCTCCCACAGACGCTTGGCGAAGCCCTGCCGGGATCCCTGCTGCATCCACCACCACACCGTCGTGCTGCTAGATCTTCATCAACCTCTCCTTCCCCCTTGTTGGATCAAGAAGGAGGAGACGTCATGCTGACTATACGTGTGTTGAACGCGGAGGTGCCGTCCGTTCGGCGCTAGGATCTCCGGTGATTTGGATCACGACGAGTACGACTCCCTCAACCCCGTTCTCTTGAATGCTTCCGCTCACGATCTACAAGGGTATGTAGATGCACTCCTCTCTCTCATTGCTGGATGAACTCCTAGATTGATCTTGGTGAACGTAGGAATTTATTTTATTTTATGCAACGTTCTCCAACAGTCCTTAGGCACGTTTAGTCCGCCAAGGGTACACACAAGTTGTCACTGAAGTGGGAAGGCCCTTACCGGTTAGTACGAGTCACTAGACCTGGCGCAGTCTGGAGACCGGGGATGGCACTCTGTTGCAAAACTTATGGAATATTGAGCATCTCCGTAAGTTCTACCCGTACCGGCAGCCACCCATTTGTGTAGGCCTTGCCTCAGTTGCATGTAACCCCTTGTACAAAGCCAGGGCGATGACCATGTGCAAGAGAAAATAAAGACGCGCTGTAGGGGGCCCCCAACCTAGATTGCATGCATGCATGAGCATTCCAGATCACTGCATAAGCATTTTTCATGAGCATCAACATATGCATATATATAGGATTGCATCCTGCATTCATTCTCATCTGCATGAAGCTACAGGTTCTTACTATGGACTTGGCTTCGACAAGGGAGTGAGAAGATTGCCCGGCACTGCAGTCTCGGCAAGCCAAACAGATAAGTTCTACCTCTTGTTCATTCATGTTCTATAAGCTATAACTTGAGCATTAGAAAACCTCGCCACTCCTTATAGACTTAGGTGCTCCCATTCCTGACCTGAACGCTGCTTCGGTCAGGGTGGTCGTAGTTTCCTTTGATAAAACAAAGTTGGCGGGGGGGCTGGCCCTTCTGTCTGTAACCCGGCAGATAAGGTTCTCTGGCAAACAAAAAGAGTGCCAGCAGGATAGCCTGCCGAGGCAAACTCGTTTATTTACACTAAAGAGGTATCTCACCTCTGCACGGACATATACATGCGCGAGTTCTTGGCAAGGTTCATCTTTTTCATTAACATGCTGATACAAGTACAAGCATTACAGAACACAAACATGGACTTGAGAGACTACATTATTTGAATTAAAATTTGGAAAATGCCTACAGAGTTAAGATTGAAAAAAGATAAGTGTCCCGTGATGCCTTCGCCCTTGTCCATCTCCTATAGGACGAGGTCGAAGAGGTAGAAAGCAGGCACGACTGGAGTCCGCCGCCTCCCCAGGATCAGGGCGGCGCCATTCTCCAGTGCAGAAGGAGGATTCAGAGGACGGGCGAAGATGGTCACGCTGCCGGAGGCACGGGTGGAAGGGCGCGGAGTCACCGGCAAACATGAATCATCGAAACAGTCGCCCCCCGTTCTTGACGCATCGTGTGTTGCCGCCGTCGTCCACATCACTACCACCCGAAGACCCCAAATCGTCAGCCACACTGAACATCATGCTCTTTGGCTCTCCGCACAGAGAGCATGGTCGTCCCCAACGGCCCTGATGTCGGAAATCACCGCACGTACTGAAGATGTATACGAAAATGAGAAGCCCTCCTCCATAGACAGAGGGTGATGCCTGGAGGAGCCGGACCTGCCTTCACCAACGACATGCCTTTCCTGAGGCTCCTCCTCCGCGTCGTGTAGGAATGAAGAACAAGGAGCGACCGGCTACCATGCCCCGCACCCGTCGTGGGCCTTAGCATGGTGTCATTCGCATCCCCTCCCACTGAAATCAAGGCTATGGGCGGCACGACAATGAGCGCACCGGAGTCACCACCTCCAGCGTTACCACCGCACTGCCCGAGCGTCCTCACGACCATAAAAGATTCTGAGCTAAAGCCTGGAGGCCAGCCCCAGGCTCCCCCTTCCGACATATTTAAAAAAGAGCAAGACAGAAGAAGAGGATGCAGTTGGATGCCTCCGCTCCTCCCCTGCTCTTCCTTTTGTAGGCGGACAAAGGACCGGGGGATGGATCCATAGCGGGCGACCACCGCCCTCCTCCACCAGTTCTAGGAAGCCGGGCCCTCGCCATTATGCTCTCCCGCAACACGTTCCTCTGTTACCTACCCTGTGTGATGCATGCGGCATACGCGGCTGAGGATAAGGGCATGGTGGGAAGAGTGAATTGGTAGTTTCTACTCCGTGCATTAAAGTCATTCACGGGACATTACTAGAGCGGCCCCACCACCATTGACTTTGCATGACGCACGGAGAAACTGGAAAATGGCCCGAAATCAAGGCTAGTGAAGAAGCAAAGAAGATATCAAGAAACCAGCCTCTTCAGGCGTGCTGCCTGTGCACTTGTTAGGCCCTACCCCGACGACGCCCGACAACGCGTTCAGGGCAGGCCCGGGGGCTTCTATCGGTGCAACAGACCCGGGGCTTGTTGCCTGGACTATGCACAGGCACAAGATCAAGATTGAAGCACCAGAACAGGCAAACACGACACCAAGAGGCTTGAAGAATCAGCAAGCAGGTCGAAAGGATCCAAGTCAGAAGAGCCAAGTATTGTCAAGAGAGAAGCCTCCCTTGCCGGGCATGCGAGCCCGACAAGGGGCGAGGCCACCGCCAGAAGGTGAGGACCAAGCCGTCTCGGCAGGGCCTGCCGGGACTCACAGAGACCAGATTACTTCACCGACTACTCCACCTCGACCCACATCGTTGATCAGTGTGGTGTCAAGCCGCGGAGTGATTAAGTGGCAACCATTCACCACATGGCGGCCACTTCCTACCAAGGAAACCCACAGATGACACCTGTCTAGTGACGTGTAAAGTAAGCAGGCGTGGAGCTGGTGAATTAGCTCGGCAAGCCTTTGCCGGGTAACCAACGACATGACACTGAGCGGTGCACTAAATGCACACTGTCAGCCTGCAGAGTTAGGTATGATAGCACTATTTGCTATCATATCAATGTCTAGTGACTAATTTTCCACTCTAGTAAGCCCTTGATCTATAAAAGGAGGCCCATGGCAACCGTAGAGGGTGTTCGGTTGGGTTCGGTTCGCGAGATTGGAAAGCTAGACCACTCGCTCCCCCATACGCGCGTAGTCGCTGCCGCCCCGAAGCAACCCCTGCCGGGCAAGTGTACTATGCACCACCACCACCACCTTTCCACCATCAATCCACCAAAGCAGGAGTAGTGTTTTACGCCTCACGGCGGCCCGAACCTGGGTAAAATTTCCCATGCGATCTCTGTCGTGCTGTCTTGCATTGGTCTGCTCTTTCCGCAATGCACCTCCCCCTGCCGAACCAGCAAGGGGCCGTCCTGGTCCCATAGGTGGTTGTGGTTTCCCGCGACAGCATGTGAACGTCTTGGCACCACAATCACTTGAAGATCATCCAGAAAAGCTCTGATAAAGTGGTGAGTTGATAGAGGCCTCTGAAATATGTTACATTGCCATCCTCCTTGCCCCCACCCCATGGCAAGCGGTTTTGACTAGCTGTCATGCAACCCAAAGATAAAGTTCTTACCATTTGTATCAAGATTTTGACACCCCTATTCCAGCAAGCTCTCACATGTTAAAGACTAAACACATTGAGCCTTATGTATCCCATTAGAGCATGTATCCGTGAATCCTCTGCTCCGCAAAGCACACACGCAACAACGTCAGACATGTGCCTGTGATGTAGTATATTGGCTGTCGGGATGGAATGCTGAGCAATCTGCCATAGGAATACTTTCAGCTTTGATGGTACTTTTATTTTCCACAAGGTTTTCCATGATTTACACTCTGGGGTCAAATACGATGGACCATCATTCTCCTCAAGCCAGTTCTCTCTTTGCGTCTTGGTGTTCATTATCATCCGGTAACATGATTGAACTAGAAAAAAAAAACTAGTCTCTCCGCTCCATGCGAGAAGTCTAGCACATTCCTTGTAAATAAGGGGATAGAAAGTATGGCATCGGCATCAAAAGGTAAAAGTATTGAGCGCACTAATTCCTCCCACCATGACGCGGAAGTCACGTCAGTCAGTTTTGATACTAGCCGATACATCTCAAACATGTCTATAATTTTTTGATTGTTTCATGCTATTATATTATCATTTTAAAATATTTTTTATATAAATTTAGATTATTTTTTGGTAACCTATTAATTTAGTGCTCACTAGCGGTTCCTATTTTTTGCTTGTTTTTTATTTCACAGGAAATCAATATATCCGGATGTCAAAATACGTTGCCTAACATGATTTTTTTTGGGGTGACAAGAAACACAGAAAGCTTTGGTAGAGATCGAGACGAGTCACGAGGGGCCCACACGGGCAGGTGGCGTCGTGAGGAGGTGGTCGCAGCCCTTGCTTGTTTGGGGCCCGCAGGAACCGCCTTAGTCCAATACTCCAATTCCACCTCCATAAATCCCTATAAATACCGAAATTATATGTCGTGCCTCCAGAAGAATTTTGTCGCTGCTGCAAGCCTCTGTTTCAAAGAGATCCCATCTGGAGCCCTGCTTCCGGAGCCCTGCCGGAGGAGGAAGCCATTACCGGAGCCATCTTCATCAACCTTGCTGCCTCCATGACCATGTGGAGTAGTTCCTTTAGGACCTACGTGTCCATAGTAGTAGCTAGATGGATCTTCAATACCAATTTCTCATTCTTGATGGAGATTAATTCAATGTAATAAGTGGTGTGTTTGTTGGGACATGATGGATTGTTACTTTATGATCACATTGTTCATTGAATTCGATTGAATCTATTTGGGTTTTGTTGTTGCATAATTAAATAGCTTTATATTGCACAACGATCTATCTATCTTCTTTGGCCAAGTTTGATTGATTTATCTTCAGCGGGAGTGGTGCTTTGTAGTGGGTTCAATCTGCGGTGCTCTAAGACAATAAGGGCCAATACATGTGTTGTATTGCTACACACCGGATAAAACGAGGGGGTTTTGTCATATTGATAGGCTTATTCCTGTCTAAATTATGGCATCTTTCTTATTGCAATACTTTGTTTCTTGCAAACTTAATACCTTGAGATGCATGTTGGATAGCGGTTTTGGGGTGTAGTATTAGTAGTAGATGTAGTTGGATTAACGGTCTACTTATCACGGCGTAATGTCCATGAATGATCATAGTCATAAATATTGCATTCTTTTCAATTGCCCAACTATAATTTGTTTACCATGCCATTTACCTGTTTTAGAGAGAGAGATGCGACTAGTGAAACTATGGCCCCAGAGTCTATTCTCTATTAATAAACTATTCTACAAAAAATGCCTCTTTTATTTGCGTTTCACTTCACTATTATCTATCTATCATTTGCCTTTAATCTTGTAATTCGTAAGACAATGGGCTTGATGACCCTCTTGTCACATTGGGTGCAAATATATTTTGTGTGTGCAAGTGTTGCTTATCTTGGTAGCCTAGAAGTTCCTACTGGTTCGATAAACCTTGGTTCTTAACCGAGAGAAAACTTTGTTGCTCTCTACTTCGCCTTCCTCTTTGGGGAAACCCAATGACTCCTGCGGGAGTAACACTAGCCTCAGAGGAGCAACCACTAGTGATGTAACAGGGCGCTAAGGCCCTCCCCGGGTATCAATTTCGGTGCCATATTTCGGTAGTGGTGCCGTTGCCGATTCGTTGAATGAGACCATGTGCAAGCATATCCCTTCCGTCAAGAACTGCTGGCCATATCTAGGAGGGATGATTACCCAACTTTGCATCAAGTATGCTCTTATCAGGAAAGTATGCAGCTTTAAGAATTATTGCACTAAGTGATTAACATCATTGAGCACTCTGCATGCCTGCCTGGCCTGAAGAGCCAGGTTAAAAATTTCCATGTCTCTGAATCCCAATCCACCCAAATTTTTCGGCCTTATCATGATGTCCAGGAGACCAAACAACGCTTCCTCTTTCCTTGCTTACTTCCCCACCAAAACAGACGTATCATAGAGGTGATATTATCTTGTGTGCATATTCTGTCGTCCCTCACTGGAATTTGGTAAATGGGCCAAGCCGCGCATGCTGGAAGGAGAGTGCTTGCCCAGGTTTATATAGTAATAAAGAAATATGAGATGTTAGAAAAAAGTTTGATACTTCAAAAAAAGTTTGTTGATTCAAAAAATGTTTCAAAGCTTGAAAGTGGTTGCAAATTCAAAATAAAAGTTCATGGTTCAAAAAATGTTAATGAATTTGAAAAATGTTCCCGAATTTGGGAACCATTTTTCAAATGTGTGAACAATTTTGGAAAAATCAAACAATTTTTGGAATTGAAAACACTTTCTAGAAAAAAATAAAAAATAAAAGGCAGTAACAATTTTTTAAATCCCAAACATTTTTTAAAAGGAAAAATATTTTGAAAACACGAACGTATTCTTTATTTTAAACAATTTTTGATAAGACCAACAAATTTCTAGAGGATGTGAACAAATTTTAAAATCTTGATTTTTTTAAAAGGCGAATTAAAAGATGTCAAGATTTTTTGAAAACATGAACAATTTTTAAAATATGTGAACATTTTTCGAAAAGTGTTGCTTGATGGAGTATAAAGATAAATGTTATAAGTACAAATGAGCTATACCCCACTCTCTAGTATATATACAATCGCAACAAAAATATTGTGAACCTGAAACTATTCAGTTTTTGTGGGTGCCCTGAAGCTGAGTTGATTACAAAATATTTTATTTTGAATGATCAATGGCAACTATTTATCAATGAACCGATCTCAAAAAGTGTACCCCATCATGTAGGTGGATTTTTCTATCCCTTTCGCGAAAGCTATATCTCGCTTAATGTGAGACCGACAGATCTCTACCGTGTAGTGCTCGGGAAACTGGCCCGCCCATTTAAGCGATTGTAGAAACTTCCATCCTATTTTCTGTTTGGTTTTTTCTTTTTGCCTTTTATGTTTCTAATCCCTTTTTTGTTATCTTTGGGATTTTTGAATTGTTTATTTGTTTGCTATGAATTTTATTTGTTTGTTTCCGAATTGTCTTCATTTGGAGAGCGTGTAAAAAAAGGAAACATGGAAGAAGAGAAAACTACTCCATCAAACCAACATCTGTCAAGAGAGAAACGACATTGGTTGTGGGTCCCACTACAATAAATGAGGCATGTTGTCTTATTTATGTAGGGCGGCAGCAAGTTCATCTAAAACGATAATTTCGCTTACCAATCATGGCAAGAGAGATAACGGGTAATGGACCCTAGTTTATTGCAAGCCAAAACTACCTGCAAGAAGAAAAATGGAAAAGGATGAAAAATGCCATGGGAGTCTTGATCCAATAAGAAATCGTAGTTCAGAGTTTGTCTAGATCAAATTCTTATGTTATACTATTCCATTCTCGGTGATGAGTCGATTTGATAGATCATATACTGTTATTCTGCTGGATAAATATAGATTATTGGTTGTAACTGGCTATGTTCAGGGACTGTAACAAAATAAAGTTCTTCATATTATTTTTAACTTGTAAAATACTCCAATGCAAATAAAAAAGATTTTTCAGACATTGAATTAGCTTTGTTTGTTCAGACCTGTGTACCATGATCTTCCCTTCCCCGGACACACATTACACAGGGCATACCTTGATGATGATGCTACACGGTGAAAAGGGTGCAGACTAAGGCATAGCCTAATGGTGGAAAGGGCTTGATGTCTTCCCACCCATCCAGGTTCAAGGCATAGTACTTACAATTTGGATTTATTTGTTGCACCAATTATACTAGCTATAGGGGTCTTCCTTACGGTCTTTCTACAAAAAAATCTCTGAAAAAATGACAAAGCTTTCTACCTTTTTTCCAGCCCTATTCTACAACATAATCAGACGTATTTTTTCAACCTATGTTTCTTATATCATATACATTGAAGTTTCTTTTACCTCTCCTTGAAGTTGGAGGGTTCTACTCTCCTCTCTGATACTCAAGAAATGGAAGAGTTAGGTAGTCGTGGTATTCTAGTATTTCCCTATCTTTCTCACGTCTGTAGAAACGAATACACACATGAAGTATTTGATTTGTGAAATTTATTCATAGGGCCAAAACTCTATGGTTGATAAGACATTGATGTGTTCAAAAAGGCCATGGGCAAGATGGCCATCAACTGCATGGGAGCAGAGTCTTTCCTTCATCTTTTTTCCTTGTATTATTTCCTTTTTATCTCTATATGTTTATTTTAAAAATTATGTAGACATTTTTCTGAATGCATATTGAACATTTTTTAATATACGTTAAATATTTTCCAGATACACATTGAACTTTTCTTTTGAATACATGTTGAACATCATCTAAAAAAAGAATAAATGTTGAACATTAGTCAAATGCACGTTGAAATTTTTTAAATACAGGTTGAACATTTTTTAGATACATGTTGATTTTCTTTCAAATACACGTTGCACAATTATCCAAATACCTATCGAGCGTTTCTAAAATGCACATTGAATTTTATTGTAAATACATATATAACCATTTTAAATACATATTGAACTTTTAAAAAATCATAATTTTTTTTGTAAAAGGTGCAAAACATGTCTTAATTGCTTATGATTTTTTATAATCGCCACAACCTTTTACATATTTTTGAACAATTTTTAAAATTGTGTGAACAGAATTTTACATTACATAAACATTTTTAAATGTTATGAACATATTTTTAAAGGTGTGGACATTTTTAATGTCATGAACAAACTTTTGACTGGTGCAAATACTTTTTGCAAATTATGCAAACAAAGTTTTACATTCTCATGGCAATTTTTAGAAAATTTCATGAACAGGCTTTTAATCGTGTGAACATTTTTTAAGTGATATGGATATAGTTTTTTGAATGGTACAAACAGGGAGCCACCTGTGTGGGGCCGACCACTGCCTTACGTCCATTCTTTTACCTACAAATCCCCAAAATCCCGAGACCCTTTGTATTTTTTTCGTGATTTTTCCGCCGCCGTAATTTCCCTGGGAGATCCAATCTGGAGGCCTGTTTCGGCACCCTGTTGGAGTGGGAATCCATCACCCGAGCCATCTTCATTAACCTTGCTGCCTCCATAGGCATGTGTGAGTGGTTTTCTTATGACCTTAGAGTGCATAGTAGTAGCTAGATGTCATCCTCTCCCCTTGTGATTCAGTAAAAAGTTCCCATAAGCAGAATCAATATGATGTAACGGGTGGTTGTGTTTGTTGGGATATGATGACTTTTCACTTTATGATTACATTGTTCATTGAATTGCATTGAATCTATGAAGTTTCTTTGCTATGTAATTAAGTAGTTATGCATGCTCTTTGATCTATTAGTTGTCTTTGGCCAGGATTGATTGGTAATTCTTCAGAGGGAGTTGTGCATGATAATGGATTCAATCATGTGGTGATCCATCCCAGTGACAGAAAGGGAGCGAACACATATTATATTATTGCTACCAAGGATAAAATGATGGTTTCTTTATCACACTTGGATGATAGTTTTACTGTCTATGTTATGTCATCTTGCTTATTGCAATGCTCTGTTTGTCATAAACTTAATATTTCGAGATGCATGCTGGATAGCCGTCTTGGGATGGAGTATTAGTTGTAGATGCAGTTGGATAACGGTCTACATATCATAGACATAATGACTATATATAATCGCTACTCAATCATAATATGTTCGGCACAACACTTTTATCTGCTTGGAGAGATGCCTCCAGTAAAACTATGGCCCCTGGGTCTATCTTCTTTAAATTACATACACCACTATAATTTATTTTCTTGTTGTATCATTTTATTATTTTGTTCTATTTATCAATTTCTACCATACCCTGCAATTTATCCTTGTAACTAGCAGCACAAGAAGCTTCACAATCTTCTTTAAACATTGGGGGCAAGTCTGTTTTGTGTGCAGATACCGATGACTTTAGTTGTAGAAGAAATCCTACTAGTTCGATAAACCTTGATTCTCAATCGAGGAAAATATTTATTGCTACGTAACTTCTCCCTTACACTTGGGGATTACCCAATCACTCTTACAAGAGAGAGCAAACACACTTGCACATATATATATACTTACTTTTAATATACATGCATAAATTACATATAAATGATTGCATGCAAGTCACATACATATGCCAAAACTCACATTTTAAGTCTACAATAATTTTGTATAATATTATGTTTTTAGTAGGTTATAAAATTAATTACTCACTCCTTCCCATTATGTAGGCCTTGTAAGATTTTGACACGAAAGTTAGAGCAAGGCTGGTCGCAAATTACTAATTAATTACTCAAATAATGCATGCATGTTTATTGCTTCTCTTCACCATGCAATGCACTCCTTATTTTGTATTCACCATGTATGACATAGATTTAGGAGGATGAAATGACCCACCACTTAAGATCACGAGCATGATATTTCCTAGGCATGTCATACATGGATGGGCTAGGCGTACGTGATATTCATGGCTAAACTTTGTTGGATAGATGGATATGACTACATGCATGCACCACTCGCTATACAAAACTAAATCCAAATCTAATACAAAAAAGAAAGAAATAAGGGCATTGATATTACCTAAAAGAAGAAACAAAATGTAAAAACACATAAAAGAAACAATGACACAAAATTACGGATGGTCGGCATAGAAATTGCATTGTTTCGTAATATACAAAAATAAGCATATAGTATTGGATTTTCTAGAGAGCGGTTGAACCACACAAACATAGCACAAAAATTAGTGAGTATATATCCATGTTATGGGGGCTATTATTTGATAGGCGCCTATCTTTTTGGATGTTCAGTCAAGTCGTCTCCACCACTCGATCAAGATACAAAGGCCGAACCACCTTCTTCTTTCTCTAGCCTTCTTCTTCCCCATATACTAATACTATTTTTTAAATGAAGTTTTCTAGGGAAGAATGAATTAGTGGCATTGGTACAACCCTTTAAGAAGGAAGAAAAATTAAGAAAACTAAAATAAACAATGACAAAAATTGCCCAAAAAATGTGACATTTTATAATATATGCAATAATAAGCATATAATAGTGAAATTTTCGCAAAAATAAGTTTTCTTAGTAAGAATGAAGTAGTGGCATAGGTATTACCTTTAAAGAATAAAGAAAAATAAAAACAAAATAATGAAGTTCCTAAGGAAGAATGAATTAGTGGCATTGATATTACCCTTTAAGAATAAATAATATCACATAAAATAAAAATAAAAAATGAAGTTGCTAAGGAAGAATGAATTAGTGGCATTGGTATTTCCTTTAAGGAGAAAGAAAATGAAATAAAAATTAACAAACCAAAAAATGATGTATTCTAAAAAGGATTTATTGGCACTGGTATTACCCTTTATAAATAAATAAATTATAAAAATCAAACAATGACATAATTTGCACATAATATACACACAAATTGTGTTTTTTATATCATGCAACAATAAGCATAGGATAGTGGAATTTTAGCAAAGAGAAGTTTCTTAAGGAGGATTGAATTAGTGACATTGGTAGTATCCTTACAGAAGAAAGAGAATTAAATAAAGGCAGAATCAAAATAATGATGATGTCCAAGGAAGAATGAATTAATAGCATTGGTATTACCGTTTAAGAAGAATGAAAATGAAATAAAAAATTAAAAATCAACATAATGAAGTTTTCTAAAGAATAATGAATTAGTGACATTGGTATTACCCTTTAAGACGAAATAAAAACTAATTCCAAATCAAAACAATGAAGTTTTCTGAAAAAGAATGAATTAGTGACATTAGATTACCTTTTAAGAAGGAAAATTTTTATAAAAAATCAAACAACGAGAAAATTTGCACATAATACACAAAAAATTGCACTTTTTTGTAATATGTAAGAATAAGCACACGATAGTGAAATTTTCACAAAAAGGAAATTCATAAGAAGGAATGAATTAGTGGCATTGTTATCACCCTTAAAACAAAGAAATAAAAATAATAACAAAAAAAATCAAAATAATGAAGTATTATAACGAAAATGAATTAGTGGCATTAGTATTACCCTTAAAGAAGAATGGAAATAAAATAAAATAAAATAAAAATGAAATCAAAATAATGAGGTTTTCTAAGAAAGAATGAGCTGGTGGAATCGATATTACCTTCAAAAAGAAAGAAATTGAATAAAATATAAAACAAGGATTTGAAAATTTTTGCACAAAATACACAAAAAGATTGCGCTTTTTGAAATATGCAAGAATAAACATGTAATAGTGAAATGTACGTAGAAAAAGGTTATTAAAATGAAGGAATTTGTATCATCGGTATTACCATTAAAGAATAATTAAAATGAAATAAAATTTAGAAAAATCAAAATAATGAGGTTTTCTAAGAAAAAAATGAATTCGTGGCATTGTATTACCCTTTAAGAAAAAAGAAAATAAAAAAAGTAAAACAAAGGTGTTTGCACAAAATATGCAAACAAATTCATTTTTAAAATATGCAAGAATAAAAATATAATAGAAAAAAATACGAATGAGAAAGTTACTAGAAATGAATGAATTAGTGACATTGGTATTACCCTTAAAAAAGAAAGAAAAATGAAATAATAACTATATCAAAACTAACATAATGAAGTTTGATTGGGAACAATGAATTATGCCATTGGTAGTATTAATCTTTAAGAATAAAAAAATAAATTCGAAAAGAATGCTCACAACTTTGCACTTTTGTAGTATGCAAACAACAACCATATAGCAGTGCAATTTTCACACATATTACATAGATTTATGTGCATACATTTACACTCATCCAACATCCTAAAAATACATACAAAATAAAAATAAAATAAAAACCAACTAATAAAGACAAGCAGATAACAAAAGGAGAACACATCAAAAAAGAAAAATCAGAAAAAGTAACAAGGTAAAGAGGGATGGGCTGGGCAGTAGGCCAGTCAGAAAAAACAGTCCAAACCAGCTCACAAAACAACCCACAAAAAACACAACACAAATCTCAGAGAAAAAATCAACGGCCAAGAAATCAACTGACTCAAATTCAATATTCAAACAGACTTTGTAAAGTGAGAAAGTAGAGCCTAATGGGCTTTCCTCGAACATATTGGACCTCTTGTTCCCTCTTAATTTATTGGCTAGCGCCTGTCCCTTTTTATCTAGAATGACACGCACTAACTCTGCAGTGTAGGTAACACATGTTGTCATCCCAGAAAAAAAAACATGTTGTCATCTCAGTTTTTTAGGAGTACCATGTATGTATCCCTTCTCACTAGTGACATGCACCAACTCCACAGTTTTGGTACATATTGTCATCTCCGTATGGCCGCCTATCGGAGGCCAAAGATGCCAGGCCACTACATGCATGCGGTCTTCCGCCAAATTTTCTAGACCTTGTAACCTCAAAACCTCCTCGTAACCATCGTGACCTATGCACAGCTAGCTTTTGACGCTGTCCAAGATGCAGTGCCAACCTGCCAGGAACAACATAAAGGCACAAATGGCAACAACGATGGCATCTTGGCGCTTTGCACGATCCACCAACACGCAATCCTAGGGCAGCTAGCTAAGTCAAATAGAAACCTAGCCACCTACTATCGCATCTATAAAACCGCCGGCTGCTTGGAGTGAGCCGATCGATCGAGCTCAGGGCCATGGCGAGCTGCTTCTGCGGCACGAGCGCGGGGCGGCGGGGCCAGTTCGTGAAGCTGGTGTTCCCCGGCGGGCACGTGGAGCTGCTGGACCGGCCGGTGCTGGCGGCGGAGGTGATGTCGAAGCACCCGCGGTTCTGCGTGGCGCGTCCCGACGTGTTCCGCGAGCCCGTCGGCGCGGTGGCCGCGCCCAACACCATGCTCCACCTTGGGCACAAGTACTACGTCGTGCCCAAGAGCACCGTCCGGAGGCTGCTCAAGTACTCGTCGTCCTCCTCCCACAGCGCCGGCGGCGGGCGCGGCAGCGTGTCGCTGAGGCGGCACCTGGCCAGGCCCAACGGCCATGACAGGGGCCACAAGGACGGCGGCAAGAAGTGGTTCTGCTGGGCGGTGGGCGGAGAAGCCAGGGCGCCCCAGAGGCCTCCTCAGGAGGTGGGCGTCAGTCATGGCAGTGAAGAAGAAGCGGTCAGAGTGGTACGTGTGAAAGATACAAAGGAGAAGGGGAGGGGTGCGAAAGGCGAATCGCCGGGACGGCGGCGGCGGCGGCCGGTTGCCTCGCCGGCTGACTCGGCGTCCTATTCCTGGCAGCCTAGCCTTCACAGCATAACTGAAGAATAGCCATGTACTATGTGTGGGCCCCTTTATAAAGGAAAAAAGCATGCAAGGAGAATGTGCATGTCCTGTACATTAGAGAACGGTTGCTGAACTCTTTCTACGTACGTACTACTTTGCTTAAGAGGAATTTGCATTTAACATGAGTAATTTATTCATTGCGACTTCAGTGCATTTTTCTTGTCAAATGGCAGGTGTATCGACCGGCGCCGCTGGTTCGCTAAAACAATGGCGATTTGTACGAGTAACATTTCTCCCCTCGCCGCCCCTCGGACAGTGACAAAGGGCCGCAACGCATCTTTCACGTCTTTTTTTTAGAGTTGTTTTTCTACGCCCCACCACACTGCACACCCGCTACACCCTGGAGAAAACAGAGCAAAACATTTTAAAAAATTCTGAAACTTTGTGTGAATGATTGTGAACAAATATTACATGTGCTCGCAAAGTTTGATGATCAAATAACATTTGAGGAGCTCTGTACAGAAAAACAAACACTCAAAATTACTCAAAATGTTATATGTGCTTGCAAAGTTTTATAGGTGCTTGTCGTTTCTAATCAGTCCCATAAAATTTCAGAATTTGTCAAAAATTTTGCTATATTTTCTTGAGAGGGTGTAGGCGGGGTGTAGTGTGGTGGGGGTGCAGACACTACTTTCCCAAATTATTACTCTGGAAATGAGGGAATCCTCTAGCTTATGCA
Source organism: Triticum timopheevii (assembly GCA_963921465.1). Taxonomy (NCBI): domain Eukaryota; kingdom Viridiplantae; phylum Streptophyta; class Magnoliopsida; order Poales; family Poaceae; genus Triticum; species Triticum timopheevii. Next base: position 491,385,881 of record OY997274.1, on the reverse strand, counting down.
TCGATTGATGCATGTGCCACCTTTTATTGTGGAGTTTTCAGTTTAGGACATAGTCATGCACTCATAACAAACAAATATTGAAAGAAAGAGAAACAAAAACAAAAGGCATGACACAAAAATGTCATGTTGAAGCGATCAACACCAACAATGCAGTAACCACTGCCGCCGCCCTTGGCACCAGATGGAGATCACTAGAATGTGAGTCCGGACCCTCTAAGCTTGTCCTCGATGATGGTGTCAAAGGGCAGCGCCATCTCCGGCGTCATATTGTTCACCCAATCTCCGGCCACCCCTTTTCTGAAGAAGGATTCATGGGAGAAATTGAAAACCTTCCCATCGTAGGAGCCTGCCTTGTTGACCCCTAGGCCTTTGAGCTTGTCAAAACTGCAGAGCTTCATGATTTCCGCTGGAATCCCCGCGGCCTCATCGGCCTGTGAGAATGGCTGCCCGATGAACCGCGCTAGCTTCCTGACGTGGCCGACCGGGTCGATGAGCATCTTCTCGTACCTCAGGAATAGGATTTTGTCCGGGCTAGTCTTGCTTGCATTCCAGTAGCCGATGAGGTGGTCCCATATAGGGCCATTGGGGGTCTGAAAGTGCAACTAATCCCCGGGTGGTTTTGGTAATTAATAACAACATATATATCATTGAACTAATAGTTACTTGAGAATCATTTCAGAAAGTTCAGTGATATGGGTATGGCAAGGACTGAAGAAGTGGACCCCTCAAAATGCTAAGGCAAGCATTGGCAAAAGCTCAAGACTCCATTTTTGGTTTAGTGATCCAAGATCACATTGAGTCCATAGGAAAAGCCAAAACTATTAAAAGGGGATGAGGTTATGATGATGATCTGGTTGCTCAAGTGCTTAGTGATACATCTCCTAAACTATCAGCAATTTTCACTGCCATATACACTCATAAGTAGTCTCGGTTCCACCGATATTCCAAACTCAGTCACACCGAGATGAACCACCTCAGCCATAAGCCAAACCCAAGAAAACTCGGATTTTCCGATTCTGAACTCGGTCTCACCGAAACATGAGTTGCCAAGCTTCTGTAACCCTCTGTCATCAAATCGGTGTCACCGAGATGATGAAGTCGGTCCCACCGAAACTGGCATGCTCTTGTCATTGCACGAATCGGACTAACCGAGATGGTATTTTCGGTCCCACCGAAAATCCCAACGTTCACATTATTTGAACTATCGGTCTCACCGAGTTGTCCACTTCGGTCCCACCGAGATTGCTCAAATGTGTGTAACGGTTGGATTTTGTGTGGAGGCTATTTATACCCCTCCACCCCCTCTTCATTCGTGAAGAGAGCCATCAGAAAGAACTACCACTCCTATCTTATATTTCTGAGAAGAGAACTACCTACCCTTGTGTTGAGATCAAGTTGCTCCACTCCCACCATATGAAGCTTGATCTCTAGCCTTCCCAAGTTGCTTTCCACTCAATCCTTTCTTCCACCACAGCCATATCAGTGAGGAGAGTTGAGTGTTGGGGAGATTATCATTTGAAGCACAAGAGCAAGGAGTTCATCATCATCTACAACATCTATTACCTTTTGGAGGGTGGTGCCTCCTAGATTGGTTAGGTGTCGCTTGGGAGCCTCCGTCATCGAGATGTGGAGTTGAACCAAGAAGTTTGTAAGGGCAAGGAGATCGCCTACTTCGTGAAGATCTACCCCGAGTAAGGCTAGCCCTCCGTGGACGTAGGCCATGATGGAATAGACAAGGTTGCTTCTTCGTGGACCCTTCGTGGGTGGAGCCCTCCGTGGACTCGCGCAGCCGTTACCCTCCGTGGGTTGAAGTCTCCATCAACGTGGAAGTACGATAGCACCACCTATCGGAACCACGAGAAAAATCACCGCGTCTCCAAAATTGCGTTTGCTCTTCTCCACCTCTCTTTACTACATGTGCAATTTACTTTCCGCTGCCTATACTCTAGAATTGCATGTGTAGGGTGATGCTTGACTTGATCATAAGTGTGAATCTGCCAAAAACTGTTCTTTATCAAAAGGCAGAATTTTTATATTGTCAAGTAGTCTAATCACCCCCCTCTAGACATACTTTCGATCCTACAAGTGGTATCAGAGCTTTGGTCTCCATTGTATTGGTTTCCATTGCATTGGACTCCATAAGCTTGGTTTCACAACCTAGGAGAGTATGGCGTCTAGTGAGGGTAATTTTCGTAGAGGTCCTTACTTTGATGGTACAAATTTTGCTAGTTGGAAGCATAAAATGAAAATGCATATTCTTGGTCATAATCCAGCCGCATGGGGCATTCTTTGTGTTGGTATGCAAGGTGAATTCTTCGAGGAAGGAAAAGTTCCGGATCGCGAAGCTACATCTGAAGAATTGCGGATGTTGCAAAACAATGCTCAAGCTTGTGACATTCTCTTCAATGCCTTGTGTCCCGAGGAGTTCAACAAAATCAGCCGTCTTGAGAATGCAAAAGAGATTTGGGATACTTTGGTTGAAATGCACGAAGGTACCGAGTCCGTGAAGGAATCAAAGCTAGATATTCTTCAAGGTCAACTTGACAAGTTCAAGATGAAGGATGGTGAAGGAGTCGCTGAAATGTACTCTAGACTTGCTCTCATCACAAATGAGATTGCCAGCTTAGGAAGCGAAGAAATGACCGACCGATTCATCATCAAAAAGATTCTCAGAGCTTTGGATGGAAAGTATGACACCGTGTGCACTTTGATCCAAATGATGCCAAACTACAAGAATCTCAAGCCAACCGAAGTCATTGGAAGAATTGTTGCTCATGAGATGACACTTAAGGATAAGGAAGAGCTTCACAACAAGTCAAGTGGTGCTTACAAAGCTACAAGTGATGCTCCCACAACCTCAAGTGACAAGTTAGTTTCCAATGAAGAGATAAGCCTAATGGTCAAGAACTTCAACAAATTCTACAAGAATAGAGGCAAAGAGAGAAGCTCAAAGTCTAGATCATATGATGAAAAGAGATCTTCTAGTCGTGATCGAAACTGCTACAATTGTGGAAGACCCGGACACTACTCAAATGAGTGTACGGCTCCCCACAAGAGAAGAGAAGAATCTCCAAGAAGAAGAAGCTCAAGAGATGAGTCACCTCAGAAAGAGAGAAGGAGCAGAGATGATCGTTATGAACGAAGACCCTCTCGGAGAAGCAAGGATTCGGAGAGGAAAGACAAGTCATCAAGGAGCTACACAAGAAGAAAACATCAAGCTCATGTAGGTGAATGGGTCTCCGGCTCCGACTCCGACAATCAATCCGAAGGAAGCTATCACTCCGACTCCGACTACAGTCAAGATGAAGGTGTTGCCGGTCTTGCTCTCGTATCCTCCAACTCCAACTCCTACGACTTATTTGATTCACCAAATGAGGGAATTGGAAGATGCTTCATGGCTAAAGGCCCCAAGGTATCACACCCTGAATTCATTGACTTCAATAGTGATGAGGATGACTTGCTTGGTGAAGATGAGCTCTTGCTTGATAAATCCAGTGAGCCTAGTAACGATGAACATGCTAATAGTCTTTATAGTCGAGAAGAGTCGAATGACAATGCTATGAAGGAGATTGAGCGTCTAACTAAAGAACTAAACACTCTTAAGTTAGCTCATGAAACAACTCAAGAAGATCATAGAGAGCTCCTAAGATCTCATGAGAAGCTACGCTTCGAGAAGCTCACTCTAGAGCAAGAACATGAGTTTCTAAAAGCAATCAATGACGATCTTCGAAAGAAGAGTTCTTCATATCTTGCCAAGCGACTTCTCTTGTCTAATTTCTTGCCACCCATTAAGACTAAGCATGACAAGCATAAGAAAAATTCTTCCTCTAGCAGTAACAATAACCATGCTAAATCCAATGTTGTTGCTTCTAGTAGTCCATGGATATCCTTGTTTGTTCCTTGTGGGACTAACCCATGTAGGTATTGAAAGTGCCCGAATCCAAAGGATAGCTCCCAACTCTTGATGATCTCCATCAACATTTAGCATCTACATCTTCAACATCTACATGAAGTCTTCTACGACAACCCAAGGTTAGTTTGACCCTTTAAAAGGGGTTCTCACATCTAGGGGGAGCTTTGCTCTAAAAATTAAGCTAAAGCATCTTCAAATGATGTGAACACATCAATGCTTTATGTAAAAGTGGTAACCCCACTTGTGCTTAAACGATGAGTATGACCTATGATCAAATGTTCTCATTTGGCTCCTAAGTCAATATACTCATATAAAGATGACCTAGTCATCGACAAATTGTGTGTTAGTAGCTAGAGTTTTGGTTGTGCATGTTTGACACATATTTCATTTGCTATCTTATTGTGTGAGCATGTTGGATGCATGATTTCATCCATTCGAGGACATCCATTTGTTGTTTTGGTCGTTTTGATTTTTCTGACCAAATGGATGGACAAGAATGCCTAAGTACCTCCCCTAGCTATCTATGCTTTCTTGTCTCAAATTCTATTCATGCTTACATCACAAACTTTGAACAAGTCATTTTCGGACCCTCCGGGTGAGGAGCACTCGGAGCCACCGATCCGTCAAGGGCTAACTTCCAAAACCTTCTAATTGATTTCGGTCAGACCAACTCACTCAAACTCGGTCGAACCGAAAGCATTTAGACTGATCTAGGTTTTCACCTCGGTGAAACCGAGTTGTGATTTTCGGCGTGACCGAAGTGCATAACTGCCTAGCAGTTATCCATCTCGGTGCCACCGAGTTTTACAACTCAGTCCCACCGACAGCGAAAGGGTATATACTCCGAGGGCCGCGCGCGTTGATTCCTCCTTCAAACGTTTCGCCCCCACACCCCTTGCTGCCGTCGCCTTGGTCTCCGGATCGTCGCCGTCGTCGCCTGTGCGCCCTCGCCGCAGGTCTCCGTCGCCGTCAGCGGACATCTTCTCCGCGCTGTTGCCGCCGTAGAAAAACTCCACCTAGTTAGGGTGAGTTTTGATCCCACTCGTGCTCCCATCTCCGATTCAATGCACGTTTGGTTTGCCTAGTATCTTGCCACGATTGAAATCCTCCTATACACCAGATTAGTTCGTTTGAACTAGATTCGAGTAAAAGTTTTAGGGTTAGGTTTCCGCGGAACACATCTCGGTGAGACGGATTTTATAATTTCGGTATGACCGATTTGGCCTATGGCCATTGCACTGCACCTTTCGGTCCAACCGAGTTGTGCAAAATTGGTGTGACCGAAATGAAGATTCTGTGAAACCCTAGTGTTTTCGGCAGGACCGAAACCCGCTTCGGTCAAACCGAAAGTGGTGTGCCAAGCTCCTGTTTAACACTTCGGATTCACCGAACCTTAAACTCGGTCTGACCGAAATGTCTTCTGTGAAAACCTAATACTAGAATTTGAACTCATTTTTTTGCAAAAACTTCTGCAGTTTGTGATAACTCTTCTTCTCTGCCTACACCTTATCTATTCACAGGTTGTCAGCCATGTCAGATGCCAGTGACAGTCAGAACAGGTCAGAAACACCCATTGCAGACATTCCAGAGGCAGGCACTAATCCTGATCCTAGCAGCTCATCAGATGATGGTGAGAGGAGTACACCAAGTGGATTGCCTCCTGCAGCCACCAGAGCTAGAAAGAAGAGGAATTCAGATGATGAGGATTCTGATTTCGTTGTTGAGGAAGAGGTAACCTCAAAGCCCAAAAGGAAGGTTGTTGCCAAAGAGCCACAGGGTCAACAAACTAAGAAGGGCACCAGCAAAGTCAAGTAGTCAACTGTTGCTAAGAAGCTGAATTTGGGAGAGGCAGCTGCAAGCAAAGTGAAGAAAACCTCCAAGAGAAAGAGGACAGTGCATTATGCAGCAGTAGAGAATGAGGATGAGGAAGCACCCCATCCTCCTCAGAAGCCAAAGCTCATGGGTGATGCCATTAAGGCTGGAGCCACATCAAAGCCCAAGAAATCTACTCCAGCTAAGGCAGCTCCAGCAAAGCCTGCTACCAAGCCCAAGAAGACCGTCAGAAACATTCCAGCGTCTGAAAAGAACAAGGATGATGTGCCACCAGCTGAGTCAGACGATGAAGGACCAGTTTTGCTGAAACTTCGTCCAAAACTGCCACTCCATGATGATGCTCATCCTCAAGCTGAGGATATGAAGGCAAGGAAAGATAGAGGTCTCAGGCTATGGAGACAAATTGACCCATATGCCGTGAGGAGAAGAACTGCTGTAGATCCCAGATTTCACACCAGAGAGCAGCAAGACTTCTATGAGACCGTGCTGATGGACAAGAAGCCCATAGTCGCAGACACCCGATATGTTGACTGGAAGTACATTGACAGCGAAGAGCACAGAGATTTCTTTCCACATGTGCATGAAAGTTTCACTGCATGTGGCGTTGCAGACTTTGTAGGTCAGAAATTGACCAGTTGGAACAATGAGATGATAATGCAATTCTATGCCACAGCTCACTTCTACCCTGATGGAAAGATTACGTGGATGACTGAAGGTCAAAGGTTTTCTTCTTCTGTTGAAGAATGGGCAGAAATTCTGAATGCTCTAGTGCAACGAGAAGATGATATTGATGTATATGGGATTCCAAAGAAGAATCATGAATCCATGAAGAACATGTATAAAGAGATTCCAGCAGAGGATTTGGGAATCTGGAAGCTCGGCTCAGTCTACTATCTCCAGGCAGGCCTACCTACCACTAATACCATTTTGAGGCATACCTTGATGCCCAAGTCTGGAGATCATCGCATGATCAAAGGATACTCTATCAACATGCTGCACATACTTGATGAGAAAGCACCTTTCAAGGTGATGGACTTGATGGTAGAGACCACTAAGAGGACTGCAGCTGACCAGAAAAGGTCATGTGGATTTGCCCCGCAGATTCAGATGCTTATCAATGCCAAGTTTGGCACGGGCACATTCTTGTTGGATAGAGAACATTTACCGTTGCAGCCAGAGCATGAAGACAATGTTTTTGTGATGGATGAGGAGGATCCAACATCTGTTGAAGGTCAAGCCAAGATTGAAGCTGCCAAGAAAGCCAAAGCAGCAGCAGCAGCAGCAGCTAAACCAAAGAATTTCGGAGAGCAAATTCTTGAAGCTACCCAAAGGATTGAACAACGCCTGGCCAGCATTGTACAGTCTCAGGAGAGCTTAGAGAGGATTGTTGAGGACAAGATCCACGCTTTGGATGTGAAGCTAACTGAAGTGCAAGTGACTGTCAACAAGCTTGAGGCAGACATTGAGGAAGCAAAGCGGGAGAAGGAAGAGCTTATGCGTGAGATGCAGGATGACTTAGTCCAGGATGCTTATCAACAGACTGCTCCGGTTCCCACAGGACCCCGATTAGCTGCTATTCCAGTGACTGACACCAGGACTACAGCTTCAGCACCTCCCACAGTTCCAGCAGTTACTCCAACTCCAGCTCCAGTGACCACTCCTCCAGCACAGACATCAGCTGAAGTCTTCGCCGATGCTGTCATATCCACTCCAACATCAACCCAGACGGGAGCCGCCAGCAGAGTCCCCAGTGACGCTTAGCTCTATGCTTTTTCGAACTTTTTGGTAACTTGTTGCCAAAGGGGGAGAAATTGTATAGATCATAGGACTTCGAGAGAGAGAGAGTGCTGTTGTCTTTGCGCTTTCGTTCTTTCGTTCTTTTGGTTTTCGAGACATTCAGTGTGTTTGATACTCCGTTTGATTCTACCTTAATGAGTGCTTGGTCGTACTATGCTTTAATGTGTGCTTAATGCTTATCATATGCCATTCCTATCTCGTATGACCATTTACTCATGTCTTGGTGATTGGGTGCATGCTGTTCATTCTTATCATTTTGTGCGCTCCACCAAGATGTATGTGACATGGAAGAGTGACCCATGATCCTAATCGATTGTGCATTTGCATTCAAACGCAAATCTTAAATAATGCACAAATTTAGGGGGAGCTCTTGCTTATCACATACTTCTCAAAGCGACGATATTATTCATTGATTATATCCTTTGTCGAAGCTTTGATCTATATGTTGTCATCAATTACCAAAAAGGGGGAGATTGAAAGTGCAACTAATCCCCGGGTGGTTTTGGTAATTAATAACAACATATATATCATTGAACTAATAGTTACTTGAGAATCATTTCAGAAAGTTCAGTGATATGGGTATGGCAAGGACTGAAGAAGTGGACCCCTCAAAATGCTAAGGCAAGCATTGGCAAAAGCTCAAGACTCCATTTTTGGTTTAGTGATCCAAGATCACATTGAGTCCATAGGAAAAGCCAATACTATTAAAAGGGGATGAGGTTATGATGATGATCTGGTTGCTCAAGTGCTTAGTGATACATCTCCTAAACTATCAGCAATTTTCACTGCCATATACACTCATAAGTAGTCTCGGTCCCACCGATATTCCAAACTCAGTCACACCGAGATGAACCACCTCATCCATAAGCCAAACCCAAGAAAACTCGGATTTTCCGATTCTGAACTCGGTCTCACCGAAACATGAGTTGCCAAGCTTCTGTAACCCTCTGTCATCAAATCGGTGTCACCGAGATGATGAAGTCGGTCCCACCGAAACTGGCATGCTCTTGTCATTGCACGAATCGGACTAACCGAGATGGTATTTTCGGTCCCACCGAAAATCCCAACGTTCACATTATTTGAACTATCGGTCTCACCGAGTTGTCCACTTCGGTCCCACCGAGATTGCTCAAATGTGTGTAACGGTTGGATTTTGTGTGGAGGCTATTTATACCCCTCCACCCCCTCTTCATTCGTGAAGAGAGCCATCAGAAAGAACTACCACTCCTATCTTATATTTCTGAGAAGAGAACTACCTACCCTTGTGTTGAGATCAAGTTGCTCCACTCCCACCATGTGAAGCTTGATCTCTAGCCTTCCCAAGTTGCTTTCCACTCAATCCTTTCTTCCACCACAGCCATATCAGTGAGGAGAGTTGAGTGTTGGGGAGATTATCATTTGAAGCACAAGAGCAAGGAGTTCATCATCATCTACAACATCTATTACCTTTTGGAGGGTGGTTCCTCCTAGATTGGTTAGGTGTCGCTTGGGAGCCTCCGTCATCGAGATGTGGAGTTGAACCAAGAAGTTTGTAAGGGCAAGGAGATCGCCTACTTCGTGAAGATCTACCCCGAGTAAGGCTAGCCCTCCGTGGGCGTAGGCCATGATGGAATAGACAAGGTTGCTTCTTCGTGGACCCTTCGTGGGTGGAGCCCTCCGTGGACTCGCGCAGCCGTTACCCTCCGTGGGTTGAAGTCTCCATCAACGTGGAAGTACGATAGCACCACCTATCGGAACCACGAGAAAAATCACCGCGTCTCCAAAATTGCGTTTGCTCTTCTCCACCTCTCTTTACTACATGTGCAATTTACTTTCCGCTGCCTATACTCTAGAATTGCATGTGTAGGGTGATGCTTGACTTGATCATAAGTGTGAATCTGCCAAAAACTGTTCTTTATCAAAAGGCAGAATTTTTATATTGTCAAGTAGTCTAATCACCCCCCCTCTAGACATACTTTCGATCCTACAGGGTCCTCCCCTCGCAGGCAGCGTCAAACAAGTCAACAAATGTGAAAGAACGAACACCTTTGAGAAAATGCCACAAGGAAACAAGCATACCCTTTGGCTCCCTGCATTTGAAAGAATTAGGTCGATGAGCAATATCAGGTTGGTGTGGTCTTCATTCTTCATCTGTTTATATGGAGTAGATTTTAAGTGTGGTTTTTCCCAGGCCGAGCTCCATGGCACCCCCTATCCTCACTGTTTCTCTTGGTTGCGACCCCATAGAGACCCGTGAGATTCCTGAATTGGTTGGAAGTTTAGCAGTTACATTAAGCCACCTAATTTTGGCAGGTGTGTCACATGCTCCTCTCGCCCGTGATCACGAGTCCACCATCGCTTCTCTCTCGTACACCCATGTGAAACATTCTGGCAGCACCTCTCTCTCTTATACATAAGATTCTTTCTGTTTAAATACCAGGAAACAAAAATCCTACAAAAACTGATCCCTCATGACTTGTCTCTCTCACATCACCCCCCTCTCTCGTACATTTTCTCTCTGTCCACTTTCTCTCTCTTAATTCCAGGGAAAAAGTCCTAAAATCTGTCTAGTATGTAGTACTCCCTCCCTTCATTTTTGTAAGTCATTTCAGACAACTCAAAATAAGTTGTTTTGCACAATGTCTGAAATATCTTCAGGGTCTTATAAAAGTGAACAGAGGGAGTATCTCTTTTTGTCAAACAAACGATGTGTAAAACAAATTGTGTAAAATGGTTTTAAAACTCGACTCCCTGCACGTTGGCTACTAGCATGGCTTGGGGCCCTCCCAGCTACATGAATCACAACTAAAAGGACCACATAGTTCTTTCAAATGCAGGGAGCCAAAGGATATGCTTGTTTCCTTGTGGCATTTTCCCAAAGGTGTTCGTTCTTTCACATTTGTTGACTTGTTTGACGCTGCCAGCGAGGGGAGGACCCCCAATGGCCCCGATAAATAAATCACAAGCATATCGTTGGCTAGTACCACGGTCCTCTGACCACATAGTTTCACTTTAACATGATAAGCTGCCGCTTATGATGCTACGACAAAAATATACCCGCACTATTGCTAGGGACAAGTGTATAGGAGGGTCTGGCAACAACTTTGCTTTTTCGCCCAGTGTTGTCATTACTTAAGCACTTTTGCGATCCCAATTTCTAAAAGCCTTAATTACTACCACCAGAAAGAGAATGTGACCACAACTCTCCTTTTTTCAATCTTATTTTCGGTTTCCATTTCCAGAATATTAGGGTAGAATTCGGACACTATATAAGGAAGCCTAATTCGACTGCACTTCGCTTGGCTTCACCCCAAGCCACACACCATTCTCCGATAGAAGGTCAGTTTATATTTAAGATTTTTTGTACAAATTTGGAGAAAGCACTTTGAATATTAAATCGAAGGAGTGACACTACCAAGGTTATAGATAGACATAGGAGGGGAGAAAGAGAGGCATGTGTACGTTCTGAAAAGACACCAGATACTTGGATAACAAACGTGTACGAAGGCCAATATGATGTTGCATCATACATTCGCGGGCAGCATAAGTAAGAAAATAAAAACCTTTATTTTGCATAACCATGTATCGAAATCCAAGCACAACAAAGGCAAATGTCATATCTCTTACATCTCGATCGAATAAGCTTCTCACAAGAACAACCGTAATAAGGACCAAAAGGAATCAACTAAAAGTAGAATATATAAAAATGGAGCAACGACCAAACTTGAAAGGATACAACTGTTGTCCCGTGGAGTAGCCTTTGCCAAACAAAGCAAAGCACTCGAACAATTTTGTTAAAGATAAATGGAATTATATACAATTATATACACAATCCAATCAAGACGAGCTGTAACTCCATGTTCCGGAACAACATATATAAGGAATATATAAAGTAGCTAATTATATGATGCAAGTGAACCAAAATATTTTTAGTTAGTATGACAATAACAAAAGCTTGTCCGGTTGTTATTTCTGACTGGTTTTGCATATCACTACTCTTATGCTTATGTTTCTTCACATCATCGTATCACATTGGTTATATTCAATAGTCAGGTCTGCTAGCTAGCTGGTGCTTTTCATGATTTAAGGTGTGTGATTTACGTGCAAAACAATGGAGAATTATCCTTACAGTAACAAAACACTATTATGCTCACTAAGTTTAAGATAATTTATTTTGTAGATGTGATATATCTATGTTAATTTTATTTGTAAACCTCGAGAATAACATTCTGATTTGCACATTAACACTTGTCATGATGAAGAAGAAAAAAACTTTTGATGACCATGCCACATGAATGGCATAATTCCTCCAATCAATGTTTTCTCATTCCAAAACATAAAATTTTTATTGTATGACATGTACCCGCAGAATAACATGTCTAGCAGGAATTATCCTATTAATAATATTGATTTGATAAATCTGGAAGGCTATGAAACTTTTGTTCTAGCTAGTTGATCATTAAGCACCAAGTTTAGCACGAGGCGACTGATACCTACCAAAACAAAGTATTAAACTGCAGAGAAAGGCAAACCTGGCATATCCACGTGAGTTTAGATGATGTACTCCCTCTGTAAAGAAATATAAGAGTATTTACATCAATAAAGTTGTGATCTAAATGCTCTTACATTTCTTTACATAGGGAGTATATCTTAGTGTGGAAACTTTAACCCCTTTGGTTAATACTGTGTGTCTGAATTAATGTGAGAAGCACACATGGTCCTGAATCTGGAATTAAAACATGGAGACCTATCATCATAAATTTCTTAAAAGAAAATTGATTGTAACAGTATTTTTATACACGCCAAATGACATGCCCTGCCATTCTTTAAGAATCATTTTATATACTGGAAAATTGTATCTGATGCAGACATGAATATTTTGGGGTGGGGTCAACCTATTTTGCTACAATGAAATTATCCAAACTTACAATGCCTTTTCCCTACATCATTTAATGGAATAAAACATAGTGTGACACATGTTCACTCGCACCAGGCATTGCAAATGGTAAAAAAGTTGAACCGGACAAATATGTATATAAAATAGTGGTTGAGACAAGCCGCACCTGCTATTGGAGAAGAAACAAAATTGTGGCTCACACTGTAAAATATTTCCTCAGAGTACAAAAGCTCTTCGTGCTTGATTTTCACCCACTGGGTCATGCCCTTGTAACATGATTCTGGATAAGCAGTACCAGCAGCACAATTCGCCAGAAAAAAGATTTTGAACGGCAAAAGTGCAGCTCGGAATTTCTAACTACATGAAATCTTCATCCCAAAGTAAATAGAAAGGTATACTATGTTTTCCTTTTTACTCTTGATTCGACTCTTAGTGTTCATGCTTGCATCAAGAGGGCATATCGTTGTGGGTGTGTAGGCAGAAGTTGAATATATAATTATAATGCAAGACAATTACTTTATGAGATATATAGCAACCCACTGTGTCTTCAACTCTTCACAGTAACACAAGATTTCAATTCCACTTCATCTACAAAATAGGACAACTCAAGTTTTGTGCAATTTGCATAATCACAATAAAATGCAGACCTGTGTGTTTTTTATGAAACAGTGTCTTGGTAATCTTAGGATCAGCACAACCTATACATGAACTTCAGTGCTATAAGTATTCGGTGCTATAGGTAAAGAGACATACATCAAACCATAAGCCCTGTATGCCGCCCGCCACTTGCCAGATCTCCACCAGCGACCTTCTCTGGCTACCTGCTCCTCGCACGGTCCCGCCGCCTCCTACCGTCCATTGCCACCAGCCGATCTCCTGCTGTCTGTTGCGCCACCAGCCGGTGTCCCGCTCATCCGTTGCCACTCACTGGCCCTTGCCATGGGAGAGGAGAACCTGGGGGCACGATGCAACAGTAAGGGCAATGCAAAGGCATAAACAATGTGAGGAAGTTTGAATAAAAATATGCGAGTAAATAGCATAAAACTACTAGTTTACAGGCTAGGGTTCCAGAAAACTACCACATTTTATTTTTTTCTCAAAAAACTACCAAACGTGCGGTCGGCTGTTTCAAAAACCCAAAACCTCAGTGACTAGTGTTTTAACCATTTTCCTGACTTGCTGAACCCACTGGTCAGGCCACGTGGCGACGCGCGCTCACGGCGCGGCCGTTGATGGCTGTTAGCCTGACGGGTCCGGTCGGGCTGCAATCCCTCTCACTCTCCCCCTCTTCTCCCCGTAGTGACCTAGGTGGGCGATGGAGGCGCCGCAGCAAAATGCCATCATCGGCGAGCTATTGGGCCAAGGCGTCACTGGCCAGGAGGGCGGTGGAAATTTAGAGGTTGAGAAATGGCTAGGCAGCTCGAGCTTCCCGGTGCAGCGGTCGCCAAAGCCATCACCGCCCGAGATTCAGGTAGATCCGGCGAGCTTAGATCCGGCAGTCCGCGTGGCTAGGGCAGTGGCGAAGTGCATCCATGCGGATCCAGATGGCGGCCACAGGTGGCCGTCGTCGTTTGGTGGAGTGAGGTAAGAAATTTCAGTACCATTCATACTTTAAGTTCAAATTTAAAAATTAGGGTTAGAAGATGATAGTTTTTGTTAGGAAACAAGTAATTTTAATTAGGGTTAGAAGATAGTGCAGTATTGTGAATGATCAGTGTAATTGTTTATTGTTGGCATGCTACTACATTTTTTGGTTATATCACAGTAATTAGTACCTTTTTAGTAATTTTCAGTGCATCTGGTCATTGTTTCAAGTTTCAGTTACTTGAAAAATAATTGTTTCTCAATTTGATCTCCTACAGCTTAGATGATGAGATTTGGGACATGAGGCTACATTTTCAATGAACAGATAATATGGAGAGAAAGTATTCAGTTTCTTCAGATATCAGTTATCTAACCATATTAGCATTGGTTGAGTTGGAGAGGTATGGAATGGATGCTTTTCTAACTTATGTAAAGGAAGAGGGAAAGGGCTTGGAGGGGGTGGAGGTCCTGAATAGTGAGGAGACATTAGAGGAAATGCTTGACTTATTCGTTGATAAGAAGCTCCTGAGCATCACTGTCAGAAAAGCTACTGATCCAAGCCCAACAGTTGTTAATATGGGTCACATCTTGCTTGAGGAACAGATCCCCATTAGTCATGTTGGTGAGCCTATTGTTTACAGTGTTTCACAAGAAGGTGTTCTCTACCATGCCTCTAAGGGCCAGTTCTTTTGGGCGATTCTCCCAGAATCGTACCCTTTCCCAGCTTCCCCCACAATCGCCCCTTCATATTTTTTGTACAATCCTAGTTAATTAGACCTTAACTAGATAGGATTGTAAAAAAAAATGGTGTGACGATTCCGAGAGAAGCTGGGGAGGGGGGCGATTCTGGGAGAGTCACCCAAAAGAACTGGCCCTAATGCTAGTTTGCCAGTTGTAAACCCTGGTGAGCCATGCCTGAACAAACATCAAAGCTGCAATTTGAACAAGGGGAAAACAATTGTGGAAGAAGAACATATACAAGAAGAAGCAGATGAAGATGTACCAGAAGAAGAAGATGAAGATGTACCAAAATAAGAAGATGAAGTTCAAGAGGATATGGACAAATCCTCTCCAGATTTTGAGTTCTATAGGGGTGATTATAGAGGGCACAAAATTTCTTACAAAGCTTGGTGTAGGGGTGAAGATGAGGCTGGCATAGATACTGCAGAGCACTTTTGTGGAGCTAACTCAGAACCTTCTTAGTTTTGGCAGGAAGAACAAGTTGTTTCTAAAGATGAACAAGCAGAGGATCCTGCTGCTCTAACTATAAAGGAGCAAAAAATCTTAAGCCAGTTAGAAAACCTATCCCAACTAGCAAGTCTCACAGTGAGCCTGAGCACATCAAGTTTGAAGATTATGTCCCTGAAGCTGATGAGTACTGTTTTCCAGGTGATTTTTGTATAAGTGATGAAGAAGATGTTCCAAGGCTACCATCTGGAAGGAAGAGTAGGAAGAAGCAGAAGAAGGAGAGGAGATGGTATGATCCATCCAGGCCTGATGCACATGAGCAGTTTTCAATGCATTTATGCTTTGAAAATGTAGTTGAGTTCAGAGAAGCACTTAGAAATTTTCATGTGAGGACTCTTAGGAATTCTGAGTATCACAGAAATGAACCAACTAGGGTTATTGCTTGGTGCTCTGAGAGAAAACATGGTTGTGAGTTTACATAGTTGCCTCTAGGATAGCCCATGAGGCAACTTTCAGTATCAAGAAGATGAACCAGGATCACACTTATGGAGCAAGTGGAGGGAACACAAATGTGACAGTCAGTTGGGTTGCTAAGGTTTGTGAGGATACAGTCAGATCCAACCCTGGAGCTGGTGTTGACAAAATTATGTCATACACAGAAGAAGTGTGGTGTCCATGTGCCTAAAAGCTTGGCATATAGGGCAAGGAAGAAGCAGTTGAGGTTGTGCAAGGAGATTACAAACTCCAGTATCACAGAATAAGGGACTACCTGCAGTGTGTGCTAGATACTAACCCTGGCAGTAGGTGCATAGTAACAACACAAGAGGACCCACTAAAGCCAACTCCTACCCCAAGGTTTCACTATATGTTTTACTGCTTGTTTGCATATAAGGAGGGTTTCCCGAATGGATGCAAGCCATTTACAGGTAAGTGTTCATACACATAGATGTATATGATAATTTGCATCCATGTAATTTGGCACTAATGTGATCATGTTAGCAGGTCTGGATGGTTGCTTCATCAAGCTAAGCACTAGTCAGTAGATATTGTCAGCTACAGGGAGGGATGGCAATAATAACATCTTTCCAATATCTTTTGGTGTTGTTGATAAGGACTGGACATGGTTACTCACACAGTTGAGAACAATCATTGGAACTGGTAATAAGTTTGGCAAATACACAATTATGTCTGACAGGCAGAAGGTATTGTTCTCTACCTAGTCTTTACATTTTCCATGCTTAATATGTTATTCAGTAGTAACACTTAAGATTACACTACATTGAACAGGGATTGTTGAATGCAATAGATGATGTATTACCTGACTCTCCACAAAGGTTTTGTCTTAGACATATTTATGACAATTTCCAATCTGCTGGTTTCAGAGGGGAGGAACTCAAGAAACATTTAGATCAGGCTGCCTATTCCTATACTAAATATGGTCATGATTTAGGCATGGAAAATTTGAAAACAGAAAGTTTAGAAGCTTGGCAGTGGTTGTCACAGATACCAGAGCATACATGGGCTAGATATAAAATGGACACTGTGTGCAAAACAGACCTGGTAGTAAACAACCTCAGTGAGGTTTTCAATAGAATGATATTGGATGTTAGGAACAAGCCAATCAGGACTATGTTAGAGGGCATAAGAACAAAGCTGATGATTAAGTTTCAGATGATCAGAGAGAAGAAGGTCAAAGAGAAGATAGAGACATGCAAATGGGGGATCACACCTACTTATTAAGAGATTTTAGAAGAGGGGAAGAAGTGAGCTAAGTATTTTGAAGCATACATGGCAGGTCCAGGCATATGGCAAGTGACAAGTAGCTCTGAAAACACATATTGTGTTAATTTCAACAACCAGACCTGTGACTATAGGAGGTGGGACATGACTGATGTGCCCTGCAGTCATGCCATTGCTGCAATGCAGAAAGTGAAGATACATCCTGAAGACTATGTCAAATGATTTCTTCAAGAAACCCATGTATTGTGAAACATATAAGCACTTAATATTCCCTGTGCCAAGTCCTGACCATTGGACTCATACACCTGGAGATGACATTTCTCCACCTGTTTTTAGAGAAAAGAAAGGTAAAAAACAAACTGCTAGGAGGAAAAGCATATTTTTGGTGCCAGCTAAAAAGATAGTTCTAGGATTGGTACAGTGACTTGTAGCTACTGCAAGAAGCAAGGGCACAGGTTCAACAATTGTGGTGACCTCTTGAAACCTAAGTTGCAAATGAGGATGAACAAGCACCAGGTAACTCCTTCGGTTCCATTCATTGCATTGTTACATTCATTTCATGTGTAGGAAAATAGAGCTAATTACTCTGAGGCTGGTTCTTCAATGGCTGCAACAGCACAAAGGCCACCGAGGGTACCTTCTGCCTCTGCACCAACAGAATGAGCCAACACAGACAACTTCTAGGTCAAGGAAGAGGGTTTCTTCCACATCAGTACAAGCACCAGGTACAATAGTAGCAAAAGCATCAGCCTCCAAGAAGAGCAGGACCAACATTGAGGCTACACAACAGCATCACCTATCAAGAAGAGCAGGACCAACACATCTTCAGCAACACCAGTACCACCTCCCAAGAAGAGGAGCACAACCATTTCTTCAGCAATAAATAACACCAGATCATCAAGGTCTTCTCCAGCAAAGAACACTAGGTCAACTTCTACCAATAGAGATGGCACTGGATCTTTCATTGCACCTAGACAATCTGCTAGAAGTGTTGTGTAGGATGGGTCAAAGAGGGTCAGGAAGCCATCTGGGAGGTTGAAGGATTATTTTTATGCAAGTGGTAACTAGATGAAGTGGTTGCATGTGAACTGCTCTGTTTTCCTTGGTTCTGTATGCAAGTGAACTGTTGGATTTGGTTTGTAATAACACTGCTTCACTAAGTACTTGGTCCTGTATTCAGTCACTATGTGGATTCAGTCACTATGTGTAATATGATTCTGTCACTATGTGGATTACATTGCTTCTCATCTTAATCTTACATAGATTTAGATAAATTGACATATAGATAGAGTCCTTCAGAGTAGCATACATTCATTCTCATCCAAATCTTACATTGATCCACTTACTTACAGATAGAAATATAGAAACATACATAGATACATAGATATAATGAGATCACTACACATCAGTCATAACGCTCGAAGAAACGAGCCCACTTAACCCTAGTAGATGGATGGGGAGCCATGACTGCTCTTCTCCTAGCCCAGCTAATGATCTCCATGAACGTCCTTCCCGTGCCACCCAGGAAAACTAGCTCAAGTTCTTGAGCATTGCATTTCTCCAGCACCTTGTCGGAGAGGCAGCAGTTGTATTCATGTTCCTGCTCATCCTGGGCCGCCTCATGTGCCCTCTGCCTGCGCCTCCTCCTCCTCCTCCTTCTCCTTTGTGCTGCTGCAATCCTAACCTCCACGACCCCCCTCCTCCTCTGTGACATCTCTCATGTCAAGATCCATCTTTAGGGTTTGATTTTGGTGGCGGCTGGTGGAGTGACTAGGAAAGGGTGGGGGTGGGGAGGGGTTCATATTGACAAAGGGAGTTGGGTTTTAGTGGGCCTAGGGTTGCATTTGGTCAGAGACTAGTGGCCCACTAAGCCCAATTACCTACACAGATAATATATGTAGGCTAACCCAAAGACATACATTAGTAAAAACCATAACATAGAAGATCTATTACAACACTTAATAGCATTGGAGATTGATAATGTCGCACCCAATATGCGATACTATCCTAAAGAGACACGAAGGTCCCACCAAGGATAGAACCGCATATTGATACGCTTTTGCAAGGTGGATATCATTGCATCAACATTACATAATAGATGGGGAAACATACAAGAGGCATACAATGCCACACGAATACAACATCACAATACATTAGAGCATCATCCGACTACAGATGGAACACAAACAGAAACTCAAACGACATCCACCCTGCTAGCCTAGGTTGCCAACCTGGAACCTATCCCCTGATCAAAGAAGAAGCAGAAGAAGAACTCCAAAACAAGTAAACATCGCTCTCGCGTCATGATCATCGCATAACCTGTACCTGCAACGGTTGTTGTAGTAATCTGTGAGACACAAGGACTCAGCAATCCCATTACCATGGGTATCAAGACTAGCAAAGCTTAATGGGAAAGGAAGGGGTAAAGTGGTGAGGTTGCAGCAGCGACTAAGTATATATGGTGGCTAACATACGCAAATAAGAGCGAGAAGAGAAGCAAACGGAACGGTCGTGAAGCTAGCAATGATCAAGAAGTGATCCTGAACTCCTACTTACGTCAACCATAACCCAAAACCGTGTTCACTTCCCTCTGCCGAAAAGAGACCATCACAGCTACACACGCGGTTGATGCGTTTTAATTCAGATCTGGTGTCAAGTTATCTACAACCGGACAATAACAAATTCCCATCTGCCACATAACCGCGGGCACGGCTCTCAAAAGTTTATACCCTTCAGGGGTGTCCCAACTTAGCCCATCACAAGCTCTCGCGGTCAACGAAGGATATTCCTTCTCCCAGGAAGACCCGATCAGTCTCGGAATCCCGGTTTACAAGACATTTCGACAATGGTAAAACAAAACCAGCAAAGCCGTCCGATGTGCCGACAATCCCGATAGGAGCTGCACATATCTCGTTCTTAGGGCAACACTGGATGAGACTAGCTACGAGTAAAACCAGCCCTCAAGTATCCCCGAGGTTGCCCCGCAGGCAGCTCGGTTCGTGTTGGGGATATAACTATGAGGTATGACCCGCCAGAAGGAGCCGGGTTATACCAACAAGCATTCTTGAAGACAGAAGCTCAAGCTTGAAGATAGCGGCTTAGTAAAGTCCCAAAGGCCCAGAGGTGACTTAAGGCCTGTAGTGTTAAACCGCCTTGTTCATGTAACTTGTACTGTAAGGCAAGAAAGATTAAGAGACCGAGCCGGATACAATTTATAAGCTGCCCAGGACTCTAGAGCCGCTGGGCGTCAACCTCAGTATATAAAGGGACGACCCGGCGGCGGTTCAGGATACGAAACAACAACTCGAGAGCTAGGTCAAGCGATTCTGCTTCCTGGTTATCGAGACATACATAATCCCAATCACAACTAGACGTAGGCTTTTACCTTCATCGCAAGGGGCCGAACTAGTATAAACCTCTCGTGTCTCTTGTCCTGATTAACCCCTTCAAGCTTCCTAGTTGCGATGGCTCCACGACTAAGTTCTTTCACTAGGACATCTGACGTGACAATTCCACGACAGTTGGCGCCCACTATGGGGCCAGCGCATTGTGGATTTGAGTTCTTGAAGGGCAGCTTCGAAGGGCTCAAGGGATACGCTGTGGGCCGGATGACCAAGAGTCGTCGCGGCAAGCTCTACATCGACGATGCAGTCTGGGGCCCCGAGGCCGGCTCAATTGAGTACGGGTACCGGGTCCCCTTCAGCGGAATCCACATCTTCATCGGCAAGATCGGCGGGCCGGGCCCTAAGCTGGACATCTGCACCGACCTCGTTGAAACGGCTCAGCGTGCGAGACCCGCCCGGGCTTTTACGGCTGTGAAGCGTGCCTTCGTGGTATGCATCCACGGAGGGCTCTCTGAAGGATCTGCCTCTGGTGGTGAGGCGGCCATCTACTCGGACGGTGAGTCGTCCACAGGTGAGACGGATTCATTGTACCAACTGCAGGATGGCGGGCTTGGCGGCTGTTCTGATGGCAGCAGCATTCCGGATTGTCTTGAGCCGCTGAGCAGGGTCGGGATCTTCATGGCCGGCACCCAACCCATCCAAGACTCTGCAACTGCAGCAGTCGTAACTTCCAGGTCAGTAGCAGCCAGGGCAGGAGGCCCTGTGCATTCACCAGCCTAGGTGTTAGTAGATCTCACCGACAAGCTGACCACCCTGTTAACCGCCATAGTCAGCTCGACGGATCAAGCTAGTCATGATGTGGAAGTGGCACAGTTAAAGTTGGATATGGCGCAAGCTAAGGAAGACCTGGCAACACAGGGTGTTAGGATAACCGCAGAGCGGGCGGCTCTGGATGTTCAGGCTCAGCAGATCCAGGCGCACGCTTTCCGGCTTGCACAAGACCAGAACGCAGCTAATGAGGTCATGAGGAGAAGGTATCAGAAGACCCAGTCTTGACTTCCCCCGGTTTATGACCCTCGGAACCTTTTTAACACACCAAGAGCAGGGCCCAGTAATGCGTCGTGGCTTACTCCACAAACAGGCAACCCGCCATGGCTCCCTCCGCGCACAGGAACGGACCATGTTGCGACACCCGGGGATGGAGCACCGTTTCAGTCACCGTTGATGGGACCTCCCCATGTGAACATGGCGCCACCTCAGTACGTACCAACACCCCCAGGTCATTACTCCAACACATTGGAAAACATGATAGCAGCGGCAACCCGATTGGTGGCTCTCCCAATTGATGGCGACTCTCCGACTGCAGTTGAAACCCGCCGGGTCAGGGAACTTCTTCAGACGGCCTTAGTACAGCAGGAGGCGTACTCATACAGCCGAGACAGGATCCACTCGACCCCTCGTCCAAGCCGAAGCCCGAGTTATAGCAGGCACATGGATTCAGCGGCCGTATCAAGCAATGTTAGACGCCGTGCCAGCCAGGTGGCGGTAACCCGCCACGTTATGAGGCCATTAACTTGGTAGAGCAAGAGAGACTACGACAAGAGGCTGAGCGGGCGGCTGAGCAAGCGGCTCAGTTGACGGCTTATCAGCCATATCCGGCTTACCTGGTGATTTCTATTGAGGCAGGTATAGCCACCCAGACTGGAGGAGTCCCGTGTCTAGTGCCAGCTCTACGTAACAAGCGGTTGCCTAAATATTTTAAAGGACCAAGGAAGGTGCCGAATTACACAGCCGACTTGCAGCCCGAGGCATGGATTGAGAGGTACGAGATGGCCATGGAGTTGTTGGAGGTTACTGATGCAGCAATGGCTAAGTACTTCACCATGATGTTGGATGGAACCGCCCGCACCTGGTTGAAAGGCCTTCCACCTAATTCAATTAGTTCATGGGCGGAGTTAAAGGCCCGGTTCATCCAGAACTTTAAAGACACGTGCAAGCAACCCATGTCGATCGTGGATCTGACGATTTGTAAGCAGGAAGAGGGTGAGTCTACAACCCATTGGGTACGCCGGGTGAGGGAGTCCTGGACTAGGGGGTGTCCGGATAGCCGGACTATCATTATCGGCCGGACTCCAAGACTATGAAGATACAAGATTGAAGACTTCGTCCCGTGTCCGGATGGGACTTTCCTTGGCGTGGAAGGCAAGCTTGGCAATACGGATATGTAGATCTCCTACCATTGTAACCGACTCTGTGTAACCCTAGCCCTCTCCGGTGTCTATATAAATCGTAGGATTTTAGTCCATAGGACGAACAACCATTACAACAATCATACCATAGGCTAGCTTCTAGGGTTTAGCCTCCTTGATCTCGTGGTAGATCCACTCTTGTACTACCCATATCATCAATATTAATCAAGCAGGAGTAGGGTTTTACCTCCATCGAGAGGGCCCGAACCTGGGTAAAAACATCGTATCCCTTGTCTCCTGTTACCATCCGCCTAGACGCACAGTTCGGGACCCCCTACCCGAGATCCGCCGGTTTTGACACCGACATT
This sequence comes from Triticum timopheevii, assembly GCA_963921465.1. Classification (NCBI taxonomy): domain Eukaryota; kingdom Viridiplantae; phylum Streptophyta; class Magnoliopsida; order Poales; family Poaceae; genus Triticum; species Triticum timopheevii. The sequence continues at coordinate 491,363,049 of OY997274.1, read as the reverse complement.
GGTGCTTTGATTGAGAGTTCCTCTGTGTCGTCACAGATAGGCTTGATGGCTCCTTCGATCATCAACAATGATGCAGTCCAGGGTAAGGCTTTTCTCCCCGGACAGATCTTCGTATTCGGCGGCTTTGCACTACGGGCCAATTCGCTTGGCCATCTGGAGCAGATCAAAAGCTATGCCCCTGGCCGTCAGGTCAGATTTGGAAGTCTAAACTTCACGGCTGACATCCGCGGTGTAACGCCCCGGATCCGATGCGCCAGGTGTCTGCCAGCTATTCGCCGTTGTTGCCATGTCATTTGCTTGCGTGTTGCATTTTGCCATGTCGTCATGTGCATTTCATTTTGCATACGTGTTCGTCTCATGCATCCGAGCATTTTCCCCGTTGTCCGTTTTGCAATCCGGCATTCCTATGTCATCGGGCGTTCCCCTTTTGTCTTCTGTTGTGAGCGGGTATTAAACTTTCTCGGAATGGCCCGAGGTTCGCCAAGCGGCCTTGGTATAGCACCGGTAGACCGCCTGCCAAGTTTCATGCCATTTGGAGGTCGTTTGATACTCCAACGGTTAACCGGGTAACCGCAAAAGCCCTCTTTTGTTGCAGCCCAACACCCCTTCCAAAGTGGCCCAAAACCCAGCAAACTCCCCTCCATGCTCTCGGTCGTTCGATCACGATCGTGTGGCCGAAAACCGCTCCTCATTTGGACTCTCCTAGCTCCCTCTACCTATAAATATGTGCATCTCCCCCGAAATCCCGGTCTAACCCTAGCTTTTCCCTCCCCGCCGCCGGACGCGTCCGCCTCCGCGCCGGACACGTCCAGCCGCCGTCCGCAGCCAGTGGCCGCCCGCCACGTGTCCTCCGTCGCCGCCCTCGCGTGCCGGCCCGCCGGGGCCCAGGCGGGGCCCTCCCGGCCCGCGCGCCAGCCGCCGCTCCCGCCCGGTCGCCGGCCTCCCGCGCCGCCGTCCATCGCCGCCGACCGCGCCGGCCACCGCACCCCGCGCCGCACCGGTCGCCCCGACCACCGCTGCCACCTTGGCGGCTAGGTCTCACGCGCCCCGCCTCGGCGCCAGATCCCGTCCCACCGCCGCCTCGCCCCCTCGCCGGCCTTCCTCCGCCCCGATCCGGCGGGATCCCGGCCGGAGGAGCCCCCCCTCGCCGGATCTGCCGCCCCGCCGGCGAACTCCCTCGTCGGACCGCCGCCGTTGCCGTTCGGGTCCGCCCCGACCCGATCCGCGCCGGACCCGACCCGCTGCGCCCGGATCCACCTCGTCCCGACCCGATCCACGTTGACCCCGCGAGGTTGTTTTTTCACCAAGTCCCAGTTATTTTGTTGCATTTTCATCCCATCATAACTCTGTGCATACTGCACCATTTCGTGCGTGTAATATGTCAAATTGTTCGTCTCAACGAGTACTTCATTTCATTACATTGCATCATATTCTTTTGAGCTCATCTTGATGCCAGAAATGCTGTTGGAAGAGTGCATGTTGATGTTAATCTGCTGAAACTGTTATGACATGCTCATTTGTCATTTTTGCCATGTTTGATGTGTGCATCCTATGAGGTTGAGCTCTACATGTGTTTTGATCTATGCCATGCCATCTTTCCAGAGGTGCTATCCATGTGTTTTTGTGAGTTGTGTGTTGAGTGTATCAAGCTTGTTAAGTAGGGTACTTGCTGTTGCTGTTTTCCTGACAGATTCTGTTATATTTTGTTGCTATGTTAACCTGCTGCTACAAGTCATTTCGTGCATTATTCTGGAGATATTCACTAAGGATGTTTTGTTACACATGTCTTGATCTATCCATTCATGCCCCTGGTTGCAATTATAGCATGCTGTATCATGTTGTTATCTTGCTCCAAAGTTGCTAAAAAATGTTGTTGTTAGCCTGTTAACATTAAGTTCAATGTTTCCATGAGTGTTTGCTAGTGATCCATGCACCCTATGAACTTGATCTTGCCATGATTAGCTTCACAAACATGACTTCTTACTGTTTGTTACGTTTCCATGCCATGTATTGCTCTGTGATGAGTGATTGAAGCTCACCAACATGCCTACTTATTGTTGTTCCTGCCATGTTTGAATCTGTCATATAACTTGCCATGTTTACATGGGTGCCATCATATCTTCTGATCCTTTTTGGCTCATGGTCAGTAAGGGTCTTTTGATCTATGAATTTAGTAGATTCATGCCATGCCTTTGTTTGCCATGATAAGTTCCTGTAACATGTTGTTTGATAGCTCTAAACATTGCAACCTGATGTTATTTCTGCTAAAGTCTGAAACTGTTATTATTTGCAATTTTACCATGTGTGTTTGAGCATGTTCTAGTGATTTCTGGAGATAGCTCTGTGTTCATGTTTTGTTGTGCTTTACCTGTAATTCATGCCCATGCCTTTTGTTATTATGTTGGTGTGCTGTAGCATATTGTTTTGATGCTTGCAAGATGCCTAGTTGCTGTTTTGGACAGATTGTTTCTATAACTTGTATAGAGTGTATGTGTTGAACCGTTGCTCCATTTTGAGTGTGCTCTATATGAAACTTGCTTGATTTTGCATGTAGTTTCATATTATCATGTTGCATCCTTGTTTTGAGGTGTTTGCTTGATGTTTGGGTGCATTTTGCATCAATGCCATGCTTAACTTGTTTTGCTCATATCTTCTAGGCCGTAGCTCCGAATTAAATGAACTTTATATGTAACTTGACTAGAATTTCGTGTAGATCATCTTGGTGCATCTTAACTTGCTGTTTAACAACTTGAACATAATGTTTGTACAGATCTGGACCAATTTCGAAATTTGCATATGAGGACTTACCGGAATTGTTATATGTTGTTTCCGGCCTCATTTAAACTTGCCTTGATGTGTTGCTCTTGTATGCATCTTCTCTTGCCATGAGTAGCTTCATGTAGCCTTGTCATGCATCATGCTTGTTGTGCATCATGTCTTGTCTATGTGTGGTGTGTTTACCATGTTGTGTGCTTCTTCTCGATAGTTCTCGTTTCGTTGCGATCGTGAGGATGCGTTCGTCTACGTGTGGTTCGTCTTCGTGGCTTCATCTTCTTCATGGACTCGTTCTTCTTCCTAGCAGGATTTCAGGCAAGATGACCGCTACCCTAGATCTCACTACTATCATTGCTATGCTAGTTGCTTCGTTCTATCGCTATGCTGCGTTACCTATCATTTGCTCTTCAAGCCTCCCAAATTGCCATGAACCTCTAACCTTTGACACCCTTCCTAGCAAACCGTTATTTGGCTATGTTACCGCTTTGCTCAGCCCCTCTTATAGCGTTGTTAGTTGCAGGTGAAGTTGAAGATTGCTCCATGGTGGACAGGGTTATGTTGGGATATCGCAATATCTCTTATTTAATTAATGCATCTATATATTTGGTAAAGGGTGGAAGGCTCGGCCTTATGCCTGGTGTTTTGTTCCACTCTTGCCGCCCTAGTTTCTGTCATACCGGTGTTATGTTCCCGGATTTTGCGTTCCTTACGCGGTCGGGTGATTTATGGGACCCCCTTGACAGTTCGCTTTGAATAAAACTCCTCCAGCAAGGCCCAACCTTGGTTTTACCATTTGCCTCACCACCACCTACTTTTCCCTTGGGAGTAATTAACCCAAGGGTCATCTTTATTATAGCCCCCCCGGGCCAATGCTTGTCTAAGTGTTGGTCCAAACCGAGCGATGTCCGGCGCCCCCTGGGCAACCAGGGTCTATGCCAACCCGTCGTCTTGCTCATCTGATGTGCCCTGAGAACGAGATATGTGCAGCTCCTATCGGGATTGTCGGTGCATCGGGTGGCTTTGCTGGTCTTGTTTTATCATTGTCGAAATGTCTTGTAAACCGGGATTCTGAGACTGATCGGGTCTTCCTGGGGGAAGGAATATCCTTTGTTGATCGCGAGAGCTTATCATGGGCTAAGTTGGGACACCCCTGCAGGGTTTAAAATTTCGAGAGCCGTGCCCGCGGTTATGTGGCAGATGCGAATTTGTTAATGTCCGGTTGTAGATAACTTGACACCTGATCCGAATTAAAACGCATCAACCGTGTGTGTAGCCATGATGGTCTCTTCTCGGCGGAGTCCGGGAAGTGAACACGGTTTCTGTGTTATGTTTGACGTAAGTAGGAGTTCAGGATCACATCTTGATCATTGCTAGCTTCACGACCGTTCCTTTGCTTCTCTTCTCGCTCTCATTTGCGTATGTTATCCACCATACTTGCTTAGTCGCTGCTGCAACCTCACCACTTTACCCCTTCCTTTCCCTTTAAGCTTTGCTAGTCTTGATACCCATGGTAATGGGATTGCTGAGTCCTCGTGGCTCACAGATTACTACAACAACAGTTGCAGGTACAGGTTATGCGATGATCTTGACGCGAGCGCGATGTTTGCTTGATTTGGAGTTCTTCTTCTGCTTCTTATTCGATCAGGGGATAGGTTCCAGGTCGGCAGCCTGGGCTAGCAGGGTGGATGTCATTTGAGCTTCTGTTTGTGTTTCAACCATAGTCGGATGGTGCTCTTATGTAAGATGATGTTGTATTCGTGTGGCCTTGTATGCCTTATGTATGTATCCCCATCTATTATGTAATGTTGATGTAATGATATCCACCTTGCAAAAGCGTTTCAATATGCGGGTCTATCCTTGGTGGGACCTTCGAGTTCCTTTTGGATAGGGTCGCATATTGGGCGTGACACGCGGAGACTTGATCTTCGACGGATTCGAGCCACAGCCGAGCGCGCCGCACTGTCACGATGGGCATGATTTAGCTCTGCTGCCGGACAGTGCCCTGGAGGCCGCACATGAGTCCGCTCCGACCCTTAGTTCGGAGCCGATGGGTGGCTAGACACCACCTCGGGGGCTGCAACCTCTATGGTGATGGAGCCGAATACTGACCCTGTCCCTTGTAAAGCTCGTGACTCCGAGGTGCTGGACTCCTCGCCGGACTCCGAACCTCCTGCGCCCCTACCAATCGAATCCGATTGGGCGCCGGTCATGGAGTTCACCGCCACGGACATCTTTCAGCACTCACCCTTTGGCGACATCCTGAATTCGCTAAAGTATCTCTCGTTATCAGGAGAGCCCTGGCCAGACTGCGGTCAGGATGGTTGGGATGCGGACGATGAAGAAATTCAAAGCCCACCCACCACCCACTTTGTAGCCACTGTCGACGATCTAACCGACATGCTAGATTATGACTCCGAAGACATCGACGGTATGGACGATGATGCCAGAGACGACCAAGAACCAGCGCCTATGGGGCACTGGAAGACCACCTCGTCATATGACATATACATGGTGGACATCCCAAAGGATGGGAACGACGAGGATGCAGCGGAGGAAGGCTCCTCCAAGAAACAGCCCAAGCGCCGGCGTCAGTGGAGTCGCTCTAAATCCCGCCACAGCAAGAATGGAGATTCCGGCACCGGAGATAATAACACCCCAGAGAGTGCCGAAGACAACCCCCTCCAGCAAGATTCAGCACAGGAGGACGGAGAAGCCAGCCCTCAAGAGAGAGCGGCAGACGAAGAGGTAGAGGATGATAATTACATGCCTCCCTCCGGAGACGAGGCAAGCCTAAACGACGACGAATTCGTCGTGCCCGAGGATCCCGTCGAACAAGAGCGTTTTAAACGCAGGCTAATGGCCAACGACGAACAGCCTAAAGAAAAAGCAGCAACAGCTTCGAGCTGATCAAGACCTGCTGGCCGACAGATGGACCGAAGTCCTTGTGGCCGAAGAGCATGAACTCGAACGCCCCTCCAAAAGCTACCCAAAACGCAAGTTGCTCCCCCGATTAGAGGAGGAGGCATATAAACCTTCATCACCAGCGCACAATGCGGCAGACCGACCACCTCGTGGCCGCGACAGAGAGGCCTCTAGACCCTCCGCCAGAACCGTACCCCGGCACCGCTTGAAAAGCACGAAGCCACGGGGGAATGCGCTGGACATGCGAGACATATTGGAGGACAAGGCAAGACAATCAAGATCGATCTACGGATCACGTGGGCGCCCCACGATGCGCGACGACTACTGTCGTGCCGGATACAGCAACTCCGGCCGGGCCGAACATAGTAGACAAAGCTCGCTCGAGCTACGTCGTGATATTGCCCAATATAGAGGCGCCGCACACCCACTATGCTTCACAGATGAAGTAATGGATCATCAAATCCCTGAAGGGTTTAAACCCGTGAACATTGAATCCTACGATGGCACAACAGACCCCGCGGTTTGGATCGAAGACTATCTCCTTCATATCCACATGGCCGGCGGTGACGATCTTCACGCCATCAAATATCTCCCACTCAAGCTTAAAGGACCAGCTCGGCATTGGCTTAACAGCTTGCCAGCAGAGTCAATTGGGTGTTGGGAGGACCTGGAAGCCGCATTCCTTGACAACTTCCAGGGCACATATGTGCGACCACCAGACGCCGATGACCTAAGCCACATAATTCAGCAGCCAGCCGAATCGACCAGACAGTTCTGGACATGGTTCTTAACAAAGAAAAATCAAATCATCGACTGTCCGGATGCGGAGGCCCTCGCAGCCTTCAAACATAACATCCGCGACGAGTGGCTGGCCCGGCACCTAGGACAGGAAAAGCCGAAATCCATGGCAGCCCTCACATCACTCATGACCCGCTTCTGCGCGGGAGAAGACAGCTGGCTAGCCCGCAGTAACAACCTCAGCAAAAATTCTGGCAGTCCGGATAACAAGGACCGCAATGGCAGGCCGCGTCGCAACAAAAACAAATGCCGCGTTAACAGCGATAACACTAAGGATACGGCAGTCAACGCCGGATTCAGAGGCTCCAAACCCGGTCAGCGGAAAAAGCCATTCAAAAGAACTACTCCGGGTCCGTCCAATTTGGAGCGAATACTCAACTGCTCGTGCCAGATACACGGCACCCCCGAAAAGCCAGCCAATCACACCAACAGGGATTGTTGGGTATTCGCAGGCAGGCAAGTTAATCGCCGAAAACAATGACAAGGGGCTGCATAGCGACGACGAGGAAGAGACCCGGCCGCCGAACAATAGAGGACAGAAGGGTTTCCCCCCACAAGTGCGGACGGTAAACATGATATACACAACCCACATACCCAAGAGGGAGCGGAAGCGTGCACTTAGGGACGTATATGCGATGGAGCCAGTCGCCCCGAAGTTCAATCCATGGTCCTCTTGCCCGATCACTTTTGATCGAAGGGACCACCCCACCAGTATCCGCCATGGCGGATCCGCCGCATTGGTTTTAGACCCAATCGTCGATGGATTTCACCTCACCAGAGTCCTGATGGACGGCGGCAGCAGCCTGAACCTGCTTTATCAGGATAGAATGCGCAAGATGGCATAGACCCCTCAAGGATTAAACCTACAAAGACGACCTTCAAAGGCGTCATACCAGGTGTAGAGGCCAATTGTACAGGCTCGGTCACACTGGAAGTGGTCTTCGGATCCCCGGATAACTTCCGAAGCGAGGAGTTAATCTTCGACATAGTCCTGTTCCGCAGCGGCTATCACGCTCTGCTTGGACGGACCGCGTTTGCAAAGTTCAACGCGGTGCCGCATTACGCATACCTCAAGCTCAAGATGCTAGGCCCTCGAGGAGTCATCACGGTCAACAGAAACACTGAACGCTCCCTCCGAACAGAGGAACACACAACGGCTCTCACGGCGGAAGTACAGAGCTGCCTCTTAAGGCAATTTTCGAGTCCGGCCGTTAAGAGACCGGACACGACCAAACGCGCCCGGAGTAACCTACAACAAGACCACCTGGCATGTTCCGAGCACGCGTAGCAATGCGGCCCCAACCCCAGCCCCTGCCAAATTGCAAGATTGGTCCTTCGCGTACATCATTACGCTCTGGAGATACCATGGGCATAGGGGGAGGGGCACGGTCACCACAGGCCCAGAATGCGGCTTAACCGCACAAGGGGCTCCCAAGTGTGTGGCTCTTTTTATTTTTCTTTTTTCTTACACACAAGACTCCGTTTACCAGAGGCCCTGTCCGGTAGTAAACCTGTCGAACACACGATGCAACAGCCAGGGGAGAAGAATGGCTACGGCGAGTATCCAGGTGGTCTCCATTACGAGCATTAAATCCGTTTTCATGCACCATTCCGCAACCTACCCCTGGAGGGGGACATGTTTAATAGTCTTAGCCCTTGCTTACCACACTATTTGTATCGTTCTGCATTCATCGCAGAATCCCTTGAACAAACAATGCATCGCTTTTCGCTTATAATTGCATTCCTTTCTTATATATATGTTCATTTATGGCATCTTGCATCCGTACACTTTGGTACGGCCGAATAAACCAGGGGCTTAAGTTCCCCGCATTATGGTGTGATAAGTCCGAACACTTTCACAAGTGCGGCACCCCGAACTTATAGCATTATATGCATCGGCTCCGAATCAAGTCTTGGGTCAATAGTTGGGTTTGCCCGGCTCCCATGTTTTGGTACCTTATGTTCTGTTTTATCGGCTAAGGTAGCACTGGGAGAACCACTGCGATTGCGCCCCGGTTGAGCTGGGCGAGCGCCTCAGTGGAGAAAGCTAAAACTTACCGTCATGATAAGGAGAGAGCTGGTCGCTGTTCGAGAGGTCTTTTCGAGTCACTAAAGACTTATGCCGCTTAGAGCGATGAACCGGCTTTGTCCGGCCCAGGCGTGGATAGCGCCCCGAACTCGGTCTTCCGAACACTAGGGGCTTCGCCGAAATTTAAAATTATAGAATTCTATGGCTAAGTGAGAGTGTTCAAGCATTATAAGTCCAGTTGCCTCGTTCGTTGTGTTGAGCGCCTCGCTAGATGGACCCAACAATGGGAACAAGAGCGCTCAAGTTTATCCCGAACACCCCAGCACTCGTGGCATGGGGGCTGAAGCCAACGACTTGCCATCACTCAGATTTGATAAACGGCCGCACAGAAGGTAATATTTTAAATTAATAAGTGTTGCTTAGCGCATATGAACAAAGTTTTCAGCGCACAGGATAACACATTGCGAGTCTACTCAAATATTACATCTTTGGAGCACTCACCCGCAATCATGTGGGCACCCTTCAGGACACTCTTATAATACATTTCGGGCGTGCGATACTCCTTGCCCGCCGGCAGTGCATCCGTCAGAAGCTTCTCAGCGTCCATCCTGCCCCAGTGCACTTTTGCACGGGCAAGGGCCCGACGGGCACCTTCAACGCAGGCGGAGTGCTTGACGACTTCCACCCAGGGACACGCATCCACCAGCCGCCGCACCAGGCCGAAGTAGCTCCCAGGCATGGCCTCCTTGGGCCACAGCCGAACTATGAGGCCCTTCATGGCCTGTTCGGCTACCTTGTGGAGCTCGACCAGCTGCTTCAGCTGGTCGCTAAGGGGCACCGGATGACCGGCCTCAGCATACTGAGACCAGAAGACCTTCTCCGTCGAGATCCCCTCCTCGGCCCGGTAGAAAGCGGCAGCATCGGACACGCTGCAAGGCAGATCTGCAAATGCTCCTGGAGAGCTCTGAATTTGGGTAAGTAACAGGTAATTCACATTCACATGCTTGCTTTGCATGAAAAATGCCTTACCCGCTGCTATTCTCTTCACCGCCTCGATTTCCTGGAGGGCCTTGTGGGCTTCGGCCTTAGCGGCTTTGGCACTCTCAAGAGCCGATGCAAGCTCGGACTCTTGAGTCTTCGAGTCGTGCTCCAAACTCTCATGCTTTTCCACGAGAGCCTGGAGCTCTTGCTGCACCTCCGCCACCCGTGCCTCCTGCTTCTCTCGCTCGGCTCGTTCCGCGGCCGCATTGCGTTCGGCCGCGGACACGGCCTCGTTCAGGGTCGTCACCTCGTTCGTGGCCCCTGGAGTACCCACGTTATCCTTGTTATTTCTCTTGCAACCAAAATCCTTTTCTATAAGGTACAAATTTAATACGGTGTTACTCACCTTCCTTGTCCTCGAGTTGCTTCTTGGCACGGCCGAGCTCACTCTCGGACCGCTCGAGGTTCTGCTTCAAAGCATCGACCTCCGCAGTCAGTGCGGCAGAGGTCAGCAACGCAGCCTGCAATCCCATATTGACATATTTTTTAGACCTCCTGCGTATATCTTTTTAGATCCTCAGTCCGGCTTTTCTTTCCGAACACCGAACCGAGCATCAGGGGCTACTGTCTATGTGGTATTATATTACATATTTTAAATTTCTTACCTCAAAGCCTGTTAGAAGGCTGCTGCAGGCTTCAGTCAGCCCGCTCTTGGCGAGCTGAACCTTCTGAATCACCACACTCATGATAGTGCGGTGTTCTTCCTTGATGGAAGCGCCGTTGAGCGCCTCCAACAAGTTATCCGGCGCCTCCGGTTGGATGGAGGCCGCCGGTGTCACAGTCTTGCCCTTCTTACGAAGGGGCCGCCTGCCGGACTCCGGAACCACTGCAGGTTCCGGTGCGGAGTCCGGTGCGAAGTCCGGGAGGTTGCCCTGTGGCACCTCCGGAGCCTCACCCTCCTGGCGGGTCCCCTCCTGGGATCCCACCTCGGCGTCATCAGCGTCACGAGGAGTGTAGGCGGTTAGTAGGGAATCCATATCCGACGTAGCCAAGGACCCGCTCGACGAAGCGGGAAGATCGTCCTTGGCCGGACTACAGGTTGTATGTGGCGTTAGAAGGACACCACATGGCAAAAGGAGAAATTATAAATCATCCAGGAATTCGGACACTTACGATCTTGCCAGGGGCTTGGCCCTTGAGGGCCACTCCTCGTCGCCGTCGTCGGCGTTGGCAGAGCAGTCCGGAGGAAGGGTCCGTCCTTTCTTGGACCCTTCGGCCTCCCTCGTTGGGGAGGCCTTCCTCTTCTTCTCTCCCCCGCCTCTTTCTCCTCCTCCTCGGGGGAGGAGTCCGCCTCAGAGTCATTGGACGATGAGTCCGATACCACCTGGCGCTGGGAACTCCTTCGGGTTCCCGTGGGCTTCTTCTTGGCCTTCTTCTCCGGCACCACGTAAAGTGCCGGGACCAGCAGCCCCGTCAAACGGGTGTCCGCTGGGTCTTCTGGAAGGGGAGCCGGACCGTTAACCTGTCCGGACGTCTTCTGCCAGTCCTGTTAAAGGCATTGGGAGTTTAGATCCCACATAGAGTCAAACTATGAAAGAAATGAGTGTCCCATAAAGGATAACATAGCTTACCTCGCCGGCCGGGCACTACGTGCTGAATCCACGATCTTCAGTTGCGGATGCGGGGGCTTCTCCGCCCTTGAACAGCACCCTCCAGGCAGCTTCGTACGTCGTGTCGAAGAGCCCGCTCAAGGTCCAGTGCTGTGCCGGATCAAACTCCCACAAATTGAAGGCCCGTTGCTGGCAGGGGAGAATCCGGCGGACGAGCATGACCTGAATCACGTTGACAAGCTTAAGCTTCTTGTTCACCAGGGTCTGAAGACAGGACTGGAGTCCGGTCAGCTCCTCTGAACTGCCCCATAGCAAGCCCTTCTCTTTCTAGGAGGTGAGCTGCATGGGGGTACCAAATCTGAACTCGGGGGCTGCTGCCCATTTAGGGTCACGATTGCCATCCTTTGATGGATTCGACGAAGGCACCCTCAAGCCAAGTGACGTTGGGCATTTTGCCCACCATGGCGCCTCCGCACTCCGCCTGGACGCCCTTCACCACCTTCGGCTTGACATTGAAGGTCTTTAGCCACAAGCCGAAGTGGGGCTGGATGCAGAGGAAGGCCTCGCACATGACGATAAACACCGAGATGTTGAGGATGAAGTTTGGCGCCAGATCGTGGAAGTCCAGGCCATAGTAGTACATGAGCCCCCGGACAAAGGGGTGAAGTGGGAGGCCCAGTCCGCGGAGGAAGTGGGGAAGAAATACTACCCTCTCATGGGGCCTGGGGGTGGGGATGAGCTCCTCGTTGGGCAGCCGGTGCGCGATGTCGCCGGACAGGTATCCGGCGCCGCGCAGCTTCTTGATGTGCCCCTCCATAACGGAGGAGGCCATCCACTTGCCTCCCGCTCCGGACATGGCTGGAGAAGGTTGAGGCGAGATGCGTAGACTTGGGCGCTGGAGCTCGAGTGCGCGGAGATGGATAAGCAAAGGAGGAAGAAGGCGTAGGTAAAAAAGGTGGATCCTTATCCCCTTATATATGGGCGGACGAATACTATGCGTCCCCACCGGCCTGGTAAAACTCGCTTATCTCCCAAGCGCCACAATCAATGGCGCGGTTGGGTTACCCACGTTCGTATTGATGGGAATCCCAGAATAAGGGGAACACGATCTCTGCTTCGACAAGACGTGCCAAGGAAACCACTTCGCTAAACGCACTGAGGTGGTATAATAAAAATGATTCAAGTAAAGGCTTGGTAGTGGTGTGACGTAACGCCGCAAAATACGTCAGCTGATTGAACTTGTGTACATATGATTCTCTCTACGGTGGTATGTGGAATTTATTTTACAGAGCCGGACACTATCCTGGTGTTCACAATCTTCTATGAATTATTCGGATAAGATGGATGCCGGTTCCGCCGTCTTAATGTTGGAGAAGAATTGTCGTTTCTTACCTTTGAAACAAAAGCTGGGGTGGCTCAAGCGGGAATGCAATGATATGGGCACGCTGATGGCGGCTCTGGTCAAGTATGCTGATTCTGATAGTACCAAGGATCCCGAGTCTGATGATGATAAGGCAGGGAAGGGAAAGAGGAATGGCAATGGCAAAGGCTCTCAGCACAACCCGGCAAATCAAGGAGGTAACAAACGTAAGGCTGATGGTAGTTTGGATTTTGTGGCTAACACCAATGCACAGGGTCATAACCAGCGGCACAAGGGAAGGCCACCTCCTCGGTCTGGCGGGTCAGGACCCACACTTGAGCAGTTGTTGAATGAACCTTGTCCGAGACACAGTACTAAGGAGAAGCCGGCTACACATTTGTGGAAGGACTGCATGATTATGAAGGCATTCAAGAATTCCAACATGTTTGACGGTATAGATAACGATGGCTCCCTCTCCCACCCCCTCCCCCTCCACGGCGATCTCCACCACCTCCGGCGATCTCCACCCCTAGCCACCAAATTTTAGTTTCTCTCCAATAGATCTCTTCAGTGTCTTGAGATCTACTTGTTCATACCCATCTTTCATGGGTTCCAATGATGGTTCCACCCTTGGCTTGGACTTCTCCAAGGGTTTGGTTTTTGCTGAGAAGGTTTTTCAATCTACGGGCTTTTCGGTGCATCCCATGGAAGACTCGGAGATCGTCACCATGGTGGTCTCTTTTGGACGTCATTCTTTCCGTTTGAATGAAGATTCGGTGGCGGCAGCTCTTGAGGCAGCAATTGGCGGCTCGGGCATTGATCTCATGGTTTTCTTGATCAAGGATAAGGTATTTGGCTTTCAGGTATCTTTCAAGGCTGTCGCCATGATCATTATTAGTCTTAGATCTTTTGCTTGTGATCACTTCAAATGTTACTTTCATCTTTGGAGTAACGGTGGCCCGAATTGGAGTCATGAGTTTAGGATTTGGAATTTGGAATGTGATGCCGAGTGGATCCTCGTTAGTCCTTCTAAGCGGCGTGCAGCTCTTGGGGTTCTAGCCATGCATTCTAGGCCATCAAAATCCTCATTCAAATCCTCAAGCACTGTTGGCAAGAAATTATCATTTGCGGTCTTTTAGAATTATAATGCTTGTCGAGGCTATCGATATCCGGCTACGGAAAATTGTATTCAGACTACTGAAGACGCTGGTTATTCTATCCCTCCACATGAGAGAGTTGTCATCCATCCCGCGCCGCCGGTGAGCCTACGGTGGATGTCGACGAGGCCATCTATCTCATTTGGTATGGTTCAAGATCTCCTGCCGTTATCTGATCGCTCGCCGTCTATCTCGAGCGGGAATTCGGGTGCTTTGAATGTGGACGTGCCAACACGTGCCACGGGCCATGGGCTGCTCTCTGTTGGGTCCGACCGGGCTGGCCCGGCTTCTTCTACGGATAATTTGGATATTCCTTCTTCTTAGCAAGCCAGGGATGATTTTGAGGATTTAATTTCTAATATGGTTGATGAGGTTCTCATGTGTCAAAAGTGTTTGAGGAAGGGACACTTTGCGGCCGCTTGCATGTCCAAGTTGTGGTGCATCTCCTGCCTTAGGACGGGTCACATCAGGAAGGATTGCAACAAATTTGCACAGGTTTTGGGGCTTGTTTGGCAACCCAAATCCACTAACGCTACGACTTCCGAGGCGCGCTGCGAGAATATCTCTCTGACAACGCTTTTACCAAACTTGGACCTCCCTTCCACTTCCACATTAACTCCCTCGTCCAGTTCCATCAGCCCTGGCCCCAAGACTCCCTCTACCTCGCCGCCTGAAACCCCTCCTCCGCTGTTGCACTCGCCTTCGTTGGAGGCCGAGCCTTCGGTTCTGATGGCGAACTTTCATCTGGATCCTCAGCTTTACGTCCCCGCGGGCCACCATGTCATCGACGGTGGTGAAGATCGCCTTCCAAGAACCTTCGTCTTGCCGGATATCCCAATTGTGCGCCGCCATGAGGAGTTTATGCTTGCTGAGGTAATGCCTATACCCCAGCCAGATGAGATGGGTGCTGCTAGAGAGGCTGTAGTTCAATGGTTGCAAGAGCATGGAGTTTTAGTCAGATCGGCTCAGCCTTGGATTCGCTCTGTGGGGCTTTTTGAGCTTCGCAATGCTGCTATTCGCTTCCATCTGCTGAAGCTCCCGCCGCAGCCCCTGAGTAATGATCGCTTTGTGCGCTTTATGAAGCATGACGAGGGAGAATCCTTCCGTGGCGTTCAGGGTTTCCGTCAGGGCCTCCTCATGTTCCTGGGCATTCCCTTGGATCTTCGCAGTACAGAGTGTATCAGGGCTGCTGTCAACACTTTCGGCAAATTTCATCATTGGGTTAGCGAGGATCCTTACTTGGTCAGGTCTCTAGTGTTTGCCTCCTTCCCTGAAGACATTTTGGTGCCACGTGATGTGGTGTTTATGGATTTTGCACCCTATGGAGGTGCAAGAGTTTCTTGGACTGCTCCCCTGTATATCTTGGGGGCAAACTTTGCTGAGCAGATGCCTCAAGATGAGGATTGGATGCCCATCAATGGCAATCCGCACCCGGTGCTTGGTGTTCCATTCCCTGAGATGCCCCCTTTCAATTTACCTGCTTTTCGTGCTTTGGGATGGAACGCAGTACCCCCACCTGCACCTGTGGTCAATGAGATAGCTGATGACAACTGGGGAAACTAGGATGACAATGTAGCCCCTGATCCTGTGCAGGACCAGGAGTCCATGGTGGTAGATTTGTCTGCACAGCCAAGCTCTGCTGCTGATGCCCATGTGCCACCTGTTGTTATTCTTGATGATGAGCAGCCTGAAGCCCCTGTTCCTCCTCCAATCAATGAGGAGTTTTCTCCTGATCATTGGGCCATTGTGGTCTATCAGCCTCCTGTGATTAGGGAGGAATTTGTTTTGCCTGCTGTGCCTTATGGGCCTCCTCTACCTCCTGAAATGATTTGGAGAAGATCTTTTGAAAGTCTGCTACAAGCTCCTATGATTTTTTCTGTTCGCAAGCCAGTTTCAATGCAGCCTCTGTCGCCTGTTGTTCTGTCTAAGCGAAGCTGGGATTTCGCTTTCTCTGATCTGGATTTGCCACGTCTCACTTGGAAGGACCAGGAAGTGGCCAGGCCGGTCGCTAGAGCTTTGTTTGTTGATTCTGCTCCTAATCAGGTGATTCCTCCTGTGACTGTGGTGACTGCAAGAAGGCCACGACAACCTTTGGCGCCAACACCAATTGTTGATACTGCCGTCAGACGTTGCACTAGGAGTTTTGTCAAGCGGGATGGTTTCAAGCCCGTTTTCCATGAGCTTGCTATCCAGCCCAAGAAGAAGAAGCCCAGAGCGAAGCCCTTCACGGCCCATGAGACTGAAGAGCAGGCTTCAGAAGAAATCCCCGCGGCGGCACCGATTGCGCGGCTTAAGGAAATTGGGAGAGAGTTGGAAATTGATGCCACTCTCCTCTCTGTGGATGCACTTATGGTGGACCCACTTGCTTCTGCCTCCGTCGACCCTGATGTTTAGCCTGCTTCTGGACTTTTGGGTGTGGCAGGCCCCTAAGCTTGCCGCTTTTATGTTTTATGTCTGTCAGTTATGTCATGAACTTTCTTATGTCTGTGTGGTGGGTTAGACTTTGTTCTGTTATTTTGGACATGTGACATTGTGTGTCATATGGGTTATGCTTCCCAGTATTTGCTTTAATGAGTAACTCATGTAGAAACTAGAATGTGCTGTGCTGGAATGTTAGAGGTTTGAACTCTGAATCTAGGCAGAGAGCTGTCAGACAGAAAATTGAGGAAAGTCAATGCTCTATAGCCTGCTTGCAAGAAACTAAATGCTCATCTTTTGATTCTAGATCAATCAAAAGTTTCTGCCCTAAGAGATTTGACTCTTTTGCATGCTCCCCTTCAATAGGGGCTTCTGGTGGTATCCTTGTGGTTTGGAATTCAAATGTTTTTATTGCAAATCTAATTGAATTTCAACAATTTGCTATTGTTATTAAGTTTACCTCCAGGCAGAACAATGAAAGTTGGACCTTGGTTGTTGTATACGGTCCTTGTCAGGGGGAAGCAAGGGACAATTTTATCAATTTGTTATATAATCTCTGTATTCCCATTGATGAGCACTGGTTATTGCTCGGTGACTTTAATTTCCTTAGGTCAGTGGACAATAGAAACTTACCTGGTGGGGACATAAATGATATGTTCATCTTCAATGAGGTTATTGGACATTTGGGACTACTTGAATTGCCAATTAAAGGTAGATCATACACTTGGTCCAATATGCAGGACATCCCTCTTCTGGAGCAGTTAGACTGGTTCTTCACCTCAGTAGATTGGATTACTGACTATCCAATGACTGAAGTATTGCCCCTGGCCAGGACTGCCTCTGACCATATCCCTTGTTTAGTCTCAATCAAGACAACCATACCTAAATCAAATCTCTTTAGGTTTGAAAACTATTGGTTGGAACTAGAGGGTTTTATGGATTGTGTTGAATCATCTTGGCTAGTCCCATCTAGGAAGACTCACATTACTGCTAAGATTGCTGACAAGTTTAAGCATCTAAGAATGTGCCTTAAGAGATGGCAAATGAATGTTTCCAAGTTGAAATTGCTGATTAGCAAGTGTAATCATGTGGTCTTCCTTTTAGATGAGCTGGAAGAATGGAGGCCCCTGTTTAGATAGGAGTTCAATTTCAGAAAAACTGTGAAGGTCCATTTGGAAAAGCTTTTGCACTTGCACTGCATGTACTGGAAAAAGAGATGCACTATCAGGTATATTAAGGTTGGGGGTGAGAACACCAAGTTTTTTCATGCCATGGCCACTGAGAGGCACAGGAGAAACTCAATTGCTAGTCTTAAATTGCCTGATGGCTCTGTGGTCTCTGACCATGATCAAATGGCTGGAATTATTTGGAGTTGCTTCAAGAACAGAATGGGCACTTCTAGAGGGATTGTAATGGGTTTTGATTTAGCATCTCTAATAACTCCAGTGGATGGCCTGGATGTGCTTACTAAACCTTTTGAAAAAGAGGAAATGGATGATGTGGTCAAGCATATGCCTGTGGATAAAGCACCTGGACCTGATGGCTTTAATGGTCTATTCTTCAAGAGGTGCTGGCACATTATCTCAAGTGATTTCTATGATCTGGCTCATGCTTTTCATGAGGGGACTGCAGTGCTGGATAACATTAATAGTTCTTTCATTACTCTGATACCCAAGAAACTCTCACCGGAGGAAGTGGGGGACTATAGGCCTATTTCTCTCACAAGCATGGGTCTGAAATTCCTTTCTAAGATGGCTGCCAATAGGTTTCAGAGGATAATCATGAAATGCATTCATAAGAATCAGTATGGTTTCATTAAGAGCAGAACAATTCAGGACTGCATTGGTTGGACCTTTGAGTATCTGCATCAATGCCATCAGTCAAAGAGGCCAATTGTGATCCTCAAATTGGACTTTGAGAAGGCTTTTGACTCTATTGAGCATGAAGCTATCTTCCAAATTCTAAGGCACAAAGGTTTTAATGAAAAGTGGATCCTATGGATGAAGCAGCTACTTGCCACTGGTACTTCTTCTGTCCTCCTGAATGGTGTGCCTGGGAGGAAGTTTATTTGCAAAAAAGGAGTTAGACAGAGGGACCCTGTTTCTCCTCTTCTCTTTGTGATAGCTGCTGATCTTCTGCAAACAGTGATTAATGATATGTTCAGCAAGGGGATCCTAAAGCTACCTATTCCCTGCCATGATCAGGACTACCCTATCATTCAATATGCTGATGATACTCTGATCATCCTTCCTGCTGACAGGCAACAACTTCTAGCACTGAAGGATATGCTGTTGGTGTTCTCTCAGTCCACAGGTCTTGATGTCAACTACCATAAATCTTTTATCATTCCTATAAATGTTGAAAATGCAGTCATGACAGATCTTGCTTCTGCTTTTGGATGCCAAATTGGAAAGATGCTTTTTACTTATCTTGGTCTGCCTGTGGGTACTACAAGGCCGAAGATGGTGGACTTTATGCCTCTTGTGGATTGTATGGAGAGGAGAATGACTGCCAGCTCCTCATTCCTTAATCAAGGTGAGAGACTGCAGTTCTTAAATTCTGCTTTGTCTTCCATGCCAATCTTTTTTATGGGAAGCCTAGCTGTTCCTGCTGGAATCCCCAAGCAGCTGGAAAGAATTCAAAGACAATGTCTGTGGAGAAAAAATAGGGAGGAGCCTGCTCCATCTCTTGCTGCTTGGGATTTGATTTGTAGAACAAAAAACAAGGGTGGTCTTGGTATTTTGAACCTGGGTGTTCAAAATGTGGCTTTGCTTCTCAAGCATGCTAGTAACTTTCTCAATAGGAAAGACCTCCCTTGGGTGTCCTTAATTTGGGATTCATATTATCATGATGGAATGCCCCAGGGAACAACTTCTTGTGGCTCTTTTTGGTGGAAGGATATTTGCAAGGTCTTGCAGAATTTTAGGGACTGCTCCTGGGTGCAAGTCAATGCTGGGGACACTACTCTTTTTTGGTCTGATAATTGGAATCTTGGCAATGAAGTTTCTATCTTGCAGTCTAGATTCCCAAGACTATTCTCTTTTGCCAAGGATCCATGGATTTCTGTTAAGGACATCTTTAATTCAATAGACTTGTACCAACACTTCCACCTACCTTTGTCTGCTCAAGCTTTTGATGAGTTAAACTTGATAAGAAATATGTTAGTCTCCCATAGAAGAGATGACACTTGTAAGGATTTATGGTTATGGCAGGGCTCTTCGAAGGTTTACAAACCTAAGCTGTTCTATGGTCATGTTTTTCAGAATGAAACATTCAACCACTTGCTGTGCTGGATCTGGAAATCCTCTTGCACTATCAAGATCAAGGTTTTTGCATGGATGCTCATCATGGACAGACTCAACACTAAGGATATGGTTGATAGAAGGCACTGGCACATGGATGATGGTGTTACTTGTAGGCTATGCCCCCTTCAAGTGAGAGAAACCAGAGACCATCTCTTTTTCAACTGCAATTTCAGTGTCAGAGTTTGGAATTATTTGAAGATTGGTTGGTCGGCTGGAACTTCAATGTCTGAACTTGTAATATAGGCAAGGAGAAGTTTTGATAAGCCCTTTTTCACTGAAGTAGTATTTATTGCCTGCTGGAATATCTGGATCATCAGAAATGCCAAGGTGTTCAGAGGTGAGAGGGCAAGTTTCAATAAATGGAGAGGAGCTTTCAGGCATAACATAACTCTGATGTAGCATAGAATCAAATCTGGCTACAAGGATGAGTTACTCAAGTGGATTTCTTTCTTGCCACCTTAAGTTTTAGCCTTTTTCTTTATTTTGTTTTTCTTCTTTCCTTTCGGTTACCTCTTGTAATCATGTTGTTGTAACTGTTGTCTGGCTTTAATAAAGTTTTGATATGTTGTGGGGGTTTTGCCCCACAGTTCACAGTCAAAAAAAACATGTTTGACGGTAACAATGGCCCGGCCGGCTCAGGTGGTGGCGGCTTTCATGGCCCGGGCGGCGGGTCAAATCCCAATTTTCAAAATTCCCATGGAAACCAGGGTGGATATAACCAGCAGGCTGGTCAGGGCAGTCAGCAGCAGCAGCAAGGTGGATACTAGAGCAATCCAAAGCAGCTGAACAGTGGGCAATATCATGTGTTTACCACCAGTTTGTGTAAACGGGACCAGAAGCTTCATAAGAGGGCCATGAACGCAGTTGAGCCGGCAATCCCTCGTTATTTGAGGTGGTCTGAACAGCCTATCATATGGAGTAGAGAGGATCACCTTCCCCGGGTTGACAATCCGGGTCACTTAGCCCTGGTCGTGGCCCCTCAAGTGGGTGGATACAAGTTCACCAAGGTGCTGATGGATGGAGGCAGCAACATCAATACCCTTTATTATGAGACCTTCGGTCGCATGGGGCTGACTGATAAGAGCCTTAAAAAGTCCAACACTATTTTCCATGGAGTTGTACCTGGTAAGTCGGCATATCCGGTCGGCAAGATAGAGTTGGAGGTAGCATTTGGGGATGAATATGATTCCAGAGCCGAGAAATTAACATTTGAAGTAGTTCAGATCAAGAGCCCATATCATGCTCTGTTTGGGCGGCCAGCTTATGCCAAGTTCATGGCACGGCCGTGTTATGTGTACTTGCAGCTCAAAATGACGGGTTATAAGGGAACCATCACGGTGCACGGGAGCCGCAAGGTGGCTTTGGAATGTGAAGAAGGTGACGCGGCTTATGCTGAGTCGGCCTGCGCGATGGAAGAGTTAAAGTTCTACAAGGACAATGTTGACCCGGCGGATATGACATCTTTAAAGAAGCCAACTACAGAGCATGAGCCGGTCATGAAATTTCAGTCGGCGGAGGAGACTAAGCTTGTCGATTTTGTCCCAGGCGATTCATCCAAGCAGTTCAGTATCAGCGCTAATTTGGATCCCAAATAGGAAGGCACGCTCATCGAGTTCATCCATGAGAATCGGGACATTTTTGCATGGAAGCTATCTGACAAGCCGGGTGTACCGAGAGAACTCGCTGAGCACACTCTTAATATCGATCCAAAGTTTAAGCCGGTCAAGCAATTTCTTCGGCGGTTTAATGAGGAGAGAAGGAAAGCTATTGGTGAGGAAGTGGCCTGGCTCTTGGCGGTTGGGTTCATCATTGAGGTGTTTCATCCAGAGTGGATGGCTAACCCAGTGTTGGTTCTTAAGAAAAACGGCACTTGGCGTATGTGTGTGGATTACACGGATTTAAACAAAGCTTTTTCTGCGGATCCTTTTGCTCTCCCTCGTATTGATCAGATCATTGATGCTACGGCGGGTTGTGAGCGTTTGAGCTTTCTGGATGCTTACTCTGGTTATCATCAGATCAAGATGGCTGTTAAGGACCAGGAGAAGACGGCGTTCATTACTCCGTTTGGAGCCTTCTGCTATGTTTCAATGCCTTTTGGGCTCAAGAGTGCCCAGGTGACTTACCAGCGATGCGTACAGAATTGTCTTCATGATCAGATTGGACACAATGATCATGCTTATGTGGATGATATTGTGGTTAAATCCAGAGAGAAAGAGACCTTGATTGATGATCTTAAGGAAACCTTTGATAATCTCCGGATTTACAAGATGATGCTTAACACGGCTAAGTGTGTTTTTGGTGTGCCTGTAGGCAAGCTTTTGGGCTTTCTGGTGTCGGTGTACTAAAGTAGGGTTACCTTAGTACCCCGAACTTGGGCATGGGCAGTCGCAGCACCCCGCGGCAAGGCTTGCCGGGCGTCCGCCAAGACCCTCCGCTGTTCCTATTTACTGCCATTCAAGAACAAAGTGTTAACTAAGAAGACAAGGCCCCGGCAAGAGGAGCTTGCCGGGAAGGACAAGGCCCCGGCGAGAGGATCTTGCCGGGAAGGACAAAGGCCCCGGCGAGAGGAGCTTGCCGGGAAGGCCAACCAAGGCACTTCAAGACACTTGCCGCGACGCCCCGCGCGTCCTGGCAAGGCCCAGCGAGCGGCAAGCTTGCTGGTGCGACAAGATGAGGGCCGCGGCAAGGCGCTTGCCGCGGCAACGCTACCACTCTGCACCCGAGCTCCAGCGCATCCAACGACGTGTCATCCCAGGACTATCCCAGGAGCACGTGGCGAGGCGCTGTGCAGCCATGCGGTGCGAGGTGGCAAGCGAAGCTGACAAGGAGGCCATCGTGGCGGTCGGTGGCGCCTCTAACGGTCGTTTCCTTGCACTGTTGGGGCGACCGGACGGGCATTAAATGCCCTTGTCCCCTGCCGTCAGAATTAGGTAGGGGACACTGTTGGTAGCAGTTGTACCAACCCGCGTTTTTACCTTTCTACCCCTCTTTCTACGCTGCCACCTGTCGGTGACCCCCTTAGACTATAAAAGGGAGGCCCATGCGCACGTACAGGGGGTTCGGTTCGGTTCGGTTCAGTTCGGAGTTTTCCCGCAGTTGGGTTCGACTCCTTCGAAAACACAGAACGCTCACGCTCTCGAGCGAGAACAGAATACAAACACAAAGCAGCAGTAGGAGTTTTATCTCTCCGGAGAGCTCCGAAGCTGGGTAAAAAGTCCCCCCCGCGTGCTCTCGCCTCGATCCGCTCTGCGTGCGCCCTCCGCTCCCTTGCTGGACAAGAAGGGGCCCCCTGCCCCATAGGTGCTCGTGCTCGTTCCCCACGACATCTCTGGCGCGCCAGGTAGGGGGGCGTCGAGGTCGTGCGTATCTGATCCGGCGTCTGCGCGTGCTACATCAACATCTTCATCGACATGCCACTGAAGAAGAAAACTTCGGAGGTGGCCGCTCCGTCTGCGACTTTCATACCACCACCGGAGCAAACGGGCGGTGGGGTGGACGCCGGCAGAGGAGCAGGCGCCGCCGGGGGGACTCACATCGTCACCCGGTCCAAGGACAAGGCCCCGCAAGGTTTAGCGTCTGCACATCCACCGCACCCCTCCCAGGAGGTGCAGGATCGACAACGCCACAGTGCTCCTAGCACCGTACTCACATTGGAACAAGGCCAAGCTGGTGGGTCGCGGGACGCTCAAGGCCAACATGCACGTCAACATGCTGGCACGAGCGCAGTGCGGTCGCCTGTACGGGATGCTGCTCCTTGTAACACTGTTAGGAGTTTGAGCATGTCTCGTACCTCGCGTCGCTCACCGCCGCCACCCAAGACTCCAGAGGAAGCGCTGGCCCGAGCCCAGCTGCTTCTGGATTACCCTCCAGCGCCAGACAAGATCGACGACTGGAGGGCCGCCATTTACAGCCTCATCGGCTTCGCCAACGGCGACAAGCCCCGGCAACTGAGCACATCGAAGCCCCGGCAAGACGCCCAGGCGCAAGCCGACGCCGACAAGACCGCTGGGGGTGCCACCACTGCGCACTCCCCGCCCCGAAGGCCGAGATCGCCGATTCGCCGGGCCAACCTCGACACCGACTCCACCGCGTCGTTGGACCCGCGAGCTCGCCGCGATCAATGCCAAGTTCTCCAAGAACGACGACACGAAGACGCTCGCAGTCGCATCGAGCGTCGAAGGGAAGCGCGGCGTCAATCTGACCAGCGCGCTGGGCCCACTGTCGATATGCATGCGCCAGGGGAACCAGGCGACCTTCCGTACGCGATAGGTTGCCCTGCATTCACCCGTGAGCTGCGGCAGGTCCAGTGGCCCGGTACCAAGAACTTCAAACCAGACGTGCCCGAGAAGTACGATGGCAGGATACATCCATCAGAGTTCCTCAGCGTCTACACCATCGCGGTGCAGGCTGCCGGGGGGCGAGACGAGAAGATCCTCGCCAACTACTTCCCGCTGGTGCTCAAGCCCAACGTCAGATCTTGGCTCATGCACTTGCCGGACAACTCCATCTCTTCGTGGGCGGACCTGTGCCATCAATTTGTCGGCGCCTTCACAGGCGTCCACAAACCCCATGGCCAGGAGAGCGATCTTCATCTGGTCGTCCAGAAGGAGGGACAACCCCTGCGCAAGTACATACAGAGATTCAGTCAGGTGCAGCGCAACATCCCAGACGTCCACCCTGCCGCGGTTATCAGGGCGTTCCATCAGAACGTGCGTAACCGCAGGATGAGGGAGGAGATGGCGATGTGCAAGATCAGAGATGTCAGCGAGCTATACGCTCTGGCCGACAAGTGTGCATGGGCTGAGGAGGGGAGGAAAATCCCCGGAGAGAATGCAGGAGCAGAAGGATCTGACAGTGAGGATACCGCCCCGGCAAGGAAGAACCGGAGGCGGAACAACCGAAAGAGAAAGGCTAAGGATGTGCTAGTTGTCGAGCAGTCCGGCAGCGGAGGCGGCTCCGACAAGGCCAAAGCTGGTGACTCCGGCGAGGCTGTGGTGGCCGCCGACAAGCAGGATGGCTCCGGCAAGCAGTATTGCAAGATCCACCGCACCAAGGGCCATGACCTCCAAGCCTGCAAGAAAGTTGAGCAGATGGTGGAGCTACAGAAAGCTAAATACGAGCGCCACGACAAGGAGAAGGCCCGGGAAGGTGGCGGAGGATCCGGCAAGAAGTATCCCGCCCGGGGAGGGCGCCGCGGCAAGGCCAAGCCGCGGCAAGGAGATAGGCCTCCCCGTGGCCGCGACAAGGACGAAGACGAAGATGAGGATGATGAGATGGAGGAAGATGAGACTGACGAGCAGGAGTTCCAGAAGGCAACGGAGGTGTTTTGCGTTGACGGTGGTGCTTCTCTGCACATCTCGCACCGCCAACTCAAACAGTGGGTGCGGGAAGTGAACGCAGCAGAACCATCCGTTGAGTCACGCAAGCCCTTGAAATGGTCCAGCACGCCCATCATCTTCGATGTTGAGGATCACCCTGATCGCATCACTGCGGTCGGGTGCTTGCCGATGTTGGTTTCGCCAACAATCCGCAACCTCAAGGTCACGAAGATGCTGGTTGACGGTGGGGCCGGCCTGAATCTGATCTCCTCCGCAGTGCTCAAGAAGCTCCAGATCCCCGACAGCGAGCTCGAAGAGACTGGTACCTTTCAAGGAATCAACCCGGGAAGGAGCAAGCCGAAGGGGGAAGATCACACTGCCAGTGACATTTGGCAGCGAGCTGAATTTCAGGACAGAGAGAGTCACATTCGACGTTGCTGATTTCCCATTACCCTATAATGGGATACTTGGCCGTCCAGCGCTTGCCAAGTTCATGGCAGCCTCTCACTACGCCTACAATGTGCTCAAGATGCCTGGTCCGATAAGTGTCATTTCTGTCCAAGACGACAAGAAGGATGCACTCATCTGCACTGACAAGATCTACCGGGAAGCAGCAGCCGCAGCAGAGCACAAACCACTTGCCGCTGAAGCTCCCGGAGGGAAGAAGAAGAAGACCAAGTCCGGCAAGAGTAGCTCTGATGCCTACTCCGGCAAGCGCACCTCTTCGGAGTGCTGCGCTACCGTCGAGGACGCACCATCGAGCTCCACCGGCAAGTGCAAGAAGGCAAAGACAGCTTCACCAGAGACCAAGAAAGTGGCCGCCAAGGAGGACGGCACTGGTGGTACCTTCACCATCAGTGCCACGCTTGATCCTAAATAGGAAAGTGCGCTCGTTGCTTTCCTGCGGGCGAATGTCGATGTGTTTGCATGGCAACCATCTGACATCCCCGGTGTTCCCAGGGAAGTAATTGAGCACCACCTTGCCGTCTGTCCTCATGCGCGGCCCGTCAAGCAGAGAGTCAGAAAACAAGCAGTGGAGCGCCAAGAGTTCATTGCAGAAGAGATCAAGAAGTTGGAAGCAGCGGGCCTGGTCCGAGGAGTACTCCATCCAACGTGGTTAGCCAATCCAGTAGTCATGCGCAAAGCAAACGGGAAGTGGAGGCTTTGTATTGAGTTCACTGATGTTAATAAAGCTTGTCCCAAGGATCCATTTCCCTTGCCGCGCATTGACCAGATTGTCAACTCCACGGCAGGATGTGATCTGCTTTCATTCCTTGATGCATACTCAGGATATCATCAGATCTGCATGGCAGAAGAGGATGAAGAGAAAACCGCATTCATTACTCCATGTGGCACGTACTGCTTTGTACGAATGCCCTTCGGACTAAAGAATGCTGGTTCAACATTTGCAAGAGTAGTCAGTCATGCTTTTGAGCCACAGCTGCATAGAAATGTAGAAGCTTACATGGATGACATAGTTGTCAAGAGCAAGGACAAGGAGACTTTGGTCCAAGATTTGGACAAGACCTTCACAAATCTGCGCAAGATCAATCTCAAGTTGAATCCCGAGAAGTGTGTGTTTAGAGTTCCTTCCGGCAAGCTTCTCGGATTCTTTGTGTCCCAGAGGGGGATTGAAGCCAATCCCGACAAGATCAAGGCCATCGAGCAAATCGAAGCACCGAAGCGAGTCAAGGACGTACGAAGGCTTGCCGGCTGCGTTGCCGCTCTCAGGAGGTTCATTTCCAAGTCTGCTGAACGCGCCCTGCCATTTTTCAAAATTTTGAAAAAGGCGGGCCCAATGAAATGGACTCCGGAAGCAGAGGCTGCGCTGCAAGACTTGAAGAAATATTTGTCCTCCACTCCAACGCTTGTCGCACCTAAACCACAAGAGAAGTTGCTGCTATATCTGGCGGCAACCAATCAAGTGGTTAGTGTTGCGTTAGTAGCGGAGAGGGAGGCAGATGATGAGCCAGCAGCCGCGGGAAGCGAGTCCAGCGACAAGCAGGGGGCTTCCCCGACAAGCTCTGGCCCGACAAGCCCTGACCCGGCAAGTTCTGGTTCCGGCAAGGATGGATCTGCGCAGCCACAAGAAGAGAAACAGAAGAAGATGGTGCAGCGCCCAGTTTACTTTGTCAGTTCCCTTCTGCAGGGGGCTAGATCAAGGTACTCTGGTGTGCAGAAGTTGCTTTTCGGCCTCCTAATGGCCTCGAGGAAGCTGCGCCATTACTTTCAAGCACATGAGATCGCAGTTGTCACTCGCTTTCCGTTGAAGAGGATATTGCAGAATCCAGAAGCAACAGGCAGGATTGTCGAGTGGGCACTGGAATTGTCAAGCTTTGGCCTCAAGTTTGAAAGCACTTCAACTATTCAGAGCCGAGCATTGGCAGAGTTCATAGCAGAATGGACGCCAACACCTGATGAAGAAACTCCGGAGAGGAGCATCCCCGTCAAAGAAGCAAGCAAAGAATGGATCATGTACTTTGACGGTGCCTTCTCGCTGCAAGGCGCTGGTGCGGGCGTACTACTTGTCGCACCCACCGGAGAGCACCTCAAGTACGTGATCCAAATGCACTTTCCCAAGGAGCAAGCAACAAACAATACTACAGAGTATGAAGGTTTGCTTGCCGGACTCAGGATCGCAGCAGAACTTGGGATCAAGAAGCTTATTGTCAGGGGTGATTCACAGCTTGTCGTCCGTCAAGTTAACAAAGATTATCAGAGTCCGTTGATGGAAGCCTACATCGATGAAGTGAGGAAGCTAGAGGAGCATTTTGACGGCCTACAAATGGAACATGTTCCAAGAGCTCAGAATGACATTGCAGATGGCCTGTCAAAGTGCGCCGCACTCAAGTTACCTGTGGAACTCGGGATTTTTGTGCTCAAGTTGACTCAACCATCTGTAACACCATCAACTGGACGGAGCAAGAAAAGAAAGTTGGTTGCTGGCGACTACTTTCCGGTAGAGCTCCCCGAAGCCGCCGCCAAGAAGGTCCCCAGGATCAACACAGAGAGTGCTGAGGAGAAGTCTGCTCCGACAAGCCCCAGGGCTTGTTTCGTTGAAGCAAATGCTCCCGACAAGCTGTGTACCGACACGCTTGCCGGAGAGCATCACGCTCTGGTAGGATCCCAGATCCTTGCCATGGAAGCGGATGTTCCCGCAGCAGCATTTGCGCCTTTAGTCCTTGTCGTCGAGCCACAAGCTCCGGCGTGGGCACAGCAGATCGTCCATTTCCTTCAGACAGGAGAACTTCCCGAGGAACAAGAAGAAGCGGAGAAAGTAGCCCGGCAATCAAGTATGTACCAGTTTGTCGATGACATACTGTACAGAAGAAGATTCAACGGAGTGAAATTGAAGTTCATTTCCCGGGAAGATGGACAGGAGCTGTTGGTGGAGATACGTGGAGGCATATGTGTTTACCACATTGGCGCAAGAGCACTTGCCGGCAAAGCCTTCCGGCAAGGTTTCTTCTGGCCGACAGCCCTCCAGGATGCAACTGCACAAGTAACCAAGTGTGAAGCGTGCCAGTTCCACTCCAAACAGATACATCAACCAGCCCAAGCTCTCCAAACAATCCCTTTATCCTGGCCATTTTCCGTCTGGGGGCTCGACATCCTCGACCCCTTTCCCCTCGTATACGGATCGCCTTGAGTGCTCACTTACGATGAGCTAGAGAGAGAGCAGCTACGGTAAGATGACGCGCTGCTCCTCGAGGAAGATCGTCTTCAGGCTGAGGTACGAGCTGCTCGATACCGACAAGCTTTGCGCCGCTGCCATAGCCGCAAAGTTAACGCCAGAAGCTTCGAGGAGGAGAGGGATAGAGGTGTGGGCCGGGCGTCATTCAAAGGAGTATGGCCTTGCCGGAACACAGGCGACAGAAAAGCTAAGTTGCCAAAGTTTGAGCATGATCAAGTTTTAAATTTTTAAGTTATATTCCTTGAACGTCCGTGCCTTGTATGGAAAACCCGTGCGTGGAGGAATCGACTCGTGGCTAAGTTGCACCCTCGGTTTGTTTCGAGTCCGCTCAACAATACAAGCGCGCTGCAACTAGCCCCGACAAGGTTTCTTGCCGGAGGCAACACCGCCAGCGGGCTGCTGATGTTCCGCACTCAGCAAGTGTGCTTGCGCCGGCAAGTTCCCTAAAAGCGTAGGGTAAAAACATACAAGGCATATAATCAAGTAAAGGATATAACATAGCCAGCGTTGCCAAGGACAAAGTTATATTACGAAAGTAACTTGTTGCGGCACTGACTAAGCTGTTCTCATAACTGAAATAACAGCAACAAGGAAAAAGAGGAAAGGAGCGCCGGCACCTGGGGTCCCGACAAGCCAGTGTTGCTGGGGGATGCGAGTACCAAGACTCATCCCCGGCAAGCCAGAGTTGCCGGGGGCTGCGATATCAGATAAGTTTTTCATCCCTCATCATGTATCCTCTTATGGACTGGGGAATGCGAAGCCACGTCCTTGAACGACCGTGCCTTGTATGAAAAACCTGTGCGCGGAGGAACCGGCTCGTGGCTAAGTTGCGCCCTTAATTTGTTTTCGAGTCCGCTCAACAATATAAGTGCGCTGCAACTAGCCCCGACGAGGTTTTCTTGCCGGAGGCAACACCGCCAGCGGGCTGCTGATGTTCCGCACTCAGCAAGTGTGTTTGCGCCGGCAAGTTTCCCTCAAAGCGTAAGGTAAAAACATACAAGGCACAGAATCAAGTAAAGGATGTAACATAGCAAGTTTTCCCTTTTCATTAAAAAACATCGCCTTCGGGTACAGTCCATAGAGGATGAAAAACATGAAAGAGAGGATTACAAGTTTTAAATGCAGCTAAGGCCCGAAGGCTTACAAGTTCAAAAGATAAGATGCCCGTAATCCTTTTCCTGTCCCTCTCTTCAGGAGGTAGGTCAAGGAGGCGAGAAGGGCAAAAGGGGCGCCTAGGCGAGCTATGGGTGCCAGAAGACACCAAAAGAACATCCCCGGGGCCGTCCGAAGGCTGGATGGTGATGGCGGCGGTAGAAGCAGAGCTCGAAGACGGGGCGGCAGGACGTCAGCACGCTGTCGAGGGCACTATACCCTCGTACTCCGACTTGACGGCCTTGCCGCCAACCCTCTTCCTCTTCCGCAGCCTCCCTACGCCAGCCGCCCAAGGAGACGACCCCGGGGAGTTTAGGAGGCCGGCGACCCGGATGATGGGGTCGCCGGTGACGCACGAGGCGACGCCCGACGCCTAGTCGGGCCCGCCGACCTCGTCGTCGCTGTCGCTCTCCTCCTCGTCACTCTCGCTCGAGGGGGAGTCTTCGCTATCGGAGGAGCTGTCCACGCAGCACCTCGCCCGGATGCCGGAGTCCCCGAAGACCTTGACGGAAAGGAGGTCGCCCTCCATTAACTTAAAATGGAGGGTAAACCCCACCGTCAAGCTGTGGATGCGGGCGAACGTCTTCCACCCTCGATCGAGATACATCACATTAGGGGCTGGGGATACAACATGGACTCGCGTACCGCTGATCCCACAGCCCCTCATGTGCAACCTCAATGTCTCGGGCGGTTCCGGCTCCATCGCGCTTGCAAACGGAGCTGGAAGCCGGAGGCGACGGCGAGGCGCCCGACGCAGCCTGATGAAGAACTCGCAAGGGTCGTCCCCTGTATGGACCACCGCGAGGGGAGGAACCGCCGGCGGAGGCAGAGATGCAGCGCCGCCCCGTCCGCCTCTTCCCCGAGCGCCTCGACCTCGTCCTCGACCTCGTCCACGACCTCGCCCCCTCCCTCTTCCCCTTGTGGCTGGCTCTGCCACCATGGGTGCGGGATGGGGAGGGATGCGCTGCCTGGCGGCGACCCTCGCCGCCATAGATGAAGGACCAGGGTTCCCTCCCTCCATGGCGAAAGAGAGAAAGGGGAGCAGAAGCTGAAGACAGGAGAAGATGAGAGAGTGCGGGTTTCTGCGCTCCCCTCCCGCTCTTCTTAAAGGAGCAAGGTGGGGGCTCGGCCACCCCGCTCGGCGAATCAGAGCACGGGGAGAGCAGGGAGTCGGGGCCGACCCGCTGCCTCCGACCGTGACGGCTCAGTTTCCCACTTCCATCGCCCACGACCCCGAGTGCATGGGAGCCGCGTGGCGGGGATGCAGAACTGAGGCGACAGATGAGGTGACCTCGCCCCGCCCCATGGTCACGGGGGGGGGGGGGGGGGTGGACTCCTTGAAAATCGCACACGCCACCCACATCTCCCACGATGCTGTGATTGATGCGTGCCATTACAAGGGAGTGCGGTGGACATGGAGTCAGATCTAATCTGGACCCAGGCCGCGTGTGCCCGTGCCCTGTTTTGGGCCTGGCCCAACATCGCTCGGCACCGTGTATGGCCCGGGCCCGGGGGCTCCTGTCGGTGTACTAAAGTAGGGGTACCTTAGTACCCCGAACTTGGGCACGGGCAGTCGCAGCGCCACGCGGCAAGGCTTGCCGGGCGTCCGCCAAGACCCTCCGCTGTTCCTATTTACTGCCATTCAAGAACAAAGTGTTAACTAAGAAGACAAGGCCCCGGCAAGAGGAGCTTGCCGGGAAGGACAAGGCCCCGGTGAGAGGAGCTTGCCGGGAAGGACAAAGGCCCCGAGGAGAGGAGCTTGCCGGGAAGGCCAACCAAGGCACTTCAAGAGACTTGCCGCGACGCCCCGCGCGTCCCGGCAAGGCCCGGCGAGCGGCAAGCTTGCTGGTGCGACAAGATGAGGGCCGCGGCAAGGCGCTTGCCGCGGCAAGGCTACCACTCTGCACCCGAGCTCCAGCGCATCCAACGACGTGTCATCCCAGGACTATCCCAGGAGCACGTGGCGAGGCGTTGTGCAGCCATGCGGTGCGAGGTGGCAAGCGAAGCTGACAAGGAGGCCATCGTGGCGATCGGTGGCGCCTCTAACGGTCGTTTCCTTGCACTGTTGGGGCGACCGGACGGGCATTAAATGCCCTTGTCCCCTGCCGTCAGAGTTAGGTAGGGGACACTGTTGGTAGCAGTTGTACCAACCCGCGTTTTTACCTTTCTACCCCTCTTTCTACGCTGCCACCTGTCGGTAACCCCCTTAGACTATAAAAGGGAGGCCCATGCGCACGTAGAGGGGGTTCGGTTCGGTTCGGTTCAGTTCGGAGTTTTCCCGCGGTTGGGTTCGACTCCTTCGGAAACACAGAACGCTCACGCTCTCGAGCGAGAACAAAATACAAACACAAAGCAGCAGTAGGAGTTTTATCTCTCCGGAGAGCTCCGAAGCTGGGTAAAAAGTCCCCCCCCCCCCCCCGCGTGCTCTCGCCTCGATCCGCTCTGCGTGCGCCCTCCGCTCCCTTGCCGGACAAGAAGGGCCCCCTGCCCCATAGGTGCTCGTGCTCGTTCCCCGCCAGAGATGTCGTGGGGAACAAGCACGAGCACCTATGGGGCAGGGGGGCCCTTCTTGTCCGGCAAGGGAGCGGAGGGCGCATGCAGAGCGGATCGAGGCGAGAGCACGCGGGGGGGGGGGGACTTTTTATCCAGCTTCGGAGCTCTCCGGAGAGATAAAACTCCTACTGCTGCTTTGTGTTTGTATTCTGTTCTCGCTCGAGAGCGTGAGCGTTCTGTGTTTTTGAAGGAGTCGAACCCAACTGCGGGAAAACTCCGAACTGAACCGAACCGAACCGAACCCCCTCTACGTGCGCATGGGCCTCCCTTTTATAGTCTAAGGGGGTCACCGACAGGTGGCAGCGTAGAAAGAAGGGTAGAAAGGTAAAAACGCGGGTTGGTACAACTGCTACCAACAGTGTCCCCTACCTAACTCTGACGGCAGGGGACAAGGGCATTTAATGCCCGTCCGGTCGCCCCAACAGTGCAAGGAAACGACCGTTAGAGGCGCCACCGATCGCCACGATGGCCTCCTTGTCAGCTTCGCTTGCCACCTCGCACCGCATGGCTGCACAGCGCCTCGCCACATTCTCCTGGGATAGTCCTGGGATGACACGTCGTTGGATGCGCTGGAGCTCGGGTGCAGAGTGGTAGCCTTGCCGCGGCAAGCGCCTTGCCGCGGCCCTCATCTTGTCACACCAGCAAGCTTGCCGCTCGCCGGGCCTTGCCGGGACGCGCGGGGCGTCACGACAAGTCTCTTGAAGTGCCTTGGTTGGCCTTCCCGGCAAGCTCCTCTTGCCGGGGCCTTTGTCCTTCCCGGCAAGCTCCTCTCGCCGGGGCCTTGTCCTTCCCGGCAAGCTCCTCTTGCCGGGGCCTTGTCTTCTTAGTTAACACTTTGTTCTTGAATGGCAGTAAATAGGAACAGCGGAGGGTCTTGGCGGACGCCCGGCAAGACTTGCCGCGGGGCGCTGCGACTGCCCGTGCCCAAGTTCGGGGTGCTAAGGTACCCCTACTTTAGTACACCGACATCTGGTTTCTAACAGAGGCATGGAAGCTAACCCGGAGAAGATCAAAGCCATCACCTCCCTGGCCAAGCCGGCATGCATTAATGATGTCCAGCGTTTGGCGGGTTGTATCGCTGCTTTAAGCCGGTTAGGGGAGAAGGCTATGCCGCTGTATCAGATGATGAAGAAGACGGATAGCTTTACTTGGAGTGATGCCGCCAATACTGCCTTTGAAGATCTGGAGAGGCAGTTGGCTGAGCCGCCGGTTCTTACTGCTCCCATTGACAAGGAACCCTTGTTATTGTATGTGGCTGCTAACACACGTGCTGTCAGTGTGGCTATTGTGGTGGAACGCAAGGAGGCTGGCAAGGAGCACCCGGTTCAGAGGCCGGTTTACTATGTTAGTGAAGTACTGATTGAGTCCAAGCAGCGATATCCGCACTGGCAGAAGCTTGTCTATGCGGTGTTTCTGGCCAGCCGGAATCTTTAGCAATACTTCTTGGGCCATCCCATCACTGTGGTTAGTTCTGCCCACTTGGGGGATATTATTCAGAACAGAGAGGCCACAGGGCGAGTCGCCAAATGGGCCATTGAGCTCGGGCCTCATGGTTTAAAATATGTGCCACGCACAACTATTAAATCTCAAGCGCTGGTGGATTTCATCAATGACTGGACAGAGTTGCAGATGCCTGAGGAAAAGCCGGACAATACCTATTGGACAATTCATTTTGATGGGTCTAGGCAATTGGAAGGCTCGGGGGCTGGAGTTATTTTGGCTTCCCCTCGGGGTGATAAGTTTTGTTATGTACTCTGTTGGCGTTCTGGGAACGGGGGTCCCCAGACTTGCCTGCCTGCGGCCTGCGGCGTGGCTCAAAGGGGGGCCCAGCACGGCCCATCTTCATCAACACAAGCTCAAGACCCTCGCGAGGGGCCAAGCCTCGCGGGGCGGACGACAAGGAGCTTCCTCAGGCACGGCCTCATGAGGCTGGCTCACGAGGAGGCGGAGAGTTCAATGCGGGGTACCTCGCGAGGTGCCCATGACGCAAGCCATGATGACCAAGGGCGCCAGTCGGGCGCCAGCCCGCGCAGTGTCCTCCTTTCCTCTTTGGTGCAAAGGGAGCAAGCGCAGGCGAGAGCATCAAGCAAAGGCATCCATTTCTGTGCAACAAGACCAAGACCAGCCCAATGGCAGGAAGGAAGTCATTGTGGAGCCCAAGCAGGCGTCACCACCAGAGCCTTTGGCAGGTGAGGACCAACTTTAGTCAGGATAGGTGTACCAGATGTTACCCTTCAAAATGGCCAATTGTTAGCGCCCTTCCCGCTCAATAATTGGGAAGAGGCCCAGGGCCTTTGCCTATAAATAGGACTAGCCACCCCCAGGGTAGAGGCATCTAGGATCTTAATCCAGCATCGAGAATCCTCACCGGAAAACCATTAGAGAGAGCGACTGAACTCCCCTAGTAGTTCATCGCACCAGCCAAGAACAGACCCTCGCGAGGCTGTTCTTCCTTGTATTGTTCATCATCAGTCCAAGAGGCAATCCACCACACCACACACTGGAGTAGGGTATTACACCACAATGGTGGCCTGAACCAGTATAAACTATGTGTCTCTTGTGTTGTTCCTTTCGTAGTTTATATCCTAGCGAGGCGGTGAGGAGTAGGTAGGTAGAGGGCGAAATCTCCGTGCGCACCCCAATGTTCGAACCTCAAGGGTCTGCTGGAACCCGAAATCCGACATTTGCACGCCAAGTAGGGGTGCGCCGGAATTTGTCTTCCGTCGTCCTGTTCTTCTCCGACCATCGCATCCATGTCTGACGCTCGTCGGGCCCGCGCTGAGCGCCGAGCCACCCTCGCTTCCCGTGTCGCCCAGACGGCTCCCGCCGGCGGGCGCCCTCGTCGTTCCCCGTCACTTGCCATCAACACCGCCACCGGCCCGGCGGGGAACGAGCAGCAAGCATCATCCCAGCAACCCTCCGTGAGGCAAGACGGCCGCACTGCTACCCCCTCGCTCACCCCTGCAGGTTCTTCGTCTCGTGCATTCCGCGCGCCCATGGAGGCTCGAGCTACGCTCATCGCGGCAAATGAGCTCCTGCGCTACCGTCCCGTCGACGACGTCTACAAAGAGTGGCTCGACCGCGTCGCCGAGCTCGTCCGTGCCGCAGGGGGTTCTCCTGCGCCGTCCGTCCCGCTGCACCGTACCCTGCCCTGCGCAGGTTACGAAGCTCTGGGAGCGCCTCAGCCGCCTCCCCCTCAAGAAGACGCCTTGGCCCCAAGGCGCATGGCCCCTGGGCAGAACCCACTCCGTCAGGCGCCAGGGCGGCAAGAGCAGAGCTGCCAAGAAGTCCCTTGACCGCGAGAAGCTGCCCGAGCGCTCCCTACTCCGGCTCGTCGCGACCACGCTCCTGCTCCAGCACGTCAAGACCCCGCGCTGCTCCCAGCTGCAGCGCATGGGGACCCGCAGGACCAAGCTCTTCGTCACCCAAGGCCTTCCGTGGCCACGGCGGGCTGCCGCGCCTTCACCACCGAGCTGCGCAGTGTCGCGTGGCCCGGCAAGTTCAATCCAGACCTGCCTCCTCGCTATGACGGTACGTCTGACCCCGCAGAGTTCCTCCAGCTCTACGAGCTGGGCATCGAAGCTGCCAACAGAGACGAGAAGGTCATGGCGAACTGGTTTCCCGTGGCGCTCAAGGACGGGGCCCGCACCTGGCTCCTGAACCTAGCTCCAGGCACGATCTCCTCCTGAGACGAGATGCGCACCCGCTTCATCGCCAACTTCCAGGGTACTCGTGACCGGCCGCCCGCCGTGAGCGACATGCACCGCATCAAGCAGCAACCAGGGGAAACCTTGCAAAAGTACATCCAGCGCTTCAACAACGTACGCCTCAAGATTCCCAAGGTGATCAAGGAGGCCATCATC
Source organism: Triticum timopheevii (assembly GCA_963921465.1). Taxonomy (NCBI): domain Eukaryota; kingdom Viridiplantae; phylum Streptophyta; class Magnoliopsida; order Poales; family Poaceae; genus Triticum; species Triticum timopheevii. The sequence continues at coordinate 491,327,114 of OY997274.1, read as the reverse complement.
TCAGCCTTCTCCGACGATGTGCACGACGTCAAGATGAAGGAGGAGCTGGCGATGCATGAAGACCTGTGCACTTCCTTGGAGCTGTTCAACTTGGCGACCAAGTGCGCCAGGGCTGAGGAAGGGCGTCTCTTCCTCCTCAAGCTGCCTGTCGCAGACCCAGAAGAGAAGAAACCCAAGGCCAAGGATGTGAAGCGCAAGGGGGCTGCCGTGCTCGCGGCAGAACCAGACACCAAGCGGGGCAGAGATCAGCCCGGATCTTCCAAGGGAAGCCGGTACTGCGTGTACCACGACCTCCACACCCACAACACCAACGAATGCCAAGAGCTCCGAGCCATGCGAGAAGGAAGGACCGGCCGACGTCCCGACCGCAGCGATCGGGGCTACGGTTGAGGAGGAGGAAGGAACGCATGACGCTGGGAAGACCGCGGCCCTCGCCAAGGGTGGCGCGACCAACCTCGCGAGGATCGCTGGCAAGACCCGCCTCGCGAGGGAGGCTGGAGGGATCAGTCTCGCGAGGATCGCCCGCAAGGCAACGCAGGCCTCCCTCCACTGCCGCCGCAGCCAAGGAGAAATGAGGACCGTCATCAGGACGAGGGGGCTGGGGGCTTCCAGGAGCCACGTGCGATCGCCTGCATCCTAGGCGGAGCTCAAGCCCCAGCCTCTCAATGCATCTTCAAGCAGTTCGCCCACGAAGTAAATGCAGTCCTCCCCAAGCTCGAGGCCACGCGCCCTCTCAGGTGGTCGGCGTGCACCATCACGTTCAGTTCAGCGGATCAGCTCAAGTGCATGGCCACAGCCGGAGTTCTCCCAATACTTTGTTCCCCAATCATCAGCAACGTGCTAGTCACCAGGACCCTCATCGATGGCGGGGCAGGGCTCAACGTCCTGTCCGTGGAAACATTCAATAATCTCCAAGTGCCCTACAATCAGCTTCAGCCAACCAAGCCTTTCTCCGGAGTCACCGACGGCTCCACGGTCCCGATTGGGCAGGTCCGCCTCCCTGTCACCTTCGGGGCGCGCGACAACTACCGCACCGAGCTCATCGACTTCGACGTCGCCCACATTCACCTGCCATACAATGCCATCCTCGGGTACCCAGCGCTGGCCAAGTTCATGGCAGTAACCCACCATGGCTACAACGTCCTCAAAATGCCAGGAAGTGGCGGAGTCATCACGGTGCCCTGCGAAGAGAAAGACGCGGTGTGCTCCCTGGAATGAGCCTTTCAGGCCGCATCACTGGAAGACCTGGATCGCGGAAGCAGGAGGCTTCCCGAGACCGCCCCCAAGAAGAAGAAGACATCGTCCGGCCCGGCCCCTCGGGAGGCAGGCCCCTCAGGGTCCGCGCCTGCTCAGGGGGAACCTCCTTCCATCGCATAGGGAAGCGCGCCCGGTGCTCTCCTCAGGCAGGGCTCGGGGGCTCTCCCCTGGAGGGCCGCCGACCTCGCCAGGGTCACGAGGGAGGCGCTTGGGCACCACTTGGAGGCGTGTTTCGAAGCACGTTTCCCTCAAGAAGGAGCAAGGCAAGGAGGGCCAAACCCTCAGGAGTTCGTCAGCAAGGCCATTCAGGAGCTACAGGAGTCAAGAGTCATGAGAGGCAGCCACCGCTTACCCGCTGTGGCCCCCCATCCAGGCGAGGATGGTGGGCTGCGCGTCTGCATCGACATACCAGGGCTCAACCGAGCCGCCTCTCAGGAGCACCTCTGGCCCTCACAAGTGGGGCGCTGCGAAGGTCCACCCCACAGCTACGTTCGCATGCCTTATGGCTTGCCGAACGCGGCTGCCGCGTACCAGCGCCTCATGAGGGGCATCCTGGAGGCTCAAGAGGTCAGGTGTTCCGCAGCCCTGGCGGAGATGGAGATGGTCCGCGAGGAGCCACCAGCGCCTCCGGAGCCTCCCGAGGCCCCAGGGCCTGGGGGCTCGTGAGGATCAGCTCTCGCAGCCCACCGAGTCTGCTACACCAACACCCCTTCGTCGTCAACACTATCAGGTGACATCTTTCAAGTTTCGTTTCCAGCTGGGAGCGCCCTCTGGGCTGCATCATTCCCAGGCCACATGGGTCCATCCCTGCGGCTTGTATCCCTTCTTCTCGTGTTTTTTAGCTTACTTTGTTGGGGGCGCCCCTCGGGCTGCATCATCCCCAAGTCGCTCGGGTCAGACCCAGCGGCGTGTACCCCTTTTGCATTTATCTTCGTGCCATGCATTCGACCCATCATGCTTGTTATTTGGTGCCTGTCCGTGGCACCTTTTCTTCCTTGATGTTGGCAGCTTGCGCGTTAAAGGGGGGGTACCTGAGCATCGCGACTCAGGGCTCCTACCGGCTCTCCAGCCCTCACCTTCTGGCCTTGTCCACGGCATCGCGACCTGGCATACCAGCGACGGCTGAGACCAGCTCGAGGGCCGGGACCCGAGGACGTAGAGTTTCGACATCTAACCAAGCTTGCGCGTTAAAGGGGGGGGTACCTGAGCATCGCGACTCAGGGCTCCTACCGGCTCTCCAGCCCTCACCCTCTGGCCTTGTCCACGGCATCGCGACCTGGCATACCAGCGACGGCTGAGACCAGCTCGAGGGCCGAGACCCGAGGACGTAGAGTTTCGACATCTAACCAAGATTGCGCGTTAAAGGGGGGTACCTGAGCATCGCGACTCAGGGCTCCTACCGGCTCTCCAGCCCTCACCCTCTGGCCTTGTCCACGGCATCGCGACCTGGCATACCAGCGACGGCTGAGACCAGCTCGAGGGCCGGGACCCGAGGACGTAGAGTTTCGGCATCTAACCAAATTTGCAGGAACACACCCCAAGATAAGGCCTAGTGCTAGGCGCAACACGCCTTGAGGTAGGGCCCCGTGAGTCCCGCGCTGGCTCACGGGTGCCCAGATACACCTCGTCAGGCCCTACCGTGCCAGCCACGTGTCAGGGCGGGGCTGTACACGCCCCGGGGGCTCCTCCCGGAGGGGAGCCCCCTCCCACGCACCAACGGAAGCACCATGCTCCGCGCTGGCTGACGACACTGCCGAGAAGCGGCTACGCCCGTACACATACGGAAGCGCTATGCTCCGCGCTGGTGATAAACAACTGAGGGTGGCCACCGGGCCGCGTCATCCTCAGGGAGCCCAGAGCTCAGTGTCTAGCCTCATCGCAACGCCTCCCCTCGGGAGTGCGCGCGAGGGGGCTGGGCACGGGGGCTGCGCCTGGGTCACGCCCAGACGCACGCCACCCAGCCAGGCCCCCCCGAGCCTGGCTCGTCACATGTCCCTCCCCGAGTGGAGCCAAGGTACGAAGGCCGTTTGAGCGTCAAGGGGGACTCCTGAGCATCGCGACTCAGGAGCCTAACTGGTCACGTAGCCCCTCACTCCTTAGTTCCAAAAGGCTAACGGCGGTTGAGGTATGCGCGGGGCCGGGCTCTGTAGACGTAGAACGGTAGATCCACCCGCATCTCACCTCCCTAAGGAGTCACCCCCACATCTCACCTCCCTACTTGTTGTTTGAGCGCCAAGGGGGACTCCTGAGCATCGCGACTCAGGAGCCTAACTTGTCATGTAGCCCCTCACTCCTTGGTCCCGTCCTGGTTTCTGGTCGGGGCTAATGGCGGCTGAGGTATGCGGGGCCGGGCTCTGCCGGCGTAGAACATAAGCAAGTAGGAAGGAATAGCGCAAATTTCAAAGAATTCAAAAGCAAATATTACAGTCCATACTGTTATCACAACACCAAATGCAAGTTTTAACACCTCGCCGAGGCATGGTACATGTGCAGGAATTAAAAGCGGGATGGGAGCCACGACGGAGTCACTTGCCGGCGGTGGAGCTGCGCGGAGCGGGTTCACCTTCTGGAGCTGCAGGGCCGGTAGCGCCCCGCTTCGGCTTGGTGCTGAAGGCCCAGAACTTCCCCAGTAGAGCCTCCGCGCGACCCTTCACAGCCTCAGCGGCGGCAGCGGCAAGCTCGCTGCTCGCTGGCTCCAGCAGGCTGTCGAGGTTGACGTTGGGGTCGTGAAGATAGATGTGGGTAAAGACCCGCGTCAGCGCTGCAGAAGACAAGACGCACGCCTCGGCCTTAGCCGTAGGGCCAAGGCCAAGGGTGACATCTTCAAGAGCACGAACCAGGAAGGGAAGCAGCTTGGCGGGGCCGTCCTCGTCGCCGGCCAGTGGGCTCTCCAGGCCGCTGTCGTAAAGCGTCTTCAGCGAGGTGCGAGCCTTCTCCTCCATCTCCGCAAAGGCCACGCGATCCTCGGCAAGAACCCGTGCCTTGCCGTCCAGCTCGACCTTCCTCGCCTCCAACTCTTGCTCCAGCGCACCTAGGCGGTCACGACGCTTCTTGAGCTTGGCGTCCTGGTCCTTGACGGACGCCTCGCGAGCCTTCATGCCTTCCTCCTGCTGTCGGCGAAGGCGGGTCTCCTCGGCGAGTTGGTCCTGCAGGCCCTGCAGCTCGCTCTCCAGCGCCTTGCAGCGACCTCGGACATTAGCCACCTCCCCCAAGGCAGCGTCGCGAGCAGCCTTCTCCCCAAGGACGGCCTGCTTCTCCTCATCGCAAGCCGTTGAGGCCTGGACCAGCGCCGCCCAAATCGAAGCGTCGGAGCGAATCCAGCCAGAAGCCAGCTCCAGACGCCCGGCCACCAAACGAGGGTCAGCGCCCAGAAGAACCTGCCGCAGATGGTCCAGTTCGGCAGCAGCACGATCCAGAATAGTAGGAGGAGTCAGAGAAACAGCAGTCGATGAAGTAGGAGGAGAAGATGGCAGCGTGACCACAGTATCCTGAGGTGGAGCCTGCTACACCCCAACGGCTGTGGTGGCGGCATCAGGCAAGGGCACCTCGGGAGTCGCTTGGGCCGTGGGGGCTGAGCTCGCCCCAGCCGGCTCAGCCGGGCCTCGCGAGGACGCCTGGGCAGGAGAGGCCCGTGCATCACGGTCACCTTCTTTCGCGGGCAGAGGCGCTGCCCCGGATGGAACCTCAGGAGCTCCCTTCAACTTCTTTGCCACGGGCGCCAGCCTAGCCAGGAGATACGAACGTCAAGCCTCAGCAACAGAACAAGAAATAAGACAGGAATCAAGCACTTACAGGTCGTCGCTCGCGAGCTCGAGCAGCCTCCGACCATACTTGAAGCCCGAGAGCCGGCTTCAAGGATCAGCCTCGAGGAGCTCGGGAGCAGGAGGCACGTCCGTGGATCGCCTCGGGGCCGGGGCAGACCCGCGGGGGATCAGCCCGGTCCGGTCCTTCTTCGGGATCGAGGGCAGGCTCCGGCCGCCCTGCTCGTCATCATCCTCGTTGTCATAACTCAGAGAGAGGCGGAGAGCGCGGGACCTGCGCCGAAGGGGGGGAGCCCTCGACTCTCCGTCGGTCGCCTCGGAGTCAGGCCCTTTTTCCCGCTCCCCTTCTTCCTTCTCTTCGCTGGAGTCGTTGAAGGACACGTCCACCGGGTCCTCGGAAGCCTCCGCGGGCACGGGCCCGTCCCTATTGAAGACCGGCAAGGACTAGACTACCTGCTCCCAGTCCTCGCGGAGAAACAGGGGCGTAGGAGCGCCCTCCAACCTCGCCACGTCGCCCCCGACCAAAGACTGGAGAACCGCAGCCAGATCCTCGTCAACCAAGACCACGGGGCTCGGGTGGGGCCTCCACATCGGAACTGGGTACTGACAAAGCAGAGCCAGCTGGTGCTCCAGGAATTCCCTCAGCAGCAATGTGCCAGTCAGCTTCGCCGCCGCCATGCTGGCCGGCTCAGATCCACATCCATCTTCGCCAACACCAGCCTCGCGCGGTGGTCCACAAGCTCCACTCGAGACCAGTCGTCGGAGCTCGCGGGGTGCCCCGTGGGCAAGATCAGCTGAGGGTGGATGCGCCCAGCATCTACCAAGACCCACTTGCTCCTGAAGCCCTCAATCCTCTTCCCGGGGTTCGAAATGGCGATGGAGCTACCGTACACGACGAAGCTCGCGCACACAGAGACGGGACCACGAGAGGTCCGGAGGGAGAAGTAGTGGCGCAGCAAGGCCACTTAGGGCTTCACCACTACGTGAGCCTCGCAATGGTAGGCGAAGATTGCCAGAAGAAGGACAGAGTTGGGGTGGAGATGCAGAGCTTGAAGCTTGTAATGGCGGAGGACAGAGAAGAAGAACTCAGAAAAGGGAGGCACCAGACCGGTAACAATGGCGCTCACAAAGAGCGGATAGAAGGTGCTCCCTTGGCCCTCAGGGAGGGCAGAGCCGGCCTTGAACACCTTCGCCCCGTCGATGCCCTGCGCCGCCGCCATCTGGCGCACTCGGGCAAGGCTCGCCTCCGACACGTTCGGCGAGTCCAAGGTGGACGAATACCAAGCTCCGGCCGGGGCCTGGCGAGGCGCCATGTCTTGCTAGGGCGCGCGGACGGAGTAGATCTGAAGATTTCGGAGGCAGGAAGGAGAGGCGCAAGAAAGGGGATCTGAGCAGCAATCGGAGAAAGCGAAGGAGGCAAAGCCTAGACGATGCCGCTCCTTTATCAACCCGCCGGTTGCTGAGGCACCCACGTCCAATCAACCGCCATGCGGCGCCCAAGGCCGCAGGCTGTTAGGGCCCGCAGCGCTTTGCACTTGCCCTTTCGCCTCTCTGCTCGGCCAAGTCCGGGCGCGCCTTGGGCCTGGGGGCTACTGTCGGCGTTCTGGGAATGGGGGTCCCCAGACTTTCCTGCCTGCGGCGTGGCTCAAAGGAGGGCCCAGCACGGCCCATCTTCATCAACACAAGCTCAAGACCCTCGCGAGGGGCCAAGCCTCGCGGGGCGGATGACAAGGAGCTTCCTCAGGCACGGCCTCATCAGGCTGGCTCACGAGGAGGCGGAGAGTTCAAGGCGGGGTACCTCGCGAGGTGCCCATGACGCAAGCCATGACGACCAAGGGCTCCAGTCGAGCGCCAGCCCGCGCAGTGTCCTCCTTTCCTCTTTGGTGCAAAGGGAGCAAGCGCAGGCGAGAGCATCAAGCAAAGGCATCCATTTCGGTGCAACAAGAACAAGACCAGCCCTACAGCAGGAAGGAAGTCATTGTGGAGCCCAAGCAGGCGTCACCACCAGAGCCTTTGGCAGGCGAGGACAAACTTTAGTCAGGATAAGTGCACCAGATGTTCCCCTTCAAAATGGCCAATTGTTGGCGCCCTTCCCGCTCAATATTTGGGTAGAGGCCCAGGGCCTTTGCCTATAAATAGGACTAGCACACCCCCAGGGTAGAGGCATCTAGGATCTGAATCTAGCATCGAGAATCCTCACCGGAAAACCAGTAGAGAGAGCGACTGAACTCCCCTAGTAGTTCATCGCACCAGCCAAGAACAGACCCTCGCGAGGCTGTTCTTCCTTGTATTATTCATCATCAGCCCAAGAGGCAATCCACCACACCACACACTGGAGTAGGGTATTACACCACAATGGTGGCCTGAACCAGTATAAACTCTGTGTCTCTTGTGTTGTTCCTTTCGTAGTTTAGATCCTAGCGAGGCGGTGAGGAGCAGGTAGGTAGAGGGCGAAATCTCTGTGCGCACCCCAGTGTTCGAACCTCAAGGGTCTGCCGGAATCCGAAATCCGACATACTCCGGTTGATGTTTCCTTGTATTAACAATGCAGTTGAGTATGAACCCTTGCTCCATGGTCTCCGGATGGCTAAAGAGATTAATTTAAGCCGGGTAAGGTGCTTCGGCGACTCAGATCTAGTGGCTCAGCAAGTATCAGGCAAGTGGGATTCAAAAGATCCTCTCGTGGCTGCTGAGGGAGTCCTGGACTACGGGGTGTCCGGATAGCCGAACTATCATCGTTGGCCAGACTCCAAGACTATGAAGATACAAGATTGAAGGCTTTGTCCCGTGTCCGGATGGGACTTTCCATGGCGTGGAAGGCAAGCTTGGCGATACAGATATGTAGATCTCCTACCATTGTAACCGACTCTGTGTAACCCTAGCCCTCTCCAGTGTCTATATAAACCGGAGGGTTTTAGTCCATAGGACACATAACAATCATACCATAGGCTAGCTTCTAGGGTTTAGCCTCCTTGATCTCGTGGTAGATCTACTCTTGTACTACCCATATCATCAATATCAATCAAGCAGTAGTAGGGATTTACCTCCATCGAGAGGGCCCGAACCTGGGTAAAAACATCGTGTCCCTTGCCTCATGTTACCATCCGCCTAGATGCACAGTTCGGGACCCCCTACCCGAGATCCGCCGGTTTTGACACCAACATTGGTGCTTTCATTGAGAGTTCCTCTGTGTCGTCACCTATAGGCCCGATGGTTCCTTCGATCATCAACAACAACACGGTCCAAGGTGAGATTTTTCTCCCAGGACAGATCTTCTTATTCGGCGGCTTCGCACTTCGGGCCAATTCACTTGGCCATCTGGAGCAGATCGAAAGCTACGCCCCTGGCCATCAGGCCAGATGTGGAAGTTTGAACTATACGGCCAACATCCGTGGAGACTTGATCTTCGACGGATTCGAACCACAGCCAGGCGTGCCACACTGTCTCGATGGGCGTGATTTAGCTCTGCTGCCGGACAGTGCCCTGGAGGCCGCACAAGAGTCCGCTCCGACCCTTGGTTCGGAGCAGACGACGCCAATCGAGGATGAGTGGTTGGACACCACCTTGGGGGCTCCTACCTCTACGGCGATGGAGCCGAATACCGACCCTGTCCCTCATAAAGCTCGTGACTCCAAGGTGCTGGACTCCTATCCGGACCCCGAACCTTCCGCGCCCCTGCTAATCGAATCCGATTGGGCGCCGATCATGGAGTTCACCGCTACGGACATCCTTCAGCACTCACCTTTTGGTGACATCCTGAATTCGCTAAAGTACCTCTCTTTATCAGGAGAACCCTGGCCGGATTACGGTCAGGACGGTTGGGATGCGGACAATGAAGAAATTCAAATCCCACCCACAACCCACTTTATAGCCACTATCGATGACTTAACCGACATGCTACACTTCGACTCTTAAGACATCGACGGAATGGACGATGATGCCGGAGATGACCAAGAACCAGCACCCACAGGGTACTTGAGGGCCACCTCAACTCACGATGTATATATGGTGGATACACCTAAAGGAAGTGGTAACGAGGAACAATAGGACGCTGCGAAGGATAATTCCACCAAAAAACAGCCGAAATGGCGATGCAAGCGCCGCCAAAAGTCCCGCCCCGACAACGACAGCACCCATGTGGACCCAGCCATAGAGCAGGGCGCAACGGTGGACGAGAACATGCCCCCGAGCAACTATCCGAACATGATGAATTAAATAAGCAGTCCACCCCCAGCGAAAATAATAGTCCGGATGATCTCACACCGGACACATTGTTGGAGCAGAAGAACCTCCACGAGAGGCTCGTCGCCACTGCACGAAGCCTGAAGAAGCAGAAGCGGAAGCTCAAAACAGCGGAAGACGTACTCAGAATGAGATGAAGCAAAGTACTCAAGACCGCAGACAAATACGGTGATGGTCACCAAGTAAAAAGCTACCCGAAGCGTAAACTACTGCCCAAATTTGACGAGGAGGCCATAGAGCCCCCACAATCAAAAAACAAAGAGGCCGCCCGGTCGAATGGATGACCACATGGCAAACAAAGAGCAGCAAGCGGCGCCGCATACAAGCCGGCACGTGATCTATATAAGGATCCTCGTAAAGAGGACGGCCCGGTCAGGTCCATATATGGGTCCAGAAAGCAAGTTTTAGAAAGCAAAATAACACATCGAGTATTCAAAAATCACGGCACACCCAAATACAGGGGCGCCGCACACCCCTTATGTTTCACCGATGAGGTGCTGGATCATGAATTTCCAGCGGGGTTCAAACCCGTAAACATAGAGGCATACGACGGAACAACAGACCCTGGAGTCAGGATTGAGGATTACATCCTGCATATACATATGGCTAGAGGAGGCGACCTCCACGCCATAAAATACCTACCCCTCAAGCTCAAAGGGCCAGCCCGGCATTGGCTCAAAGGCCTCCCAGAAAATACCATTAGAAGTTGGGAAGAGCTCGAGGATGCGTTTCGGGTAAATTTTCAGGGGACTTATGTCCGCCCTCCGGATACAGACGATTTAAGTCACATAACTCAACAGCCCGGAGAGTCAGCCCGTAAATTCTGGAACAGGTTCCTCACCAAAAAGAACCAAATAGTCGACTGTCTATACGCCGAAGCCTTAGCATCCTTCAAACATAACGTCCGAGACGAATGGCTCGCCAGACACCTCGGCCAGGAAAAGCCAAGGACAATGGCAGCACTAATAAGCCTCATGACCCGCTTTTGCGCGGGAGAGGACAGCTGGCTGGCAAGATGCAGCACCAGCGACCCAAGTACATCCGAAGTCAGGGATGGAAACGGGAAACCACGACGCAAAAAGGACCAGCGCCGAACTAAGGGAAACGGCCCAAAGAGCACGGCAGTCAACGCCGGGTTCAAAAGCTCTCGAAAGAACAAAAAAACACTGCCTTTCAAGGACATCAGCGACGAGCTATCCAACCTAAACAAAATCTTGGACAAGATATGCCAAATCCACAGCACCTCCGGGAAGCCTGCAAACCATACCCACAGAGATTGTTGGGTCTTCAAACAGTCCAGCCGACTTAATGCCGAACACAAGGGGCTCAAAACACCAAGTGAGGACGATGACGAAACCCACAAGGAGAGCACCAGCAAACAAAGGAACTTCCCACAAGAGGTCAAAACAATAAATTCACTTCATGTGGCAACAGGCAAAAATAGAGCGGCGCCCACAAAAATGCGCGCCGCACGGTCCACCCCAGAGGAGTCCAGACACTGGATGTCAAAACCAATCACCTTCGACCATCAGGACTACGCCGGAAGTATCCGAAACGAAGGATGGACTGCCCTGATATTAGATCCTATAATCGACGGACTGCAATTTACACAAGTCCTATTGGATGGCGGCAGTGATCTAAACTTACTATATCAGGACACAATCCATAGAATGGGGATAGACCCAACCAAAATACGCCACAGCAACACTTCCTTTAAAGGAGCAATGCCAGGCCTATATGCCCATTGTACGGGCTCTCTACCATTAGAAGTTGTGTTTGGCTCAGCCGACAACTACCGTCGCGAAAAGCTAGTCTTCCACATCGCCCCATTTAAAAGTAGCCATCAAGCACTATTGGGACGCGAAGCCTTCGCCCGCTTTAATGCAATACCGCATTATGCATCTCTCACACTTAAAATGCCCGGTCCACGTGGCATAATCTCATTAAAGGGAAGCCTCGAGTGTTCCTCGAATAAGGAAGAAAGTGAGACTGCCTTGACAGCCACACATTAATCCGGCCTTTGCCGATCAAAGCCCCCAAACAGGTCATCCCGACCCCGGACACGGTTAGGCGAGTCCGGCGCAAATAAACAAGGGGCTGCACGCATAAGAGACAATAAAGCTCAATCTTATTTGTTTTTTGAATTATACTCTGTTCATACATTTCTCGCACGACACTTTTTCACACTAAGCTCTTCTCTTTTACAGATGAACACCATGCTACGCCCGTCCAGGATACGGCACAACGGAGACACAGGCGCAGACGTGCAGTAGGGACCCGTTACAAGGATTCTTTTTAGCGTAAACCTTTCTTACTGTCTCTTGTTGATACACATCCCCCGGTTCCTCACTATAACCGAGGAGGAGGCTGGCGTTTTGGCATGGGCCGCATTAGAAATTTTGCGCGTACCTGGACACCAGGGGCTTAGGGCATAGTTCTGCCCGTTTTCATAAAGACCGAATACCTTAGGGAGTGTTCGACGTCTCGAGTTAGGCCTTATATGCATCAGCTACGAATCATGTCTTTGGTCAAATGTTGGGTTTGCCCGGCTCCTGTGTTTTGCTTCCTTATGTTCCGCTCTATCGGCTAACGCGGCACCAGGAGAACTACTGCGATTGTGCCCTGGTTCGTCCAGGTGAGCACCTCAGTAGAGAAAGCCGAAAACTGACTGTCATGATATAGTGAGAGACTGGTCAACCACTCGATCGACCACCGGAATGTTTAGAATTCCTCCGCTTTAACGAAGGACCGCTTCCCAGTCAGGCACATATGCGCCCTGAAATTTGGAGAGCATAGTGCCCCTAGGGGCTATATAGTAGTCCCACCATTGAACTCCTATGGCTAAGTGAAAGTGATAAAGCATTGTAGTCCGGTTGCCTAGTTTGCTACGCTATCACCTCCTTCACAGGACCAAGATTTTGGATTAAGTGTGAAACAGCGCTATTTTTCGCAAACACCCCCGCACTATGTGCGTGGGGGCTGAAGCCGAAGACTGCCATCTTTTAGGTTATATACACATATACGTTAACGGCCGCACAGGAGGAATTTCAACACTTGAACGCACAAGTATAAAAAACCTATATATTATATTTGAAGCATGGCTTCACAAATCATACATGTCATTTGAACATAACATTTTTCGAGCATTGCGCCTCTATTAAACGAGCGCCCTGCAGGACTTCCACAAAATAGTGCTCGGCTGGTAATCGGCTCCTGTCCGAGTCCTGGGAAGCAACGTCGATGGCCTCCATCTCTGCCCAGTAAGTTTTGACACGGGCGAGCGCCATCCGTGCACCCTCTATACATGCCGACCGCTTCATCGCCTTGATATGCGGCACCGCGTCAAGGAACTGCTGCACCAAGCCAAAATAACTCTTCGGCTCGGGCCTTTCCAGCCGCAGATGAGCCACGACACCTTTCATTGCAAGTCCGGACAACCTATTCAGCTCAGCCCACTCGGCTAACCGATCGGTCAATGGAAGTGGACGCTCCGGACTATGGAACTGCGACCAAAAAAGCTCTTCCATTCCGTGATCCTTCTGGCCTCCGAAGTGTGCAACCGCGTCTGCGGCACTCGCCGCCAAATTCAGATAGGCATCCTCCGCACCCCACAACTGGCCCAACTGAGCATATTTCGGATCCGTGAACTTCCTACGCAGCAGAAAGGGCTTTCCAGCTGCAATATCCCCGGCCTGACGTAGCTCCTCCTTGATAGCTCTCATCGCGGAGCGGGCATCCTTGGCTTCGGTGGTGGCCTTCTTCAGGTCCTCTTGCTCCGCTAGGCGTTCTCTTTCAAGAAACTCATAGCGGTCGGTAGCATCCTTCAGCTTTACGGCCATTTCGGCCATTTCCTCCCTGCTTCGGCCGTGAGCAGCCTGCTCGGCTTTTAGCTCTTCGGCCGCTTTCAAAGCAGCCGCATTACTTTTTCTGGCTTGCTCCTTGGCTCGGGCAAGCTCTGCCCGAAGGTCCTCCATAGTAGCGGCACCATCTGCATTAAGCATACATGTAGTAAGGCATGGGCGTCAAGCTCCCTTACCAGGTGTTCGCGGAAAAGCCACATACCTCATGACTCGTCAAGTCGCTTATTGACCAGCGCGATGTCCGCATCCGCAACGTCCAGTTGCCGCTTCAGTTTGGCAACTCTATTAGTCCGGCTGGCCACCGAATGCTGCGCCCCCTGAATAGGAAGGGCGACATTTTAACACTGAGATTAAGATCCTCGACACGCCGTCACTTTTGACAACGTACCGAGTCTCAGGGGCTACTATCTATACAGGGCGCATTCTATATGCAAAACTGTCAGAAGGTACATCATTCTTGCGTACCTCAAACCCCGTCAGTAAACTTCTAACGACTTCATGCAAACCGCTCTCAGCGGATGAAATCCTTTCAATCACCGTACCCATTAGCGCACGATGATCTTCTGAGATAGATGCTCGCCCGAGCAGATCCTTCAGCTCCTCCGACCGCACACCAGTTGGTGCCAGACCTCCCGGTCCCGTCAGACTTGGGGAAACCCTCCGCGACGACACCTCAGGGTCGTCGCCCCGCCTGATGGCACGGCAGATGGAGGCGTTTCGCTTTCCATCATCTCTGGACGAAGATCCCCCGAAGACGAGCTCTGCTGAGAAGGGCTGAGATCCGAACTACAAGGTAAAAACTTCGGTCATCCTAAGAAATAAAAATAGGGATGTCTCTTATTATAGAACTCCTCTTTCTACTTACGGCTCGCTGGAGGGCTGATTCCCTTGGGGAAATAGTGTGGCCGGGGCCCCTCCTGGCGCAGGACCCTCTGGCGAAGATTTCTTCCCCCGCTTTGAGGCCTTGACCTCCGGATCTTCAGAAGCGGTCCTCTTCCCCCCTGGAAGGGAGGGATTCTCGATCCCCTCTTCCTTAAAGGCCTCCTTAGCGGAGGCGGTAGCTCTCCTATTCCCCCCTTGGTCCTCTTCCAAAGGCATAGCCTCCAGCATCTTGGTTAGCACCGGATCCGGCGCGGTCTCAGGGAGGGGGGCCGGACACATTATTAGCTTTGCTTTTGCTATCCACTCCTGTCCAAGGAACATCTCTTTAAAGGGCAAGTAGTATGATAAATGTACGGATAGCACATCCGGGCACAGGAACTACTTACTTGAGTATCCGGGCGATTGCAACTCAGACCTGTGTCCTCGGTCAAGTCCGGACACATCTCTTGTGATCTGAAGAACAGTTTATACATCTCCATGGGCATCGCACCCATGAAGTGGTGGAGAGCTCGCGGTCCCTCCGGGTTGAATTCCCACAGGTGGAGAGGGCGACGTTTGCATGGCAGAAGACGCTGAATCAACATAACCTGTGCCACTACGACCAGATTGATCTCCCTCTCTTGGAGGTCTCGAATCCGGCCCTGCAATATTGGCACGTCCTTGGAAGGCCCCTAGTCAAGCCCTTTGTTGACCCATGACGCCAGCCGTTATGGAGGGCCTGAGCGAAAGGTGGGTGGCGCCATCTGCCTAGTGCCCCTGGGAGCGGTGATGTAGAACCACTCCTGTTGCCACAAACCGAGCTCCTCTTGAAAGGAGCCCTCGGGCCATGGAGCATCGGCCCTCTTGCTTATAACTGCCCCTCCGCACTCTGCCTGTCGCCCCTCGATCATCTTCGGCTCCACGTTGAAGGTCTTGAGCCACAATCCGAAGTGAGGGGTAGTGCGGAGGAAGGCTTCACAGACAACAATAAACGATGAGATGTGGAGGATGGACTCTGGAGCCAAGTCGTGGAATTCCAGCCCATAATAAAACATGAGCCCCCTCACGAAGGGATCCATCGGGAAGCCTAAACCCCGACGGAGGTGAGACACAAACACTACGCTCTCACCAGGCTCGGGAGTGGGAATGACTTTCCCTTGGGTGGGCAGCCTATGCGAAATCTCACAGGTTAGGTACCTGGCGTCTCTCAGCTTTTGCACGTCTTCTTCTGTGATGGAAGAGGGCATCCACCGGCCCTGAAGGTCGGAGCCGGACATTGTCGAAGGTCCGAAGCGCCCGAATCTGGAACCTTGGGTGTTGGAACTTGAGGCGAGGGGCGGATTCGATTGAGATTGAAGAAAAGGAACGGGCCTTGGTCTCATTATAAAGGGGTAGAATACCAAGAGCCGTCCCCGTGACCGTTTGGGACTCGCCCTCGATGGAGGAGGCGTGCCAACGGGCGCGGTTGGGTTACCCATGTCCGTATTGATGAGAATCCCAGAATAAAGGGACACGATCTCTGCTTAGACAAGACGTGCCAAGGAAACCGCTTCGCTAAATGCGCTGAGGTGGAACAATAAAAACGATTCGAATAAAGGGTTGGCCGTGGCACAACGTCATACCACAAAGTATGTCAGCAGATTGAACCCGTGTAAATATTATTCTCTCTACGGTGGTACGTGGAATTTATTTTGCAGAGCCGGACACTATTCTGGTGTTCAAAATCTTCTATGAATTATTTGGAGGAGGAACCCGCGTTGCAATGCCGAAGACAATATGCGCGCCGGACTCGTCGTCATTGAAGCCTGGTTCAGGGGCTACTGAGGGAGTCCTGGACTAGGGGGTGTCCGGATAGCTGAACTATCATCGTTGGCCGGACTCCAAGACTATGAAGATACAAGATTGAAGACTTCGTCCCGTGTCCGGATGGGACATTCCTTGGCGTGGAAGGCAAGCTTGGCGATACGGATATGTAGATCTCCTACCATTGTAACCGACTCTGTGTAACCCTAGCCTTCTCCGGTGTCTATATAAACCGGAGGGTTTTAGTCCATAGGACACATAACAATCATACCATAGGCTAGCTTCTAGGGTTTAGCCTCCTTGATCTCGTGGTAGATCTACTCTTGTACTACCCATATCATCAATATCAATCAAGCAGGAGTAGGGTTTTACCTACATCGAGAGGGCCCGAACCTGGGTAAAAACATCGTGTCCCTTGTCTCCTGTTACCATCCGCCTAGACGCACAGTTCGGGACCCCCTACCCGAGATCTGCCGGTTTTGACACCGACAGCGGCTTATCGCCGGGAGGTTGATGCAATTGCGGGACACTTCAAAGGTTATCAGGTGGAGCAAATTGACCGTAGAAAGAATGAGGCGGCTGACGCCTTAAGCCTGCTGGCATCTCAGCGTAAGCATGTGCCGCCTAATACTTTCTTGGATGTTTTGCATAACCCTTCTGTCAGGATACCAACAGAGGAAGATTTGGCTGTTCCTGAACCTGAAGCGCAGTTGGTGGCGGCTCTTCATATCATCCCAGATTGGACGGTGCCATATCTGGCTTATATGACATGTGGCGAACTGTCTGAGGATGAAACCTTGGCCAGGCAGATAACCCGGCGGTCCAAGTCCATGACGATTGTCAATGGTGAGTTACATCATCGCAGTGTTACAGGGGCTTTCCAGTGTTGCATCTCTCCTGAAGAAGGCCAAGAAATTCTCTGTGAGATTCATGAAGGAGATTGCGGTCATCACGCCGGGTCAAAATCCCTCGTGGCTAAGGCTTTTCGTCATGGGTTTTATTGGCTGTCAGCTCATGCTGACGCAGAGGATCTGGTTAGCAAACGTGACGGTTGGCAGAAGTTCTCAAGACGGGCTCATGTGCCGGCTCAAGAATTGAGGATGATTCCAATTACTTGGCCGTTTGCACTCTGGGGCTTGACATCGTTGGACCTTTTAAGAGATCCAAAGATAAAAAGACTCACCTCTTGGTGGCGGTTGATAAGTTCACAAAGTGGGTCGAGGCAGAGCCGGTCAGTAAGTGTGATGCAGCCACGGCGGTTCAATTCATGAAGAAGGTGATATTTCGTTTTGGTTTTCCACACAACATTATAACTAACAATGGCACTAATCTGTCTAAAGGCGCCATGGAGGAGTTCTGTCAACGTGAGCACATCCGGCTTGATGTTTCATCAGTGGCTCACCCTCAGTCCAATGGTCAAGGCGAGCGAGCCAATCAAGAGATTCTGAAAGGAATTAAGCCCCGCCTTTTTGTCCCCTTGCAACGGACGTCGGGTTGTTGGGTTGAGGAGTTACCTTCTGTGTTATGGAGCATCAACACTACTCCTAACAGATCTATGGGTTATACGCCTTTCTTCATGGTCTACGGAGCTGAGGCGGTTCTCCCTAGTGATATCCGTCATGATTCACCTCGTGTGGAGGCTTATGTGGAGGAAGACAATGAACAAGCACGCCAGGATGCTCTTGATCTGTTGGATGAACATCGGTTCTTGGCAGCGGCTCGCTCGGTGATTTATCAACAAGACTTGCGCTGTTACCACAGCCGCTGAGTTAAGTCCAGATCTTTTCAGGAAGGTGATTTAGTGCTTCGGCTCATCCAGGATCAAACTGATGCTCACAAGTTATCCCCACCTTGGGAAGGGCCATTTGTGGTCAGCAAGAACTTGAACAACGGGTCATATACCTTATTGACATTCGAGAGCACAAAGACTCACGTAAGTTGGAGGAAGAGACCCGGAGGCCGTGGAATATTGCTCATCTCCGGCCCTACTACACTTAAGCCATAGGCTCCGCTGATGTATATATTTTGCCAATGAATATATTATGATAAATAATAAAGCAGGACCTCTGTCCCTTTTTTCCCTTCTCACAAGGTAAATTTGTCATTGTCATTGTCATCATTTTCTCACATGATCGCTCGGGGGCGGGTCATATTTGATCCGGCTCAAGCGTTATGATCCGGCTTATGATCGTATTCGAATCTAGCTGTTAAATTTTTTTATCACTAGGGGGCTTCCTGTTCAAACATAGGTCGTATTCGAACCAAAGAGAACATAGTTGTCGATACCCTTTTGATTGGCACACTGCCGAGCTCACTTGGGGGCTTCTTGATCGTATTCGAATCATAGCTTAACCCCATTTGGGAACCGACTTTGATCATATTCGAATCAGAGTCGTTAAAAAACTCTCAAGGTCATTAGGGGACTTCTTGTTCAAACATAGGTCGTATTCGAACCAAAGAGAACACAGCTGTCGGTACCCTCTTGATCGGTGCAACACCGAAGCCATTGGGGGGGTACATGATCGTATTCGAATCCTAGTTTAAACCCCTCTGGGACGGTTCACTGATCGTATTCGAATCAGTAGCCTTGTCTTTGTTATTTCTCTTTTTGGTTTAAGTTATCACTGGAAGCCCCATTGTTTGACTTAAGATTTTTCAAAAGGCTTACAATTATAAATATAATGTCTATAGCCCGGTTCATGAGTCGCCAACCCTTAAACATCGATGTACTTTCCGGGTATCCAAATATCGGATCTTCATCATTACCGGCTGGATCATATGAACCGGTGGGGCTAGTGGAGAATTTTATTATAGTTGTGTTTTTATCAACCAGCTAATCTATGCTTATTTTTCACATTTTTGACCTGCCCAAGAGTTTATTTGAAGGACAGTTTTTTCAACGACGATCAACTGTGTGCACAAATATAACAAGGTGGCTTCAAAATGTTAAGCATCAAAACATGCACGATGGCATGGCCACAACAGAGTTATCTCTACCCTATTAAAGGACTTATTAAGTCCAAATAGTTTGCATTGTTTTTTACACCAGGTACTGAGTCGCCATGACAGCTCCACCTTCAGGATTGGCCGGAAGCGTCCGGGTTAGCCCTCTCCGCGCTTGCGCTCTGCTCCTTTTCCTGGAAGGTTGATGATGACCAGTCAATGTTGTTTAAGGCTTCAAATTCTGCTTCATCATCAATAAGACCGGCCGGGTCAACTTCAGGAGCAAAGGTATGCTTACGAATTGGGGGAATCAGACTGGTCACGTCGTATTCAGGTGTCGAAATCCTTCGGTTTTGTTCATCATAACCCGCCTGGTACTTGGTATAATCTACTTCAGTAGCTATCAGAGTTGCCACGGGGCGTATCTCTTTGACACAGGCAAGAAAATCCGCATCCTCAAATGGCGTGTCGTCTTCCTTCAAACTTGGGTAGCCAATGGCGATATCCTCCGGGTCTAATTCAGGTAGCCAGGCCTTAGCCCAGCTTAGAGCATTTATTGCTCCGGCTCTTGCATCTGGCCGTCTCAATTCATTGATCCATTGCGGAAGGACTAATAGCTTACTCAAGACCCATGGTAGGAGGGTTGGAATTTCATTGGATAAGGCCACCGAAGCAAGTGTACGTTGTGACCCGGTGTACAATTGTTCCACCAAGGTATACACAGCTTTCAGCTTCGTCAGCATGTTGTGGTTTAAATTTGCGCTTCTGGGGCCTGTACAAAGCATACTCAGAAAGGTTAATTTCTGGCACATACTCTATGGCACGGATTAAGATATGAACACAACAGCAAGGCGACTTACCGAAGATGGCTGCGACCATTTGTGAAATATGGCGCTTTAACCCGGACAATTCTTCAGTGACCTCTTCAAGAGCCGCTTCTGCTTTTTCAGCTCGGCTTATCAATGCAGTCTTCTCATCCGCCCAGGCTTTCTTTTCAGTATCAAAGTCTTTCTTCAGTTTATCCTGTTCAGAAACACTAAACTCGAACTTACTGTTGGCCTTCTCAAGTTCTGACTCTTGGAATTCAAGGCGTCTCTTCAAATTGGTCACCTCCGATTCGAGTTGACTCGTGGTAGCCTGTGCAAGTATAAAATCAAGTAAGTTGTTTATGCCATATTAAAGTCCCAAGCATTTTGCCAGCAACATACTTGGCACTTGGGGGCTAATGTCTTGCAAAGTTTTTCTTTTCTACGACAGTTCATTATATGGTGATTCATATGAGTAAGTCCCAAGCATTTTGCAAGCAATAACACTTGGCACTTGGGGGCTAATGCATATTGTTGTTTAAGACCCATAAGAATTTCTCTATAAAGAGTCGTCTCAACCATACTGGTTAAGCCGCCCCTTTGGGACTACATGGTAAGCCGGAAGTTTATTCTTTCGTTATGTTGTCAGATTTGTTTTTAAGTCTACAACATAAGTATCTTAAGCAGCAAACTTGGGGGCTAACATGCTACAAGATAAAGAGCAAAACAAAACGGGTTATACCTCAAATTTATGGTGCATCTGCTTCACCATGTCAATCTTAAGATTCCGGCGGTTGTGCACTTGGTTCATATAGCCAGAGAAGACATCTCCAATACTCATATGAGTATAATTGGTGACATTCATCTTGACTCGGCGCTGGTCCAGAAGTTCTTCCTTGGCGGGGCATTTGGCCAGCATGGTTGGCCTCCCCGGGTCAGCATGACCAGTTCCGATGATTTCGACATCAGCATTGGAAGGATCAGCTGTCCGGGTTGGACTTGGAGGTTTGGGGTTTTCTGAATCAACAACGCCTTGGTCAGTGGGCAGGTCACTAGGAGGTGACACATCTTGTGTTGGTTCAAGTGGCAGCTCATGAGTGCTTAACTCCGGCATGGTTGTTTCAAGAGCCGGCTCATCAGTGGCGACTCTTTCTTCAACCGGTTTATTCTTTCTAACCCTCTTGCTGGGTTTAGCTTGACCACTGCATTCAAATAAAAAGATTAAAACAGAAGTAAGAAGATTACAATAACTACAAAAGTGAGTGGCTTATTATACCCTGGGACAGTCTTGAAAGTCGGCAGATTGGACTGCAATGACTCGCCGGAGGGAGGGGAAGCATCCTGATAATTCGAGTCAGAGGAATTGAGTGGTTGACGAAAGAGACCCGCCAAGGGGTAAAACTTAGTTAAAATAGAGGTAACCTCGTTTCGGCGTTTCCTTGGAGTCTTTGGTAAGCCGGAGGAGAGCTCCGCGTCCTTGCTGGTCCGGGTCTGCCTCCGGCTTTCATGAATTTGCCGCTTCTAAAGAAATTGAGGATCGTGATGAGCTAGAGGATGAGAAAATCTTACTTTTCGGGTTACTCTGCGAATTTTATGTTTTGGCAAAGGCTCGGAGTCGTAGGAAAGGATAGTTACCTCGTCAGCCTTGCTACGGCTTGTCCCAGTATCCTCCTGCTGATGATCAGTGCTAATAAGATGATTAAAGAATAAGCCAAGGGAGTCAAGGGCTACCTCTGACTTAGAAGAGTCTGACAGCCGAAGCAAGTCGGAAGCAGTAGCTTTCTTGCCCTTCCTTTGGGCAGCTTCTTTCCTGGCGGCTCTCTTTTCTTTCCTGGCTTTCTTAGCCGCTTCATGATCATATTTAACTTTCCAAAATTTATCACCCGCCTGTAAGGATTAAGTATATTATGAGTATGGGTGAAGCATTAAGAAAATAAGGTAAACATTTTTCATGGGTGTTTTCTACCTTTGGAGCCGGTTTATCTTTGCAGAACGGGGCGAGACCCAATCTGCCACAATCTGCCAGAGTCTCGTTGAGAAGAGATTTGGTCATGTCATCAATGACATGAGCAGGTAAGTCGTCGGTGCTATGGCACAGGGGGTCATTCTTGGCGCCGGTATACTCACACATTAAAACGGTACGGCGGCTCAATGGGATAACTCGCCAAGCAAGCCAGACTCGAACCAGATCAATGCCCGTCAACCCGTTCCCCAACAGAGCTTTGATCTTGGCTATAGTAGGAGAGAGGGATCTGCGTTCTGCAGAGGTAATCTTGTCGGGCAAATGATGATTGGTGTCAAGACGAAGGGCACGAAAGCCGAACAGAGGATTTTTGTCAGCCGGGGAGGTGTCCTTGCAGTAGAACCACGTCATGTTCCAATCTTTTGGATGGCTTGGCGGGTTGGCATAGGGGAGAAGTGCATCCCTGTGATGCTGAATTGAAATCCCACCAAGTTCCAAGCTCTGACCACTGGCACACTCTGTCTGGTGGTTCAAATAGAACAGCTCTCTAAAAAGTAGTAAGTTTGGCTCTTCACCAAGATAAACTTCGCTGAACACTTGGAAGTTGCAGATGTTAGACACGGAATTGGGTCCAATGTCTTGTGGGCGAAGGTCAAAAAACTTCAGTACATCTCTGAAAATTTTTGAATTGGGAGGAGTAAAGCCCCGGTTCATATGATCGGTAAAGACAACCACCTCTCCGTCTTTGGGTTGAGGGATTTCTTCATCCAGGTGAGGAGCATGGTAAGGCATGACTTCTTTTTTTGGCAGATAGCCAGCTTTCATGAAGTCATCTAAAATGCTGTCAGTGACAATGGATTTCACCCAGTTGCAAGTGGTAGGTGCCTTGGGCGCCATTATGTTTGAAAGCCTAAACACAAGGTAAATAAGGCCAGTTCAAATTTAAGCCAGACGAGAAAAAATATTAGTGGAATGAAGTATGGCGACTTATGAAGGGGCCTAATGGTATGAGGATAGTTACATCCGGGTTACTTAAGCCGCCATGGGTTTATTAAGCCGTCAGTATTATTTCTTTAAGCCGGCGTTCAGAGCCGCCGTGACTGGCAAATCTAATAAGTTATGGTTTTTTCCTAAGTATAGGACAAACAAGTTTCACAGTTTGCAGTAATTATTTTGGATCAAACAAAGGTTCAGAAAAGAATAATTACTAGACCTAAAAACAGAGCGCAGAGAAGTTCATGGGCGGTGATGAGGTTTTCTTACAAGCAAAAGAGGATTACTGTTAATCAAAATGGATGCGGAATACGAACCGCATCAGATTTATGGGGTCTTTTGGATCTGACGAAGCCATGGCAAGAAAAACGCAAAAGCTCGGATGAACTGTGCCCGTACAGAGGAACGCGCTAGCCCTAATGTAGATCTATGGCGCAGAAAGGGGAAGAACTTACTGCGGAGGATCTGCGGAGGAGGAGCGCTGCCGTTCTCTGGTCAAGATCAGGTCAATGCAGCGGCCCAGCTCGACGAGGACGAAGGGCGCAGTGGTGATGGTGGCGGAGCTCCAGTGGCAGATGGGGGCGAGAGGAAGAAGATGCGAAACGGAGAATGAGAAGAGACCTAGTGGGGTCTATTTATAAGGAAAAACCTGTTAAGTGGGTGCAAAAAATGAGGAGGCTAAAAAACATAATTATCCAGCTACAAGGATGCCTCGATTTTTGGATGGTCATTAAGATAGAGATCCGTTGAGATGTATTGGACAAAACATACATTTCTGACAGGTGACATCATGGCGGGTTACCACAAATTCGAAGGATGACGTCATGGCGGGTTACATGAACTTTCTTAAGTAAGAAGCAGAGAACTTTTTCTTAAGTATTGAAGACTGACATGAACTAGTTCAAATCAGCCTGGGGCCTAATGTTGGGGATATAACTACTAGGTATGACCTGCCAGAAGGAGCCGGGTTATACCAACAAGCATTCTTGAAGACAGAAGCTCAAGCTTGAAGATAGCGGCTTAGTAAAGGCCCAAAGGACCAGAGGTGACTTAAGGCCCGTAGTGTTAAACCGCCTTGTTCATGTAACTTGTACTGTAAGGCAAGAAAGATTAAGAGACCGAGCCAGATACAATTTATAAGCCGCCCGGGACTCTAGAGCCGCTGGGCGTCAACCTCATATATAAAGGGACGACCCGGCGGCAGTTCAGGGTATGAAACAACAACTTGAGAGCTAGGTCAAGCGATTCTGCTTCCTGGTTATCGAGACATACATAATCCCAATCACAACTAGACGTAGGCTTTTACCTTCATCGTAAGGGGCTGAACTAGTATAAACCTCTCGTGTCTCTTGTCCTGATTAACCCCTTCAAGCTTCCTAGTTGCAATGGCTCCACGACTAATTTCTTTCACTAGGACATTTGACGTGTCAATTCCACGACAGTTCGGACCAGCACTTAGAGATGCACTGGCCCGGGGGGGCTAAAATAAAGATGACCCTCGGGTTGGCCGACCCAAGGGAGAGGTAATAGGTTGTTAGGCAAATGTAAAACCAAGGTTGGGCCTTGCTGGAGGAGTTTTATTCAAAGTGAACTGTCAAGAGGGTCCCACAAATCACCCAATCGCGTAAGGAACGCAAAATCAAGGAACATAACATCGATATGACGAAACTAGGGCGGCAAGAGTGGAACAAAACACCAAGCATAAGGCTGAGTCTTCCACCCTTTACCAAGTATATAGATGCATTAACTAAATAAGAGATATTGTGATATCCCAACATAATCCTGTCCATCATGGAGCAATCTTCAACTTCACCTACAACTAACAACACTATAAGAGGGGCTGAGCAAAGCGGTAACATAGCAAGCAACGGGTTGCTAGGAAGGGTGTAAAAGGTTAGAGGCTGACATGGCAATTTGGGAGGCTTGAAGAACAAGTGATAGGTAGAGCAGCAAAGCGATAGAACGAAGCAACTAGCATAGCAATGATAGTAGTGAGATCCAAGGTGATGGTCATCTTGCCTGAAATCCCGCAAGGAAGAAGAACGAGTCCATGAAGAAGATGAAGCCACGAAGACGAACCGAGCGTAGACGAACGAATCCTCACGATCACAATGAAACAAGAACTATCGAGAAGAAGCACACAACATGGTAAACACACCGCACATATACATGACACGAGATGATGCATACAAGAACAACACATCAAAGCAAGGTTAAATGAGGCCGGAAACAACATATAACAAGTCTGAATAAACCTTATGTTCAAGTTGTTAAATATTAAGTTAAGACGCACCAAGATGATCTACACGAGATTCTAGTCAAGTTACATATAAAGTTCATTTAATTCGAAGCTACGGCCTAGAAGATATGAGCAAAACAAGTTAAACATGGCATTGATGCAAACTGCATACAAACATCAAGCAAACACTCTCAAAACATGGATGCAACATGATAATATGAATCTTCATGCAAAATCAAGCAAGTTTCATATAGAGCACACTCAAAACGGAGCAACGGTTCAACACATACACTCTATACAAGTTTAAAGGACAAGCTGTCCAAAACAGCAACGAGGCATCTAGCAATCATCAAAACAATATGCTACAACACCTCAACATAAGAACGAAAGGCATGGGCATGAAGTACAGGTAAAGCATGACAAAACATGAACACTGAGCTATCTCCAGAAAACACTATAACATGCTCAAAAGGACATGGCAAGATTGCAAATAATAACAGTTTCACGGACAACAGAAATCACTGGACATGGCAGAAATAACATCAGGTTGCAATGTTTAGAGCTATCAAACAACATGTTACAGGAACTTATAATGGAAAACAAAGGCATGGCATGCTAATACTAAAGACAAGGAACAAAACACCCTTACTGAACTAATCCCAAAGATCAACAGAAAACATGGTAGGATCCATGCAAACATGGCAAATGATATGACAGATTCAGACATGGCAGGAACGACAATAAGAAGGCATGTTGGTGAGCTTGTACAACTCACCACAGAGCAATACATGGCATAACAAGGTGACCAATAGTAAGATGGCATAATTATAAAGCTAAGAATGGCAATAACAAGTTCATAGGGTGCATAGACCACTAGCAAAGCACATGGCAAAACTGAACTTAATGTTAACAGGCTGACAGCAGCATTATTTAGAAATTTGAGAGCAAGATTACGACGAGCTTAAACAGGCTATAAATGCAACCAGGGGAATGGACGGATAGAGAATGACATGTATAACAAAACATACTTAGGGAACATCTCCAGATTATGCATAGAATGACTTGTAGCAGCAGGTTTACATAGCATCATGATATAGCAGATTCAGCCTAGCAAAACAGCAACAACAAGTACCCTACTTCACGAGCTCGATGCACTCACTACAAAACTGACAAAAATACATGAATTGCACCACAATGAAGATGACATGATGTAGTTCAAAACACATGTAGACATCAAGCTCATAGGATGCACGCACAAAATGCAATGAAAAAGACAAATCATCAAGTTCTGTTAACAGACATCAGTTAACATCATATAGCACTCTTGCAACGATGATAAGGGCATCAAGATGAACATAAACAAGCAATACACCATGGAATGAAATGAAGAGCATCTCATGATGAACATTTCCATATCTCAAACATGCAAAACGGAGCTATGGATGACGAGTTATGATGCGATGAACATGGCAACAAAAATACTGCAGAAAAAGACAGACGAATAAGCAACCTCCGAAATCCCAGATCTAGGGTTACGGTGGCGTGGACTTCGAGGTGGCCGAAGTTCGCCGGAGTTGGGCGTGGAGGAGGAAGAGACGGCCGGCGGAGGAGCTCGGCGAGGTCCGAGGCGGCGCGACAGGGAGCTCGGCAAGGAGCCATGGCGTGGTGGCGGAGCCACGCCGGCGAGCGGCGAGGCGGCGGGGCGGAAACAGGGCGCCGGCGAGTGGCGAGGCACCGGAGGCGGGGCGGAGCAAGTCACCGGCGGTGGTTTAGGGCAGCGGGCGGCGGAGGCGCGACCGGGAGCAACGGCGGCGGCGCGGGCTTCGTCGGGCGGCGGCGGGCCCGATCTGGCCCCGAGCGGACCCGATATGGGCTCCCTCGGGCCGCGGCGGTGGCGCGCGGTGGAGGACGGCGGCGGGGACTAGTGTCACGCACGGGTTGATCGGACGGTGGCGGCAGACATGTCCGTCGGTGGCGGGGAAATGTCCGGCGGCGCGAGGGGAAGGGGCTAGGGTTTGGACGCAAATTTCGGGGGAGGGGACTATTTTTAGGTAGAGGGAGCTAGGAGAGTCCAAATGGGGAGCGGTTTTCGCCCACATGATCGTGATTGAACGACCGAGAGCATGGAGGGGGTTTGGATGGGATCATGGGCTGTGGTGAAGGGGTGCTGGGATGCAAAAAGAGAGGGGTTTCAGGCTACGCGGTTAACCGTTGGGGGGTCAAACGGACTCCGAATGCGACGAAAATTGATAGGCGGCCTACCGATGATATACCAAGGCCACTTGGCAAATCTTGTCCCATTCCAAGAACGTTTTTCTCCCACTCACGAAACAAGGTCTGAGAGGGGCGATGGGCGCGTGTGAGAGTGTCGGGGCTCAGAACGGACAACGGAGAGAATCTGGAGGACCCGAATGGATGCAAGTTTTGAAAAACATGCAGATGAAATGCAGATGATGACATGGAAAAATGCAACACGCAAGAAAATGACATGGCAATGACTACAAATAAACGGAAGACACCTGACGCATCAAATCCGGGGCATTATAGATAACCCACAAGTATAGGGGATTGCAACAGTTTTCGAGGTTAGTGTATTTAACCCAAATTTATTGATTCAACACAAGGGGAGCCAAAGAATATTCTCAAGTATTAGCATTTGATTTTTCAATTCAACCACACCTGGATAACTTAGTATCTGCAGCAAAGTATTTAGTAGCAAAGTAGTGATTGTAACAGTAGCAACAGAAAAGTAAATAAGCAAAGCACAATATGTGAAAAGCTCATAGGCATTGGATCAGTGATGGATAATTATGTCGGATGCGATTCCTCATGTAATAGTTATAACCTAGGGTGACACAGAACTAGCTCCAGTTCATCAATGTAATCTAGGAATGTATTCCGAATATAGTCATACGTGCTTATGGAAAAGAACTTGCATGACATCTTTTGTCCTACCCTCCACGTGGCAGCGGGGTCCTAATGGAAACTAAGGGATATTAAGGCCTCCTTTTAATAGAGAACCGGAACAAAGCATTAGAACATAGTGAATACATGAACTCCTCAAACTACGGTCATCACCGAGAAGTATCCTGATTATTGTCACTTCAGGGTTGTCAGATCATAACACATAATAGGTGACTATAGACTTGCAAGATAGGATCAAGAACTCACATATATTCATGAAAACATAATATGTTCAGATCTGAAATCATGGCACTCGGGCCCTAGTGACAAGCATTAAGCATAGCAAAGTCATAGCAACATCAATCTCAGAACATAGTGGATACTAGGGATCAAACCCTAACAAAACTAACTTGACTACATGGTAAATCTCATCCAACCCATCACCGTCCAACAAGCCTACGATGGAATTACTCACGCACGGCGGTGAGCATCATGAAATTGGTGATGGAGGATGGTTGATGATGACGACGGCGATGAATCCCCCTCTCCGGAGCCCCGAATAGACTCCAGATCAGCTCTCCCGAGAGAGATTAGGGCTTGGTGGTGGCTCCGTATCATAAAACATGATGGAACTTTCTCTCAGATTTTTTCTCCACAAAATGAAATATATAGAGTTGGAGTTGAGGTCGGTGGAGCTCTAGGAGGCCCACGAGGCAGGGGGCACGCCCAGGGGGAGGGGCGCGCCCCCACCCTCATGGATAGGGTGTGGCCCCCGGCCTTGATTCTTTCACCAGTATTTTTTATATTTTCTAAAAGTTGTCTCCGTGGATTTTCAGGTCATTCCGAGAACTGTTGTTTTCTGCACAATAAATAACACCATGGCAGTTCTGCTGAAAACAGCGTCAGTCCGGGTTAGTTTCATTCAAATCATGCAAGTTAGAGTCCAAAACAACGGCAAAAGTGTTTGGAAAAGTAGATACGTTGGAGACGTATCAACTCCCCCAAGCTTAAACCTTTGCTTGTGCTCAAGCAATTCAGTTGACAAACTGAAAGTGATAAAGAAAAACTTTTACAAACTCTGTTTGCTCTTGTTGTTGTAAATATGTAAAGCCAGCATTCAAGTTTTCAGCAAAGATTATGAACTAACCATATTCACAATAACACTTAGGTCTCATGTTTACTCATATCAATGGCATAATCAACTAGCGAGCAATAATAGTAAAACTCGGATGACAACACTTTCTCAAAACAATCATAATATGATATAACAAGATGGTATCTCGCTAGCACTTTCTGAGACTGCAAAACATAAATGCAGAGCACCTTTAAAGATCAAGGACTGACTAAACATTGTAATTCATGGTAAAAGAGATCCAGTCAAGTCATGCCCAATATAAACTAATAGTAATGCATGCAAATGACAGTGTGCTCTCTAGCGGGTGCTTTTTAATAAGAAGGTGATGACTCAACATAAAAGTAAATAGATAGGCCCTTCGCAGAGGGAAGCAGGGATTTGTAGAGGTGCTAGGGCTCGATTTTAAAATAAAGATGAATAACATTTTGAGCGGTATACTTTCACTGTAAACGCAACAACTATGAGATATCAATATCTTCCATGCTACATACATTATAGGCGGTTCCCAAATAGAATGGTGAAGTTTATACTCCCCCACCACCAACAAGCATCAATCCATGGCTTGCTCGAAACAACGAGTGCCTCCAACTAGCAACAACCCTGGGGGAGTTTTGTTTAATTATTTTGATTTGCTTTGATCTTTTTGATCATGGGACTGGGCATCCCGGTTACCAGCCATTTTCTCGTGAATGAGGAGCGGAGTCCACTCCTCTTGAGAATAACCCACCTAGCATGGAAGATACAGACAACCCTAGTTGATACATGAGCTGCTCGAGCATACAAAACAGAATTTCATTTGAAGGTTTGGAGTTTGGCACATACAAATTTACTTGGAACTGTAGGTAAATACCGCATATAGGAAGGTATGGTGGACTCATATGGAATAACTTTAGGGTTTATGGAGTTTGGATGGACAAGCAATATTCCCGCTTAGTACAGGTGAAGGCTAGCAAAAGTCTGGGAAGCGACCAACTGAGAGAGCGACAACAGTCATGAACATGCATTAAAATTAATCAACACGGAGTGCAAGCATGAGTAGGATATAATCCACCATGAACATAAATATCGTGAAGGCTATGTTGATTTGTTTCAACTACATGCGTGAACATGTGCCAAGTCAAGTCACTCGAATCATTCAAATGAGGATACCACCCTATCATACCACATCACAACCATTTTAATAACATGTTGGCACGCAAGGTAAACCATTATAAGTTCCTAGCTAATTAAGCATGGCATAAGCAACTATAATCTCTAATTGTCATTGCAAACATGTTTATTCATAATAGGCTGAATCAGGAACGATGAACTCATCATATTTACAAAAACAAGAGAGGTCGAGTTCATACCAACTTCTCTCATCTCAATCAGTCCATCATATATCGTCATTATTGCCTTTCACTTGCACGACCGAACGGTGTGTATAACAATAATAGTGCATGTGCATTGGACTAAGATGGAATCTGCGAGCATTCAATTCAAGGGAGAAGACAAAGTAATATGGGCTCTAAGCTAAATTGACAATCATGCATATGAGAGCCACTAAACATTTTTCATTATGGTCTTCTCCTCTCGACCCCCAAAAGAAAGAAAAGAAATAAAACTATTTACACGGGAAAGCTCCCAACAAGCAAAAGAAGAATGAGAAAAAATTTTGGGTTTTCTTTTTAATTACTACTACAAGCATGAAAATCAAACTAACTAATTTTTTTTGTTTTTCTAAGGTTTATCAAACACACAAGGAGAAAGCTAGAAAAAGAAAATAAACTAGCATGGATAATACAATGAAAGAGTATGAGCACCGACAACTAGAATAGTGTGTGAACATGAATGTAAAGTCGGTGAGAAATACATACTCCCCCAAGCTTAGGCTTTTGTCCTAACTTGGTCTATTGCCAAGGATAGCCTGACTAATATCCGAAGTTATAACTGGGGCCGTACTGAGATGCAGCAGCCATTGCCTCCTGAGCAGCGGCATGTTGGCGAGCTGCCTCCGCTCTCCTCTCATGTTCGGTTGCCTCCTCCCTGGTGACAACATATCTTCGTTTTGCCTGGTAATCAAAAAGGAAAGGAGCAAGGAGAGTAACATGGACAGCGCGATGTCTGGCAAAGATTAGTCAATACTGGAGGAATTGTTCATTCCTCACAAGAAAACGATGACTGACCATAGCGTCATAATCTAAATAAGCGGGAGGCAACTCCCTATCACCCTCACATGGAGGTATACCAAGATAATTAGCAACACGGGTAGCATAAATCCCTGCAAATAAATCTCTAACTAAACCATTATTATGCAACCTACGTGCAACAATTGCCCCCAAGTTGTAATCCTTATTACCTAATACAACACTTTTGAGAACACAAAGATCAGGGACACACATGTGACATGCTTCATCTTTACCATTAATGCATCTACCAATGAAGAGAGCAAAATAATGTATAGCAGGAAAATGAATGCTCCCTATGGTAGCTTGTGCTATGTCCCTAGATTCTCCCACAGTGATACTAGCTAGAAAATCTTTATATTCAGATTTACGGGGTTCAATAACATTACCCCACTTTGGGAGTTTACAAGCAGTAGTAAAATCCTCTAGGTCCATGGCATATGATTGATCATAAATATCAAACAGGACATTTGAGAATTATGTGAAGATGTAAATTTAAACCTTCTCATGAATGAATCAGTCAAATGGTAGTACTGAGGACACTTATCTTGCATGAAGTCCTCAAGATCGGCATTACGCACATATGCATCAAATTCATCCTTGATGCCTGCATTGACCATGAACTCTTCTGACGGCCATTCACAAGGCCGCATGTCATCTTCCCTTGGTGGTTCATCGTCTTGCTCACGCATAGCATGCCTGGGTCCTTTTTGTTGAAGAACCACCTTGGTACATTTTCCTATACATATTTATTCCTCTGAAAAATTTCTGAAATTTTTAGTAACTTCAAAATAAAAGTGAATCAAACTCAATAAAACTGATAGCAACTACTCCCACAAGTGCCTAGAGCCTATATCATGCATTAGAATTACTTGGGACCTCATAATTTGACATGCAAGCTCAAGAACAGGGTCACCTAGGCAGCAAAAAATTGCAATGAATAAAGCACTAGAACAAAAACTAATTGGATCATTGGAGGAGTCACATACCAAGCAACAATCTCCCAAAGCAGTTTTGTGAATGGAGCTTTGAGCAAGGAGGTCAAAAATCGCAGCAAACTAAGCTAGAACTCGTGCTTGAGCTGGATGGGGATTTTTTGGGAGGAAGATGGAGTGTGTGGGTGCAGGAATAAGTGGAGGGGGGGCACCGTGGGCCCATGAGGCAGGGGGCGCGCCCAGTCAGAGTGGGCGCGCCTCGTGCCCAGGTGCTTTCCCCCCTGTGATGTGTTCTCAGTGCCTAAAATCCTCAAATATTCCATAAAAATCATACTAAATTTGTAGGGCATTTGGAGAACTTTTATTTTCGGGATATTTTTTATTGCATGGATAATTCAGAAAACAGACAAATAATACTATTTTTGCTTTATTTATTCTAAATAACAGAAAGTAAAAAGAGGGTATAGAAGGTTGTGCCTTCTAGTTTCATCCATCTCATGATCATCAAAAGGAATCCACTAACAAGGTTGATCAAGTCTTGTTAACAAACTCATTCCGAATAACATGGAACCGTAGAAATTTCGAATAGCACTACATTACCTCAATGGGGATATGAACATACCCTATAATAAGAATATCATATTTTTTCTTGATAGTAGGAAGGGGAAATTCAAAACCTCCAATAATGATAGTTGGAATTTTTCCAATAGAATTGACGCCATGAACTTGAGGTTGTTTCCTCGGAAAGTGTACCGTATGCTCATTACCATTAACATGAAAAGTGGCATTGCCTTTGTTGCAATCAATAACAGCCCCTGTAGTTCAAAATGGGTCTACCAAGGATAATCAACATACTATCATCCTCGGGAATATCAGGAATAACAAAGTCCGTTAAGATAGTGACATTTGCAACCACAACAAGCACATCCTCACAAATACCGACAGGTATAGCAGTTGATTTATCAGCTATTTGCAAAGATAATTCAGTAGGTGTCAAGTTATTCAATTCAAGTCTACGATAAAAAGAGAGAGGCATAACACTAACACCGGCTCCAAGATCACATAAAGGAGTTTTAACATAGTTTCTTTTAATGGACCATGGTATAGTTAGTATTCCTGGATCTCCAAGTTTCTTAGGTACTCCATCCTTAAAAGTATAATTAGCAAGCATGGTGGAAATTTCAGCTTCCAGTATCTTTCTTTTATTTGTAATGATATCCTTCATGTATTTAGCATAAGGGTTTACTTTAAGCATATCAGTTAAGCGCATACGCAAGAAGATAGGTCTAATCATTTCAGCAAAGCGCTCAAAATCCTCATCATCCTTTTTCTTGGATGGCTTAGGAGGAAAAGGCATGGTTTTCTGAACCCATGGTTCTCTTTCTTTACCGTGCTTCCTAGCAACAAAGTCTCTCTTATCATAACATTGATTCTTTGATTGTGGGTTATCAAGATCAACAGCAGGTTCAATCTCTACATCATTATTATTGCTAGGTTGAGCATTAACATGAACATTATCATTAGCATTATCACTAGGTTCATGTTCATCACCAGATTGTGTTTCAGCATCAGAGATAGAAATATCATTGGGATTCTCAGATGTGTCTACAACAGGTTCACTAGAAGCATGCAAAGTCCTATCATTTTTCTTTTTCTTCTTTTTAGAAGGACTAAGTGCATCTAAATTATTTCTCCGAGAATCTTGCTCAATTCTCTTAGGGTGGCCTTCAGGATACAAAGGTTCCCGAGTCATTCTACCGGTTCTAGTAGCCACTCTAACAGCAAAATCATGTTTATTGTTTAATTCATCGAGCAAATCACTTTGAGCGTTAAGTACTTGTTCAGTTTGAGTGGTAACCATAGAAGCATATTTGCTAATGAGTTTAAGTTCACCTTTAACTCTAGCCATATAATCACTCAAGCGTCCAAGCATGTTAGCATTACTCTTTAATTCTCTACCAACATAAGCATTAAAACTTTCTTGTCTAGCCATAAAGTCATGAAATTCATCTAAACATTGGGTAGGAAATTTAGTAGATGGGATTTCAACCTTATCATATCTATAGAGAGAATTTACCTCTACTACCTGTGTCGGGTTATCAAGACAATGTGTTTATTTGACAGTCGGTATATTAAGACCATGTATTTCTTCAATAGGAGGTAAATTCTTAACATCTTCAGCTTTAATACCTTTTTCTTTCATTGATTTCTTTGCCTCTTCCATATCTTCAGGACTGAGAAGTAGAACACCCCTCTTCTTTGGAGTTGGTTTAGGAATAGGCTCAGGAGTTGGCTCAATTGGCTTAGGAATTGGCTCAGAAGAGTCCAATTATTTTCATTAGTCAACATATTATTCAATAGCAATTCAACTTGGTCGACTGTTCTTTCCCTGAAAACACAACCAGCACAACTATCCAAGTGGTCCTTGGAAGCATCAGTTAGTCCATTATAAAAGATATCAAGTATTTCATTTTTCTTAAGAGGATGATCAGGCAAAGCATTAAGTAATTGGAGAAGCCTCCCCCAAGCTTGTGGGAGACTCTCTTCTTCAATTTGCACAAAATTATATATTTCCCGCAAGGCAGCTTGTTTCTTATGAGCAGGGAAATATTTAGCAGAGAAGTAATAAATCATATCCTGGGGACTATGCACACAACCAGGCTCGAGAGAATTAAACCAAGTTTTAGCATCACCCTTTAATGAGAACAGAAATATCTTAAGGATATAATAATAGCGGGATTTCTCACCATTAGTGAACAGGGTGGCTATATCATTTAACTTAGTAAGATGTGCCACCACAGTTTCGGATTCATAGCCATAAAAAGGATCAGATTCAACCAAAGTAATTATCTCAGGATCAACAGAGAATTCATAATCCTTATCAGTAACAAAGATAGGTGAAGTAGCAAAAGCAGGGTCATATTTCATTCTAGCATTCAGAGATTGTTGCTTCCATTTAGCTAGTAACTTCTTAAGATCATATCTATCATTGCAAGCAAGAATATCTCTAGCAGCTACTTCATCCATAACATAACCCTCAGGAAAAACAAGCAATTCATATTTAGGGGGAGAACCTTCATCATCACTATCATCGATAATTTCATCTTCTATAATTTCATTCTCTCTAACCCTAGAAGTTGTTCATCTAGAAATTCACCTAATGGCAAAGTAGTATCAAGCACAGAAGTAGTTTCATCATAAGTATCATGCATAGAAGAAGTGGCATCATCAATAACATGCGACATATCAGAATCCATAGCAGTAGCAGGTTTAGGTGTTGCAAGCTTACTTAAAACAGAAGGAGAACCTATTGCAGAGCTAGATGGCAGTTCCTTACCTCCCCTCATAGTTGAGGGAAAAATCTTAGTTCTTTCGTCTTTCAAGTTCTTCATAGTGATCAGCAGATATAAATCCCAAGTGACTCAAAGAATAGAGCTATGCTCCCCGGCAACGGCGCCAGAAAATAGTCTTGATAACCCACAAGTATAGGGGATCGCAACAGTTTTTGAGGGTAGAGTATTCAACCCAAATTTATTGATTCAACACAAGGGGAGCCAAAGAATATTCTCAAGTATTAGCAATTGAGTTGTCAATTCAACCACACCTAGATAACTTAGTATCTGCAGCAAAGTACTATGATAATAATGGTAACAGTGGCAAAAGTAACGATAGCAGTTTTGTAGTGATTGTAACAGTAGCAACGGAAAAGTAAATAAGCAAAGCACAATATGTGAAAAGCTCGTAGGCATTGGATCAGTGATGGATAATTATGTCGGATGCGATTCCTCATGTAATAGTTATAACCTAGGGTGACACAGAACTAGCTCCAGTTCATCAATGTAATGTAGGCATGTATTCCGCATATAGTCATACGTGCTTATGGAAAAGAACTTGCATGACATCCTTTGTCGTACCCTCCCGTGGCAGCGGGGTACAAATGGAAACTAAGGGATATTAAGGCCTCCTTTTAATAGAGAACCGGAACAAAGCATTAACACATAGTGAATACATGAACTCCTCAAACTACGGTCATCGCCGAGAAGTATCTCAATTATTGTCACTTCGGAGTTGTCGGATCATAACACATAATAGGTGACTATAGACTTGCAAGATAGGATCAAGAACTCACATATATTCATGAAAACATAATAGGTTCAGATCTGAAATCATGGCACTCGGGCCCTAGTGACAAGCATTAAGCATAGCAAAGTCATAGCAACATCAATCTCAGAACATATTG
Source organism: Triticum timopheevii (assembly GCA_963921465.1). NCBI lineage: Eukaryota > Viridiplantae > Streptophyta > Magnoliopsida > Poales > Poaceae > Triticum > Triticum timopheevii. The sequence goes on along the minus strand of OY997274.1, from coordinate 491,291,007 downwards.
GATACTAGGGATCAAACCCTAACAAAACTAACTTGATTACATGGTAAATCTCATCCAACCCATCACCGTGCAGCAAGCCTACGATGGAATTACTCACGCACGGCAGTGAGCATCATGAAATTGGTGACGGGGGATGGTTGATGATGATGATGGTGACAGATCCCCCTCTCCGGAGCCCCGAAAGGACTCCAGATCAGCCCTCCCGAGAGATATTAGGGCTTGGCGGCGGCTCCGTATCGTAAAACGCGATGAAACTTTCTCTCTGATTTTTTTTCTCTGCGAAATGGAATATATAGAGTTGGAGTAGAGGTTGGTGGAGCTCCAGGGGGCCCACGAGGTAGGGGGCGCGGCCAGGGGGAGGGGGCGCGCCCCCCACCCTCGTGGACAGGGTGTGGGCCCCCTGACCTTGATTCTTTCGCCAGTATTTTTTATATTTTCCATAAGTTATCTCCGTGGATTTTCAGGTCATTCCGAGAACTTTTGTTTTCTGCGCAATAAATAACACCATGGTAGTTCTACTGAAAACAGTGTTAGTCCAGGTTAGTTTCATTCAAATCATGGAAGTTAGAGTCCAAACACAAGGGCAAAAGTGTTTGGAAAAGTAGATACGTTGGAGACGTATTAGAGATCCATTACAACAATTAATAGCATTGGAGATCCATTACAACACTTAATAGCATTGGAAATCCATTACAACACTTAAGAACATAGCAAATAAGGTTCTTACATAAGAAACTAAAGTTCAAATGTAGTGCCAAACACTAGGTTAACTTCACATTCCCCCAAAATGTACACCCATATAACCACTTCAGACAATTAGGCCACATCCTTATATGTAGGCCTTGGATGTACTTACTTCACCAACATTTCACAGCAAATTCATGACTCAATGATGGCCTTGATTTTCTCTAACTTCTCCTTGCTGCCATAGCCATCTTTCAGCATCTCAACAACAACTTGCTCAAGCTTTGCCATCTCCTTCTTAAGAACATCTCTGTCAACTTCGACATCCTTTATAGCGTTCCCGGTGTTCTTGATGATACCATCTTGGCTCTGCAAAATGCACCTCTGCTCATTTGCAAGTTTAAGCTTTTCCATCTGCACATCCAACCTAGCTTTCTCCTCTACCTCCTCATCCTTCATATTCTTCTCAAGTTCTTCCTCCTCCACTAGTTTCTGGTTCACCTTCTTGTCCACCCTACCATCCTGCCAATCAAACATCTTGGCTACATCATCAACAAGCTTGGTGTACTCAATGCAAAGCTTGTCATTTTCAATCTTAAGCTTGGCCAACTCCCTTTCATGTTCACTCTTAACCTTGGCCAACTCCTTCTCAAACTTCTCCTTGTCAAGTACCCTTCCACAGTTCTTCTCATGGAACATTTCCCATAGCTTGGACAAACATCTCTGAAGAACAGGAGGCCAAGGCCCATCAACCCACTCTACAACACCACAATTCACACCATTTTCCTGCATTTGTAAATGTGATAAGATATTACAAGTGGAGTAGTAGCTTATTTCAATGTCATGATTAACTTGAATTTTTCTATCATTGAATAACATAAACGAGATATGATAAGTTATTACAATGCCATTATTAAGTTTGCAAAGTGACAAAGAAAAACATAAACGAAATAACAACTACTGTCGTATCTGTAACAAACTGCTGCATCATGTGAGTAACAAACTACTACATCATGTGAGGCCAGTGAACAACTATATGTAACAAACTTAATTGACATCTAACCTGGACTGGGCAGCCATAGAAATGCCATCCTGTTAGAATGCCTTCAAAAGCAACATGCTTAATAGGCCTCATGTGGTGTAGAATGCACTTGGGTTCAGCAAGCTCAAGTTGGCCACATAAAAGGGGCTCCACAATGGTGTCTGGTTCCTCCTGCAACAAAAAAAACCCAAAAGAACACTAGTTTCAATCACCACTCAAAAGCACAATCAACTTGCACTGTTCATAACCCTAAACACTCAACAAATCCCCAAATCAGCATGAACCCTAACACTGTACACAGATGAACCCTAAGTTAGCTCAATCCTACAACCAACCCCCACCCTCACTAATCAAGAACCATATCACAGAGACAACAAAAACCCTAAACTAAGAAAGATCCATGGCTGTAGCCTAGGCCTACTAGCATTTAACCCTAACCCTAACCCTAACCCTAGGTGGCAAGGAGAAACTTACCATAAGTCACATGTCCATGCTGACGACCTCGCAGTCATCATCGAAGCTTGTTTCCTTCTTGTTCCATGAAGGTATGGAGGCAAGGAGGTCGACGGCGGCCGGCCTCGAAGACGGCGAGCGGCGGAGAGCTCGTGCTGGAGCAGGGGAGTGGGAGAAGGAGAGTGGGAGAGTGAGCGAGCAGGGGACGGCCCGACCAACGGGGGGGGGGTATTTACCCTGTTCCAACCAGACCGATCAGGCTAATGACCATCAATGGCTGCAGCATGAGCGCGCGTGGCCACGTGGCCTAACCGGTGGGTCCAGCACGTCGGGAAAACAGTTAAAACGCTAGTCATTGAGGTTTTTTTTGAAACAACCGACTGCGTGTTTGGTAGTTTTCTGAGAAAAATTGAAATGCGGTGGTTTTTTGGAACCCTAGCCTGTAAACTAGTAGTTTTATGCTATTTACTCAAAAACACGCAACAAGCTGCTCACAATCAATAACGATGAGATGTAGTGTTGGGAGGCTTAGTTTGTGTGCAAAAATAATAAGTCTGCACTTTCATAACTTCATATCAGCAGCGGATCATTTAGTAGATGTGTGTGTTCTAGTTCTGACAGTAAAATATGATTTACTCAGGAGAGTGTGATAATCCCCAAGTGCAGGGAATCATCATAGCAATTTTCGAAGGTGGAAGTGATAGCATGGAGTGTCAAACCCACAAGGAGCTAAAGGTAAGATCAAAATTCTCTCAAGTCCTATCTGCCACTGATACGACTCTACGTACATCGAACATTTGCTTCCAACTAGAAACGAGAAATAAAACTATGTTGTGGGTATGAAGAGGATAACTTTGTATGATATTGGAGAACTAAAATATAAAAGTAGGTGATGTTATCATAAATTTAGAATATATCACTAAATATTATAAATAGCGAGTGTGGAATAATGATGGGTCGGTGTGCGGAATTATCCTAGGCAATTGTTAACAAGACCGGTAATCATTATTGCAATTTCATAAGAGGGAGAGGCATAAGCTAACATACTTTCTCTTCTTGGATCATATGCACTTATGATTGGAACTCTAGCAAGCATCCGCAACTACTAAAGATCATTAAGGTAAAACCCAACCATAGCATTAACATATCAAGTCCCCTTTATTCCCATACGTCGTGACCCACTTATCCGTGTTTATGCTTCTGTCACTCAAGCAACGCAGACAATAAGTAAACCATGGACATATTGCAACACCCTACAACGGGAATCCCTCACACTTGCGCGACATGAGGGCACCATAGGACAACACCAAAATAAAACATACAACTCATATCAATCTAGATCATCAATCAACCCAAAGACAAAGGATATCTACTCAAAATATCATAGGATGGCAACACATCATTGGATCATAATATGTGGCATAAAGCACCATGTTCAAGTAGGGATTACAGCGGGGTGCGGGAGAGTGGACCGCGTAAAGAGAGATGAGGATGGTGATGATGATGATGATGATGATGATGTCACCGCGGCGATGACTCCCCTCCTGATGGCACTCCGGCGCCACCGCGAGAGAGAGGAGGAGAGGTTCTCCCCCTTGTGCTTGCTCCTCCATGGCCTCCCCCCTGGATGGGGAGAGGTTCCCCCTCTGGTCCTTGGCCTTCATGGCAATGATGGCCCCTCCGAGATCCTTCCCCATGGCCTCCGGTGATGATGGCCCCCTCCGGTAGGGTGCCAGAGAGGGGCTAGATTGATTTCTCATGGCTACAGAGGCTTTCGGCAGCGGAACTCCCGATCTAGGTTATTTTTTGGAGGTTTGGGCATTTATAGGAGAGGTTGGCGTCGAGGAAAAGTCAAGGGGGCCCACAGGGGGTCCACGAGGCACAGGGGCACGCCCCCCCACCCTCGTGGGCCCCACGGGACTCCCCTTCAGTAGATTTTTGTTCTAGTATTTTTTATATTTTCCACAAAAAATCTCCGTTGATTTTCAACACATTCCGAGGACTTTTATTTCTGCACAAAAATAACACCACGGTAGTTCTGCTGAAAACATCGTTAGTCCGGGTTAGTTCTAATCAAATCATACCAAAATCATATAAAACTATTGTAAACATGGCATGAATACTTCATAAATTGTAGATACGTTGGAGACGTATCAGAGTGCACTTTTAATTTGCAAAACGATTTTAGAGTAGAATTAAGTGAAAAAAATAAGATGGATTAGTGGACATGAATGGATGGATAACGTACCTGGGAGCAGAGGATGACCGCTCCATGGTTCAGGAATAGCATCAAGCGGCTGGTCAGGTACTTCCAGCTCGGCGCCTCCTCTGCTACTCCTCTCCTCCAGTGCAGCGACCGCGCCGAAAGGCCGCCGTATTGAAAGTGACCCGCCAACTGTCACCCACCGGTACGTCCCTGAACATCCCCACGCCCATGCATCTGTTGACATGCGCCTCTCTTGATTCCTCCAGCTTTTGCACCAGCCACTCCATGGTCAATGTCACCACCTAGATCCTAAGAGTGTGTTCGTCGTCCTATTCATGTGGGGAGGTCGCGGCCGGCACCGCGCTGGTGGAGATTGTTGGCGGCACATCACATGGGAGTCGGTGATGCTTGAAGAGGAGGATCAAGGAAGTTGTCGCCCTCAATATGGTTGTGACTCCGCCTTGACCGTGCCCACGCAACCCGCTCCCGCACCGCTGCTGTTGACATACTGGCCCCACCAGGATATGGACGGATCTTCCTCCCAAGGGCGCACAGCTCGCGAGGCTTCTAGGACCCCACCCCCGCTCCAAGACAAGGCTGATGCCAGCCTAGGCCAGTCTCCCCCGACCAACAGGTAGACAACAGATCAGGAAAGCGTTGATTCCCCTTCCCTCGATTCACTACATGCGGGAGCTGATCCCGAGGCCACGAATTGTGAGCTGGCCCCTCTCTCCCCTCTGGTGCCACGACAGATCAGGACGGATCCCGAGGTCTCCTTTTGCATGCCGGCCCCACCATCACTTGCTGCCTGCACGTGCTCCCCCAGCCAACTTTCTGTGGCGGCCACCCCCTTCCTGCAAGGTGTCCAAGCCCCGCTCGCCCTGGCCTTGCTGGAACATGCAGGCACCCCTTCGGCTACTCCCGACGACCGCACCTTGTTGGAATTCTTCCTTGGGATCGAGCGTCGTGATGCACCGGTGCTCCCCACCCCCGGCCCCAAGAGGAAGAGAAAGGAGCCCCCCCACACTTCACCCCTAGAAGGAGCCATCGGATCACAAAAAAGGACCGGGGTTTGGACTCGGAAGCAAAAGCCAAGAGGGTGCTTCTGCTTAGGCTCGGCCTAGTCCGTGAGGGCGAACCCACCTCCACTGCGGCCATGGAGCGATATTGCAAGCTTTTTGAGCAGCCCCTTTTCAGAGGACTGATACATCTCCAACGTATCTATAATTTTTGATTGTTCCATGCTATTATATTACCTCTTTTGAATGTTTATGGGCTTTATTTTACAAATTTATATCATTTTTGGGACTAACCTACTAACCGGAGGCCCAGCCCATATTGTTGTTTTTTTGCCTATTTCAGTATTTCGAAGAAAAGGAATATCAAACGGAGTCCAAATGGAATGAAACCTTTAGGAGCGTGATTTTTGGAACGAACGTGATCCGGAGACCTTGGAGTGCAAGTCAAGAAGCTTCCGAGGGCCCCATGAGATAGGGGGCCGCGCCCCCCCTATAGGGCGCGCCCCTATCTCGTGGGCCCCTCGGGCGGCCACCGACGTACTTCTTCCTCCTATATACACCTACGTACCCCGAAAACATCTAGGAGCACCACGAAACACAATTTCCACCGCCGTAACCTTCTGTATCCGTGAGATCTCATCTTGGAGCCTTCACCGGCACTCTGCCGGAGGGGGAATCAACCACGAAGGGCTTCTACATCAACATCCTTGCCCCTCCAATGAGTTGTGAGTAGTTTACCATAGACCTACGGGTCCATAGTTATTAGCTAGATGACTTCTTCTCTCTTTTTGGATCTCAATACAATGTTCTCCCCCTCTCTTGTGGAGATCTATTCGATGTAAACTCTTTTTGCGGTGTGTTTGTCGAGATCCGATGAATTGTGGGTTTATGATCAAGTTTATCTATGAATAATATTTGAATCTTCTCTGAATTCTTTTATGTATGATTGAGTTATCTTTGCGAGTCTCTTCGAATTGTCAGTTTGGTTTGGCCTACTAGATTGGTCTTTCTTGCCATGGGAGAAGTGCGTTGATTTGGGTTCACTCTTGCGGTGTCCTTACCCAGTGACAGAAAGGGTTGCAAGCCACGTATTGTATTGTTGCCATCGAGGATAACAAGATGGGGTTTATATCATATTGCATGTGTTTATCCCTCTACATCATGTCATCTTGCTTAATGCGTTACTCTGTTCTTATGAACTTAATACTCTAGATGTAGGCAGGAGTATGTCGATGTGTGGAGTAATAGTAGTAGATGTAGGCAGGAGTCGGTCTACTTGTTATGGATGTGATGCCTATATACATGATCATACCTAGATAATCTCATAACTATGCGCTTTTCTATCAATTGCTCGACAGTAATTTGTTCACCCACCATAATACTTATGCTTTCTTGAGAGAAGCCACTAGTGAAACCTATGGCCCTTGGGTCTATCTCTTATCATATTTGCTTTCAATCTACCTTTATTTGCATCTTTACTTTTTGCATCTATCTTATAAAATACCAAAAATATATTTATCTTATCATACTATCGTTATTAGATCTCACTTTCGCAAGTGGCCGTGAAGGGATTGACAAACCCTTTATTGTGTTGGTTGCGAGTTCTCAGTTTGTTTGTGTAGGTGCGTGGGACTTTTGAGGAGCCTCCTACTGCATTGATACCTTGGTTCTCGGAACTGAGGGAAATACTTACGCTACACTTTGCTGCATCACCCTCTCCTCTTCGAGGAAAACCAACGCAAGCTCAATACGTGGCAGGAAGGATTTCTGGCACCATTGCCGGAGAGGTCTTCGCTCAAGTCAAGACATACCAAGTATCCATCACAAACCCATCTCCCTCGCATTTACATTATTTGCCATTTGCCTCTCGTTTTCCTCTCCCCCACTTCACCCTTGCCGTTTGATTCGCCCTTTCTTTCCCAATCTCCTCCTCTCTTTTTCCCTTGCCGTTTCTCTGTTTGCTTGTGTGTTGGATTACTTGTTGCCATGGCGCACGATAATACCAAATCGTGTGATTTCTCGAATACCAATAATAATGATTTCCTTAGTACTCCGATTGCTCCTCTTAATGATGTTGAGTCTTGTGAAATCAATACCGCTTTGCTGAATCTTGTTATGAAAGATCAATTCGCCGGCCTTCCTAGTGAAGATGCCGCTACTCATCTAAACAATTTTGTTGATTTGTGTGATATGCAAAAGAAGAAAGATACGGATAACAATATTGTCAAATTGAAGTTATTCCCGTTTTCACTTAGAGATCGTGCTAAAGTTTGGTTTTCGTCTTTGCCTAAAAATAGTATTGATTCTTGGAACTAGTGCAAAGATGCTTTTATCTCTAAGTTTTTTCCTCCCGCTAAGATCATCACTCTTAGGAACGATATTATGAATTTTAAACAACTTGATCATGAGCATGTTGCCCAATCTTGGGAAAGAATGAAATTGATGCTTCGCAATTGCCCTACTCATGGTTTGAATTTATGAATGATCATACAAAAATTTTATGCCGGTTTGAACTTTGCTTCTAGAAATCTCTTAGATTCGGCCGCGGGAGGCACGTTTATGGAAATCATGTTAGGAGATACTACAAAATTACTTGATAATATTATGGCTAATTATTCTCAATGGCACACCGAAAGATCTTCTAGTAAAAAAGTGCATGCTATAGAAGAAATCAATGTTTTGAGTGGAAGGATGGATGAACTTATGAAGATGTTTGCTACTAAAAATACTCCTCTTGATCCCAATGATATGCCTCTGTCTTCCTTGATTGAGAATAATAATGAATCTATGGATGTGAATTTGGTTGGTAGGAATAGTTTTGGAAACAATGCTTATAGAGCAAACTTTAATGCTAGACCGTTCCCTAGTAATCCCTCTAATAATTATGGAAATTCCTACAATAATTCTTATGGTAATTTTAATAAGATGCCCTCTGATTTTGAGAATAGTGTGAAAGAATTTATGATTTCTCAAAAGAATTTTAATGCTTTGCTTGAAGAAAAATTGCTCAAAGTTGATGATTTGGCTAGGAACGTTGACAGACTTTCGCTTGATGTTAATTCTCTTAAACTTGGATCTTCTTCTCCTAAGCATGATATCAATGACTTTCTCAAAGTAATGAGAATTTCCATTGACAAGTGCAAGAAAAGAACCGCTAGATTGCGTGCTAAGAAAGAAAGCTTTATAAAAGCGTGTTCTTCTAGTTTCCATGAAAATAATGATGAGGATCTTAAAGTTATTGATGCGTCTCCTATTAGATCTATGTTTTGCAATATGAATTTTGATGATTATGGGACTAATGATGAATCAACTTTTCCTAGAAGGCGTCCCAAGAATTCGGAGTCTTTAGATCTTAATGCTAAATTTGGTAAAAGTGAGATTGGAGAGTCCTCAACTCCTAATAATATTGAACCTTCTATCTAGGATTTCAAGGAATTTGATTATGATAATTGTTCTTTAAAAGGTTGTATTTCCTTGTTGCAATCCGTTGTTAATTCTCCTCATGCTTATAGTCAAAATAAAGCTTTTACCAAACATATCGTTGATGCCTTGATGCAATCTTATGATGAAAAACTTAATTTGGAAGTTCCTATACCTAGAAAACTTAATGATGAGTGGGAACCTACTATAAAGATTGGAATTAAAGATTATGAGTGTTTTGCTTTGTGTGATTTGGGTGCTAGTGTTTCCACGATTCCAAAAACTTTATATGATATTCTAGGTTTCCATGATCTTGATGATTGCTCTTTAAATTTGCACCTTGCGGATTCCACCATTAAAAAGCCTATGGGAAGAATCAATGATGTTCTCATTGTTGCAAATAGAAATTTGGTGCCATAGATTTTATCGTTCATGATATAGATTGCAATCTTTCTTGCCCTATTATTCTTGGTAGACCTTTCCTTAGAACGATTGGTGCGATTATTGATATGAAGGAAGGGAATATTAGATTCCAATTTCCATTAAATAAAGGCCTGGAGCACTTTCCAAGAAAGAAAGTCAAATTACCTTATGAATCTATCATGCGGGCTACTTATGAATTTAGTGCCAAAGATGGCACTACTTAGATCTATCCTTGTTTTTATGCCTAGCTAGGGGCGTTAAACGATAGCGCTAGTTGGGAGGCAACCCAATTTTTCTTTATGTTTTTTGTTTTTGCTCCTGTTTAGTAATAAATCTTGCATCTAACCTCTGTTTAGATGTGTTTTTATCTTTTAATTAGTGTTTGTGCCAAGTAGAACCTATAGGATAACCTACGATGATAGTTGATTTGATTCTGCTGAAAAACAGAAACTTTGCACGCACGAATATAATTTTGTTAAATCACAGAAACGTGATTTTGCGTTGATTCTTTTTTATGCTGTTCAATACACAAATTTTCCAGGACTTCCTATTTTGGTAGTATTTTTAGAGTTTCAGAAGTGTGCGTTAGTTACAGATTGCTACAGACTATTCTGTTTTTGACAGATTCTGTTTTTCGTGCGTTGTTTGCTTATTTCAATGCATCTATGGCTAGTAATTCAGTCTATGAACCATAAAGAAGTTGGAATACAGTAGGTTTAACACCAAATTAAATAAATAATGAGTTCATTGCAGTACCTTATGTGGTGCTTTTGTTTTCTTTCACTAATGGAGCTTATAAGATTTCCTGTTGAGCTTTGTGTTGTGAAGTTTTCAAGTTTTGGGTAAAGCTTTTATGGACTATGGAATAAAGGGTGGCAAGAGCCTAAGCTTGGGGATGCCCATGGCACCGCAAGATATTCAAGAATAGCCAAAATCCTAAGCTTGGGGATGCCCCGGGAAGGCATCCCCTCTTTCGTCTTCGTTCATTGGTAACTTTACTTGGAGCTATATTTTTATTCGCCACATGATATGTGTTTTGCTTGGAGCGTCGTGTATTATATTCATCTTTGCTTTTTAGTTTACCACAATAATCCTTGCTGTACACACCTTTTGGGAGAAGCCTATTTGATTAGAATTTTCTAGAATACTCTATGTGCTTCACTTATATCTTTTGAGCTTGATAGTTTTTGCTCTAGTGCTTCACTTATATCTTTTAGAGCACGGTGGTGTCTTAATTTTGAAGAAATTGCTAGTCTCTCATGCTTCACTTATATTATTTTGAGAGTCTTTTAGAACAGCATGGTATTTTCTATTATCATAAAATTGGTCTTAGAATGGTAGGCATCCAAGTTGGGTATAATAAAAACTATCATAGGAAGTGAATTGTATGCTATGATCAATTTGATACTTGATAATTGTTTTGAGATATGGAGCTAGTGATATTAAAGTCATGCTAGTTGGGTGATTATGAATTTAAAGAATTCTTGTGTTGAAGTTAGCAAGTCCCGTAGCATGCACGTATGGTTAAAGTTGTGTAACAAATTTGAAACATGAAGTGTACTTGGCTTGTGCATCCTTATGAGTGGCGGTCAGGGATGAGCGATGGTCTTTTCCTACCAATCTATCCCCCTAGGAGCATGTGCGTAGTACTTGATTTTTGATGACTTCTAAATTTTTGCAATAAGTATATGAGTTCTTTTGACTAATGTTGAGTCCATGGATTATACGCACTTTTCCTTTTCCGCCTTTGCTAGCCTCTTCGGTACCATGAATTGCCCTTTCTCACCTTGAGAGTTGGTGCAAACTTCGCCGGTGCATCCAAACCCCGTGATACGATACGCTCCATCACACATAAACCTCCCTATATCTTCCTCAAAACAGCCACCATACCTACCTATTATGGCATTTCCATAGCCATTCCGAGATATATTGCCATGTAACTTTCCACCGTTCCGTTCATCATCATCATGATATACTTTAATTTTGTCATATTGCCATTGCATGATCATGTAGTTGACATCGTATTTGTGGCAAAGCCACCAAGCATTATTTTTCATACATGTCACTCTTGATTCATTGCACCATCCCGGTACACCGCCGGAGGCATTCATATAGAGTCATATCTTGTTCTAGTTTCGAGTTGTAATTCTTATGTTGTAATCAATAGAAGTGTGATGATTATCATTATTAGAACATTTCCCAAAGAAAAAAAAGAAGAAACGCCAAAAAGAAAAAAAAGAAACGCAAGAAAAAAAAAGAAAAAAAAATAAATAAAAAGGGCAATGTTACTATCTCTTTTTCCACACTTGTGCTTCAAAGTAGCACTTTGTTCTCCATGTAGTGAGTCTCATATATTGTGCTTCAAAGTAGCACCATATTTTTCATATAGTGAGTCTCATAAGTTGTCTTTTTCATACTAGTGGGAATTTTCATTATAGAACTTGGCTTGTATATTCCTACGATGGGCTTCCTCAAATGCCCTAGGTCTTTGTGAGCAAGCAAGTTGGATGCACAGTCACTAGTTTCTTTTTGTTGAGCATTCATTTATAGCTCTAGTGCATCCGTTACATGGCAATCCCTACTCCTCATGTTGACATCAATTGATGGGCATCTCCATAGCCCGTTGATTATCCTCGTCAATGTGAGACTTTCTCCTTTTTTGTCTTCTCCACAGAATCCCCATCATCATATTCTATTCCACCCATAGTGATATATCCATGGCTCACGCTCATGTATTGCGTGAAGGTTGAAAAAGTTTGAGATTATTTAAGTATGAAACAATTGCTTGGCTTGTCATCGGGGGTATAGAATTTGGGAACATCTTTGTGTGACGAAAATGAAGCATAGCCTAACTATATGATTTTGTAGGGATTAACTTTCTTTTGCCATGCTATTTTGAGAAGACATGATTACTTTGATTAGTATGCTTGAAGTGTTACTATTTCTTTTATCAATATGAACTTTTATTTTGTATTCATTTGGATCTGAACATTCATGCCACAATAAAGAAAATTACATTATGAATTATGCTAGGTAGCATTCCACATCAAAAATTCTCTTATTATCATTTACCTACTAGAGGACGAGCAGGAATTAAGCTTCGGGATGCTTGATACGTCTCCGACGTATCTATAATTTTTGATTGTTCCATGCTATTATATTACCTCTTTTGGATGTTTATGGGCTTTATTTTACACATTTATATCATTTTTGGGACTAACCTACTAACCGGAGGCCCGGCCCATATTGTTGTTTTTTTGGCCTATTTCAGTATTTCGAAGAAAAGGAATATCAAACGGAGTCCAAACGGAATGAAACCTTCGGGAGCGTGATTTCTGGAACGAACATGATCCGTAGAGCTTGGAGTGCAAGTCAAGAAGCTTCCGAGGGCCCCACGAGATAGGGGGCCGCCCCCCCCCCCTGTAGGGCGCGCCCCCTGTCTCGTGGGCCCCTCGGGCGGCCACCGACGTACTTCTTCCTCCTATATATACCTACGTACCCCGAAAACATCCAGGAGCACCACAAAACACAATTTCCACCGCCGTAACCTTATGTATCCACGAGATCTCATCTTGGAGCCTTCGCCGGCACTCTGCCGGAGGGGGAATCAACCACGGAGGGCTTCTACATCAACATCCTTGCCCCTCCGATGAGTTGTGAGTAGTTTACCACAGACCTACGGGTCCATAGTTATTAGCTAGATGGCCTGTTCTCTCTTTTTGGATCTCAATACAATGTTCTCCCCCTCTCTTGTGGAGATCTATTCGATGTAAACTCTTTTTGCAGTGTGTTTGTTGAGATTCGATGAATTGTGGGTTTATGATCAAGTTTATCTATGAATAATATTTGAATCTTCTCTGAATTCTTTTATGTATGCTTGAGTTATCTTTGCAAGTCTCTTCGAATTATCAGTTTGGTTTGGCCTACTAGATTGGTCTTTCTTGTCATGGGAGAAGTGCTTAGCTTTGGGTTCAATCTTGCGGTGTCCTTACCCAGTGACAGAAAGGGTTGCAAGGCACGTATTGTATTGTTGCCATTGAGGATAACAAGATGGGGTTTATATCATATTGCATGTGTTTATCCCTCTACATCATGTCATCTTGCTTAATGCTTTACTCTGTTCTTATGAACTTAATACTCTAGATGCAGGCAGGAGTCGGACGATGTGTGGAGTAATAGTAGTAGATGCAGGCAGGAGTCGGTCTGCTTGTTATGGATGTGATGCCTATATACATGATCATACCTAGATAATCTCATAACTGTGCGCTTTTCTATCAGTTGCTCGACAGTAATTTGTTCACCCACCGTAATACTTATGCTTTCTTGAGAGAAGCCACTAGTGAAATCTATGGCCCCGGGTCTATCTCTTATCATATTTGCTTTCAGTCTACCTTTATTTGCATCTTTACTTTTTGCATCTATCTTATAAAATACCAAAAATATATTTATCTTATCATACTATCTTTATTAGATCTCACTTTCGCAAGTGGCTGTGAAGGGATTGACAACCCCTTTATTGCGTTGGTTGCAAGTTCTCAGTTTGTTTGTGTAGGTGCGTGGGACTTTTGAGAAGACTCCTACTGGATTGATACCTTGGTTCTCAAAACTGAGGGAAATACTTACGCTACACTTTGCTGCATCAAACCCTCCTCTTCGAGGAAAACCAACGCAAGCTCAAGACGTAGCAAGGATGTAGTCCAGGCCTTTGCGGACTACTGCGGATGGCACATCCTCACCGGCACCCTTGCTGACCGCGGCAATACTCCCTCGGCGGCACGTGGCATTGCCGCAAACTAGCTCCGCTCTGCCACTCCCCTCGAATACCCCTCCTTCCTATGGACTATAATCTAAAGATAGTTTTCTGGAACGTCCGCGGTCTAAACTGTAGGGCTAAATGTAACACTGTTCGCTCCATTATCACTTCGGTCTCTCCCAACATTGTGTGTCTTCAAGAGAACAAGCTGGACTCGGTCTCCTTGCCGCTCGCCATCGAGACCCTTGGCCCCTGCTTCGCAGACCACTTCTCCCTACCGGCTACTAGCACCCGTGGCGGCATTCTCCTTGCCTGGAACCGCAATGAGATCTCCATCTCTAGCCCCTACATTGGGCAGCACCATATCACTGCCCTTGTTTCTACCACCATCGGCACGCACCCATGGTGGATCTTCGGTGTTTATGGCCTGCAAGAGGATGACGAGAAGATTATGTTTCTCCAAGATCTGCAGGAGACCCGAGAGACCTGTGCCAGCCCTTGGCTGCTTGGCGGTGATTTCAACCTTGTGTCATCCGTGGAGGTAAGAGCAATGGGCGCATCAATAGGTGCACTTCGAGCTGCTTCCGCTGATTCATGGCGAATATGGAGCTACGGTATGTGTACATGCATGGTCACTGCTACACCTAGTCCAACGAACGAGACTCTCCAACTCTTGTGTGCAAAGGCCGATTTTTGTGCACCTCCGATTGGGACACCTTGCAGCCATACGGTCACCTTTGATGCCTCGCCACGACTGTCTCTGACCATTGTCCGATGTTCCTGGACTGCTCCCCGCTCCATGCAGGCCCTAAACGATTGCACTTCGAGCACTTCTAGATCAAGCTCGACGGCTTCCAGGAGACGGTGGCAGATGCTTGGGCCGGCGTCCATGACCCGGACCCTTTTAGGCGTGTCTACCTCCGCCTCAAGCACACTTCACGCTGCCTCCAGAGTTGGGGCGCGCGTACCATCGGCCATGTCTTGCTGCAGCTCATGATCGCACGCGAGCTCACTGCACGGCTGGATGCGGCGCAAGACTACCGTCCTCTCTCCCCCTCGGAAGCCTGGCTGCACATCAATCTAAAGCGTGCCTATTTGGGGTTGGCCTCTCTCGAGAGATCCATTGCCCACAAGCGAGTCAGGTTTAGTTGGCTCAAGGAGGGCGAAACCAACACTGTGTTTCTCAAGATCCACACAGCTCACAGGCGCCACAAAACCCGCATCTTTTCCCTGCGGTTCGAGAACACAACAGTCCACGATGAGCAAGGCATGGTCGAAGCTGCGTTCCACCACTTCTCCTCCCTCTTTGGATCATATTCACCTCATGAGTTCTCCATCGACCTCGACCGGATCGACGACCGGTCCTTTGAGTTAGCCGATCTTGAGCATCCATTCACAGAAGACGAAATCCTCCAGCCGGTGAGGGCGCTCCCCCGCGGCAAAGCGCCGGGCCCCGACGGCTTCACCTCAGAGGTCCTCATTGCCTGCTGGGACACGATCAAGGACGACATCTGCAAAGTCTTTGAGAAGTTCTACTCCATGAACGGGTGTAGCCTGCAGCACCTAACGAGGCCCTCATCACCCTCCTGCCGAAGAAACAAGACGCCTCCGCCCTCTCTGACTACCGACCCATCAGCTTGATCCACCTTGTTGCCAAGCTCATCGCCAAATTCCTCTCGCTCCTCGGCTGAGCCAACTCGTGTCCACTAACCATAGTGCATTCATCGTCGGTCGCTGTGTGCATGACAACTTCATGCTTGTCCAGCAGACCGCCCGTCAGCTGCACAACTTGCGGCTCAGGTGATCCTCAAGCTCGACATCGCGCATGCTTTCGACACGGTCTCCTGGCCCTTCCTCATTGACATCTTACGACACTTGGGTTTTGGAAGGCGTTGGATCGAATGGATCACTATCCTCCTCTCCACCTCCAGCACGTGAGTCCTCATCAACGGATCCCCCGCCCCCCTGATCGCCCTCGCCTGCGGCCTGCGGCAAGGAGACACTATCTCCCCAATGCTCTTCATGATGGCCATTGATGCCCTCAACTCCTTGCTGGTGCATGCCCATTGACATGGACTTGTGCAGCGACTCACCGCCCTCCACGCTGCCTCAAACATATCCCTCTATGCCGATCATGTTGTCGTGTTCTGCCACCCATCCACTCGCGATCTTCGAGTCATCCGCGAGCTGTTGCGACTCTTCGGGATGGCGTTCGGGCTTTGCACTAACTTTTCTAAGTGCTCAGCCATGCCCATCCAGTGCGGGGAAGACGAGCTTGCTTGCATCTAGAGTGAGCTTGCTTGCGCTGTGGTTGGCTTCCCATCATCTACCTCGGCAACCCTCTGTCGGTGCAGAAACCACTAGCGTCATCTTTACTGCCCATCGTTGAAAGGCTGTCTAAGAAACTCTCCACTTGGTGTGCGACTCTCCTCTCCCGTGGCGAACGCCTCGGCCTGGTCCGTCACGTGCTTTGGGCGATCCCTTCCCACATCATGGTTGCCATCGCCCTCTTGTAACAGCCTGGATTTTGGCCCTTTTCTTTTTCTTTTGATTTATTTGGTTTTGCTCTGTTTTTCTTTTTCGAGTGGTTCTGTGGCCTTGCCACCTGGGAAATCATCCTCATCCCCCCCTCCCCAGTGGCTCATCATTCTCAAAACCTTGCCAAGATCATGCCACTTCACTCCTTGACCAAACCCTAAATTTCTTTTCTAGGGAAAATTCCTTTGTCATTAAAGGAATAACCCTGTCTGCCCTAGGTTGTGAAGCAACCTATATTTCTGGCCATCCAAAAATTCCCAAATAAGTCTCATAATTCATTTGGGTCATATGTTGCTCAAGAAGCCCAAACTTTCCTTTCCTAGCACAAGAATAATTCCCCAATAATTATTCTTCATTTCTGCCCTGAATGGCACTTTGTGAAGGAAGTGTCATTTATATTTTCCTAGTGGCTCCCAAGCTTTTTGGGCATGCTTATATGTCCAAATAATTGCCTCATGCACAAGTTCAACTTTATTTGCCTAGACAATATTCCTCAGTGATTTTTGAAAGTTTCTGTCAAACATAAGGCTTTGTGAAGGAAGTACTAGCTAGGAGTATCCAAATGAGTTGAACTTTTCCACACTCCTTCATGTGCTCGTATTAACCCCCTCCACCCATTTGCAGCCCCGTCCAATCATCTATGTGAGCACATGACCAAATCTTTGATTCTGGCAATATTTTCAGGTTGTGAAGCAAGTTTATTTTATATTGCTTCCAAAATTCTGATAAATTATCAGACCCTTCTCTACCAATAAAACATCACTCCACCCAATTTGGTATCATTTCATTGAGCCATTTGATCACCAAAATTATTCCAAGTTTCTGGACCGAAATGATGTTTGTGAAGCAAGTGCCATTTTGGCTTATCCATTTGGCATGATCTTTTTACAACATCTTTATATGTCCATAGGATTTTCCAAGTTGCATCCGATTCCATAACTCCGTGTGAGTGCATCATCCAAATCAAGTTTCTGGACCAAAAATGCAGTTGCAAAGCAACCCTATTATTTATTGGTCCATTTCTTCTATAAACCTCCAGGATTGTAGTTCTTCCTTAGATAAACCTCCCAGACAACTCCATTATCTCCAATCAAGTTCCTGTCGATCACTAGTGCACGATCAACTTTGCTACAGTAAATTTTAGAGCATGATTTCAACCCAACCAAAGTGCCTTAGGTCAAGCCAGTGGCACATAAATGCTCCACGCTGGAAGGACTAGCTCCCATACATAGTTTGCCATCCTCTATAGCCCTCCCCGTGCCATGTCGTGTGGTGACCGCGCAACTGGCATGCACATTCACGAGCTCTGTGCGCTGCGGCGTGTCTAGAGCACCGTTTGTGCTTTGGCACCTCTTCCCCTCATCGTCCTAGAGCTCATGATCGTGTCCCTTGGGTTCACCTTGTTGTCGCCGCTCCCGTGGACCCCTCTCCCCCTCCGGCAGCTTCCTCACCGACGCAAAACGCCGCGTGCCCACGGACATACAGTAGCGTTTTGGCTTGGGTCATCGCCGTCGTCTTCCTCCCCGTGCTCGCTTGGCCTCCTCCTCCCTGTGTGCTCCCCCCTGTGCATCCTCCGTCGCCTAACCCCGAGCTCATGCACGTGCACATGCGTCCACGGCGTCGGACACGTATCCATGGCGACGATAGCTCGGCCATCCCCTCCCGTGCCTATTTAAGATCTCCCTCGAGCCCTCCGAGCGCTCCAGTAGTCCTCCCTCACTCCCAGTAGCGCCCCCATCCATTCAAACAAGCTCGAGGATGCCTCGATCCCTCCTATGGCCGCCATGGCTGCCGCCCTCCGCCGCTCGAATTTGCCCGGGCCCAAGCTCTTCCCCTCCTTCAGCCACCACTAGAGGCATCCACCACCACCGCAGAGCCTTCCCCGCCCTCCTCCTTTTCCTTCGGTGGCCTCTCGCCATGATCCCCATCTCCGGCCGAAGCCTCAGTCCCCCGCGGCTGTAGGTGTGCGTGAGCCAGCCTTTCTCGGGGTCCATGCTACATCTGGCTAGTTGCGGCCCGATGCGCTGAGCTTGCCGGTATGCTGGCCGTCGAGAACGGTGGCCGGAGCTGCCCGCGGTTGCCGTCGGGCGCCGGCTCTGCCTTGGCCAGGCATGGGCGCAAGCGAGGAGAAGGAGACGACGCCCCTCCCCTCCAGCTAGCCGATGGACCCCGCGGTCCCACCTGGCTGTGGCTCAAGCCGCGGCCCCGGCCTGCTGGCTGGATTAAGTGGAGGCGTAAACCCTTGAGTTTGTTTTCGCTTTCAGAAAGCGTCTCTTCCTTCTCCTTCTGTCCAAGTACGATTCCCTTATCTGAAAGCGTATTTTGGGTCAGTTTCAGCACGGAATGCGTTTTCCCTGAAGCGAAGGCGTATTCCCTAAAGTACGCTTTCTATTTTTCTGTCCAGGCCCAGTTTGTCCAGATTTTTCTTACAGAAAGGTCCCTGGCAGAAAAACAAGTGTATCTTTTCACCCGTAACTCCAAATCAGGTGATTCCAAAGCCCACGTATTCGTTTCATCGAGGCCGTTCTATTGGTCACACTTTCACCATGTGTTAACATTCTGAAAATGACCATTTTGCTCTTGCCCTTATTCAGCCCCTCCGAGAGAGAACGTTTTCCAGTGATTCTTTCCGCGAGTTTCTCGCACTTTCTCCTGGTGATTTCTTCCACCCTAGGCAAGCCACACCCTCCATTTGCATCACTGTAATCCAGTGACATGGTTTAAATTATTTGAACTTGTTTAAAATATTGCTTTAGCTACATGACTTTGCGCATGGCATTTTCTGGGAGTATTATTTTGATCTTGCTGTTGCCATGCTATTGTTTGGATTACTAGGAGTTATGTTTGCAGTTGATGAGTATCATGTTGCCATTGGAGTATTAGTGGTTGATATTATGATTGTTTTCATGATGATATCTGTTATTATATTTTGGAGTATTACTTTGGATGCCATGCTGCCTTTGGATTATTAGTGGTTAGTATGATTATTTTCATGATGCTAGTTGATGTTCTGTTACTGTTGTTTGGAGTATTAATTTCGGAGATGATGTTTACATGTGGATATTAGCTAGATAGCTTTGTTCTTGTTATTGGAGTATTAGGATTATTGTTTTCGGATTCATCATGATAGAAGTGTTATGCTATCCTCGGAGTATTTTAATATGGTGATGGTATGCTTTAGATTATTTGTTGGATATTGCTATGACATGGATTACAGTTTGATAGTTGATATCGGAGTATCAATGATCACAGTTATATTTTTGGGGATAAATTCCGTCATTAAGTTGGTCAGGTGCCACTGAAACGGGCTTTTTCCAGTGCAACCACATTTTCCTTTTATGGGGAAGGCCCTGATGGGTCTATTGTCATGCCTCTCGCCGGTGCCTCCAAGTAGGGAAGGTTATGGGCGCACGCTACCCTGATCAGGTAGGCGGACATAAGCCTTGTGGACCTATTGTTGTTGTGTACCCGGGTGGTCCCGTTTGGGACAGTTTTCGTTTTGCCACAACGTTGGCAGTTGCCTTTGGTAGGCGGGGTCACCCGGGACTAAACCCAATAAGGGGTGTTGGTCGGAGTGGCCGGGAGAGTGTCATGACAGTAGATCGGTTTAGTCGGAACGCCGTTGGTCCACCCGAATGGGAGTGCGAGGCCATGGGTTCTGTGGTGTGGGCAAAGTGTGATACCTCTGCAGAGTGTGTGTGTGTGTGTGTTTAATCTATCGATAGCCGCGTCCTCGGTCATGGGCACAAGTTCATACTAGGTCACATCGTTCGATCAACACGCACAAGACGGAATGACTTATAGATGATTTATATGATATATGTGAGTAGTAACAGTTTGGCAGGATGTTGATCATGGTGTTGAGATGATCTTGAGGATGATCATTCAGTTTGTTGTGGTCACAAGGTGACCATGTGGATATTGTGGTCACGAGGTGATCACGTGGATATTTTGATCACGAGGTGATCATGTGGACCACGAGGTGCTTGAGATGGCATTTGCTTGGTCGGTTAGCCAAGAGTGGGATTGTTTTTGGGAATGAGATGTTGGTTTATCAGTATGTAGTAGGTTCATATCATGCTTAGTAGTTGCTTTTGTATCATGATAGCTATTAATTAACTTGCTTAATGCTATGTTGTTGTCTTGCCTTGATGTTTTTGGTTGTTGTGAGCTTGCAAGTACATTCAATGTACTGACCTGGCTTGTCATACCAAATTGCAGGTGATGCCGTCATTGCTTGATTGCTTGTCGTGGTTTCCATACCTAGATCGTGTCCCAGCCAGAGTCCATGCGGAGTGGAGTTCACCACCTTCATCGTTGTTCCACTGCTAGAAGATTTCCACTGCTATGAGTTGTTCTGCTACTAGCATAGAACAAGTGTAGTATCGCAGGCGTAGTGTCGCCATGCTGATGTGAACCTTTGTAACATCAGACCCGTGTAATTATCCTTTGTAATAAAAGCTGATTTTTTCTATGTCAAGCAGTGTCGTATTCCAGAAGACTTCATCTTGATCTCTGGGCTAGAATACGGGGCATTCCGGTTTCTCTGAGCCGGGGTGCCATAGGCTTGGTGTCAGTGTCAAAACCGGCAGATCTCAGGTAGGGGGTCCCGAACTGTGCATCTAGGCGGATGGTAACAGGAGACAAGGGACACGATGTTTTTACCCAGGTTCGGGCCCTCTCGATGGAGGTAAAACCCTACTCCTGCTTGATTGATATTGATGATATGGGTAGTACAAGAGTAGATCTACCACGAGATCAGAGAGGCTAAACCCTAGAAGCTAGCCTATGGTATGATTGTTGTTCGTCCTATGGACTAAATCCCTGCGGTTTATATAAGCACCGAAGAGGGTTAGGGTTACACAGAGTCGGTTACAATGATAGGAGATCTACATATCCGTATCGCCAAGCTTGCCTTCCACGCCAAGGAAAGTCCCATCCGGACACAGGACGGAGTCTTCAATCTTGTATCTTCATAGTCTAGGAGTCCGGACGAAGATGATAGTTCGGCTATCCAGACATCCCCTAGTCCGGGACTCCCTCAGTAGCCCCCAAACTAGGCTTCAATGGCAATGAGTCCAGCGCGTAAATTGTCTTTGGCATTGCAAGGCGGGTTCTTCTCCGAATCCTGTGTACCTGTTGAATAGCGTTCGGCTTCCTGTGAATACTGCGATCCTTGGCTTCCACGCCCAATAATGGCCGTCTTCCACGTCTTGAACGAATGTGAAAAGTCAGGGTATATACTCCCCTAGCTGCGCAAATGAGCTGTCTATAAAAGAGATGGGGATCTAGATCCGAATCACACCAACCTCCCTTTGCGAGCATTCATCAGAGCGCATCTGACAGAAATCCATTCCATCATGGACAGCCGACGCGGCTCCTCCTCTCGCCCTCCCAGCCCTTAGCCTGGAGATTGGGAGCGATGCTCCGTCCCGCACAGTGAGCTTGTGGCGCTCCAAACCAAGGGATTTCTTCCCCCAGCCTTCATGGTTCCGGTTCGAGCCGGACTTGCCACCTATAAGGGCGGAAAGTAAGCGGAGAACGTCCCCAGCCCCTCCAATGGAGAGCGGGTATGCCTTGTCTCTTATTTGATAAGAGGGCTCAAATTTCCAATTCATCCGTTTCTCCGGGGGCTGCTGGAGTTCTATGGCCTCCAGTTGCACAACTTTACGCATGCCTCCATTTTGCATATCGCGGGCTTCGTGGCCCTTTGTGAGCTGTTTTTGGGCATCAAGCCTCATTTTGCGCTGTGGAAGAAGTTGTTCTGTCTTGTGCCCCGTTCTCAACAGGGTTGATATATCAAGTGGGCGGAGCCGAACTATGGCGCATCGCCGGGACCGGATATCTGTCTGGAACCCCGAAGAAGGCGTCCGAAGACTGGCCTTCAGCATGGTTTTATATAGAAGATGCCCCCCTGCCGGACCCTGTTCGGGTCGGCCTCCCTGAGTTTAATAATGCTCCTTTGAAGAAACGCCTAAGCTGGTGTCCACGGAGCCCTCAGAGGGAAAACGACAGGGACATCATTTACCTGATGAGCCGTATAAGGTTGTTAGCTCATTATGGACTGACCATGATCGGAGTCATGGCCATATGCATTATGCGGGGGGTGCAGCCGCTTCAGTATAGAGGCCACCCCATGTGGGATTTCAACGGGGAGGACGATGCCACCCGCTGCAGCCGCAAGGGGCCGGGATCGGTCGCTGATCTGACGAAGATTTTGTCCGCATTGTACAAGGGAGAAGAGGAGGAATTCCTCCGCCTCAATCCGCAGAGTGGATTTTCTATGAACAATCCTCCAAGCCGGGTAAGCGGACATTCATTTTTGCCTATCCGATCCATACTCCCATAATCAAGTATCTCAATTTGTGATTTTGGCGCAGGAACTGTGCCGGGCCGTAAAGGATATAACTAGCCCGCCTCCACAACCCGAGGATCCGGAACGGTTCCTCGATCCGACCTCCCAAGAGGATTCGGACATATCGGTGGAGCTGATCGACGGGGTTTTCCATCAATTGAGCATCGATAATGCCTCGCCATTACGGCCGATTACCCCGGAATACTTCCCGCCCCACAGGTAACTGAGACCGAAGTCCCGATACTTTAAAAATGACCCATCCATGCGTTTCGATCACCATATACCGATGGTGTTTCGTAGGGGGCGCCTTTGAGGCAGAAGGCCGAGCCCGCGGCGGCTGGCCAACAAGGGGCAGCACGGCCCAGCAGGCTAAAAAGAAGTGCGGTCCAGATCGAAGCTCCGGTGCAATGGTATGGCGCGTCACCTTACTCCCCGGTTTTATTCCCGGGAGGCATGCTAATGCTCATGCCTTTTCAGGAAGAAGAGTGCTCGCCGGACTATATCCGGAGAGGTTGCCAATTAGCCCTCCGCTCGCCAGGCTCCAAAGCCAGGTCCAGAAGCGGAGGCGAACACGGCGCGTGCGTCGGATGTTCCTCCAACAAAGGATGCCGACAGGTTATCTGCCACCAATTCTGAGGTGGAGAGTGCCATGAATCACAGGTGCCGCCGGACAGCTCTTCGTGACGCGTGTTTCTCCCCAGAGGCATTGGATGCCTTTAGTTCGGGAGATGCGCACCTCCATGCCGCTCAAAATGGTCTAGCCAGAGCCACGGAGCAGTATGTAAAAGACATACGGGTGAGAAGATTTGACAGTTATATATGCCAGTAGCCCCCGAGACTTGAAATAGTTAGAATAACTGATTTAAGGATCATTTGTTGTGCAGGGTCTTACCGAAAAGAATACCCAACTGTCCCAGGAGCTGGAGGAGTGCAAAGCCCAACTTGAGGCCGCACTAGCCGCAGCGGGGGAAGCCAAAGAGACCCCCTCTGGTAATATATGCTTCAAAAGACAAGTAATTTGTGAAGTGCAGCGTGTGTATAAGTCTGACAATAATATTGCAGATGGCACCGGGATAGATCCGTACAAGCAACAGCTTATGCGCCGGTTAAAGGCCAGCGAGAGTGTGCTTACAAGAGTGAGGCAGGAGAAAAATAATCTCCAAGATGCCAACACCTAGCTGGGTGAGGAACTAAAGGATGTTCGTGCCCAGCTATCTGACTCCGTTAAGGAGAATCAGCGACTTCGACGCGGCATTTTCAGTAAGTGCTTGAACGAACTTTGAAAAAGAGTTCGGCGAGGAAGTCGTCTAACAGAGTTATGTATGTAGGTATGCTCACAGGCCGTCTTGCAGAGGAGATGCCCGGTTCTACGGGTGACCTGCTTCCCGAGCTCTTGCAACTGCATGAACGAGTTCGACAGGTGATGAAAGGCGTCGCCCAGGCCTTGTGGCCATCTGTCTCCCTGCCCGAAGGCCTTGGAGAGCTTGCAGAGAGGCTTCAGGGAGCATGGCAGCGCTTCCGCTTATGGAAGATATCGGCCTGCCGTCAAGGCGCCAGGGAGGCCTGGGCCATGGTGAAGACGCGGTACATGAAGGCTGACCCAAACCACATGGCCGAGGTCGGACCTGCGGGGCCTGATGGGAAGGAGATCCCTGTGAGCTTAGTGTACGGCCAAGTAGAATTGGCCGCAAAGTATTCTCAACAGGACTGTAAACTAGACAGCCTGCTGGATGGCATTGAAGAGGAATATGCCCAGTCAAGTTGACTATGTAATTTTAAGATGACATGTAAAATGCCTTCTAGCCGGATTGTAGATCGTTTGGCATAGCGGACCTTTTCACTTCAACCTCGGGACCCAATAGTCCGGAGTGTTTCCGAATACCCTCGCGGTTATATAAGAACCGGGGCATGCATGGAGACCAGGCGTAGGGGTCATTAGTGTTGTATCAGACAAGTGCCCAACTAGTTATGTTATATTACATGGTTAGTAAGAAACATCTTCCAGGGAGAATAGTCCCGTTAGGGGTTCCTTTCCCTGGGAGGCATGCCCTAAAGTGCATGTCTGGACTGCGGAAAAAGCAGAAAAACATCTGGGGGCAGATGAATAAATAGGTAAGAAATTGTCTTTTAGTTCACCGACCGAATATTCCCTTAAGAACGCTAGCTTTCGGTTTCACCCAGTCTAAGGTACACATCCGGCTGACCCGGCAGTAACAATCAAAGAGGTGCTCCCTTTACCACCTAGCCGAACAATCGGGAACGTAGGGGTAAGCACAGGAGCCAGGCAACCCAGCTTGGCCAAAACTTAACATCATATCGATGCATATAATGGTGAATAAAAGGTACATGCGGAAGTGTGACACATGTGTTGGGCATGAAGCCCGTATAAATAAGCTTCTGTTAAAGAAGCCCCCAGGTATAATGAGCGCGGATAGTGCGTCAAGTGTGTGCGAACAAGGCGCGAACAAGCTTTCAAAGGCTGTAATAGTAAAGGGGGAAGAAGGAGGGAAACAAAAGACAGCTAATATGTAAAATATAGACGGAGGAAGGAGACGAACTCAGAATCCGGCGCTAGGCGTAGAATCTTCGGAGACGGGCTGCGTTCCATGGGATCGGCTCGAGTCAGTTATCCGATGCGTCTCGCTGACGGTACGCTCCACCGGTCAGGACTTGGTCAATGATAAAGGGACCTTCCCATTTGGGCTTGAGTTTGTCCTTTTTCTTGTCCGGCAAGCGTAGAACTAACTCGCAAACATTGTAAGTTTTGGCCTGTACTTCTCTGCTTTGATATCTTTGAGCTTGTTGTTGATAGAATGCGGAATGGGCTTTTGCCACGTCATGCTCCTCCTCCAATGCGTCCAAACTGTCTTGTCGATCGAGCTCGGCTTCTCTTTCTTCATACATGCGCACGCGAGGTGAGTCATGAATTATGTCACAGGGCAGAACTGCCTCCGCGTTGTATACCATAAAGAATGGTGTAAATCCGGTCGTGCGATTTGGAGTGGTCCGCAGCCCCCAGAGTACGGAGTCGAGCTCCTCTACCCAGTGCGTGTTAGATTCCTTGAGGGACCGTACTAATCGGGGTTTGATGCCGCTCATGATTAGACCATTTGCTCGCTTGACTTGACCATTAGTTTGAGGGTGATAGACTGAAGCATAGTCGAGTTTGATGCCCATGTTTTTGCACCAGAGTTTAACCTCGTCGGCCGTAAAGTTCATGCCATTGTTAGTGATGATGCTATGGGGGACGCCGTAATGGTGTACGACCCCTGATATGAAGTCTATCACCGGTCCGGATTCGGCCGTCTTGACAGGCTTGGCCTCTATCCATTTGGTGAATTTATCCACCATGACCAGTAGGTATCTTTGCTTGTGGGTTCCTCCTTTAGGGGGTCCAACCATGTCAAGCCCCTAGACCGCGAAGGGCCAGGTTATAGGTATGGTTTTGAGGGCGGTGGGTGGCATGTGCCTTTGATTAGCAAAGAGCTGGCAACCGACGCATCGTTGGACTAAGTCCTGAGCATCTGCCCGGGCCGTCGCCCAATAAAATCATGTACAGAAGGCCTTACCTACAAGGGCTTGGGCTGCGGCGTGGTGCCCGCCGAGTCCGGCATGAATTTCAGCCAGAAGGTTCCACCCTTCCTCTTCGGAGATACACCTTTGAAGGACTCCGGTTGTGCTTTTCTTGTAAAGCTCTCCCTCGTGGACCTTATAGGCTTTAGATCGCCGCACTATGTAGCGGGCCTCATTTTGGTCCTCAGGAAGTTCCTGCCTGGTTAGGTAGGCTAGGAATGGTTCCGTCCACGGGGCAATGACTGCCATTATTACGTGGGCTGAGGGTGTTACTTCGTTGGCAGAACCGCCGATTGTGTCAGAGTGTTCGGTGTCGGGCAGTGCGGTTGGGTCCGTATTATTATTTCCGGATTCCCCCTCCCATAGTACGAATGGCTTGAACAACCTCTCTAGGAAGATGTTGGGAGGGACGGCATCGCGCTTTGCCCCAATGCGTGCCAATACGTCTACTGCCTGGTTGTTATCCTGGGCTATATGGTGAAATTTGAGCCCCTCAAACCGAGCTGACATTTTAAGGACGGCGTTGCGATAAGCTGCCATTTTCGGATCCTTGGCATCGAAGTCTCCATTTATTTGGGATATCACGAGGTTCGAATCCCCGCGCACCTCTAGGCGTTGAATGCCCATGGAGACTACCATCCAGAGGGCATGTAGAAGGGCCTCGTATTCGGCTGCGTTGTTGGAGTCCGTATACACTATCTGGAGTACATATTGAACCGTGTCTCCAGTTGGGGACGTCAGGACGACACCAGCCCCCAGACCAGCCAACATTTTAGAGCCGTCGAAGTGCATGATCCAGTTGGAATATGCGCCGTACTCTTTAGGGAGTTCGGCTTCAGTCCATTCGGCGATGAAGTCGGCCAAAACTTGCGACTTAATGGCTCGCCGTGGCTTATAGGTTATGTCGAACGGGAGGAGCTCAATGGCCCATTTGGCAATCCGGCCCGTCACGTCACGGTTGTTTATAATGTCATTAAGAGATACTTTGGAGGCTACTGTTATCCAACACTCTTGAAAGTAGTGGCGCAGCTTCTGGGATGCCATGAAAATCGCGTACGTTATCTTCTGATAATGCGGGTACCGTGACTTGCATGGAGTCAGGACAGTGGACACGTAGTAAACTGGTTTTTGAAGGGGGAACTTGTGTCCGTCCGTTTCTCGTTCGACAACGAGCACTGCGCTCACCACTTGATGAGTTACCGCGATATATAATAGCATTGGTTCGCCTATGTTGGGCGCGGCCAGGACCGGATTTGTTGCCAATATGGCTTTTATTTCTTCGAGTCCAGCCATGGCGGCATCCATCCACTCGAAGTGTTCGGTGCGTCGGAGAAGGCGATAAAGGGGTAATGCCTTTTCTCCTAAACGGGAGATAAAGAGGCTTAAAGCTGCCACGCATCCCATCAATTTTTGTATTTGTTTGAGGTCCTTTGGGATATCCAGTTGTGACAGAGCTTGGATCTTGGCTGGGCTTGCTTCAATTCCTCTACCGGATACAATGAAGCCCAAGAGCTTTCCGGCTGGTACATCGAAAACACATTTTTCCGGGTTGAGCTTAATGTCATATGTTCGGAGATTATCGAACGTGAGCCTCAAATCGTCTACTAGAGTTTCGACATGCTTGGTTTTGACGACCACATCGTCTACGTATGCCTCTACTATTTTGCCGATCTAGTTTGCCAGACATGTCTGAATCATGCGCTGATATGTTGCGCCGGCATTTTTGAGCCCAAAGGGCATTGTGTTGAAGCAGAATGGGTCGTATGGGGTGATGAATGCTATTGCGGCCTGGTCAGGCTCACCCATCTTAATTTGGTGGTAGCCGGAGTATGCGTCGAGGAAACACAATGAATCGTGTCCTGCGGTAGCGTCGATAATTTGATCGGTGCGGGGGAGGGGGAAGGGATCCTTTGGGCAAGCCTTGTTGAGGTCTTTAAAATCGACGCATAGGCGCCAGGATTTGTCCTTCTTTGGTACCATCACCAGGTTTGCTAGCCAGTCCGGATGTTTTATATCTCTGATGAATCCGGCCTCCAATAATTTGGCTAGTTCCTCTCCCATGGCCTGACTCTTGGGCTCGGAGAAACGCCGAAGAGCCTGTTTGACTGGCTTGAATCCTTTTATGATATTTTGGCTGTGCTCGTCCAACCGGCGTGGGATTCCTGGCATGTCTGAAGGGTGCCAGGCAAAGATGTCCCAATTTTCGCGTAGGAATTCTCGTAGTGCGGCGTCTACATCAGGGTTTAATTGTGCCCCAATGGATGTCGTTTTTGTAGGGTCCATTGAGTGGACTTGGAATTTGACTATTTCGTCTGCTGGTTTAAAGGAGGTGGACTTGGATCTCTTATCGAGTATCACATCGTCCCTATTCACCGTGGAGCGCAGCGTAGTAAGTTCCTCGGCCGGTAGGGCTTCGGATAGTTCCTCCAGGGCCAATGCGGCTGTCTTATTTTCAGTGCGGAGTGCTATGTCCGGGTCACTAGCGAGAGTGATGATTCCATTGGGCCCGGGCATTTTGAGCTTCATGTACCCGTAATGGGGTATAGCTTGAAAAATTTTGATTGCCTCTCGCCCCAATAGAGAGTGATATCCGCTGCTGAACGGGGCCACTTGGAACATGACCTCCTCCGACCTGTAATTATCCGGCGTGCCGAACACCACATCCAGTGTGATTTTTCCTGTACAGCATGCTTCTCGACTGGGGATTATTCCTCTAAAGGTTGTGCTGCTTCGCCCAATGCGGCTCCAGTCTATTTCCATTTTTCGGAGGGTTTCCTCGTAAATGAGGTTCAGTCCGCTACCACCGTCCATGAGTACCTTGGTAAGGCGAAAGCCGTCCACTATTGGACTGAGGACCAATGCGGCTGGTACTCGGGTTGTTCGGAATTTAGGTTCGTCACTAGCATTAAAGGTAATAGCCGTGTCACTCCATGGGTTTATTGTTGCTACTGGTAGACTTCCGCAAGGCTGCGGAGAGTTCGTTTCCGCATATTATTTGAGGCGAAAGTCTCGAAGACTATTAATACCGTACTGGTGTCCTTGGATTGGTACTCTGGAGTTAAAAGCTCTTCGCAACTTTTGGCCACCTGCCGTAGTATCCAACATGCTCTAAGGCTATGAGTTGGAGTGGCACCCTCTGTACTATGAATTTTGCAGGGTCCATTGAGCCATCCCTCCAGTACGTTTCCATGCCTGTAAAGGGTTTTTGCTTTTTGGTATTTAACCTGGGTGCCTGGCGATGATGCACCCTTTTATTTCGGACTGGGATTGTATTCAGGGCCGGACTGTGCCAAAAATTGATTTTGGTTTTACAGGCGCTTTCCATTGCACAGTTCTTTTGTACTATGGACGCCATGTCAGCGAAGCGTGTAATTTCACGATGACTTATGGTGTTGAGGATTCCCTTGTCCGTGCAATTATTGCAGAAGAATGAAATTGCGTCCTCCTCACGGCAATCCTTTATCTTGTTTATGACCAGGAGGAATCTGGCCCAGTAATGGTGTACTATTTCTGCGGGCTCTTGCCGGATTTGGGATGGATCGCTTATGTTTGGGTGGGCAGGTGGAACTAAATTCGGACCCCCGTCCACTTTGAAACTCATGGGCCAAATAGTTTCCGAATTCGGAAGCTTGGGTTCTTGGATGCTGTCCAATGAATCTGGCCCGCTACCTGACTTTAGGTTCAGGGCTTGAGTGACGTCCTCCTCTCCGCGGGAATCCGGC
This sequence comes from Triticum timopheevii, assembly GCA_963921465.1. Lineage (NCBI taxonomy): Eukaryota > Viridiplantae > Streptophyta > Magnoliopsida > Poales > Poaceae > Triticum > Triticum timopheevii. The sequence continues at coordinate 491,260,819 of OY997274.1, read as the reverse complement.
ATGGAGGGATCAGGAATCCGGACATAGCTAGTCCTTAAGATAGAAGAAGGGTTGCCACATTGTTCCTCTACCACAGCAACGTGGTGGGTAACCTGGGGAGAATTAATCTCTCTCAGATCGGGTTTAGGCCCAATCTGATCATAGTCTGTAGTGACTCCCAGGGCGGCGATGCGATCCAAGAGCTCGTTTAAGGAAGAGAGCTCCATCAGATCTAACTGCTCGGCGAGTTCCGAGCTAACGTGAAGATTGCTTTCGATGACCCGAGAAGTCATCGTCGGCGTGGCGGCCGGACAGGCGGTCATAAGCAAACCGCATAGCAGGAGAGTTTGGCCGATAGCCAAAGCTTCTTTTGCCGCAATGCCATCTTTAAAGATGGGACGAGGCATCCTTCCTGATGGCGACGGCACAGAGGAACTCTCAATGAAAGCACCAATGTCGGTGTCAAAACCGGCGAATCTCGGGTAGGGGGTCCCGAACTATGCGTCTAGGCGGATGGTAACAGGAGACAAGGGACACGGTGTTTTTACCCAGGTTCGGGCCCTCTCGATGGAGGTAAAACCCTACTCCTGCTTGATTGATATTGATGATATGGGTAGTACAAGAGTAGATCTACCACGAGATCAGAGAGGCTAAACCCAAGAAGCTAGCCTATGGTATGATTGTTGTTCGTCCGACGGACTAAAACCCTCCGGTTTATATAAGCACCGAAGAGGGTTAGGGTTACACAGAGTCGGTTACAATGATAGGAGATCTGCATATCCGTATCGCCATGCTTGCCTTCCACGCCAAGGAAAGTCCCATCCGGACACAGGACAGAGTCTTCAATCTTGTATCTTCATCGTCCAGGAGTCCGGACGAAGATGATAGTTCGGCTATCCGAACACCCCCTAGTCCGGGACTCCCTCACTTGGTATCAGAGCAGGTCTGGCTATAGGACACCTTAGTCAGCGCGAGCGGTAGAAACCTGTAGTTTAAAGTCCGGCTTGTTTATTGCATTTGGTTGCTGCATTTGGTTGTTGCATGGCATGCATATAGCCTTAGTATTTGTTGCTAACGGTTTATCGGGTGAGTGTAGCTGGCATCGGTTCGGATCCACTATAGCTCAGCCTCTGCATTTCTCCTGCTTCCCTTTTTCTTTGGTGTTTGGTGTCATTTCTGTCCCAGCAGAGTCATGCCAAGTGATCTTGACACTGTTTGCAAAAATGGTGCTCAGGTATCGCGCCGATGTCTTTCTTTAAGCCCAACCTATCGTTTCGGTGATGGACATGCTTCTATCCCGAATCGCTCTTTCACTTTGTCATGTTGGCAACCCTTAATGATTTTAGTTATCAAGAAAGGGCAATGTCAGCAGCCTCAGTTTTTCACCGCTATCCTATTTCTTGGATGAGTACGTCGTCCGCTTGATAATAATGTGGTTGCGACCCTCGTGTCCCACTACATGATTACCGAGTGCGTCCTCGCCTCCGAGCTAGTCCAGGTTGCTACCTGGCTAAGCTAGCACTTGGTGTAGCTGTTTGCACCAATTCTTCCACACATTTATTCATCCTTGTGCACATCGCCATAGCATGCTAGATCATAGAACCGGAGATCCCGCGAGATTTGTGTGCTTAAGTAGGCATGCATATTGTGTGACTACTAGTAATATGTGACATTGCTTGTGTGTGAATTGATTGTTGTTGTGTGCTTTTGTTTGGTTGAGTTTTCTTTTGCTTCTTTCTTTTTGGGCCCCGGTGTTACATTATTTTCCCCTATAAAGAGTTGTTCATCCATTGACACCGGACTCGAACAAGTAATAAGGATTTCAAATATTTGGAAGAAGCTCAGCTAAACATTTTGGTCTACCCAGTCAACTGCATTATAGCATTAATATCCGCTCAGAATACCAATGGTGTATTGGATTGATTATTAGCATCAAGTCCCCATCAGTACCAAATCCTCACAGCAGTTATGGTCCAGCCAGCAGAAAGACAAGTCAGTTGCAAGATAAACGGTATGGATCATATACAAAGTTTTGGCTCAACAATGCATGATGCTTGAAATATGTTATCATCTGAAATAAAGTCAAAATGTGATATGCTCAAGGAAGACAGTCAAACCATTTTTCTCATGCAAATAATCAGCCTCAGAATATTATGGGCGTGTATATGGATTTCAGTCTGCATATCAGTATGAACCTTTAGATGTAAGGAACTCAGTATTCTTCCACACGCTATCGAAAGAAATTTATGACGCAAGGCTCCTCAATTTTCCTCAGCATGATATGTGAACAATTTCCAGCCCATGATACCCGGTCTTTCTTAGCAAGATACCTTGGTAAAAGCTTCTAACAGACGGAAATAGATTTTTCTCAACAAGCAAACCTGAGGAGAAACTTCTCAAGTACGAAACTCAGGCTTCTCCAGCACAATACTCAGGACTAGCTTCGTGTGTAAGCTATAGAGCCTTCTTCTGCACGATACCCAGATAAAAGATCTGAGCAGAAGTTAACAAGTCTTCCCTAGCAAGCTACTCAGATGGCTTCTCTCATAAGCCATTCAGTCCGCGTCAGTATCATGCTATTACAACATCCTTAGAGATTATCTGACGAGTTGCCAATATATGGCAGTATCGCTCAAGAATCAGACTCGCAACATTTTAGTCAGATGCACAAATCAGTAAAGGCATAGGTCTTCTTCAGAAATCAAGTATTCGGTTACATATCTTTCCACATATATGGTGAGAATGTATCCCCGGACATGCAAGTTACTCGGATAGCTTTTGACTCATGACATCTTGCCTTCTTCAGTACACACCGCATGTCATATTCATCATTGCTACAAGAGATGACACAGTGAGTTGGCAGTATATGACAGTGCAGTTCAAGGACTAGACTTGCAATAATTTTGTCAGAGGTACAATTCAGTCAAAACATATGCCTACCGCCAGGATCGAGTGTTCGGTTGCATACGATTCTTATATATGGTGAGCATGCATCCCCAGTCATATCAGTCACTCATACAAGATGCATCAAGGATCCAGCAGATATACTTAAGGAAAGTAAGGATCCCACAACCTAACGAGTCAGGCAAAGGAAGATAAGTAGAGATACATCTCATGAATTGCAAGGACCGACAAGATCTGGAGATGACATCACAGAATCAACAGTCTTGACAATGGTCATCAAGGTCATTATTCCCGCAAATGACAAGGAGAAGTCATAAAACCTTGTCACCTTCTGGTATGATTGGTCCCAATAACAAGCTCCGTACAGCTACAAACCCCGAGTATATGTCATATATGTGCGGACCCAGGTCAGAAAATGTCGGTGTACAAAAGTAGGGGCTCTGCTTTTGACCCCTTTACTTGTGCACGGGCAGTCAGAGCCTCCCGCCACGGCCACGCATAGACACGGCAAGAATGGGAAGCCAGAGAGGAGCCGAAGCCACAAAACGAACGAAGCAACAACAAGGACCAAGGCCATGAAGATCAGATGGGTGAAGCAGGTTTTCCCGGCAAGGACCCTTGCCGGGGCGGCCTCAGCGGCCCCGGCAAGACCCTTGCCGGGGCAGCTCGGCCGCGCCAACCGAGTGAGCCACCCTTGAGCCCACCGACGCTTGGCAAACACGTCGGGACAAGGCTTGGGAAGCACCTCTGTGGTGGCATGCAGATCTTTGTGAAGACATAGAATGCTCGAGATCAAGTAAGGATAGGAAGGCAACCATCCTCACCGAAGGAACCCACAAGACCCCCGGCAAGATCCTTGCCAGGGACGCCAGTGCGCCACGGCAGGACCCTTGCCAGGCCACCCGGCAAGACCCTTGCCGAGCCACCGGACAAGGCCCTCGCCAAGCGCACCAGCAGGGCCGCTGCCAGGCCCGCGCCATCTAAGTCTTCACCGCCGTTCGCATACAGCTGACGACCCAACCAGCTGGGCAAGCACCTACGTGGCAGCATGCGATCATTCGTGGAGGCTCCACCACCGTGCCACCTCAGCTGCCTGCCTGCATACATGGCACCGCATGCATCGCTCGCCAGGGCGCGTGTCGAAGCGAGGGGGAGAGGCGACGGATAGGATGGGCCCCACCCCCGTCCCCGATAAAGTAGAGGGACACCTAAGCCTTGCATTTAATGCGCCTTGTCCTGTAATACGAGGATAAGCTCGTGCTACTGTATCACTTTCCACCCCCTGTGTGCCACTGTGGCACTCCCTTTCGCCTATAAAAGGAGGCCCATGGCGCATAGAGAAAGGATTCCGCTATTTCGAACCACACAGCACCCAGAGCTAGTTCGAGAGCTCAAGAACACTAATACATCCACCAAAGCAGGATCGTAGGGTTTTACGCATCGTTGCGGCCCAAACCTGGGTAAATCCCCCTTGTGTTGTCTGTTAGTCCCGCTCTTCTCACGATCCCCGCGCCCTGCAACCGTAGAAGGGATTCCAGAGATCCCATATGTGTCATTTCCCACCGACATCTTTAGTGCGCTAGGCAGGGGAGCGCTATTGTGAGAATCTGGTCTAGCAGTTGGCCTAGCTGTTCTTCATCGCCATGGCTCCTAAGAAGAAGGCGACCACGGCGATCGGATCATCCGGGACCAAGTTGCCGGCACCGGTGCGGACTAGTAGCGGGCCAGTCATGGAGAGAACCCGTGGCATGGCCCGCGAACATCCACATCACCCTTGCGGTTCAGGCCTGGCAAGTGGCGCCATTCGCGCGCCAGGCGACGAGCCACTGGTCGCGGGCTACAGAGACGGAGTCGGGCCCCCCGCAGGCGGCGCGGGGCCCCTCACGGGTGCCACCGTCCTGCCAGGCGGCAGCACGGCGACCTCCAAGACGCCAACACCGGCGCCCACGGCGCGCTCCTCTCAGGTTGTGCGTGATGAGCAGCTTCTCCCTGCCAGTGACCCTGCGTGCCGCCCTAGGAAGAGTCCTGTGCGCCCATCACATGAAGAGGAGGGCCAGCGTGCGCGCCGAGGTGCTGATGGAGGTGGCGAACGGCTGCGGAGCCGTGACGCAGCTCCTTCTAACATGGTTAGGAGTCGAGGCGCATCGCGGTCCACCTAGATTTCGCTGCCACCCACGCCAGCGGAAGCCCTAGCGCGCGCACAGCTGCTCCTCGATTTTCCTCCCGCCGCGGAGAAGCTTGGCGAATGGAGGGCCACCGTCCAAAGCCTCGTCGGCATCGCCAACAATGATGGGCTACGGACGGTGGAACCCGTCGGCCATCGCTCCGCCGGGCTGCCACGTGCTAGCGGAGGCCACGCCGGAGGCGATGCAGCCATGGTGTATTCCCCGCCTCCATCCCAGCCGCCCCGAGCGTCGGCCCGTCACGGCGATGCTCGTGATGATATATCCATCTCATCGTCCGACCCACGAACCAACCGCGATCAGCGCCAGGTCCTCTGGGAGCGAGCTCACGAGGACGCTCGAACTATGATCGAGCGCCGACGTGACGCGCGCCACCAGTCGGACAGGTTGGCAGGGCCCGCTACAGACCACCCAGCGCCGGGAGGCTACGGTGGCCTACCTTACGAGGTGGGTTGTCCGGCTTTCACCCGTGAGCTACGACAGTTCCAGTGGCCCTCCCACCGTACGTTCAAACCCGACGTTGGCGAGAAGTACACCAGCAAGACTCACCCGTCAGAGTCCTCGGCATCTACACCATCGCAATGCAAGCTGCTGGGGCCCGCGATGATAAGGTGCTTGCCAACAACTTCCCATTGGCACTCAAGCGTAATGTTATGTCATGGTTGATGCACTTGCCGGTGGATTCCATATCTTCTTGGGCGGATCTGTGCCTTGAGTTTGTTGGCACCTTTACCGGAGGTCACCAAGCTCATGGCCAGGCGAGTGATTTGCACATCATCCCCCAGAAGGAAGGAGAAAACCTGCGCAAGTACACCCAAAGATTCAGCCGGGTGCAGTATAACATCCCCGATGTTCATCCTGCCGCCGTGATCAGTGCATTCCATCAGAACATGCACAATCGCAAGAAGCGTGAAGAACTGGCGATGAACAAGGTTATGGATGTGGCCGAGCTCTATGTTCTGGCCGATCAGTGCGCTCGTGCCGAGGAGGGAAGGAAGTACCCCGGTGAAGATGCCGGTGCGGAAACCGAATCCATTGGCGATACCACCACCCCGGCAAAGAAGGGCCAATGCCGTAATAGGAAGCGCAAGGGCAAGGCCGTGCTTGCCGTTGAGGGATCCAACGACACCAGTACCACCAAGAAGACCAAGGCGAGCGACCCTGGGAAGGAGGTTGCCGGGTGTGACACTTGCCGGGCCTTGGCGTCTGCCGACAAACCAGGAGGCTCCGACAAGCAATACTGCAAGATCCACCGCACCAAGGGCCACGATCTCCAAAATTGTCGACAGGTAGAGATGCTCGCCGAGAAGCAGAAAGCCGAGTATGAGCGGCGGGACAAGGATAAAGGCCCAGATGGTGCCAAAGGATCCGGCAAGAAACATGGCGGCCAAGGAGGCCACCGCGGCAAGGATAATCAGCAAGAGAGGCCCGCCTGGGGCCACGAGAAGAACCAAGAAGATGATGATCATGATGAGGACGACGAGTCCGGCAACCATGAGTTTTAGAAAGCCACATAGGCCATGTGCGTCGATGGTGGCGCCTCGCTGCATACATCTCACCGCTAACTCAAGCAGTGGGCGCGCGAGGTCACAGCGGTGGAACCATCGTTTGATGCACGGAAGCCGCTGAAATGGTCCGGCACGCCCATCATCTTTGACACCGAGGACCACCCTGACCGCACCACTGCAGTTGGGTGCTTGCCGTTGTTGGTTTCACCAACAATCCGCAACCTCAGGGTGACAAAGATGTTGGTTGACGGTGGGGCCGGCCTGAACTTGATCTCACCCGTTGTGGTCAGAAGGCTGCAGATCCCTGATGGAGACCTCGAGGAGACGGGTACGTTCCAAGGGGTCAACCCGGGGAGGAGTCAGCCAAAGGGAAAGATCACACTGCCCATGACATTCAGAGGCGAGCTGAACCATAGGACGGAGAGGATTGTTTTTGATGTAGCCGAGATCCCCTTGCCTTACAACGGGATCCTCGGCTGCCCGGCGCTAGCCAAGTTCATGGCGGCTTCCCACTATGCCTACAACATGCTAAAGATGCCTGGGCCAATGAACATCATCACCGTCCCCTATGACAAGAAAGATGCACTGATCTGTGCTGACCAACTCTACCGGGAAGCAGTTGCAGCAGCTGCCGCTAAGGCACCTGCTCAGACCGGCGAGACCCCTCACACCCACTCCGGCAAGCGCACCTCTTTGGGGTGTTGCGATTCCGTTGAGAACGTGCCAGAGAGTTCCGCCGGCAAGAGCAAGAAGTCCAGGGCTACACTACCAGAGACCAAGAAGGTGCCCGTCAAGGAGGACGACATGGGAGGAGCTTTTACCATAAGCTCCACCCTTGATGGCAAATAGGAAAGCTAGCTCGTCACCTTCCTGCGGGCGAATGTCGGTGTGTTTGCATGACAAGCCTCTGACATCCCCGTCATTCCCAGGGAGGTGATTGAGCACCACCTTGATGTCTGTCCTCATGCGCGGCCCGTCAAGCAGAAGGTCAGGAAGCAAGCTCTGGAGAGGCAGGAGTTCATCACAGAGGAAATCAGAAAGCTAGAGGCGGCAGGCTTGGTGAGGGGAGTACTCCATCCGACGTGGTTGGCTAAACCGGTAGTGGTGCGCAAGGCAAATGGGAAATGGAGGCTGTGTATTGACTACACAGACATCAATAAGGCCTGTCCAAAGGACCCTTTCCCATTGCCGCGCATCAACCAGATTGTTGACTCCACGGCTGGGTGTGACCTCTTATCGTTCCTCGACGCCTACTTAGGATATCACCAGATCTTCATGACATAGGAAGACGAGGAAAAGACAGCATTCATCACCCCATGTGGTACGTACTGCTTTTTACGAATGCCTTTCGGGTTGAAGAGTGCTGGCTCAACCTTTGCAAGGGCGGTCCAAATTGGTTTTGAGCTCCAGCTACATAGAAATATGGAAGCTTATATGGATGACATAGTGGTCAAAACCAAGGACAGAGCAACCCTTGTGCAAGATCTGGAGGAAACATTCAGGAACCTGCGTAAGATCAACCTCAAATTGAACCCTGAGAAGTGTGTCTTTGGCGTCCCGTCCGGCAAGCTTCTCGGGTTCTTTGTGTCCCAACGCGGGATTGAAGCAAACCCAGATAAGATCAAGGCCATCGAGCAGATTGAGGCACCCAAGCGGATCAAGGACGTGTGTTGGCTCACTGGCTGCATTGCTGCCATCAGCCGGTTCATCTCCAAGTCCGCGGAGCGTGCCCTTCCTTTATTCAAGATCATGAAGAAGGCAGGGCCAATGGAGTGGACCCCAGAAGCCGAGGCAGCGCTGTAGGATTTAAAGAAATACCTCTCTTCTACCCTAGTGCCGGTTGCGCCCAAACCACACGAACCATTGCTGCTCTATCTAGTGGCAACGAACCAGGTGGTTAGCGCCGCACTAGTGGCGCAGAGAGAGGCCGGCGAAAATGCAGCGACAACTGCAGAGCCAACAGATGGCGGACCGAAACCCTCTCCAGCAAGGCTCGATCCCGGCGAGATTGAGTCCCCGGCAGGGGCTGGCGGCAGCACAATGGGACCCACGCAACCGGGTGAAGAGGCGCAGAAGAAGAAGATGGTGCAGCACCCAGTGTACTTCGTTAGCTCCCTCTTGCAGGGGCTAGGTCGAGGTACTCAGGTGTGCAAAAGCTTCTCTTCGGACTCCTTATGGCCTCGAGGAAGCTGCGCTACTACTTCCAAGCGCATGAGATCACGGTGGTCACCTGCCTACCATTGCAAGGGATACTACACAACCCAGATGCAACGGGGAGGATCGTGGAATGGGCCCTGGAACTGTCAAGTTTCGGTTTGAAGTTTGAAAGCACCTCGACGATTCAGAGCAGAGTCTTGGCGGAGTTTGTTGCGGAATGGACCTCGACGCCCGATGAAGAGGTACAGGAGACCACTCTCCCCGGCAAGGAAACGAGCTGCAACTGGATCATGTACTTTGATGATGCCTTCTCGCTGCAAGGCGCTGGTGCTGGTGTGCTGCTCGTCGCACCCACTGGAGAGCACCTCAAGTATGTCGTCCAGATACATTTTCCCCGGGAGATGTCAACCAACAACATCGCCGAGTACGAGGGTTTGCTTGCCGGTCTCAGGATCGCGGCAGACCTTGGAGTTAAGAAGCTCATCGTCAGGGGCGACTCACAGCTCGTTGTCAGGCAGGTCAACAAAGATTATCAAAGCCCGTTGATGGAAGCCTACGTAGATGAGGTGAGGAAACTAGAGGAGCAATTTGACGGTATACAAGCAGAACATGTCCCTCGGGCGGAGAACGACATTGCCAACTACCTGTCAAAGCGCGCTGCCCTCAAGCTACCTGTGGAACCAGGTACCTTCGTGCTTCAGTTAACCCAACCATCCGTTGAGCCGTTGACTGGGCAGAGCAAGCGGAGGAAGCTAGGCCCCAGCAAGTACTTCCCCACCAAGCTCCCCGGAGCCGCTGGCGAAGATATTGCCGTGGATGCCGATCCTGCCGCGGGGCAACCAACTCCGGCAGGACCTCAGGTCATGGCCGTGGAGGCGACCACTCCCGCGGCAGAAGATATGCCTTTGGTCCTTGCCGTAGAGCCTCAGGCTCCGGCATGGGCTCAGCACACCGTCCGTTTCCTTCAAAAAGGAGAGCTTCCTGAGGAGTAGGAAGAGGCAGAAAAAGTAGCCCGCCGGTCTGCTCTGTACCAATTCGTTGATAACGTGTTGTACAGAAGAAGACCGAATGGGGTGAAATTGATGTGCATCTCCCGGGAGGAAGGGCTAAAGCTGTTGGTAGAGATACATGGAGGCGTATGTGGCTCCCACATAGGGTCGAGGGCCCTTGCCGGCAAGGCCTTCCGGCAAGGTTTCTTCTGGCCCACCGCCCTCCAGGATGCAATGGCACTAGTGACCAAGTGTGAAGCGTGCCAGTTCCATTCAAAGAAGCTTCGTCAACCAGCTCAAGCCCTTCAAACTATCCCTCTCTCCTGGCCCTTCTCGGTTTGGGGGCTCGACATACTAGGCCCTTTCCCCCGTGCTGTCGGAGGCTTTAAGTACCTGTCCGTTGCAATCGACAAGTTCACAAAGTGGCCAGAGGTGGAAGTAGTGAGGAAGGTGACAGCGCAGTCAACCATCAAGTTGTTCAAGGGGCTAGTGTGCCACTTCGGGGTGCCCAACAAGATCATCACCGACAACGACACACAGTTCACAAGCCATGCCTTCATGCAATATGTTGAAGATCTCGGCAGAAGGGTCTGTTTCGCTTCCGTGGCACACCCACGGAGCAACGCCAAGCGGAAAGAGCAAATGCCGAAGTCCTGTGAGGCTTAAGTATGAAGACTTTTGACAGGCTGTGCAAGAGTGGAAGGCGCTGGATTGATGAGTTGCCGGTGGTTCTTTGGTCGATCAGAATGACGCCAAATCGAGCCACCGGCCAGACACCCTTTGCCCTGGTTTACGGGGCAGAAGCAGTTCTCCCCACGGAACTCATATACGGGTCACCTCGAGTGCTCGCTTATGATGAGCTTGAGCAAGAGCAGTTGCGCCAAGATGACGCGATGCTCCTTGAGGAAGATCGTCTCCGGGCGGCTGTGAGAGCAGCACGCTACCAGCAAGCCTTGCGCCGCTACCATAGCCGCAAGGTTCATGCCCGGAGCCTTGAGGAAGGCGACCTTGCTCTTCGGTGCATTCAGTCGGCCAAGAATTCCAACAAGTTGACGCCAAAGTGGGAAGGCCCTTATCAGGTAACACGAGTCACCAGGCCCGGCGCAGTCCGGCTGGAGACCGAAGACGCCATTCCAGTGAGCAACTCCTGGAACATCGAGCACCTTCGCAAGTTTTACCCATAAGGCGCGGCTGCCGGGCCTCCCGGCAAGCCACCCTTTTGTACAAGCCTTGCCGGCAAGGCATGTAACCCTTGGTACAAAGCCAGGTGCAGACCTTGAGCATAAATAAACGAAGCGCTGGCGCCCTAAGTTATAGCATGCATGCTAGGTTGAGTCTCTTCCTTGGTTAGGGTTTTTAGTGCTTAGCTGCGGCTAACCCCTAGCTTAGAGGTTGAGTGCGCGTCTCTCTGTTCCTCTCTATCTTTCTTTGGTTCGCAGGGCACGTAAGTATTCTTGCTGAGCTGTTTTGGAAGAAAAGGAACAGACCGGTGCCCAGGCCCCGGCAAGGCAGAGTTGCCAGGGGCTGCAAGAACAAGGATCTATCCGCGGCAAGCCAAAATCGTCGGGGGCTGCAGATCCAGATAAGTCCTTTATCCTCTATCATGCATTTCTTTATGGACTGGGATACGTGAAACCCTGTTCTATCTCTAAGCTACCGTGCTCCCTCTTTTCGGCACCCAAGGATTATCTCCTGGGTCCGGATCTGGTCATAGTCGCGGCAGCAAAGAAGGGGAACAAGGGGCCTAAGCCCACCTCATCCCTGCCTCCGCCGAGAGCATGAGAAAGGTTGATCGAGGTGGGGAGACAACAAGGCCTGTTGTCGGGCAGAAAAAACGTTTGTCTTAAGGATGACAAGGGTTCACCCCTTGCCGTGGGTTCCTCCCGCGAACGAAAAATCCCGGCAAACATCCCTTTTTCATTAAAAAAATATCCCGTACAGGTACCGTTCATACGAAATGAAAAACATGAACAAGGGGATTACAAGTTCTAAATCTAATAAAGGCCCGAAGGCTTACAAGACTGAAAAGATATAAGATGCCCGTAATCCCTTTCATGTCCCTCTCCTCAGGAAATGGAACAAGAAAGCAGAAGGGCAAAAGGGGCGCCTAGGCGAGCTACGAGTGGCAGAAGACACCAAGAGAACATCTCGGTGGCCGTCCAAGGGCTGGGTGGTGATGGCGGCGCTGGAGGCATCGCTCGAAGACGAGGCGGCAGGACGCCAACACGCGACGAAGGCGTCGGTTCCCGCGTACTCCGACTTGATGGCCTTGCCGCTCGTCCTCTTCCTCTTCTGCAGCCTCCCTACGCCAGCCGCCCAGGGAGACGACCCCAAGAAGTTCAAGGAGCCGGCGACACGGATGATGGGGTCGCTGGTGCCACTCGAAGCGGCGCCCGACACCTAGTCGGACCCGTCATCCTGCCGCCCGCTACCCTCGTCGTCGCTGCCGTTGTCTTCCTCGCCACTCTTGCTTGAGGAGGAATCTTCATCGTCGAAGGAGCTCTCTACGCAGCACCTCACGCAGGTCCCGAAATGCCCGAAGATATTGACGGAGAGGAGGCCGCCCTCCATTAGTTTGAAATGGAGAGCGAGCCCATCCGTCAGGCTGTGGAGGCGAGCGAAGGTCTTCCACCATCGGTGAAGGTACATGACGTGAGGAGCGGGGAACTCGACATTGACCCATGTGTACTATTCCCACAACCCCTCATGTGCAGCCGCAGCGCCTGCGGCGGATCCAGCTCCATCTCCTGCGCAAACGGGGTCGGGAGGCGAAGGCGACGGCGCGGCGGATGGCGCAGCCTGACAAAGAATTCGCAGCGGTTGTCCCTAGCGTGGCCCTCCATCGGAGGGAGGGCTGCTGGAGGGGGCGAGGCGGATCTGTCGCCCCTTCCTCCTCTCCCTCGAGCACCACAGCGACCTTGACCTCGCCCCCTCCCCCTTCCCCTAGCGACTAGCTCCGCCGCTACGAGCTCTTGGGGAGGAGTGATGCACTGTCTGGCCGAGACCCTCGCCGCCACTGATGACACGTCGCCGCGCCCCTCTCCATGGCGGAAGAAGAAAGGAAGCAGGGATGCGAAGAGGCAGATGGTGAAAGGTTGAGAGGCACCGTCCCTCCCGCACCCCTCTTTATAAAGGGGCGGGGGCGAGGCTCGACCGCCCCATCTCGGCCAATCCAGCCTCTTGAAGTGATAGCGAGCGGGGCCGTCGACCGCCCTCCCCGCTCCATTGAAGGCGCGTGGGAATCGACCCGCACGCGCGCGACTACCCATGACCCCTGCGCCTGTCCTTCGCTCTGCATGCAGTGAACGTGGCTCAAGGGGCGGGCGCAATGGGGCGCGTGGAACGATGGTTCCCGAGCAAGGGCAGTAAACGGGAGGCGGCCCTGCGGTCTCAAGGAGACACGCAAGCCGCCTCTTTACTGTCCACTACAAGATGACGCCAGCATACCCACGTCATGCACGCGCACGACCCCCACGTCACGCATTCAATGCGGGTCGTAGGGAAGCGCATCGGACGGAACAATGGCTGTAGTAAAAATCTGCCCCAACTGCCCGCGCACTGTTCTGGGCCTGGCCCAACAACATGATGCGCTTATGTATGGCCTAGGCCCGCGGGCTCCTGTCGGTGTACAAAAGTAGGGGCTTTACTTTTGACCCCTTTACTTGTGCACAGGCAGTCAGAGCCTCCCGCCACGGCCACGCACAGACACGGCAAGAATGGGAAGCCGGAGAGGAGCCGAAGCCACAAAACGAACGAAGCAACAACAAGGACCAAGGCCACAAAGATCGGATGGGCGAAGCAGGTTTTCCCGACAAGGACCCTTGCCGGGACGGCCTCAGCGGCCCCGGCAAGACCCTTGCCGGGGCAGCTCCCCCGCGCCAACCGAGTGAGCCACCCTTGATCCCACCGATGCTTGGCAAACGCGTCGGGACAAGGCTCGGGAGGCACATCTGTGGTGGCATGCAGATCTTTGTGAAGACATAGAATGCTCGAGATCAAGTAAGGATAGGAAGGCAACCATCCTCACTGAAGGAACCCACAAGACCCCCGGCAAGATCCTTGCCGGGGACGCCAGTGCGCCACGGCAGGACCCTTGCCGGGCCACCCGGGAAGATCCTTGTCGAGCCACCCGACAAGGCCCTCGCCAAGTGCACCGGCAGGGCCCCTGCCAGGCCCGCGCCAGCTAAGTCTTCACCGCTATTTGCATACAGCTGCCGACCCAACCAGCTGGGCAGGCACCTGCGTGGCAGCATGCAATCCTTCATGGAGGCTCCACCACCGCGCCACCTCAGCTGCCTGCCTGCTTACATGGCACCGCATGCATCGCTGGCAGGGCGCGTGTCGAAGTGAGGGGGAGCGGCGATGGACGAGAAGGGCCCCGCCCCCGTCCCCGATAAAGTAGAGGGACACCTAAGCCTTGCATTTAATGCGCCTTGTCATGTAATACGGGGATAAGCTTGTGCTACTGTATCACTTTCCACCTCGTGTGTTCCACTATGGCAGCCCCTTTCGCCTATAAAAGGAGGCCCATGGTGCACAGAGAAAGGATTCGGCTCTTTCGAACCCCACATCACCCAGAGCTAGTTCGAGAGCTCAAGAACACTAATACATCCACCAAAGCAGGATCGTAGGGATTTACGCATCGTTGCGGCCCGAACCTAGGTAAATCCCCCTTATGTTGTCTGTTAGTCCCGCTCTTCTCACGATCCCCGCGCCCTGCAACCGTAGAAGGGATTCCAGTGATCCCATAGGTGTCGTTTCCCACCGACAGAAAACAAGCACAAGGAATAATGTCAAAAATATTGCACTAAGCACATCCATGGTCATACGAAGAATCAAGGACATGTGTGGCCAAGTTATTTCAGTAAGGTATCATGACCATTAAAGGGTGAGACTGACAGCAAAGGTATTATGATTTTTGCATGACCACCAGGGTCCGGATACCCAAGTAAGTAGGAGGCTATATTTCCATATGGATCCACAAAGGCATACTCTCCGCGGCTTACTCCGTATTACAAGGATTTTCATATCCCGCTGACCCGCTTGACATGGTTAGTGTGGAATATCCAAGTCTGTTCTGTCAGATCCAAAATTCCTTTGCAACCTCAGCGGCAGTGTTAAAGCATATCACAGCCTATTACCACAGATGAGTATATCGACCACATGAGAAAAATCAAAAGCCGAACAATCAACTCAGACCCGGTATACTCATCGACGGAATCAAGTACACGGTCAGCTTATCAGGAAAAGCATTTGTCCGTCAGCCCCCTGTCGGTCCAATCTCAAGATGTAAATATTTGAGGTATGACATAGTTATAATTCCATACACCATTATATTGCTGACGACAGAGAGGAGTCAAATCTCTGGTATATGCCACATGCTCGAGCCAAAGGAATAAATCAAAACAAATCAGTGCCACCAATGAACAGTCAAATCCCATCAAGAGAATGTCCATGATTCTCAGCATTTATTGAAACCAGAAGGCCTACATTTATTTGAAGCAACCCCATGACAGAAGTAAAAAGGTTTTCATGACAAAAGAAAATTTTATGCTCATATCCATGGGATATCATCGCAGATATGAGAGAATCAACGTCAGCAAAAGGATTTGGTATATGAGCAAAGACCCGTTAGAATTTGGGGAAAGGTGAAGCAAACCACCCCACAACAAGGTAAGTGGATGTCATGAAATTCTTGGGGGAAACAATAAATAAAGGAACAAGGATACCCGAGTTGGAAATGTTGTCCTCAAGTCATACTTGTTCCCTGAGCAATCAAATCTCAAGGACGAGATTTCTTTAAGGGGGTAAGAGTTGTAACAGCCTTGATGTGGGCCCTTTTCTTTTTCTTTTGATTTATTTGGGTTTTGCTCTGTTTTTGTTTTTGGAGTGGTTCTGTGGCCTTGCCACCTGGTAAATCATCCTGATCCCCCCTCCCCAGTGGCTCATCATTCTCAAAACCTTGCCAAGATCATGTCACTTCACTCCTTGACCAAACCCTAAAATTCTTTTCTAGGGAAAATTCCTTTTTCATAAAAGGAATAACCCTATCTGCCCTAGGTTGTGAAGCAACCTATATTTCTGGCCATCCAAAAATTCCCAAATAATTCTCATAATTCCTTTGGGTCATATGTTGCTCAAATATGGCCACACTTTCCTTTCCTAGCACAAGAATAATTCCCTAATAATTATTCTTCATTTCTGCCCTAAATGGCACTTTGTGAAGGAAGTGTCATTTATATTTTCCTAGTGGCTCCCTAGCTTTTTGGGCATGCTTATATATCCAAATAATTGCATCATGCACAAGTTCAACTTTATTTGCCTAGCCAATATTCCTTAGGGCTGTCAGACATAAGGCTTTGTGAAGGAAGTACTAGCCAGGAGTATCCAAATGAGTTGAACTTTTGCACACTCCTTCATGTGCTCATATTAAGCCCCTCCACCCATTTGCAGCCCCATCCAATCGTGTATGTGAGCACAGGAACAAATCTTTGATTTTGGCAATATTTTCAGGTTGTGAAGCAAGTGTATTTTATATTGCTTCCAAAATTCTGATAAACCAGATCCTTCTCCTACCAATAAAACATCAGTCCATCCAATTTGTCATCATTTCATTGAGCCATTTGATCACCAAATTTATTCCAAGTTTCTGGACAAAAATGTTGTTTGTGAAGAAAGTGTCATTTTGGCTTGTCCATTTGGCATGATCTCTTTACAACATCTTTACATGTCCATATCATGAGGATTTTCCAAGTTGCATCCCATTCCATAACTTCATGTGAGTGCATCATCCAAATCAAGTTTTTGGACCAAAAATGCAGTTGCAAAGCAAACCTATTATTTATTGGTCCATTTCTTCTATAAACCTCCAGGATTGTAGTTCTTCCTTAGTTAAACCTCCCAGAAAACTCCATTATCTCCAATCAAGTTCCTGTTGATCACTAGTGCACGGCCAAGTTTGCTACAGTAAACTTTAGAGCTTGATTCCAACCCAACCACAGTGCCTCGGGTCAAGCCAATGGAACACAAAATCCTCCACCCTGGAAGGACTAGCTCCTAGACATGGTTTGCTATCCCCTACAGCCCTCCCCGCGCCATGTCGTTGGTGACCGCGCAGTTGGCATGCACATTCACGCGCTCTGTGCGCTGCGGCATGTCCAGAGCATTGTTTGTGCTTTGGCACCTCTTCCCCTCGACGTCTTAGAGCTCATGATCATGTCCCTTGGCTTCACCTCGTCGTTGCCGTTCCCCTGGACCCCTCTACCCCTTCGGCAGCTTCCTCACTGACGCAAACCGCCGCGTGCCCATGGACGTACAGTAACATTTTGGCTCGGTTCATCGCCATCGTCTTCCTCCCTGTGCTCCATTGGCCTCCTCTTCCCCGTGAGCTCCCCCCTGTGCATCCTCCATCGCCTAACCCCGAGCTCATGCACGCGCACAAGCGTTCGCAGTGTCGGACACGTATCCACGACGACGACAGCTCGGCCATCCCCTCCCGCGCCTATTTAAGATCTCCCCGAGCCCTCCGAGCGCTCCAGCAGTCCTCTCTCAGTCCCAGTAGCGCCCCCGTCCATTCAAACAAGCTCGAGGATGCCTCGAGCCCTCCTCTGGCCGCCATGGCCGCCACCATTCGCCGCTCGAATTCGCCCGGGCCCAAGCTCTTCCCCTCCTTCAGCCACCACTAGAGGCATCCACCACCACCGCAGAGCCTTCCCCGCCCTCCTCCTTTTCCTCTGGTGGCCTCTCGCCATGATCCCCATCTCCGGCCGAAGCCTCAGTCCAACGCGGCCGTAGGTGCGCGCGGGCCAGCCTTACTCGGGGTCTGTGCTACCTCTGGCTAGTTGCGGCCCGACGCGCTGAGCTCGCCGGTATGCCGGCCGTCAAGAATGGTGGCCGGAGCTGCCCGCGGTTGCCGTCGGTCGCCGGCTCTGCCTCGGCCAGGCACGGGCGCGAGCGAGGAGAAGAGGAGACGACACCCCTCCCCTCTAGCTGGCCGGTGGACCCCACGGTCCTACCTGGCTGTGGCTCAAGCCGCGGCCCCGTCCTGCTGACTGGATTAAGTGGAGGCGGAAACCCGTGAGTGCGTTTGCGCTTTCAGAAAACGTCTTCTCCTTCTCCTTCAGACAGAGTACGCTTCCCTTTCCTGAAAGCGTATTTTGGGTTTGTTTCAGCAAGGAATGTGTTTTCCCTAAAAGCGAAGGCGTTTCTTTAAAGTACGCTTTCTGTTTTCTGTCCAGGCCCAGTTTGTTCAGATTTTTCTAACACATAGGTCCCTGGCCGAAAAACTAGTGTATCTTTTCACCCGTAACTCCAAATCAGGTGATTCCAAAGCCCACATCTTCGTTTCGTCGAACCAGTTCTGTTGGTCACACTTTCACCATGTGTTAACATTCTGAAAATGACCATTTTTCCCTGCCCTTATTCAGCCCCCTCTGAGAGAGAACGTTTTCCAGCGATTCTTTCCGCGAGTTTCTCGCACTTTCTCCCGGTGATTTCTTCCACCCCAGGCAAGCCACACCCTCCATTTGCATCACTGTAATGCAGTGACATGATTTAAATAATTTGAACTTTTTTAAAATATTGCTTTAGCTACATGACTTTGTGCATGGCATTTTCTCGAAGTATTATTTTGATCTTGCTGTTGCCATGCTATTGTTTGGATTACTAGGAGTTATGTTTGCAGTTGATGAGTATCATGTTTCCATTGGAGTATTAGTGGTTGATATTATGATTGTTTTCATGATGATATCTGTTATTATATTTTGGAGTATTACTTTGGATGTCACGTTGCCTTTGGATTATTAGTGGTTAGTATGATTATTTTCATGATGCTAGTTGATGTTCTGTTAGTGTTGCTTGGAGTATTAATTTCGGAGATCATGTTTACATGTGTATCTTAGATGGATAGCTTTGTTCTTGTTATTGGAGTAGTAGGATTATTGTTTTCGGATTCATCATGATAGAAGTGTTATGCTATCCTCAAAGTATTTTAATATGATGATGGTATGCTTTAGGTTATTTGTTGGATATTGCTATGACATGAATTACAGTTTGATAGTCGATATCAGAGTATCAGTGATCACAGATATGTTTTGGGGGATAAATTCCGTAATTAATTTGGTCAGGTGCCACTGAAACGGGCTTTTTCCAGTGCAACCACATTTGCCTTTTAAGGGGAAGGCCCTGATGGGTCTGTTGTCATGCCTCACGTCGGTGCCTCCAACTAGGGAAGGTTATGGGCGCGCGCTACCCTGATCAGGTAGGCGGACAAAGCCTTGTGGACCTGTTGTTGTTGTGTACCCGGGTGGTCCCCGCTTGGGACAATTTTTGTTTTGCCACGACGGTGGTAGTTGCCTTTGGTAGGCGGGGTCACCCAGGACTGAATCCAATAAAGGGTGTTGGTTGGAGTGGCCGAGAGAGTGTCATGGCAGTAGATCGGTTTTGTCGGAACGCCGTTGGTCCACCCGAGTGGGAGTGCGAGACCATGGGTTCTGTGGTGTGGGTAAAGTGCGCTACCTCTGCGGAGTGTGTGTGTGTTTAATCTACCGATATTTGCATCCTCGGTCATGGGCACAAGTTCGTACTAGGTCGCACCGTTTGATCAACACGCACATGACGGAATGACTTATAGATGATTTATATGATATATGTGAGTAGTAACAGTTTTGCAGGATGTTGATGATGATGTTGAGATGATCTTGAGGATGATCATTTAGTTTGTGATGTGGTCACAAGGTGACCATGTGGATATTGTGGTCACGAGGTGATCACGCGGATATTTTGATCACGAGGTGATCATGCGGACCACAAGGTGGTCGAGATGGCATTTGCTTGGTCAGTTAGCCAAGAGTGAGATTGTTGTTGGGAATGAGATGTTGGTTTATCAGTATTGTAGTAGGTTCATATCATGCTTAGTAGTTGCTTTCGTATCATGATAGCTGTTAATTAACTTGCTTAATGCTATGTTGTTGTCTTGCCTTGATGTTTTTGGTTGTTGTGAGCTTGCAAGTACATTCAATGTACTGACCTGGCGTGTCATGCCAGATTGCAGGTGATGTCGTGATTGCTTGATTGCTTGTCGTGGTTTCCGTTCGTGCGAGCTAGATCGTGTCCCAGCCGGAGTCCCTTTGGAGTGGAGTTCACCACCTTCGTCATTGTTCCGCTGCTAGAAGATTTCCGCAGCTACGAGTTGTTCTGCCGCTAGCATAGAACAAGTGTAGTATCGTAGGCGTAGTGTTGCCGTGCTGATGTGAACCTTTGTAACATCAGACCCGTGTAATTATCCTTTGTAATAAAAGCTGGTTTGTTCTATGTCATGCAGTGTCGTATTCCAGAAGACTTCATCTGGATCTCTGGGATGGAATACGGGGCGTTCTGGTTTCTCTGAGCTGGGTGCCACACATCTCCTCCTCGGTGCTCAAGCAGGTCAACCGCATCATTCGATAGTTCCTTTGGCATTGTAGGAAGGACACCCAAGTGGGCATGGCCCCGTCAACTGGCAATAAGAAGGTTGCGTAGTAGACATCAAGCTCTTTTCTGGCGCCGTTGCCCGGGAGGTGAGTGCTTGAAGGTATATCTTTAGATCTTGCAATCGAATCTTTTAGTTTCTTGTTTTATCACCAGTTTAGTCTATAAAAGAAAACTAAAAAAAATGGAATTGAGGTTGACTCATATGCTTCATCTTTTTAATATATTTCATGAAAATAAGGATTCCGATAATTGTGCTCAAGTGCTAGAAGAAGAATGCATTAAAATGTTTGGCATAAAATCTTTGTATGATGAGCATGATTGCAATGTTGTTAGTATGAATTCCTTGAATATCCATGATGCTAATGATATGCAAAGCCACAAGCTTGGGGATGTTATGTTTCATGAATATCATATTTTTAGTCCCCCAAGTTTTGATGAGGAAATTTATTATGATGAAAGCATGCCTCCTATCTATGATGATTATATCGATGAAAGTGGGTTTGGAAGAGTGTCAACTTTAGGAAGTAATGACCCACTATTTTGGAGGGTGTTGAATCTTATTATAATGATAAAAGTGGATTTGGAGAGGTCATGACTTTATTTAGTGATGAATCCACTATTTCGGAAGAGGTTCCAATTGATTATGAGAACAAAGTTGCTACCTATGATGATTATTGTGATGAAATGTATGCTACAAAGGATAATGATAACCATGAAAATTGTCATCATCATTTTAATTTTCAATTGGATATAGCTCACATGATAGTTATTTTGTTGAGTTTTCTCCCAGTACTATTCATGAGAAGAAATTTGCTTATGTGGAGAGTAATAAAATTACTATGCTTGTAGATCATGAAAATAATGCTTCATGTGATGGTTATATTGTTGAATTCATTCATTATGCTACTGAAAATTATTATGAGGGAGGAATATATGCTTGTAGGAATTGCAATAATATCAAGTTTCCTCTCTATGTGTTAAAAGTTTTGAAGTTATGCTTGTTTTGTCTTCCTATGCTAGTTGATTCTTGTTCTCATAAATTGTTTGCTCACAAAATTCCTATGCATAGGAAATGGGTTAGACTTAAATGTGATTGCCACATATGTTTCATGATGCTCTCTTTGCGTTTCAATTCTTAACTTTTATGTGAGCATCATTGAAATCATCATGCCTAGCTAAAAAGGCATTAAAGAAAAGCGCTTGTTGGGAGACAACCCAACATTTATACCTACTGTTTTTGTGTGGTCACATGATTTTGTGCAAATTAATCATATTTTGTAGCTTTTCTTTCAATAAAGTGCTAAGTAATGCATTTGGGGTAGTGTGGATGATAGTTGACTTGATTCTATGCAAAAACAGAAACTTTTGCGCTCAGCCCAGGAAATTAGAAAATTCACTGGAACGTGATTTTGATATGAATTTTTTACACAAGATTGGTATACAAATTTTGAAGATTTTCCTAATTTTTCAGAATTTTTGGAGTTACAGAAGTATGGAAAGTTTCCAGATTATTTCAGACTGTTCAGTTTTTGATAGATTCTATTTTCATTGTGTTGTTTGCTTATTTTGATGAATCTATGAGTAGTATCGGAGGGTATGAACCATGGAAACGGTGGAATGCAGTATATATAACACCAATATGAATTTAGAATGAGTTCAGAACAATACCTAAGTGGTGATTTGCTTTCTTATACTAACGGATCTCATAAGATTTTCTGTTGAGCTTTGTGTTGTGAAGTTTTCATGTTTTGGGTAAAGATTCGATGGACTATGGAATAAGGAGTGGAAAGAGCCTAAGCTTGGGTATGCACAAGGCACCCCAAGGTAATATTCAAGGACAACCAAGCCACTAAGCTTGGGGATGCCCCGAATGGCATCCCCTCTTTCGTCTTCGTCTATCGGTAACTTTACTTGGAGCTATATTTTTATTCACCACATGATCTGTGTTCTTCTTGGAGAATCATTTTTATTTTGTTTAGATTTTCTTACTGTTATTCAGATACATGTTTTCTATCTTTTAGTTCAATAAAAAGTCAAGTATAGCCTTTACCATGCTTATTTTACAAGTCTATACGTTGGTGTTTCGAAAACAGAAAGCTTGTTGTTATGTTTTGAATATTGGTGAATAGTTAGAACATGATAAAATCTTGAAATTTCTATAGAATGATTAACAATAAATTTTCTACAGTGTGGTAATTTTTTAGAATTTTTGGAGTTAGGTAAGTATGATTCTTCTTGCATTCTTTACAGACTGTCCTGTTTAGACAGATTGCTGTTATGTTTGCATTGTTTGCATATGTTTGCTTGTTTAATGATTATATTTGAGGATAGAAGTGTTAAATATGAAGAGGCATTTAGTAGCCAATATCAAATAATAATTTTAGTGATTTTCTACAGTATAGAATGATAAGGTTATTGTGTTGATTTATTCTAACTTATCTCACGAGTTATTGTTGAGTTTTGTGTGGATGCAGTTTTTAAGATTTAGGGGAACTATGATATAAAAGGAATTAAGGAGACAGAAAAGCTCAAGCTTGGGGATGCCCAAGGCATCCCTAATTAATATTTCAAGAAGTCTCAAGCATCTAAGCTTGGAGATGCGCCGGTTGGCATCCCACCTCTCTTCTTCAACAACTATCGGTCAGTTTCAGTTGAGCCTAAGTTTTTGCTTATTCACATGATATGTGTTATTATTGCAATGTCATTTTATTTTGTTTTGCTTGCTGCTTGAATAAAATATTAAGATCTGAAATTCTTAAATGTTACTGAGTCTTCACATAGTCACATAATTGTTCGACTACTCATTGATCTTCACTTTTATCTTGTGGAGTAGTTTTTCGTTTGCTCTAGTGCTTCACTTATATCTTTTTAGAGCACGACAGTGGTTTTATTTTGAAGAAATTGATGAGATATCATGCTTAACTTATATTATTTTGAGAGTCTTAAACAGCATGGTGATTTGCTTTGGTTATGAATTTATTCCTAATATGATGGGCATCCTAGAGGGATATAATAAAAACTTTCATATAAAGTGCATTGAACACTATGAGAAGTTTGATTCCTTATGATTGTTTTGAGATATGAGGATGGTGATATTAGAGTCGTGCTAGTGGAGTAATTGTGAATTTGAGAAATACTTGTGTTGAGGTTTGTGATTCCCGTAGCATGCATGTATGGTGAACCGTTATGTGACGAAGTTGGAGCATGAGGTATTTATTGATTGTCTTCCTTATGAGTGGCGGTCGTGGACGAGCGATGGTCTTTTCCTACCAATCTATCCCCATAGGAGCATGCGTGTAGTACATTGTTTCAATGACTAATAGATTTTGGCAATAAGTATGTGAGTTTTTTATGACTAATGTTGAGTCCATGGATTATAGACACTCTCACCCTTCCACCATTGCTAGCCTCTCTAGTACCGTGAAACTTTCGCCGGTACCATACACCCACCATATACCTTCCTCAAAACAGCCACCATACCTACCTATTAAGGCATTTCCATAGCCATTCCGAGATATAATGCCATGCAACTGTCCACTGTTCCGTTTATCATGGCACACTTCATCATTGTCATATTGCTTTGCATGATCATGTAGTTGGCATCGCATTTGTGGCAAAGCCACCTTTCATAATTCTTTCATACATGTCACTTTTGATTCATTGCACATCTTGGTACACCGCCGGAGGCATTCACATAGAGTCATATTTTGTTCTAAGCATTGACTTGTAATTTTTCGAGTTCTAAGTAAATAGAAGTGTGATCATCATCATTATTAGAGCATTGTCCCATGTGAGGAAATAAAAAAATATAAAAAGAGGCCAAAGAAGCCAAGGAAAAAAGGAGAAAAATAAAAAGGAAAAAAGAAGAAATAAAGAAAGAAAAAAAAAAGAAAAAAATGAGAGAAAAAGAGAGAAGGGGCAATGTTACTATCCTTTTTCCACACTTGTGATTCAAAGTAGCACCATGATCTTCATGATAGAGAGTCTCTTATTTTGTCGCTTTCATATACTAGTGGGAATTTTTCATTATAGAACTTGGCTTGTATATTCCAATGATGGGCTTCCTCAAATGCCCTAGGTCTTCATGAGCAAGCAAGTTGGAAGCACACCCACTTAGTTTCTTTTTGAGCTTTCATACACTTATAGCTCTAGTGCATCCGTTGCATGGCAATCCCTACTCACTCACATCAATATCTATTGATGGGCATCTCCATAGCCTATTGATACACCTAGTTTATGTGAGACTATCTCCCTCTTTTTGTCTTCTCCACAACCACCATATTCTCTTCCACCTAGTTTATGACTAATGTTGTGTCCATGGGTCACGCTGATGTATTGCTTGAAAGTTGAAAATGTTTGAGAACATCAATGTATGAAAAAATTGCTTGGCTTGTCATCGGGGTTGTGCATGATTTGACTATTTTGTGTGATGAAGATAGAGCATAGCCAAACTATATGATTTTCTAGGGATAAGCTTTCTTTGGCCATGTTATTTTGAGAAGACATAATTGCCTTGTTAGTATGCTTGAAGTATTATTGTTTTTATGTCAATATTAAACTTTGGTTTTGAATCTTTCGGATTGAACATTCATGCCACAATAAATAAAATTACATGGATAAATATGTTAGGTAGCATTTCACATAAAAAATTCTGTTTTTATCATTTGCCTACTCGAGGACGAGCGGGAATTAAGCTTGGGGATGCTTGATACGTCTCCAACGTATCTATAATTTTTTATTGTTCCATGCTATTATATTATCCATATTGGATGTTTTATATGCAGTTATATGCTATTTTATATGATTTTTGGGACTAACCTATTAACCTAGAGCCCAGAGCCAGTTTATGTTTTTTCCTTGTTTTTGAGTTTTACAAAAAGGAATACCAAACGGAGTCCAATTGGCCTGAAAATTTACGGAGATTATTTTTGGACCAGAAGAAGCCCATAGAGCATCAGAGATGGACCAGAGGAGTCCCGAGGCCACCACGAGGGTGGAGGGCGAGCCCTACCACCTGGGCGCGCCCCCTACCTCGTGACTGCCTTGTGGACCCCCCTGACTTGTTCCTGATGCCAACACCTCTTATAACCTCCAGATTAGAACCAAGATCGGGGAGTTCCGCTGTCGAAGCCTCTATAGCCAGCAAAAACCAATCGGGACCCTGTTCTGGCACCCTACCGGAGGGGGGAATCATCACTAGTGGCCATCTTCATCATCCTGGCGGTCTCCATGACGAGGAGGGAGTAGTTTGCCCTCGGGGCTGAGGGTATGTACCAGTAGCTATGTGTTTGATCTCTCTCTCTCTCTCTCTCTCGTGTTCTTGATTTGGCACGATCTTGATGTACCGCAAGCTTTGCCATTATAGTTGAATCTTATGATGTTTCTCCCCCTCTACCTTCTTGTAATGGATTGAGTTTTCCCTTTGAAGTTATCTTATCGGATTCAGTCTTTAAGGATTTGAAAACACTTGATGTATGTCTTGCATGTTCTTATCTGTGGTGACAATGGGATATTCACGTGATCCACTTGATGTATGTTTTGGTGATGAACTTGCGGGTTCAGTGACCTTGTGAACTTATGCATAGGGGTTGGCACACATTTTCGTCTTGACTCTCAAGTAGAAACTTTAGGACACTCTATGAAGTTCTTGGTGTTGGTTTGAATAGATGAATCTGAGATTGTGTGATGCATATCGTATAATCAAACCCGCGAATACTTGTGGTAACATTGGAGTACCTAGGTGACATTAGGGTTTTGGTTGATGTGTGTCTTAAGGTGTTATTTTAGTACAAACTCTAGGGCTGTTTGTGACACTTATAGGAATAGCCCAATAGATCGATCAAAAATAATAACTTTGAGGTGATTTCGTACCCTACAATAATCTCTTCGTTTGTTCTCCGCTATTAGTGACTTTGGAGTGACTCTTTGTTGCATGTTGTGGGATTGTTATATGATGCAATTATGTTATCATTGTTGAGAGAACTTGCACTAGTAAAAGTATGAACCCTAGGCCTTGTTTCGAAGTATTGCAATACCGTTCTTGCCCACTTTTGTTACTTGGTACCTTGCTGTTTTTATATTTTCAGATTACAAAAACCTATATCTACCATCCATATTGCACTTGTATCACCATCTCTTCGCCGAACTAGTACACATATACAATTTACCATTGTATTGGGTGTGTTGGGGACACAAGAGACTCTTTGTTATTTGGTTGCAGGGTTGTTTGAGAGAGACCATCTTCATCCTACGCCTCCCATGGATTGATAAACCTTAGGTCATCCACTTGAGGGAAATTTGCTACTGTCCTACAAACCTCTGCACTTATAGGCCCAACAATGTCTACAATAAGAAGGTTGCGTAGTAGATGTCGTGGTTCTAAGTCTAACAGTAGAATGGGGGGTAGGTATGGAGAGGCAAGATCCTAGCTATGGAGCAGTTGTACAGACAAGGGATTTACGAGTTCAGGCCCTTCTCGGAGGAAGTAACAGCCCTACGTCTCAGAGCCCGGAGGTGGTCGACTGGATTATGCGTGTGTAGGTTATAGGGGTGCGAACCCTTTACACTGAGGAGGGGGGTGGCTTATATAGTGTCCGCCAGACCCCTCCGGCCCTTAGTTATGCAGGGTTTAAAGTACATAAAAGGTTTGACGTTACTGGAAACGCCCTATATAAAGTGTCATCAATGCCATAAAGACTACTTAATTACAGACCGTTTGGATGCAGAGTGGCTCTTGATCTCCTGGTGGTCGAGTGAGTCTTCATGGTCGAGTCCTTCAAGTCCGTCGAGTGAAGTCTCTCTTGGTCGACTGGAAGGCAGCTTCTTCTGAGGATGTCCTTGGGAAGGGTACTTAGGACAGGTCTGTGACCCTACCCTAGGTACATGACTTCATCATTAGCCCCCGAATGGATCGAGGTTTGAGTGAGGAAGGAGTTGATAATCTTTCCAACCTGTTTTTCGTGTTCTGAACATGTCTCATCTTGGACCAATAATAATTTTCTTTTTGACGATGGTAGCAACTTTTCTTTCAGTCGCCTTGATCCATTCCTTTCTTCTGTCGAGTGAACTTTTGAACCTAGTAAACTTCCGAGCGACGCATCGCAAGAAATCTACCGTCTAAGAGATTGATCTGCTGTTAGCGGATTTTGTGGGATCCGAATTTTGGGAAGCGCGCGAAGCGGGGTGGACCGCGGTGCTCGGATGGGATAAGGCGTAGACGCCTCGATTTCTGCGCTGCCTTTTTCGCCACGTATCACGCGTGCGTGACTATTTCGGGATGTGACAGGATCGCCCGGGCCTACTTGTCAGCCACTCGGAAGCGTCCTTATATAAGGCGCCGGGCGAGGGTTTTTGAACAGTGCTCCCTCATTCCCCCCGCTGCCCTCTTCATCTCCGCCCGCCGTGCCTGCTCTCACCTCCGCCCATCCACTCCTCGCGTGCTTCGCCGGCAACAATGGTGAAGGAGAAGACGGCGGCCTTAGAGCGCGCGAAGAAGGCGACGATGACGGGGAAAGCGAAGGGAAGGGCGTCCAGTCAGGGCGGATCCTCGTCAAGGTCCCGCCTGCCGCAAGGTTGGGTCCAAGGGGATTGGATCTGCTCGACCATCACCGAGGCGGATCTCAATGACCTGGCCAATGAGGGTCTGATCTCCCATGGGTCAGCAAGGCTTCCGGGGACCGAGTGGCAACCGCAGCCGCAGGAGGGTGAGTGCATTCTCCTAGCTACTCATGTAGACCGTGGGTTCTCTCTGCCGCCGAGTGTTTTCTTCCGAGGGTTTCTGAACTTCTTTGGGGCGCAACTCCACCATTTCACTCCGAACTCCATTGCCTATCTTGCCGCTTTTGTGTCCATGTGCGAGAACTTCCTGGGTTGTCGACCACACTGCGGTCTCTTTAAGCACATATTCACCTGTCACTCATAGACAGTGAAAAAGGCGAGTCCGGATGATGAGAGGACTAAGGTTATTCAGATGTGCGGGGGTCTTGGGATTCAGATGAGGAGTAAGAGTACTTTTTCGGCCATGACTCTTCCTGAATCGGTCAGAGGGTGGCAGTCGACCTGGTTCTACTGCCAAGACGAGTCGACGCCGGGGCAGTCGACTGGTCTCCCTCCGTTCTCCATGGACCGAGTGAACAAACCCTCTTCTCTGAAGGTGCTTCCTGAAGAGAAAGCTCAAGTAAAAATGCTGATGGAGCGCGTAGTCCAGCTCGTTCGGGACAGAGTGATGGGTATGGACCTTCTGGAGGTCTTCCTTAGACGGCGCATCCAACCGCTTCAGTCCCGAGGTCACCCGATGTGGCTGTACTGTGGAACCGAAGATACCACTCGGGTCCAGCCAGAAGCAGTCGACGACGCCACATTGGAGAGGTGGATGACCGCAATCATAGGGAATAAGGACAACCCTCGAGGGGCTAGGAGGATCCCACCACTCGACCATACCTACACACCGGACACGGTATGCCCACTCATCCTCAATTGTAATCTTCCTTTATTCATTCTGCTTTGCTGCAAATTGGTCGATTGACCTTTGTTTTGTTTTGTTGTCGGTCAGGCCACCACTGAGTTATACTCGATGCCCAATGGAGCGCAGACGCCGACTGAGGAGGAGGAAGGAAGTGGGGGCGAAAGCCCGGAGGAGTGGGATTCGGATGCTGATGATGATGATGAAGGTGATGACTCTGGTGAAGAAGAAGAGGAGGAGGAGGAGGAGGAAGTTGCACCTCCTCGCTCGGAAAGATGCTCGAAGCTTGTTCATGATCCCGCGACCGAGCGTGGTAAGGGAGTCGCGACCGTCACGCAGCTGACCAAGTGCCCTCGGACAACTTATCCGGTGGCGACTGAGAAAGCTCCGAAGCAATCTCGAGTGGCGCCGTCGAGGCCGGCGAAGGTCTTGCCGAAGATGAAGATGGTGATCCCCACTATCTCAGGGTAATGGTGTAACTTGAGTTTGCCTGTTCCACATGAACTTATTCTTGGTCGACTCATGAACTAATCGACTGACTTCTGGAACTGCAGTGCTGCTACTTCTGATACTTCGGCCAGGGCTGAGGATCACGAGATGGAAGATGCTGTTACTTCAAAACCTGGTATGACTCTTGTAGTTCCATCTTCAGTCGATTGGATTCTTTTCTCTTATTTTGATTCTTTCTGCAGCTCCCTCTAACGTCGTTATTGACCTTCCTGACGACGACGAAGAGGAACCACTGAGGCAGAGGAGGAACAGGAAAGCGTCTGCTGGCAAGGCGACTCAGGACGAGCCAGCAATCGAGACACTGGTCGTGGAGGGAGACAACGCCACTCGGCCTACCGTATCCTTTGCAGTGCCGTTGACGAGTGCTCGCCCCTCGTCGTCGAGTGCTGCACAGCCTTCACTTTTCTCGACCCACCACGTCCCAGAGGACCAAGCCAGTGCTGCGAAAGAAGCAATACGCCAGGCGGGGGTCATGATGGAGCAAGTGAAGGCCATCCGAGAAGCCAGCCAGGCAGCCTACGACGCCAGTTCAGCTCTTTAGAGTAATGTTCAGGTCAGTCAGTCACTGCCTATTCTGTTAGGATATGATATATGAAAACTCTTCTTTCTGAAATTCCTCGTGTTTGTCCTACACCCACTAGGTGTGTCGATTGAAATTCCGGGTTAGTGGGGGCACGCTGAGTGCACCCACTGGGTGTAGTCCCCAAGGCTATGGTGGACTGCTGGCAATCGACCATAGTCTTTATGTCTTAAGTTCTTCCTTTACTCGACTAGGTCGAATATATTCGTAGACCAGTGGGGGCACGCTGAGTGCACCCACTGGGTGTAGTCCCCGAGACTGTGGTCGACTGCTGGCAGTCGACTACAGTCTGAAGAACACCTCCCGTTTTTTTTTGGTCGACTGGTCGGCTGTAACTGATAGAACTAGTGGGGGCACGCTGAGTGCACCCACTGGGTGTAGTCCCCGAGACTATGGTCGAATGTTTGTATTCGGCCGTAGTCTTAGAAACGCTATGATTTTTCCTTAGTCACTCGGAAGTGAATTGTCTTTGACATCTGTCGATTGGTTTTTCGTAGAAATCCTGCGACCTTGCGGCTCGTTATACTGAGTTGGAGAACAAACACATTCAGCTCGAGCTTGATCTGAAACTGGCCCAGGAGAACTTAGCGAAGGCGAAGGAGGAAGCAAAAGGTATGTTTGGTGAGACCCTCGATGACTGTCTTTGCCTCTCGTCCGTTTCCGCGTCTGATCTCACTGTAACTTTGCAGACAAGGTGAGGGATGCCCTGAAGAAGAAAGACCTTGACTTGGCTGAGATGCAGAAAGCGGCTTTAGAGAAGACCAAGCTCGCAGATGAGAAGCTGGCTTCAGTCACCAAGCTTGAAGAAGAAAACACCAATCTGAAAGCTGCTCTTGATGCTTCCAACAAGGAGGTCAGTCGACTGAAAAGTGATAAAATTGCCCTGAGTGACAAGGCCAGTGAGTTGGTGGGAAAGAAGAACGATCTGGAGGCTTATCTGAGTGGACTCGCCAAGAAGCTATTCCTCATGCTTGAAGGTAATCTTTTGTATCAAACATGCATTTTAACTGTGATCTTTCCATCTGACTGTTGTCTTGACTCGGTGGTTGCGCTTGCAGAATTTTGCCAGAACTTTGAAGAGGAGACTGGTCGACTGGAAATAAACCTGGATCCCATCAACTCTCCTGTGAAGGATGAAGTCGCCATGAATGTGCTCTGGCTCGAATCTCGTGTTGCTGCCGTTGTCGATTATCTCGCAAGGCTGAAGGTCGCAACTTCCCGCATCGACACAACGCTCTGGCCAAGGGAGACACTCTAGAATGACCTCGAGTCTTTGATGACTCGACTGAACAAGGTCCCAAGTCGAGTGCAGGAGTGGAAGAAGTCTTCCGCCAGGTGTGGTGCAGACATTGCTCTATCTCTGGCCCGCATTCACTGCAAGGATGCATGAGAGGACAAGCTGGCGGCCCTTAGGGTGGCTAACACCAAGAAGCACGATTTCCGATCTTTCATGGAGACCTTCATCGCCGCTGCCACTCGGATTGCAGATGGAATCGACCTGGATGAGTTTGTTGCACCTTCCAGCCCTCCACAGGAGGGGTAAAAAACTTCTGAGCTTGATACTTTAAATTTGCCTCGGTATGCCGAGTGTTTTTTGTAACCGTCAAACCTTAACAGGCTTAGCGCCTGAGCACTTTTGGTTCCGTTAGGTGTTATCCGAACTTGGATTCGACGTTGAATATGTTTGCATTTGGTTTGAGGTGTCTTTTGCAGGCTAAAGCGAGGTGCTTATTGCAATCGACTTGTTCCCCAATACACTTAGGCGAGCACTGGGCTGCAGCTAAGCCCCCGAGTGAGAGGTCTGCTCTCCACTGGGTAGGATTTTCAAAAACTTAGGCGAGCGCTGGGCTACAGCTAAGCCTCCGAGTGGGAGGTCTGCTCTCCGCTCGGTAGGATTTTCAAAAACTTAGGCGAGCACAGGGCTGCAGCTAAACCTCCGAGTGGGAGGTCTGCTCTCCACTCGGTAGGATTTTCAAAAACTTAGGCGAGCGCTGGGCTGCAGCTAAGCCTCCGAGTGGGAGGTCTGCTCTCCACTCCGTAGGATTTTCAAAAACTTAGGCGAGCACGGGGCTGCAGCTAAACCTCCGAGTGGGAGGTCTGCTCTCCACTTGGTAGGATTTTCAAAAACTTAGGCGAGCACTGGGCTGCAGCTAAGCCTCCGAGTGGGAGGTCTCCTCTCCACTCGGTAGGATTTTCAGAAACTTAGGCGAGCACTGGGCTGCAGCTAAACCTCCGAGTGGGAGGTCTGCTCTCCACTCGGTAGGATTTTTACGGCGTCCCTCTGAAGGATAAGGCGTTAATCGACCTTGTCTTTCTTATGGAGAGCACATTATACTTGTGGCGTAGCTCGGAAGGAGAGGGTGGCAGTCGACCTGCACCTCATCCCCCTTGCGAAGCACGTGTTGTACTTGTGGCGTAGCTTGGAGGAAGAGGGTAGCAGTTGACTTGCACCTCGTCCTCCTTGCAGAGCGCACGTTGTACTTGTGGCGTAGCTCGGAGGAAGAGGGTAGCAGTCGACCTGCACCTCATCCTCCTTGCGGAGCGCACGTTGTACTTGTCGCGTAGCTCGGAGGAAGAGGGTAGCAGTCGACCTGCGCCTCGTCCTCCTTGCGGAGCGCACGTTGTATTTGAACTTAGGCGAGTGCTTAGACTGCAACTAAGCCCCCGAGTGAGAGGCTGGCTCGTCACTCGGTAGGATTGGATTGAAACTTAGGCGAGTACTTGGACTGCAGCTAAGCCCCCGAGTGGGAGGCTGGCTCACCACTCGGTAGGATTTTATTAAAACTTAGGCGAGTACTTGGACTGCAGCTAAGCCCCCGAGTGGGAGGCTGGCTCACCACTCGGTAGGATTTTATTGAAACTTAGGCGAAACGGATTCGCAGCTAAGCCCCCGAGTGGGAGGCTGGCTCACCACTCGGTAGGATTTTTTTACAAACTTAGGCGAAGCGGATTCGCAGCTAAGCCACCCACTGAGGGGAAATTTTATTGAACAAATAAAAGTGACAACAATCATTGGGGAAATTATGACACTATTATCTTGTGAAACATGAACTACAAGAGTACTTTTATTACAACTCATCCAAGTGAATACTTAGGTGTAAAAGGGGCAGAGTAGCTCCGCATTCCAAGCTCGGGGCTCGTCGATGTTGTGCTCGACGTTGTAAAGACGGTACGCGCCGTTATGGAGAACCTTGGTGACGATGAAGGGACCTTCCCAAGAAGGAGCAAGCTTGTGTGGTTTCTGCTGATCCACTCGGAGAACCAAATCTCCTTCCTGGAAGGCTCGACTCTTCATGTTTTTGGCGTGGAAGCGACACAAATCTTGTTGGTAAATGGTCGATCGGATCAGAGCCATCTCCCTTTCTTCCTCTAAAAGGTCGACTGCATCCTGCCGTGCGTGTTCTGCCTTAGCTTCGGTGTAGAGCTCGACCCGAGGAGCATTATGGAGCAGGTCACTCGGCAAGACTGCTTCAGCTCCGTAGACCAAGAAGAATGGAGTTCTTCCAGTCGACCGGTTAGGCGTGATCCTTAGCCCCCAAAGCACTAGAGGAAGTTCGTCGACCCATGCTCCAGCCGCATGCTTGAGATCATGCATCAGTCGGGGTTTCAACCCTTTGAGAATCAAGCCATTGGCCCGCTCTGCTTGTCCATTCGACTGAGGATGGGCGACTGAAGCATAGTCGACTCGTGCGCCCTGAGATGTGCAGAACGCCCTGAATTCCTCCGAATCGAAGTTTGACCCATTGCCAGTGATGATGCTGTGCGGGACTCCATATCTCAATATCAATTCTCTGATGAAGCTGACAACAGTACCGGCGTCAAGGTTCTTGATGGGTTTAGCCTCGATCCACTTGGTGAACTTGTCGACTGCTACCAGCACATGTGTGAAACCACTTCGGCCTGTTCTCAAGGGCCCAACCATATCCAATCCCCATACTACGAAGGGCCAGACGAGTGGTATGGTTTTCAGAGCTGATGCAGGCTTGTGTGACATGTTGGAGTAAAATTGACATCCCTCACACTTGTCGACTATCTCCTTTGCCATTTCATTCGCTCTTGGCCAGTAAAATCCGGCTTGGTATGCTTTGGCCACGATGGTCCGAGAGGACGCATGATGGCCACAGGTCCCCGAGTGGATGTCATCAAGGATTATCCGACCTTCTTCTGGCGTTATGCACTTCTGACCAACTCCAGTCGCGCTCTCCCTGTACAGCTGCCCCTTGATCACAGTAAAGGCTTTGGATCGGCGGACGATCTGTCGAGCCTCTTCCTCGTCCTCCGGGAGCTCTTTCCTCAAGATATACGCGATATATGGTACCGTCCAATCGGGAGTGATCACTAAAGCCTCCATGACCAGGTCGACCACTGCTGGAACTTCAACCTCAGTCGGATCTGTGACACTCTTGGGCAGCAGAGCTTCTTCGGTAAAAGGATCTTCTTTGACCGATGGAGTATGGATATGCTCCAAGAACACATCACTAGGAATGGCTTCTCTCTTGGAACCTATCTTTGCCAAGTCATCAGCCGCTTGATTTTTCAGTCGGGGTATATGATGGAGCTCTAACCCTTCGAATTTCTTTTCAAGCTTCCTCACTGCATTGCAGTATCCAGTCATGGCTGGGCTTCTAACGTCCCACTCCTTCATCACCTGATTGACCACCAAATCTGAGTCGCCATAAACCATAAGGCGACGGACGCTGAGTGAAATGGCCATGTGCAACCCATATAAGAGTGCCTCGTATTCTGCTTCATTGTTGGAAGAATCAAAGTGAATCTGGAGCACATATCTGAGCTTATCTCCTCTGGGGGAAACCAAAACTACCCCAGCTCCGGAACCATTTAACATCTTAGAGCCATCAAAGAACATGGTCCAATGCTCCGAGTGAACTTGAATCGGCCGCTGTTGTTCAATCCACTCGGCAAGGAAATCTGCTATTGCTTGCGACTTAATGGCTTTCTTTGCCTCAAACTTGATATCAAGGGGAAGGAGTTCAATCGCCCATTTCGCCACTCGACCAGTTGCATCTATGTTGTGCAGAATCTCTGAAAGTGGGGCGTCGCTGATGACTGTAATGGAATGATCAGAGAAATAATGAGCAACCTTCTTTGTGGTCATGTAGATCCCATACACA
The DNA here is from genome assembly GCA_963921465.1 of Triticum timopheevii. Classification (NCBI taxonomy): domain Eukaryota; kingdom Viridiplantae; phylum Streptophyta; class Magnoliopsida; order Poales; family Poaceae; genus Triticum; species Triticum timopheevii. The sequence continues at coordinate 491,225,946 of OY997274.1, read as the reverse complement.
AGCTTCTGATAATGAGGATATCTTTTCTTCGATGGAGTCAAAACTTCAGAAAGATAATACACTGGGCGCTGAACTTTGAAGGCTTTCCCTTCTTCTTCCCGCTCGACCGTAAGCACTGTACTGACGACTTGTCCTGTGGCTGCAATATAAAGCAACAGAGGCTCTTTGCTGATTGGAACAGCAAGCACCGGCTGGGTGGAGAGCAGAGCTTTTAGCTCGGCAAATGCTGCATCAGCTTCTGGAGTCCACTCGAACTTGTCTGCCTTCTTCATAAGTGGGTAAAGAGGTAATGCCTTTTCACCGAGACGAGAGATGAATCGACTTAACGTGGCCAAACATCTAGTAAGCTTCTGGACATCGTGCACCCGCATAGGGCGTTTCATTCGGAGTATAGTGCCAATTTTTTCTGGGTTAGCATCGATTCCTCATTCGGAAACGAGAAAACCGAGTAACTTTCCACCAGGAACTCCGAATGTGCACTTTGATGGATTGAGCTTGATATCATACCTCCTGAGATTGGCAAATGTTTCAGCGAGGTCAGTCAACAGGTTGGAACCCTTTTGCGATTTGACCACAATATCATCCATGTACGCTTCGACGTTCCGACTGATTTGAGTGAGTAAACACTTCTGAATCATCCTGATGAACGTGGCTCTGGCATTCTTGAGGCCGAATGGCATGGTGACATAGCAGAAGCACCCGAATGGAGTGATGAAAGCTATTTTGATCTCATCGGGTCCATACAGACAGATCTGATGGTATACGGAATAAGCATCTAAAAAAGACAATCTCTCACATCCCGCAGTCGAGTCGACAATTTGGTCAATGCGAGGGAGAGGAAAATGATCTTTCGGGTAGGCCCGATTGATATGCTTGAAATCAATGCACATGCGAAGTGACTTGTCCTTCTTGGGGACCATGACGACATTGGCGAGCCACTCGGAGTGATATATCTCTCAGATAAACTCTGCTGCCAACAGTCGAGCCACCTCCTCGCCAATGGCCTTTCTCTTCTGGACGGCGGACCATCGAAGATGTTCTTTGACAGGTTTTGCTTTTGAGTCGACTCTAAGACGATGCTCAGCCAGCCCCCTGGGAACACCCGGCATGTCAGCAGGCTTCCATGCAAAGATGTCCCAGTTCTCACGGAGGAACTGGATGTGCGCTTCTTCCTATTTAGGGTCGAGTGTTGTGGAAATATGAGTCGGAGCTGCATTGGGGTCGGTAGGGTGAATGTGAACGGGCTTCGTCTCGCCAGATGACTGAAATGCTGATTCTGTGGCAGGCTTCTTGGCCCGCAACAAATCACTCGGATCTGCATTTTTCTTGTACTCTTCTTGCTCTACCACCGTTATCTGAGAGTCGGCAATTTTCGAGCCTTTCTGAAAGCACTCTTCTGCCTTCTTCCGATTGCCAGTGATAGTGATCACGCCCTTGGGGCCAGGCATCTTTAGTTTGAGGTACACGTAACATGGTCGAGCCATGAACCGTGCGTAAGCTGGTCGCCCCAAAATAGCGTGGTAAGCACTCTGAAAATCCACGACTTCAAATGTCAGCCTCTCTTTGCGGAAATGCATCGAGTCACCGAACACGACGTCCAGAGCTATTTGGCTGAGTGACTCAGCCTTCTTTCCAGGTATAACTCCATGAAAACTCATGTTGCTGGCGCTTAGTCTGGACATCGGAATGCCCATTCCCTTCAACGTCTCCGCGTACAATATGTTCAGTCCACTACCACCATCCATTAGCACCTTCGTCAGTCGAGTGCCTTCAACGACCGGGTCGACCACCAAAGCTTGCCTCCCAGCGGTGGCTATATGCGTCGGGTGATCGGACTGGTCGAATGTAATGGGAGTTTGAGACCATCTCAGATAGCTTGGTGTCGTCGGGGCGACCATATTTACCTCACGGTTGATAACCTTCAATCGGCTTTTGCTTTCCACATCAGCAAAGATCATCAGAGTGGAATTAACATGAGGATATCCTCCATCACTGTCCTCCTTGTCCTCAGCTTTGTCCGACTCCTTTTCCTTGTCCTTGGGCTGTTTTCCTTGGAACTGCTGGATCAAGAGCCGGCACTGGAGAGTGGTATGTTTTGGGTAGATGAAGTTACCCTCTTCGTCTTTCTTCGTGTGGATGTGACACGGCAGATCCATCACGTCATTTCCTTCTTTATATTTCACCTTCTTGGGGTTCCAAGATCCTTTGGGCTTTCCTTTGAATTTACCCCGAGTCACGGCCAGAGCCTCTCCAGGAGCTGCTGGCTCGGCCTTCCGCTTCTATTTCCGACTGGAGTTTCCTTTCTCCGACTGACTTGGCTTGTATTTGCCACTCCGGAGTCGGTCCTCCTCTTCACCATTGGCGTACTTGGTGGCAATTTCCATTATTCAACTCAGGGTCATATCTTCGGTTCGACCAAACTTCAAACTCAACTCTCTGTTCTTAACACCATCCTTGAAGGCACAGACTGCCTGATGATCAGACACGTTCTCCACCGTATGATGCAAAGTAATCCATCTCTGAATGTAATCTCTTAAAGTTTCATTCGACTTCTGCACGCAGACTTGCAGCTCTGTCAATCCAGCTGGTCGCTTGCAAGTTTCCTCGAATGTCCTAACAAACACTTGGGAAAGATCTTCCCAAGTGTAAATGCTACTAGGAGCTAACTGATTCAACCACGCCCTGGCCGAACCTTCCAGCATGAGTGGTAAATGCTTCATAGCCACTTCATCATTCCCGCCGCCAATCTGTACCGCCACTCGGTAGTCTTCAAGCCAGGTTTCAGGCTTGGACTCACCGGTGAACTTACTTACTCCAGTCGCCAACCTGAAGTTGGGGGGAATCACTGCAGCTCTGATAGCCCTGCTGAAACATTCTGGACCTGAAACATGGACTCGACTGCTAGTGGGCGCATCTCTGTCATGGCCACCTCGATGAGCTCTGTTCCGATCGACCAGACCTTGCACGATGATGGACCGCGCGTCAAAGCCTGGTTCCCTGGGGTCGACCGGAGCTCTTCGCCCAATACTGAGCTGGCGCCTTTCATCTTGCTGTCGATGGGCGTAAGACCCACCTCTTGGGGGAGGAGTGGGCACTCGACGCCTATCATCTCGATTGAATCGGTCATTGTACTGGTCACGTCGACCTTCGCGTCCCTCACGCCGCGGAGGCGATCTTGGGCTGTGAGCCTAGTGAACTGTATTCGCAGCGACGGATCGACTATGAATCCTGTTGCGTGACTGAATTTTGATCTCCTGCTGCTTGGAGCAAATCCCTGATCTGCATCAAGCCTCTGCCAGCCTCCGACTGAGAGGGCTGAATTGACTCTGCTATATGGGCAGCAGCTGCTAAATTCTGAATTGGGGTTCAATATACCTGAGTCGGTTGCGGAAAGAGTTGACGTCGACTGGAGTCGGGTGCACGCTGGAGGTTCTCCAGTCGAGTGCGTTCAGCCAAGTTGGCCAAACGTTCCTCCTCCAAGGCATGAGCCTCGGGGGTTTCTCCTGTGATGGGAGTATGCAGGGCATCCATGTTCCGGCGACGAAGATCTTCTCTCTGCAGGGAAGTGAGTGGCTCGGGCTGATATTCCTCGTGGGCCTGAGCGGGGTCGCCTCCGCCGTCTATCCTGTCGGCGTGGGGAAAACCGGGAGGACTATGAGGTCCATTGACCATCAGAACCTCAGCCGCCGGATCGCTGTTGTCGCACTCGGATGCGGTCTCTACGGAGCCAGTCGATAGATCGAACAGGCCATAGAGAGATTCGTCGGGCTCGATTGCCGCGACTTGGGTGGTGGCCGATTGGCGAGCCACTGCGTGCCTCACCCACCGCTGGAGCCTCGACCGACTAGAGCGCTTGCGCTGGCGGGAGACAGGTAGGGGCGACGACACGGGAGTTGACCGATACGGAGTCGACGGTTGCCGCAGCAAGATGCCGCGGAGACACGCCCGAAAATGCATCGCACCGCGGACGGGGAGCGCGTCGATGTCGAGTGGAGCTTCCTGGAGCCAAGCGGGGTCGTCGGCGATGAAGGTGAGCGCACCGATACGGATCTCGCGGCCCTCGACCAAAACTCCACCTGAAACCATGACGAAAGCAATCGGAACAATTGCAACTTCTCGAAAAATCGCTAAGACACCGGCCCCACGGTGGGCGCCAACTGTCGTGGTTCTAAGTCTGACAGTAGAATGGGGTGTAGGTATGGAGAGGCAAGATCCTAGCTATGGAGCAGTTGTACAGACAAGGGATTTACGAGTTCAGGCCCTTCTCGGAGGAAGTAACAGCCCTACGTCTCGGAGCCCGGAGGCAGTCGACTGGATTATGCGTGTGTAGGTTACAGGGGTGCGAACCCTTTACACTGAGGAGGGGGTCGATTATATAGTGTCCGCCAGACCCCTCCGGCCCTCAGTTATGCAGGGTTTAAAGTACATAAAAGGTTTGGCGTTACTAGAAACGCCCTATATAAAGTGTCATCAATGCCGTAAAGATTACTTAATTATAGACCGTTTGGATGCAGAGTGGCTCTTGATCTCTTGGTAGTTGAGTGAGTCTTCATGGTCGAGTCCTTCGAGTCCGTCGAGTGAAGTCTCTCTTGGTCGACTGGAAGGCAGCTTCTTCTTAGGATGTCCTTGGGAAGGGTACTTAGGACAGGTCTGTGACCCTACCCTAGGTACATGACTTCATCAGTAGACATCATGGTCGCCTCGCCGGACTTCTCGGATAGTTCCTCTCCGAGCGCTTCCCGCTCGCCGCCCGGAGGTCCTGGCTCTGCGACGGGCTCGCCAACACCATCGCCCGTCACTCCCCCCGTTCCTACGGCGGCGCCACACGACATGATTTCTCGTGCTTGTGCTGGTGTACTTTGTCCCAGCAAGCGTTATTCATCCAACGAGTATGCATGCACTGCATTAACCTCGTCACCTTCGTCGGTTCCCTCGTCAGCTTGTGGTGCTCTCTGCGACCTTCACTGGCTAGCCATGATGCAAGAGGAGTTTGATGCGTTGTAGTGCAACTGCACGTGGCAACTTGTGTCGCGGCCTCCCCATGCCAACGTCATCATCGACAAATGGGTGTTCCGCAACAAGACCCGCCCTGACAGCTCGCAGTGTCTCGTGCATGGCCCGTGCATTAGTTGGATGTCTCAAATGCATCTCTTCAAGACCATCTTGCCGAGCAGGTGTTCTGCCAGCAGCTCACCGGATTTGTCGACGCCACTCATCCGAATCACGTGTGCTTGCTCCCTCGATCCCTCTGTGGGCTCAAGCAGGCACCACACACATGGTACTAGCGCATCCCCGCCTTCCTACAGCGCCTTGGTTTTCGATCCACCCTGTAGGATCGGAAGTATGTCTAGAGGGGGTAATTAGACTACTTGACCAAATAAAAATCTAGCCTTTTCCCAATTTTAAGTCTTGGCAGATTTTAGCAACTTAACACAAGTCAAGCAATCAACCTACACATGCAATTCTAAGAGTATAGGAGCGGAAAGTAAATCATTGCATATGAACGTAAAAGGGAGGAGTTTGAAGGGAGCAAACGCAATGTAGACACGAAGATTTTTGGCGTGGTTCCGATAGGTGGTGCTATCATACATCCACATTGATGGAGACTTCAACCCATGAAGGATAACGGTTGCGCGAGTCCATGGAGGGCTCCACCCATGAAGGGTCCACGAAGAAGCAACCTTGTCTATCCCACCATGGCCATCGACCACGAAGGACTTGCCTCACTTGGGTAGATCTTCACGAAGTAGGCGATCTCCTTGCCCTTACAAACTCCTTGGTTCAACTCCACAATCTTGGAACTCCTTGCTCTTGTGACATCAACCCCAAGTGACACCTAACCAATCTAGGAGACACCACTGTCCAAAAGGTAATAGATGGTGTGTTGATGATGAACTCCTTGCTCTTGTGCTTCAAATGATAGTCTCCCCAACACTCAACTCTCTCTCTCACACAGATTTGGATATGGTGGAAATATGATTTGAGTGGAAAGCAACTTGGGGGAAGGCTAGAGATCAAGATTCTTGTGGTAGGATTGGAATTTCTAGGTCTCAACACATGAATAGGTGGTTCTCTCTCAGAAAATGAGTAGTGGAAGTGTAGGCACGTTCTGATGGCTCTCTCTCAAATGGAGAAGGGGGTGTAGGGGTATATATAGCCTCCACAAAAAATCTAACCGTTACACAAAATTTACCAAACTCGGTCAGACCCATCTGGTTCAAAATGTGAACGCTAGGGTTTTTGGTGGGACTGACAATATCAACTCGGTGGGACCAATGCGCTAGGGTTAGGGAAAAACCTCATCTCGGTGAGACCGATCACATGAACTCGGTGAGACCGAACTGATTAGGGTTTCTGGCTATGGCTATGTCAAGTGAACTTGGTGACGCCGGTTAGATCAAATCGGTGGGGCAGAGTTTGACTTTAGGTTTATAGGACATATGTGGAAATGAGAAAGTGGTTGATGGCTTTTGGAGCATATCACTAGGAATTTTGAGGAAGCAAGCCATTAAGCAACACCTCATCCCCTTTTAATAGTATTGGCTTTTCCTATGGACTCATTGTGATCCTGGATCACTAAAATGAAAATGAAGAGTCTTGAGCATTTGCTAATATGTGTCCCTAGCATTTTGAGGGGTCCACATCTCTAGTTCGTGCCATGCCAATCATTGAACTTTCTGAAGCATTAATCTTGAATGGATATTAGTTCAATGAGCTATATTTGTTATGAATTACCAAAACCACCCAGGGATTAGTTGCACTTTTAATCTCCCCCTTTTTGGTAATTGATGACAACATATAGATCAAAGCTTCGACAAATGATAATATAAGTGAAGTACATCGTCGCTTTGAGAAGTATGTGATAAGCAAGAACTCCCCCTAAATTTGTGCATTATTTAAAATTTTCTTTTGAATGCAAATGTACAATCGATTAGGATCATGGGTTACTCTTCCATGTCTCATACATCTTGGTGGAGCACTCAAAATGATAGAATATAAATAGCATGCACTCATCACCAAGACAAAATATGAATGGTCATACATAAGAGATAAGATATCATCATTCAAGCACACATTAAAGCATAATATGATCAAACACATGATCATAGGAGTATCTCACACACAAGCACAAATAATGTAGCAACCAAACAAGCAAGTAACAAGGTAGCAAGAGAGGCAAATAAAGCAAAACACTCACTCTCTTAAAGCCTATGATCTATACACTTTATCCCTCTTTGGCAACAAGTTACCAAAAAATTTGAAAATGCATAGTGCTATGCGGCTCTCTAAGCATGATCTCCGGGAGCTCCGGTGTGCGAAGGTGGCATGGAGAAGAGTCATGCAACAAAAGCATCTAAAGAGGTCTGTGGAGCTGGTGGAGTTGCAACTGGGGCTATAGCTGCAGGTGCTGAAGTGTTAGCTCAAGTGTCACTGGTTGGCACGGCTACAGGTCTTTGTGCCCTTGGCACTCTCTAAAAAGCATCAGTGGTAGCTCTCCCTCTTCTTTCCTCTGCTTCTTCCTGGAGTTGCTCAACTATAGTCTGGATCTCTGTGACCTTCAAGTCTAGATCACAAAACTTTGTCTCGATGATCCTCTCAAGACTCTCTTGATTTTGAGTCAGGGTTGCTAATCCTTTCTCAATTCTCACTGTGTCTTCAAGCAGATAGCTAAGCTGATCCTACTTGGTCTTGAGGTGTACAGCTGAGGCATCTGGAACCCTCTTCCACTGCCTCTACTGAAGTAGGATGTGATGCATCCATGACAATCTCATTGTCCTCAAACTTAGGCCTCAAGGGAAGGTGCTCCTTGTCCAAAAGATATGTGCATGTTCCCATCTTAGAGTCGATGAGAATCTGAATGTGTGGAGCATAGCCACATGATCTCCTCTGGTCAGCAGCAGCCCTCTTAACTATCTCAACAATCAAGGTCATCACCTTGAACTTCTCTGGCACATCAAACATATGCAGCAAGTTGATTGAATGCTCTCTGATCATTCTGTCATCTCCTGATTTGGGCAACAATGTGTGCCTCAGAATGGTGTTGATAGTGGGCAGCCCAGACAACATATAGTATATGGAGCCATATTTGTGAGTCTCCAAGGCAGCATCAGGAATCTCCTTGTACATGTGTGCCATGGAGTTGTGTCCTTTCCTGGGCTTGGCATATACATATGTGTCATCTTCATGTTCTTCAGGGCCATTGATCATCTTGGCCCACTTAGCAACAGAAGATTGGTACCTTGTACCCTTAGTCATCCAGACAATCTTTCCATCTGGGTAGAAATGTGTAGTTGAATAGAATTGCATCGCTATCTGAAAGTGCAACTATCCCTGGGTGGTTTTGGTAATTCCTAACAACATATAGCTCATTGAGCTAATCCTATTTCAAGATAAATATTTCAGGAAAGCTCAATGATTGGCATGGCATGGATGATAAAAGTGGATCCCTCAAAATGCTAAGGACAAAAGGATTGGATCAAGCTCAAAGCATAAGACTCTACATTTTACTTTTAGTGATCCAAGATCACATTGAGTCTATAGGAAAAGCCAATACTATCAAGAGGGGATGAGGTGTTGCTTAATGGCTTGTTTGCTCAAAGTGCTTAGTGATATGCTCCAAAGCCCTCAACTACTTTCTCACATCCACATATGTCCTAAACCAAAAGTCAAACTCGGCCCCACCAAAACTGTCTATCCGGCACCACCAAGTTCAGTTGTCATTGCCATTGCCACAAACCCTAGTCTTTTCGGTCTCACCGGTAGGGATCTCGGTCTCACCGATATGGGATTATAATCTCTCTATTTCCCTTCGTAACATTATGGTCAAACCGAGATGAGCGATCGGTCCCACCGAGATTGCAATGCAAACTCTCTGTTTCCCTTTTGTAATGTTTCGGTCCAACCGAGATGAGTGAATCGGTCCCACCGAGTTTGCCTGACCAACTCTCTATGTGTCTATTACCAAAATCTGTCTCACCGAGTTTGTGTAATCGGTCTCACTGAGATTGTGTTATGCTCTAACCCTAACCATATCGGTCCTACCGAGTTGACATGTCGGTCCCACCAAAATTCCTAACGGTTACATTATTTACTAAATCTGTCTGACCGAGTTTCATGATTCGGTCACACCGAGTTTGGTAAGTTGTGTGTAACGGTTAGATTTTGTGTGGAGGCTATGAATACCCCTCCACCCACTCTTCATTCGTGGAGAGAGCCATCAGAACATGCCTACACTTCCAACATACATTTCCTGAGAGAACCACCTACACTTGTGTTGAAGTCAAGATATTCCATTCCTACCACATAAATCTTGATCTCTAGCCTTCCCCAAGTTGCTTTCCACTCAAATCTTCTTTCCACCAAATCCAAATCCTGTGAGAGCGAGTTGAGTGTTGGGGAGACTATCATTTAAAGCACAAGAGCAAGGATTTCATCATCAACACACCATTTGTTACTTCTTGGAGTGTGGTGTCTCCTAGATTGGCTAGGTGTCACTTGGGAGCCTCCGACAAGATTGTGGAGTTGAACCAAGGAGTTTGTGAGGGCAAGGAGATCGCCTACTTCGTGAAGATCTACCCTAGTGAGGCAAGTCCTTCATGGGCGACGACCATGGTGGGATATACAAGGTTGCTTCTTTGTGGACCCTTCATGGGTGGAGCCCTCAGTGGACTCGCACAACCGTTACCCTTCGTGGGTTGAAGTCTCCATCAACGTGGGTGTACGATAGCACCACCTATCGGAACCACGGATAAAAAATCTCCGTGTCAACATTGTGTTTGCCTCCTCAAACTCCTCCCTTTACCTTCATATGCAATTGTTTTACATTCCGCTGCTATACTCTTAGAATTGCATGTGTAGGTTGATTGCTTGACTTGTGCTAAGTTGCTAAAATCCGCCAAGAACTAAAATTGGGAAAAGGCTAGATTTTTATTTGGTCAAGTAGTCTAATCACCCCCCTCTAGATATACTTTCGATCCTACAAGTGGTATCAGAGCGTTGGTCTCCATTTTCTTTGATTTCCATTGCTTTTGGTGGTCATAGACTTGGTTTCACAACCTAGGAGAGTATGGCGTCCAGCGAGGGAAATTACCACCGTAGAGGTCTTTACTTTGATGGTACTAATTTTGCTTCTTGGAAGCATAAGATGAAAATGCATATTCTTGGACATAACCCCGCCGTTTGGGCTATTGTGTGTATTGGCTTGCAAGGTGAATTCTTTGATGGGAGAGAACCAAACCGTGAAGCTACTGCGGAAGAGTTGAAGATGCTGCCATACAATGCTCAAGCTTGTGATATTCTCTTCAACGGATTATGCCCCAAAGAATTCAACAAAATCATCCGTCTTGAGAATGCAATGGAAATTTGGGATACTTTAATTGACATGCACGAAGGTACCGACTCCGTCAAGGAATCCAAATTGGATATGCTTCAAAGTCAACTTGACAAGTTCAAAATGAAGGATGGTGAAGGCGTCGCTGAGATGTACTCTAGGCTTGGTCTTATCACAAATGAGATTACCGGCTTAGGAAGTGAAGAGATGACCGACAAATTCATCATCAAGAAGATCCTAAGAGCCTTGGCTGGAAAATATGATACCGTGTGCACATTGATCCAAATGATGCCCAATTACAAAGATCTCAAGCCAACGGAAGTCATTGGAAGAATTGTTGCTCATGAGATGTCACTCAACGATAAGGAGGAGCTCCATAGCAAGTCAGGTGGTGCTTACAAAGCCTCATGTGAATCTCCCACATCATCAAGTGAGAAACAAAACTTCAATGAAGAATTGAGCCTAATGGTGAAGAACTTCAAAAAGTTCTACAAGAGTAGAAGCAAGGAAAGAAGTTCCAAGTCAAGGTCCTACAATGACAAAAGATCTTCTAGTCATGAGCGTAATTGTTACAATTGTGGAAGACCCGAACAATATTCCAATGAGTATACGGCTCCCTACAAAAGAAGAGAAGATTCTCCAAAAATAAGGAGTAGAAGAGAAGAATCACCATCAAGAGAAAGAAGGAGTAGAGATGATCATTATGAACAAAGAACATCCAGTAGAAGCAAGGATTCAGAAAGGAAGGACAAGTCATCAAGGAGCTACACAAAACAAAGACATCAATATCATGTTGGTGAATGGGTATCCGGCCCGACTCCGACAATCACTCCGACTCAGAATATACTCAAGATGAAGGTGTTGCCAGTCTAGCACTTGTGTCAACCAACTCCTACGACATATTTGCCTCACCAAATGAAGGAATTGGAAGATGCTTCATGGCTAAAGGCCCAAAGGTATCACACCCCGAGTATGTTGATTTCAATAGTGATGAAGATGACTTGTTAGGTGATGATGATTTACTTGTTGACAACTCTAGTGATGAATACTATGATGAAACATCAAATAATCATGCTAATCAAGATGAAAAGAATGACAATGATAAGGAGAAGATTGAGAGCCTAACTAAAGAACTAAACACTCTTCGCTCATGAAACTATCTTGGAAGATCATCGAGAAATTTTAAAGACTCATGAGAAGTTACGCTTTGAAAAGTTCAACCTTGAGCAAGAGCATGAGTTTTTAAAGGCAATCAATGATGATCTTCACAAGAAAAGTTCTTCTTACATTGCCAAGCGTTTACTCTTATCCACTTACATGCCACAAGTCAAGTCTAGTAACAAGAACAAGAAAGATTCTTCTTCTAGTAGTAACAATAATCATGCTAAATCCAATGTTGTTGCTTCTAGTAGTTCTCTTTATTCCACTAATGATTCTCTTAGCCAAGTTACACTTGAGCAAGAAAATAGCTTATTGAAGGGAATTATAGAGAAAGGTGTTTACAAGAGCCTTGCTGGAAGTAAGAAATTCGAGGAAATTGTACGCAAGCAAGGAAGGCACCGGAAGAATCAAGGTGTTGGTTTTGAACGAAAGTTCAATGCCAATGGAGTTTAGTGGGAAGAAGATCAATACCCCAAGACGAAGTTTGTTCCTCAACAAGAGAAGTATGATCCTACTTCTTTTCCACCACAAGACCACAAGCAAAAAGGCAAGGACAAGCTTCAAGAGGAGATTGAAGAAGCTCCCAAGGCCTTGGTCAAGTGGGTTCCCAAGACTACATCAAGTTCGACTTCATCAAGTACAACTACAACTCCAAGGATTCCCAGCAAGATGATGTGGATCCCAAAGAAGAAGAACTAGAGAGTTCTTGAGGGTGACTCCGCCAACATACTTCACTCCTATCATTTTGGCAAGGACAAGTGCAATCAACTTCCACATCTTGCACTAGTTCAAGGAGTCACAAACCCTCTTGTTGGTAAGACAAGGGACAAGGTAACCTAATGCTTTCATGGACATCATCTTGTGTGTGCATCACTCTATGTCTATGGATATCCTTGTTTGTTCCTTATGGGACTAACCCGTGTAGGTATTCAAAGTGCAACTCACTCCAATGGATTGCTCTGAATGATCTACAACAACATTGAGCATCCACATCTTCAACATCTACATGAAGTCATCATCGACAAAACCCAAGTTTAATTCATCCCTCTTAGGGGGGATCTCACATCTAGGGGGAGCTTTACTCAAAGAATTGAGCTAAAGCAACTCTAATGGTGTGAACACAACAATGCTTTATGTAAAAGTGGTAACCCTACTTGTGCTTAAATGATGAGTATGACTTATGATCAAATGTTCTCATTTGACTCCTAAGTCAATATACTCATATATAGATGACCTAGTCATCGCCAATTTTTTGATAGATGCTATAATTGGTTGTTCATGCTTTGCCACATATTTCATTTGCCATTTTATTGTGTGAGCATGTTGATTGCATATTTTACTCATTCGAGGACATCCACTTGTTGTTTTGATTGTTTGGTTTCTTTCCTTTTGCCAAGTGGATGGACAAGAATGCCTAAGAACCTTCTCTAGCTATCTATGCTTTCTCGTCTCAAACTCTATTCATGCTACATCACAAAGTTTGATCAAGTCAGATTCGAACCACTCTGTGTGAGGAGCACTCGTAGTCCCCGATTTGTCGTAGACTTAAACTTCCAAAACCTCTTTGTGCATTTCGGTCTAACCGGTTCACCCTTTTCGGTCATACTGAGATCATTAAGTTGATCTAGGTTTTCATTCTCAGTGCAACCGATTAGAACCTTTCGGTCACACCGAGTTGCAGTAACTGCTTGTAGTTTTGCATCTCGGTGCCACCGAGTTGTTCCACTCGGTCACATCGACAGGGTCAGGCTATATATACTCACGGGTCAAATTTTGGAAAAATTCCGAAACCCTTCGCCCACGCATAGCCTGCTCTGCCTCTTCGGGTCTCCGGATCGTCCTCTTTGCCGCCAGCGACCTCCTGCCGCTAGTCTCCGCCACCGTCAACGGCATTCTTGCTCGCCGTTGCCGCCGTAGCAAGTTCACCGCCGAGATAGGGTATGAACTTGACACTTTATGCTATTCTTTAACTCCGATTCCTAGCACATTGCTTTGCCATGATTCTTGCCACGTTTGAAATCATCCTATCCAGCGAAAGCATTCTGTAGATTAGAATAGATTTGAAAATTTAGGGTTAGGTTTCCGTGGAACTCATCTCGAACCGACCGAGTTGTAGAAATCGGTCTCACTGATTTGGCTTAAGCCATTGCACATGTGATTTTCGGTCTGACCGAGAACTGCAAATTGGTGTGACCGAGATCGATTCTTTATGAAACCCTAGCAGTCTCGGTGCCACCGAACTATGACTCGGTCTGACTGAGTTCACTAGTTTAGGTTCCAAAAGCTGCTTCGGTATCACCGAGTTTACAAATTGGTAGCTCCGAAATGCTTTCTGTGGAAAACTAAAACTAAGTTTTTGACTCATTTTTTTTGCAAAAACCTCTGTACTTTGCTCATCCACTCTACCTCATCTATACCTATTCACAGGGTCTGATGTCAGTGAGTTTGCAAAATGTCCGATCAAAGTGATAGCCAGAACAAGTCAGAGGAGCAAGCTCAGATGAGTGAGGGCACTAGTCCCTCAAGCAGTTATGATGAGGGTAGCAGGAGTACACCCAGCAATTTGCCAAAAGTAGCCACCAGGACAAGGAAGAACAAAACCTTAGATTCTAAAGATGAGGACTATATTGCTGTTGAGGATGAGGCCACTTCAAAGAAGAAGGTGTTGAAAAAGGAGTATGGCATAGCTGTTAGCACAAAGCCAGGCATGAACAAGAAGGCACCTGCCAGGAGAGTGCCCACATCCAAACCTAGGAAGGTTGCCACTGGTGAAACTATGAAGTTCACCATTGAGTCTGAAGAAGAAGCTGCAGGTGAAGATAAGAAGAAGAAGAGGGTGAGAACAACTACTGCCAAAGTCCTTGGTAAGCCCTCTATGAGGAGAGATTCTGATGAAGAAAAAGAGGAAGAGGATGTTGCACCAGCACCCAAAGCTTAGAAGCTCATGGGAGATGCAATTAAGTCAGGGGCTACTCCATTTAAGCCCAAAGCTGCTCCCAAGGCTACTGCTCCAGCTCCAAAGCCTAAACCCAAGAGGAACACCAGAAGTATATCTGCATCATAGAAGAACAAGGCCCCAGTGCCTGAAGCTGCTGAAGAAGAAGATGATTCTCTTGTTTTGAGAAAGTTGAAACCCAAGATTCCTAACCATAATGATGCTCATCCAGTAGCTGAATACATGCATATCACAAAGGATGCTGGACTGAGACTGTGGAGACAATCAGATACATATGTTGTGAGGAGAAGGACATCAGTTGACTACATATTTCACACAAAGGAGCCACAAGATTTTTATGAGACAATTTTGCTTGACAAAAAGCCCATTATATGTGACATGAGATGGATCAACTGGGAGTACGTTAAGAAAAATGAAGCTCACTATCCAGGTGTATATGACAGCTTCAAATCATGTGGAGTTGATGAATTTGTTGCCCAGAAGCTCACCAAGTGGAATGATTAGCTCATCATGCAGTTTTACTCCACAGCTCACTTCTACCCAGATGGGAAGATCATCTGGATGTCTGAAGGTACTAGGTACCAATCCACTATTGAAGAATGTGCTCAATTGAAATGCCCCAAAGGAATCTGAAGATGACTTGGATGTATATATTGAGAAGAAGAAAGACCACAACTCTATGGCACACATGTATAGAGAGATCCTAGATAAAGCTTCGGAAACTCACAAGCTCGGATCTGTACACTTCTTGTTGTCTGGTCTGCCTACAATCAACTGGATCCTTAGGCACACATTGCTACCTAAGTCTAGAGATCACAAGATGATCAGAGGACATGCTATCAACTTGCTGCATTTGTTTGATATACCTAAAAAATTCAAAGCCATGAGTTTGATTGTGGAAACAATCAAGAGAACAGCAGCTGATTAGAAGAGAAGTTGTGGGTATGCTCCACACATTCAGGAGCTCATCAACTCAAAGATGGGCACAGACACATATCTATTGGATAAGGAGCATCTACCCTTATATCCTAAGTTTGAAGATAACACAGTTGAGATGAATGAGGAGGAACCATCATCTATACAAGCACATGAGAAGAGAGAGAAGGCAAGGGCAGAGAAAGCTGCAAAGATGCCAACTGCTGAAGAGGCATCTCAAGTGTTTATGAAGAGCAAGCAAGATCAGCTTAGCTATTTGATTGCCTCCACCTTGAGGATTGAGAAGGGCTTGTCCACCCTGACTCAAAACAAGGAGAGTTTGGAGACGATCATTGAGCAGAAGTTTTATGCTCTTGATGTCAAGGTCACTGAGATCCAATCTGCAGTTGAGCAACTTCAGGAGGATGTGGAGGAGAAGAAGGGAAAGTCTACTACAGATGCATTTGCTAGAGTGCCCAGAGGACAGAGATCTGTTGCAGTGCCTGTTCAAGATACTAGAGCTACATCATCTGCACCAGCTGCCACAGCTTCAGTGCCACCAGCTCCAGCAGCCACTCCACCAACTCCAGCTACATCAACTGATGCTTTCATCCTTGGAGTCATCTCTACACCACCTCATGAAGACCAAGCCTGAGAGTCGTTTAGCACTAGGAATTTTTGAACTTTTTGGTAACTTGTTGCCTAAGGGGGAGAAAAATGTATAGACCATAGGCTTCGAGAGAGAGTGTTGCTTTTGATCTCTCTTGTTTTTGGTGGTTGAACTTCTTTATTGTGTGCTTGCTTGATACATTATGTCTTTTGTGAGATACTTGGATGATCATGTGTTTGATCATATGCTATGCTACCCTTAATGCTTGTTGGATGATATTATCTCTTATATCCTTATATGATCATTCACTTTGCTTGGTGATGAGTGCATGTGTTCAACTCTTATCATTTTGAGCACTCCACCAAGATGTATGTGACATGGAAGAGTAACCCATGATCCTAACACATTGTGCATTTGGAGTCCAAAGCAAATTTTAAATAGTGCACAAATTTAGGGGGGCTCTTATTTATCACATACTTCTCAAAGCGATGATGTTTTTAAATCTTACTATCATTTGTCGAAGCTTTGATCTATATGTTGTCATCAATTACGAAAAATGGGGAGATTGAAAGTGCAACTATCCCTGGGTGGTTTTGGTAATTCCTAACAACATATAGCTCATTGAGCTAATCCTATTTCAAGATAAATATTTCAGGAAAGCTCAATGATTGGCATGGCATGGATGAGAAAAGTGGATCCCTCAAAATGCTAAGGACAAAAGGATTGGCTCAAGCTCAAAGCACAAGACTCTATATTTTACTTTTAGTGATCCAAGATCACATTGAGTCTATAGAAAAAGCCAATACTATCAAGAGGGGATGAGGTGTTGCTTAATGGCTTGCTTGCTCAAAGTGCTTAGTGATATGCTCCAAAGCCCTCAACTACTTTCTCACATCCACATATGTCCTAAACCAAAACTCAAACTTGGCCCCACCAAAATTGTCTATCCGGCGCCACCAAGTGCAGTTGTCATAGCCATTGCCACAAACCCTAGTCTTTTCGGTCTCACCGATAGGGATCTCGGTCTCACCGAGATGGGATTGTAATCTCTCTGTTTCCCTTCGTAATGTTTCGGTCAAACCGAGATGAGCGATCGGTCCCACGGAGATTGCAATGCAAACTCTGTGTTTCCCTTTCGTAACGTTTTGGTCCAACCGAGATGAGCAAATCGGTCCCACCGAGTTTGCCTGACCAACTCCCTGTGTGTCTATTACCAAAATCGGTCTCACCGAGTTTGTTTAATCGGTCTTACCGAGATTACGTTATGCCCTAACCCTAACCATATCGGTCCTACCGAGTTGACATGTCGGTCCCACCGAAATTCCTAACGGCCACATTATTTACTAAATCGGTCTGATCGAGTTTCAGGATTTGGTCCCACCGAGTTTGGTAAGTTGTGTGTAACGGTTAGATTTTGTGTGGAGGCTATGAATACCCCTCCACCCACTCTTCGTTCGTGGAGAGAGCCATCAGAACATGCCTACACTTCCAACATACATTTTCTGAGAGAGAACCACCTACACTTGTGTTGAGGTCAAGATATTCCATTCCTACCACATAAATCTTGATCTCTAGCCTTCCCCAAGTTGCTTTCCACTCAAATCTTCTTTCCACCAAATCCAAATCCTGTGAGAGAGAGTTGAGTGTTGGGGAGACTATCATTTGAAGCACAAGAGCAAGGAGTTCATCATGAACACACCATTTGTTACTTCTTGGAGCGTGGTGTCTCCTGATTGGCTAGGTGTCACTTGGGAGCCTCTGACAAGATTGTGGAGTTGAACCAAGGAGTTTGTAAGGGCAAGGAGATCGCCTACTTCGTGAAGATCTACCCTAGTGAGGCAATTCCTCCGTGGGCGACGGCCATGGTGGGATAGACAAGGTTGCTTCTTCGTGGACCCTTCGTGGGTGGAGCCCTCCGTGGACTCGCGCAACCATTACCCTTCGTGGGTTGAAGTCTCCATCAACGTGGATGTACGATAGCACCACCTATCGGAACCACGGATAAAAAATCTCCGTGTCAACATTGCGTTTGCCTCCTCAAACTCCTCCCTTTACCTTCATATGCATTTGTTTTACATTCCGCTGCTATACTCTTAGAATTGCATGTGTAGGTTAATTGCTTGACTTGTGCTAAGTTGCTAAAATCTGCCAAGAACTAAAATTGGGGAAAGGCTAGATTTTTATTTGGTCAAGTAGTCTAATCACCCCCCCCTGTAGACATACTTTCGATCCTACACCATCTCATCATTCCATTATGTGAGTTTTTGACCAACAAACTTATCAACTCCATTCAATCTGAAGCTGTCATGCACTCCTGGGAAATAATCTGCATTGTTGTTAATATATTTCCAATCAACCCACTTCCTATCACTTACAAATGGGCTTCTTGTCCAATAGAACTGTCTCATAGAAGTCCTGTTGCTCCTTGGTGTGGAAGCTGTAATCCACAGCTGTCCTTCTCCTGGTGGCATATGGGTTTGTCTGTCTCCATAGCCTGAGACCTGCATCTTTCCTCAGCTTCATATTCTTTGCAACCAGATGTGTATCATCATGATTTGGTATCTTTGGCTTTAGCTTCCTGAGCACTTGGGCTTCTTCTTCTTCTTCTTCAACTTCAGGCATTGGGGCCTTGTTCTTCTCAGTAGCTGGGATGTTTCTTGTGGATCTCTTAGGTGATGTTGGCTTAGATGCTTGTGCAGCAGCAGCAACCTTGGGGCAGTCTTGGGCTTGGATGAAGCAACCCCTGACTTGATTGCATCCCCCATCAGCTTTTGGGTTTTGGCAAGAGGTGCAACAGGCTCTTCCTCCTCATCATCATCAGATTCCCTAACCATAGATGGTCTTCCAATCACTGTGGCCATGGTCTTCTTGATCCTTTCCTTTCTTTTAGTGCCCCCAGCAGCCTCCTCTTACCTTGGTTCAGCAGCAGCTTGAGTTGAAGATCTGGCTTTGGACATTGGAATCCTCATGGCAGGTGCCTTCTTCTTCATTCCAGGCTTGGTTGAAGCTGTGGTGCCAAACTCTTTCTTGACAACTTTCTTCTTTGAGGTGACTTCCTCATCAACCACAAAGTCCTCATCTTATGTATCTGATGTTTTCTTCTTTCTTTGCCTGGTTGTAGCCTTTGGAAGATTGCTTGGGGTGCTTCTGCTACCCTTCTCAAAACTGTTGTTAGAGGGACTAGTGCCCTCACTCAGGTTGGCCTATTCCTCAGATCTGTTTTGGCTATCACTATTGTCTGACATGGCTGACACTGAAAGCTGACCCTGTGAATAGATAGGTTGAGATAGAGTGGATGAGCATCACAAAGTGCAGACATTTTGCAAAACAAATGAGTCAAAACATAGTTTCAGTTTACTACAGAAAGCATTTTGGAGCTACCAATATTTCAAACTCGGTGACACCGAAGCAACTTTAGAGTCTAAACATGTGAAATCGGTCAGACCGAGGCACAATTCGGTGACTCTCAGATTGCTTGGGTTTCACACAGAAATGAACTTGGTCACACCAATTTGTATGTTTCGGTCATACCGAAAAATACATGTGCAATGGCGTGGGCCAAATCGGTGAGACCGAATTCTCCAAATCGGTTGGTCCGAGATGAGTTTAGCGGAAACCTAACCGTAAGTTTTTGGATCAAAACTAATCTAGAGGGTGTTCTGGTTGGATAGAAGGATTTCAAACGTGGCAAGAATCATGGCATTGACCTTAGTGCAAGAACCAGAGGTAAAGATTGCACAAGGGGTGGAGTTCATACCTTAACTTGGCAGTGAACTCGCTACGGCGACAACGGCAGCAAAGATTTCCGTTGACGGCGGCGGAGACCAGTGGTAGGAGGTCGCTAGTGATGACAGAGATGATCCGGGGACCATGAGTTGGCAGAGTTGGACAGGTGCGGGCGAAGAGTTTGGAGAAATTTCCAATATTTGGCTCGTGGGTTATATCCAGACCCTGTCGGTGTGACCGAGTGGAACAACTCGGTGGCACCGAGATGCAGAATCGCAAATGGTTGCTGCAACTCGGTGAAACCAAAAAGTTCAAATCGGTTGCACCGAGATTGAAACCTAGATCAACTTAATGAACTCGGTATGATCGAATGGAATGAATCGGTCAGACCGAAATACACTAAGAGGTTTTGGAAGTTTAAGTCTATGACGAATCAGTGGCTCTGAGTGCTCCTCACTCAAAGGGTTCGAATTTGACTTGACCAAACTTTGTGATGTAGCATGAATAGAGTTTGAGATGAGAAAAGCATAGATAGCTAGAGGGACTACTTAGGCATTCTTGTCCATCCATTTGTCAAAAAGAAAAATACCAAACAATCAAAGAAACAAATGGGTGTCCTCGAATGGAGAAAATTATGCAACCAACATGCTCACACAATAAGATAGCAAATGAAATATGTGGCAAAGCATGCACAAACACTCTAGCATCTATCAAGCAATTGGCGATTACTAGGTCATCTATATATGAGTATATTGACTTAGGAGTCAAATGAGAACATTTGATCATAGGTCATACTCACTGTTTAAGCACAAGTGGGGTTAGCACTTTTACATAAAGCATTGTTGTGTTCACACCATTAGAGTTTCCTTAGCTTAATTCTTAGAGTAAAGACCCCCCTAGATGTGATATCCCCTTTTAGAGGGATGAACTAACCTTGGGTTTTGTCGATGATGACTTCATGTAGATGTTGAAGATGTGGATGCTCAATGGTTATGTAGATCATTTGGAGCAATCCATTAGAGTGGGTTGCACTTTCAATACCTACATGGGTTAGTCCCACAAGGAACAAACAAGGATATCCATAGACATAGAGTGAAGTACACATATGATGATGTCCATGAAAGCATTAGGTTACCTTGTCCCTTGACTTACTATCAAGAGGGTTTGTGACTCCTTGAACTAGTGCAAGATGTGGAAGTTGATTGCACTTGTCCTTGCCAATATGAATATGAGTGAAGTATGTTGGCGGAGTCACCCTCAAGAACTCTCTAGTTCTTCTTCTTTGGGATCCACATCAACTTGATGGGGCCTTGGAGTTGTAGTCGTACTTGGTGAAGTAGAAATTGAAGTAGTCTTGGGAACCCACTTGACCAAGGCCTTTGGAGCTTCTTCAAATGCATCGATCTCCTCTTGAAGCTTGTCCTTGCCTTTTAGCTTGTGGTCTTGTGGTAGAAGATCATCTTGAGCTTGTATTCCCTTGAAGGAAGTAGGATCATACTTCTCTTGTTGAGGAAAAAACTTTGCCTTGGGGCATTGATCTTTTTCCCACTCAACTCCATTGGCATTGAACTTCCTTTCAAAACCAACACCTTGATTCTTTCGGTGCCTTCCTTGCTTGCGTACAATTTCCTCAAATTGCTTACTTCCGGCAAGGCTCTTGTAAACACCTTTCTCTATAATTCCCTTCAATAAGCTATTTTCTTGCTCAAGTGTGACTTGGCTAAGAGAATCATTAGTGGAATCAAGAGAACTACTAGAAGCAACAATATTGGATTTACCATGATTATTATTTCTACTAGAAGAAGAATCTTTCTTACTCTTGTTGCTAGATTTTACTTGTGGCATGTAAGTAGACAAGAGTAAACGCTTGGCAATGTAAGAAGGACTTTTATTCCGAAGACCATCATTGATTTCCTTTAAGAACCCATGCTCTTGCTCTAAGTTGAGCTTTTCGAAGAGTAGCTTCTCATGAGTTTTTAAAAGTTCTCAATAATCCTCTAAAGTAGTTTCATGAGCTAACTTAAGAGTGTTTAGTTCTTTAGTTAGACGCTCAATCTCCTTCTTATCATTGTCATTTGTTTCATCTTGATTAGCATGATTAATAGCAGTTTCATCATAGTTTTCATCACTAGCATTGTCAACAAGTAACTCATCATCTCCTAGCAAATCATCTTCATCACTATTGAAATCAATATACTCGGGGTGTGATATCTTAGGGCCTTTAGCCATGAAGCATCTTGCAATTCCTTCATTTGGTGAGTCAAATATGTTGTAGGAGTTGGTTGACACAAGTGAAAGATCGGCAACACCTTCATCTTGAGTATATTCGGAATCAGAGTGATAACTTCTCTCGGAGTGGTTGTCGGAGTCAGAATCGGATACCCATTCACCAACATGAGCTTGATGTCTTCATTTTGTGTAGCTCCTTGATGACTTGCTTCTGCGAGAGGGTGTTCGTTCATAATGATAATCTCTAGTCCTTCTCTCTCTTGGAGGTGATTCATCTCTTCTACTTCTCCTTTTAGGTGAGTCTTCTTTACTTTTGTAGAGAGCCGTACACTCATTGGAGTAGTGTCCTTGTCTTCCACAATTGTAGCAATTGCGAACATGACTAGAAGATATTTTGACATGGTAGGATCTTGACTTGGAGCTTCTCTCTTTGCTTATACTCTTGTAGAATTTGTTGAAGTTCTTCACCATTAAGCTTAATTCTTCATTGAAGACTTGTTTTTCACTTGATGTGGCAAGAGCGTCACATGAAGCTTTATAAGCACCACTAGACTTGTTGTGAAGCTCTTCCTTATCCTTGAGTGACATCTCATGAGCAACAATTGTTCCACTGACTTAGGTTGGCTTGAGATCTTTGTAATTGGGCATCATTTGGATCAATGTGCACACGGTATCATATTTTCCATCCAAGGCTCTTAGGATCTTCTTGATGATGAATCTATGAGTCGTCTCTTCACTCCCTAAGCCAGCAATCTTATTTGTGATGAGAGCAAGCCTATAGTACATTTCAGCGACACCTTCACCATCCTTGATTTTAAACTTGTCAAGCTGACTTTGAAGCACATCCAACTTGGATCCCTTGACGGACTTGGTACCTTCGTGCATATCAATCAAAGTATCACAAATTTTCTTTGCATTCTCAAGACGGCTGATTTAGTTGAATTCTTCAGGGCACAATCCATTGAAGAGGACATCGCAAGCTTGAGGGTTGTTGAGGGAGTCCTGGACTAGGGGGTGTCCGGATAGCCGGACTATCATCATTGGCCGGACTCCAAGACCATGAAGATACAAGATTGAAGACTTCGTCCCGTGTCCGGATGGGACTTCCTTGGCGTGGAAGGCAAGCTTGGCGATACGGATATGTTGATTTCCTACCATTGTAACCGACTCTGTGTAACCCTAGCCCTCTCCGGTGTCTATATAAACCGGAGGGTTTTAGTCCGTAGGACGAACAACCATTACAACAATCATACCATAGGCTAGCTTCTAGGGTTTAGCCTCCTTGATCTCGTGGTAGATCCACTCTTGTACTACCCATATCATCAATATCAATCAAGCAGGAGTAGGGTTTTACCACCATCGAGAGGGCCCGAACCTGGGTAAAAACATCATGTCCCTTGTCTCCTGTTACCATCCGCCTAGATGCACAGTTCGGGACCCCCTACCCGAGATCCGCCGGTTTTGACACCGACATTGGTGCTTTCATTGAGAGTTCCTCTGTGTCGTCACCGATAGGCTTGATGGCCTCTTCAATCAACAACAACGCAGTCCAGGGTGAGACTTTTCTCCCTGGACAGATCTTCGTGTTCGGCGGCTTCGCACTGCGGGCTAATTCGCTTGGCCATCTGGAGCAGATCGAAAGCTACGCCCCTGGCCGTCAGGTCAGATTTGGAAGCCTAAACTTCACGGCCGACATCCGCGGAGACTTGATCTTTGATGGATTCGAGCCACAGCCGAGCGCGCCGCACTGTCACGATAGGCATGATTTAGCTCTGCCGCCGGACAGCGCCCTGGAGGCCGCACATGAGTCCGTTCCGACCCCTAGTTCGGAGTCGACCGCGCAGATCGAGGACAGGTGGTTGGACACCGCCTCAGGAGCTGCAATCTCTATGGCGATGGAGCCGAATACTGACCTTGTCCCTTGCAAAACTCATGACTCCGAGGTGCCGGACTCCTTGCCGGACTCCGAACCTCCTGCGCCCCTGCCAATCGAATCCGATTGGGCGCCGATCATGGAGTTCACCGCTGAGGACATCTTTCAGCACTCACCCTTTGGCGACATCCTGAAGTCGCTAAAGTATCTCTCGTTATTAGGAGAGCCCTGGCCGGACTGCGGTCAGGATGGTTGGGATGCGGACGACGAAGAAATTCAAAGCCCACCCACCACCCACTTTGTAGCCACTGTCGACGATCTAACCGACATGCTAGACTACGACTCCGAAGACATCGATGGTATGGACGACGATGCCGGAGACGACCAAGAACCAGCGCCTACAGGGCACTGGAAGACCACCTCGTCATATGACATATACATGGTGGACATCCCAAAGGATGGGGACGGCGAAGAAGCAGCGGAGGCAGATTCCTCTAAGAAACAGCCCAAGCGCCGACGACAGCGGCACTGCTCTAACTCACGCCACAACAAGAATGGAGATTCTGGCACCAGAGATAATAACACCCCAGAGAGTGCCGAAGACAACATCCTCCAGTATGATTCAGCACAGGAGGACGGAGAAGCCGGCCCTCATGAGAGAGCGGCAGACGAGGAGATAGAGGATGATAATTACATACCTCCCTCCGGAGACGAGGCAAGCCTCAACGACGACGAATTCGTCGTGCCCGAGGATTCCGTCGAACAAGAGCGTTTTAAACGCAGGCTAATGGCCACGGCGAACAGCCTAAAGAAAAAGCAGCAACAGCTTCGAGCTGATCAAGACCTGCTGGCCGACAAATGGACCGAGGTCCTCGCGGCCGAAGAGCATGAACTCGAACGCCCCTCCAAAAGCTACCCAAAACGCAAGTTGCTCCCCCGACTAGAGGAGGAGGCATACAAACCTGCATCACCAGCGCACAATACGGCAGACCGACCACCTCGTGGCCGCGACAGAGATGCATCTAGACCCTCCACCAGAACCGTACCTCGGCACCGCTCGAAGAGCGCGAAGCCATGGGGGAATGCGCCAGACTTGCGAGACGTACTGGAGGACAAGGCAAGACAATCAAGATCAATCTATGGATCACGTGGGCGCCCCATGATCCACGACGACTACCGTCGCGCCGGATACAACAACTCCGGCCGGGCCAAACACAGCAGACAAAGCTCTCTTGAGCTACGTCGGGATATCGCCCAATATAGAGGCGCCGCACACCCACTATGCTTCACAAATGAAGTAATGGATCATCAAATCCCTGAAGGGTTTAAACCCGTAAACATAGAATCATACGATGGCACAACAGACCCCGCGGTTTGGATCGAAGATTATTTGCTTCATATCCATATGGCCCGCCGTGACGATCTCCACGCCATCAAGTATCTCCCACTCAAGCTTAAAGGACCAACTCGGCATTGGCTTAACAGCTTGCCAGCAGAGTCAATTGGGTGTTGGGAGGACCTGGAAGCCGCATTCCTCGACAATTTCCAGGGCACATATGTGCTACCACCAGACGCCGATGACCTAAGCCACATAGTTCTGGACACGGTTCAGGACACGGTTCTTAACAAAGAAAAATCAAATCGTTGACTGTCCGGATGCAGAGGCCCTCGCAGCCTTCAAACATAGCATCCGCGACGAGTGGCTGGCCTGGCACCTCGGACCGGAAAAGCCGAAATCCATGGCAGCCCTCACATCACTCATGACCCGCTTCTGTGCGGCGGAGGACAGTTGGCTAGCCCGCAGTAACAACCTCAGCAAAAATGCTGGCAGTCCGGATACTAAGGACCACAATGGAAGGTCGCGTCGAAACAAAAACAAACGCCGCATTAACGGTGATAACACTGAGGATACGGTAGTCAACACCGGATTTAGAGTCTCTAAACCCGGTCAGCGGAAGAAGCCATTCAAAAGAACCACTCCGGGTCCGTCCAATTTGGACCGAATACTCGACCGCTCTTGCCAGATACATGGCACCCCCGAAAAGCCAGCTAACCACACCAACATGGATTGTTGGGTATTCAAGCAAGCAGGCAAGTTAATTGCCGAAAACAATGACAAGGGGCTGCATAGCGATGACGAGGAAGAGACTCGGCCGCCGAACAGTAGAGGACAGAAGGGTTTCCCCCCACAAGTACAGATGGTAAACATGATATACGCAACCCATATACCCAAGAGGGAGCGAAAGCATGCACTGAGGGACGTATATGCGATGGAGCCAGTCGCCCCGAAGTTCAATCCATGGTCCTCTTGCCCGATCACTTTCGATCGAAGGGACAACCCCACCAGTATCCGCCATGGCGGATTCGCCGCATTGGTTTTAGACCCAATCGTCGATGGATTTCACCTCGCTAGAGTCCTGATGGATGGCGGCAGCAGCCTGAACCTGCTTTATCAGGATATAGTGCGCAAGATGGGCATAGACCCCTCAAGGATTAAACCTACAAAGATGACCTTCAAAGGCGTTATACCAGGTGTTGAGGCCAATTGTACAGGCTCAGTCACACTGGAAGTGGTCTTCGGATCCCCGGATAATTTCCGAAGCGAGGAGTTAATCTTCGACATAGTCCCGTTCCGCAGTGGCTATCACGCTCTGCTCGGACGAACCGCGTTTGCAAAGTTCAACGCGGTGCCGCATTATGCATACCTTAAGCTCAAGATGCCAGGCCCTCGTGGAGTCATCACGGTCAACGGAAACACTAAACGCTCCCTCCGAATGGAGGAACACACAGCGGCTCTCGCGGCAGAAGTACAGAGCAGCCTCTTAAGGCAATTTTCGAGTCCGGCCGTGAAACGACCGGACACGGCCAAACGCGCCCGGAGTAACATACATCAAGACCACCTGGCACGTTCTGAGCACGCGTAGCAATGCGGCCCCAACCCCAACCCTTGCATGATTGCAAGACTAGCCCTTCGCGTACATCATTACGCTCTGGAGATACCATGGGCATAGGGGGAGGGGCATGACCACGACAGGCCCAGAGTGCGGCTCAACCACACCAGAGGCTCCCAAGTGTGTCGCTCTTTTTCTTTTTCTTTTTTTGTTTATCCACAGGACTCCGTTCACCAGAGACCCTGTCCGGCGGCGAATCTGCCGAACTCACGATGCAACAGCCAGGGAAGGACAAAGGCTACGACGAATACTCAGGTGGTCTCCATTATGAGCATTAAATGTGTTTAATACACCATTCCGCAGCCTACCCCTGGAGGGAGACATGTCTAATAGTCCAATCCCTTGTTTACCGCACTATTTGTATCATTCTGCACTCATGGCAGAATTCCTTGAATAAACAATGCATCACTTTTCGCTTATAATTGCATTCCTTTTCTTTACATATATGTTCATCTTGCATCCGTACACTTTGGTACGGCCGAATACACCAGGGGCTTATGTTCCCCGCATTATGGTGTGATAAGTCCGAACACTTTCACAAGTGTGGCACCCTGAACTTATAGCACTATATGCATCGGCTCCGAATCATGTCTTGGGTCAATAGTTGGGTTTGCCCAGCTCCCATGTTTTGGTACCTTACGTTCTGTTCTATCGGCTAAGGTAGCACTGGGAGAACCACTGCGATTGCGCCCCGGTTGAGCTGGGCGAGCGCCTCAGTGGAGAAAGCTAAAACTGACCGTCATGATAAGGCGAGAGCTGGTCGCTGTTCGAGAGGTCTTTTCGAGTCCCTAAAGACTTATGCCGCTTAGAGCGAGGAACCGGCTTCGTCCGGCCCAGGCGTGGATAGCGCCCCGAATTCGGTCTTCCGAACACTGGGGGCTTCGCCGAAATTTAAAATTATAGAATTCTATGGCTAAGTGAGAGTGTTCAAGCATTATAAGTCCGGTTGCCTTGTTCGTTGTGTTGAGTGCCTCCCTAGATGGACTCAAAAATGGGAACAAGAGCGCTCAAGTTTATCCTGAACACCCCAGCACTCGTGGCATGGGGGCTGAAGCCGACGACTTGCCATCACTCAGATTTGATAAACGGCCACATAGAAGGTAACATTTTAAATTAATAAGCGTTGCCTAGCGCATATGAACAAAGTTTTCAGCGCACAGGATAACACATTGCGAGTCTACTCAAATATTACATCTTTGGGGCACTCATCCGCAATCTTGCGGGCACCCTTTAGGACACTCTTATAATACATTTCGGGCGTACGATACTCCTTGCCCGCCGGCGGCGCGTCTGTCAGAAGCCTCTCAGCATCCAGCCTGCCCCAGTGCACCTTTGCGCGGGCAAGGGCCCGACGGGCACCTTCAATGCAGGCGGAGCGCTTGATGACGTCCACCCAAGGGCACGCATCCACCAGCCGCCGCACCATGCCGAAGTAGCTTCCAGGCATGGCCTCTTCAGGCCACAGCCGGACTATGAGGCCCATCATGGCTTGCTCGGCTACCTTGTGGAGCTCGACGAGCTGTTTCAGGTGGTCGCTAAGGGGCACCGGATGTCCGGCCTCAGCGTACTGAGACCAGAAGACCTTCTCCGTTGAGCTGCCCTCCTCGGCCCGGTAGAATGCGGCAGCATCGGACACGCTGCGAGGCAGATCTGCAAACGCTCCTGGAGAGCTCTGAATTCGGGTAAGTAACAGGTAATTCACATTCACATGCTTGCTTTGCATGAAAAATGCCTTACCCGCCGCTATTTTCTTCACCGCCTCAATCTCCTGGAGGGCCTTATGGGCCTCGGCCTTAGCGGCTTTGGCACTCTCAAGAGCCGAGGCAAGTTCGGACTCTCGAGTCTTCGAGTCGCGCTCCAAACTCTCATGCTTTTCCATGAGAGCCTGGAGCTCTTGCCGCACCTCCGCCACCCGCGCCTCCTGCTTCTCTCGCTCCGCTCGTTCCGCAACCGTATTACATTCGGCCGCGGACACGGCCTCCTTCAGGGTCGCCACCTCGCTCGTGGCCCCTGCAGTGCCCATGTTATCCTTGTTATTTCTATTGCAACCAAAATCCTTTTCTGTAAGGTACAAATTTAATACGGTGTTACTCACCTTCTTTGTCCTCGAGCTGCTTCTTGGCAAGGCCGAGCTCGTTCTCGGCCCGCTTGAGGTCCTACTTCAAAGCACCGATCTCCGCAGTCAATGCAACAGAGGTCAGCAGCGCAGCCTGCAACCCCATATTGACATAATTTTTAGAACTCCTGCGTATATCTTTTTAGATCCTCAGTCCGGCTTTTCATTTCGAACACCGAACTAAGCATTAGGGGCTACTGTCTATGCGGTATTACATTACATATTTTAAAACTTCTTACCTCAAAGCCTGTTAGAAGGCTGCTACAGGCTTCGGTCAGCCCGCTCTTGGCGAGCTGAATCTTCTGAATCACCGCACTCATGATAGTGCGGTGTTCCTCCTCGATGGAAGCGCCATTGAGCGCCTCCAACAAGTTGTCCGGCGCCTCCGGTTGGACAGAGGCTGCCGGTGTCACGGTCTTGCCCTTCTTACGAAGGGGCCGCCGGCCGGACTCCGGAACCACTGCGGGTTCCGGCACGGAGTCCGGCGCAAAGTCCTGGAGGCTGCCTTGCGGCACCTCCGGAGCCTCCTCCTGATGGGTCCCCTCCTGGGATCCCACCTCGGCGTCATTAGCATCATGAGGGGTGGAGGCGGTCGGAATGGAATCCACATCCGACGGAGCCAAGGACCCGCTCGATGAAGCGGGAAGATCATCCTCGGCCGGACTGCAGGTAATGTGCGGCATTAGAAGGACACCATGTGGCACAAAAGAGAAATTATAAGTCATTCCGGAATCCAGATACTTACGATCTTGCCAGGGGCTTGGCCCTTGAGGGCCACCCTTCATCGCCGTCGTTGGCGTTGGCGGAGCTGTCCGGAGGAAGGGTCCTTCCCCTCTTGGACCCTTCGGCCTCCCCTGTTGGGGAAGCCTTCCTCTTCCTCTATCCCCCCTCCTGGGGAGAGTCCTCTTTCTCCTCCTCGTCTTCGGGGGAGGAGTCTGCATTGGAGCCATCGGACGATGAGTCCGATACCACCTGGAGCCGGGAACTCCTTTGGGTTCCCGTGGCCTTCTTCTTGGCCTTCTTCTCCGGCACCACATAAAGTGCCGGGACTAGCAGCCCCGTTAAACGGGTATCCGCTGGGTCTTCGAGGAGGGGAGCTGGACAGTTAACCTGTCCGGACGTCCTCTGCCAGTCCTGTTAAAGGCATTGGGAATTTTAGATCCCACAATAGAGTCGAACTATGAAAGAAATAAATCTCCCATAAAGGATAACATATCTTACCACACCGGCCGGGCGTTTCGTGCTGAATCCGCGATCTTCAGTTGCGGATGCGGGGGCTTCTCCGCCCTTGAACAGCACCCTCCAGGCAGCTTCGTACATTGTGTCGAAGAGCCCGCTAAGGGTGTGGTGCTGTGCCGGGTCAAACTCCCACAGATTGAAGGCCCGTTGTTGGCAGGGGAGAATCTGGCGGACAAGCATGACCTGGA
Source organism: Triticum timopheevii (assembly GCA_963921465.1). Taxonomy (NCBI): domain Eukaryota; kingdom Viridiplantae; phylum Streptophyta; class Magnoliopsida; order Poales; family Poaceae; genus Triticum; species Triticum timopheevii. The sequence continues at coordinate 491,195,652 of OY997274.1, read as the reverse complement.
CCACGTTGACAAGCTTGAGCTTCTTGTTCACCAGGGTCTGGAGACAGGACTGGAGTCCGGTCAGCTCCTCCGAACTGCCCCATAGCAAGCCCTTCTCTTTCCAGGAGGTGAGCTACATGGGGTACCAGATCTGAACTCGGGGGCCGCTGCCCATTTAGGGTCCCGCGGCTCGGTGATATAGAACCACCCCGATTGCCACCCTTTGATGGTTTCCACGAAGGCGCCCTCGAGCCAGAGGACGTTGGGCATTTTGCCCACCATGGCGCCTCCGCACTCCGCTTGGACGCCCTTCACTACCTTCAGCTTGACATTGAAGGTTTTTAGCCACAAGCCGAAGTGGGGCTGGATGCAGAGGAAGGCCTCGCAAACGACGATAAACGCCGAGGTGTTGAGGATGAAATTTGGCGCCAGATCGTGGAAGTCCAGGCCGTAGTAATACATGAGCCCCCGGACGAAGGGATGAAGTGGGAAGCCCAGTCCGCGGAGGAAGTGTGGAAGGAATACGACCCTCTCATGGGGCCTGGAGGTGGGGATGAGCTACCCCTTGTCGGGCAGCCGGTGCGCGATGTCGCTGGACAGGTATCTGGCCCCGCGCAGTTTTTCGATGTGCCCCTCCTTAATGGAGGAAGCCATCCACTTGCCTCCCGCTCCGGACATGGCTGGAGAAGGTTGAGAGGGGATGTGCGGACTTGGGCGCTGGAGCTCGAGTGCGCGGAGATGGATAGGCAGAGGAAGAAGGCGTAGGTGAAAAGGGTGGATCCTTATCCCCTTATATATGTGGGCGGACGAAGACTATGCGTCCCCACCGGCCTGGTAAAACTCGCCTATCTCCCAAGCGCCACAATCAATGGCGCGGTTGGGTTACCCACGTCCGTATTGATGGGAATCCCGGAATAAGGGGAACACGATCTCTGCTTCGACAAGACGTGCCAAGGAAACCGCTTCGCTAAACGCGCTGAGGTGGTATAATAAAAAACGATTCAAGTAAAGGCTTGGTGGTGGTGTGACGTTGTGCCACAAAATACGTCATCAGATTGAGCTTGTGTACGTATTATTCTCTCTATGGTGGAATGTGGAATTTATTTTGCAGAGCCGGACACTATCCTGGTGTTCACAATCTTCTATGAATTATTTGGAGGAGGAACCCGCCTTGCAATGCCGAACAATATGCGCGCCAGACTCATCGTCATTGAAGCCTGGTTCAGGGGCTACTGAGGGAGTCCTGGACTATCATCATCGGCCGGTCTCCAAGACTATGAAGATACAAGATTGAAGACTTCGTCCCGTGTCCGGATGGGACTTTCCTTGGCGTGGAAGGCAAGCTTGGCGATACGGATATGTAGATTTCCTACCATTGTAACCGACTCTGTGTAACCCTAGCCCTCTCCGGTGTCTATATAAACCGGAGGGTTTTAGTCCGTAGGACAAACAACCATTACAACAATCATACCATAGGCTAGCTTCTACGGTTTAGCCTCCTTGATCTCGTGGTAGATCCACTCTTGTACTACCCATATCATCAATATCAATCAAGTAGGAGTAGGGTTTTACCTCCATCGAGAGGGCCCGAACCTAGGTAAAAACATCGTGTCCCTTGTCTCCTGTTACCATCCGCCTAGATGCACAGTTCGGGACCCCCTACCCGAGATCCGCCGGTTTTGACACCGACAGTTGTATTGCAACATCTTCAATTCTTCTTGTCGGTGGGAAACGACACCTATGGTATCACAAGAATCCCTACTACGATTGCGGGGCGCGGGGTTGTGAGAAGAGCATGATTAGTTGTTGACACGGGGATCGTTTACCCAGGTTCGGGCCGCGAGGATGTGTAAAACCCTAGTCCTGCTTGGTGGATGTATTGAGTGTTCTTGAGCTCTCGAACTAGCTACGGGTGTTGCGTGGTTCAAAAGAGCCAAATTCTTTTGCTGTGTGCCACGGGCCTCATTTTATAGGTGAAGGGCCTGCCACAGTGGGACACAGGAGGTGGAAAGGCCTACAATGCTGCGAGCTTATCGCCCGTATTACAGGACTAGATGTATTTAATGCATGGCTTAGGTATCCCTCACTTTATCGGGGACGGGAGCGAGGCCTGTCCCGTTCGTCGCCGTCCTCCTCGCTTCGACACGCGCCCTGGCCAGCGATGCGTGCGGTGCCATGTAGGCAGACAAGCAGCTGAGGTGGCGCGATGGTGGAGCCTCCACGAAGATCTGCATGCCGCCATGCAGGTGCATGCTGATTTGGCCTGGAAGCTGCGTGTTGCCACGCAGGTGCCTGCCCAGCTAGTTGGGCTGGCAGCTGCATGCGAACGGCGGCGGCGAGTTGGTTGGTGCGGGCCTGGTAGTGACCCCGCTGTCGCCTCCGGCAAGGGTCTTGCCATGGTGCGCTGGCGTCCCCGGCAAGGATCTTGCCGGGGGTCTAGTGGATTCCTTCGGTAAGGATCTTGGTGAGGACTATTGCTTTCCAATCCTCATCTGATCTTGAGCATTCTATGTCTTCACAAAGATCTGCATGACACCATGGAGGTGCCTCCCGAGCCTTGGTCCAACATGGTTGCTGGAGTTGGAGACCGTGGCTCGAGGGTGGCCTGCTCCGCTGGTGTGGGCGAGCTGCCTCGGCAAGGGGCTTGCCGGGGCTGCGGAGGCTGCCCCCGGCAAGGGTCTTGCCGGGACAACCGGCTTCGCCCATCTGCACTTTGTGGCCTTGTTCCTTGATGTCGCCTCGTTCGTCTTGAGCCTTCGGCTTCTCTCTGGCTTCCCTCCTTCGCCCTGCTATGCGTGGCCGCGGCGCGTGGCTCTGAGTGCCCCTGCACAAGTAAAGGGGTCGAAAGGAGAACCCCTACTTTTGTACACCGACAGGAGCCCGCGGGCCTGGGCCATACATAAGCGCGACACATTGTTGGGCCAGGCCCAGAACGGTGCGTGGGCAGGCGGGGTGGATTTTACTATGGTAACTGTTCCGTCTGCTGCGCTTCCCCATGACCCATGTTGAACACGCGACGTGGGGGTCGTGCGCGCGCGCATGACGGAAGCATGCTAGTGTCATCCCGTGGTGGACAGTAAAGAGGCGGCTTGCGTGTCTCTTCGAGAACACAGGGCTGTTGCTCATTTACTACCCTTGGGAACCGTCTCTCCATGCGTGCCACTGCGCCTATCCCTTGCGCCACGTTCGCTGCATGCACGATGCAGAGCGAATGACAGGCGCGCGGGATGTGGGTAGTCGTGCGCGTGCGTGGGTCGATTCCCACACGCCTTCAATGGAGCGGGGGGCGGTCGACGGCCCCTCTTGCTGTCACTTCAACGGGCCGGATTGGTCGAGAGGGGGCAGCCAAGCCTCGCCCCCGCCCCTTTATAAAGAGGGGAGCGGGAGGAACGGCGCCTCTCAATCCTTCGCCATCTGCCTCTCCCCATTCCCGCTTCCTGCTTTCTTCTGCCATGGCGAGGGGGCATGGTGACGCTTCATCAGTGGCGGCGAGGGTCTCGGCTCGACAATGCATCACCCCTCCCCAAGAACTCGTAGTGGCGGAGCTAACCGTGAGAGGGTGGGGGAGGGGGCGAGGTCGGGGCCGCCGTGGCGCTCGAGGGAGAGGAGGCCGGGGCGACAGACCGGCCTCGCCTCCGCCAGCGGCCCTTCCTCCGATGGAGGGCCACGTCGGGGACAACCATTGCGAGTTCTCCGTCAGGCTGCACCAGCCACCACATCGTCGTCTTTGCCTCCTGACTCCATTTGCGCGGGAGATGGAGCTGGATCCGCCACAGGCGTTGCGGCTGCATATGAGGGGTTGCGAGAACAGCGGCACATGGGCCGACGTCGAGTTTCCCGCCCCTCACATCATGTATCTCCGTCGGGGGTGGAAGACCTTTGCTCGCATCCACAGCTTGACGGAGGGGCTCACTCTCCATTTCAAACTAATGGAGGATGGCCTCCTCTCTGTCAAGATCTTCGGGCACTTCGGGACTCGCGCGAGGTGCTGCGTGGAGAGCTCTTCTGACGATGAAGATTCCTCCTCGAGCGAGAGTGGCGAGGAAGACAATGGCAGCGATGACGACGGCAGCGGGCGCTAGGATGACGGGTCCGACTAGGCGTCGGGCGCCACTCCGGGCGGCACCGGCGACCCCATCATCCGTGTTGCCGACTCCTTGAACTTATCGGGGTTGTCTCCTTGGGTGGCTGGCGTTGGGAGGCCGCAGAAGAGGAAGAGGTGGGCGGTGTCGGCATTCTGGGAACGTGGGTCCCCTGACTTGCCTGCCTGCGGTCTGCGGCGTGGCTCAAAGGGGGCCCAACAAGGCCCATCTTCATCAACACAAGCTCAAGACCCTCGCGAGGGGCCAAGCCTCGCGAGGCGGACGACAAGGAGCTTCCACAGGCACGGCCTCGTCAGGCTGGCTCGCGAGGAGGCGGAGAGATCAAGGCGGGGTACCTCACGAGGTGCCCATGACGCAAGCCATGACGACCAAGGGCGCCAGTCGGGCGCCAGTCGCGCAGTGTCCTCCTTTCCTCTTTGGTGCAAAGGGAGCAAGCACAGGCGGGAGCATCAAGCAAAGGCATCCATTTCGGTGCAACAAGACCAAGACCAGCCCAACGGCAGGAAGGAAGTCATTGTGGGGCCCAAGCAGGCGTCACCACCAGAGCCTTTGACAGCCGAGGACCAACTTTAGTCAGGATAAGTGTACCCGATGTTCCCCTTCAAAATGGCCAATTGTTGGCGCCCTTCCCGCTCAATATTTGGGAGGAGGCCCACGGCCTTTGCCTATAAATAGGACTAGCCACCACAAGGTAGACACGAACAGGATCCTCGCCAATAAACGAGTAGAGAGAGCGACTGAACTCCCCCTAGCAGTTCATCGTCCCAGCCAAGAACAGACCCTCGTGAGGCTGTTCTTCCTTGTATTGTTCATCATCAGCCCAAGAGGCAATCCACCACACCACACACTAGAGTAGGGTATTACACCGCAATGGTGGCCTGAACCAGTATAAACTCTGTGTCTCTGGTATTGTTCCTTCCGTAGTTTAGATCCTAGCGAGTCGGCGGGGCGCAGGTAGGTAGAGGGAGAAATCTCCGCGTGCACCCCAGTGTTCGAACCTCAAGGGTCTGTCGGAACCCGAAATCCGACATTTGGCGTGCCAGGTAGGGGTGCGCCGGAGTTTTCCTCTCCGCCACCGTTGCGACCTGCCTCGTGATGGGCAGCGCGCCGCCCGCTCCGGTCGCCAGCGCTAGCGCTGGGGCCAGGGGGCTCCGAGCCTTGGCCCCAGCCTTGCAACAGGTGCGGTGGCTGGACAAGTTCAAGCCGACGACGCCGCCGCGCTACAACGACGCGACTGATCCGCTGGCCTTCCTGCTGGCGTACGAGGAGGCCGTTCTCGATGCTGAAGGTGACAACTGGGTCATGGCCATCTGGCTCCCCATGGCCCTCACCGGCGCTCCGCGCGCATGGCCGCTCCACCTGCCGACGGCCTTCGTGGCCTCTTGGGAAGAGCTGCGCGGCCTCTTCCTCACCCACCATGCCGCACCAGCGCCCTCGGTCATTGCGGCCCTCTTGGGCGGCTCGCAGCCGCCGCCCTCTAGTCACCATGTCAAGCCATTCGTCCGCCTGGTCGGCGCCGCCTCCACGCGGCAGGGGGCTCCCCCTGACCGGTCGGAGCCACAGGCCAGTCTGGCCTTTAGCTCGGAGGAGCACCCCTCCAACTCGGCCTGCTCGGGTGCGCTCCCCATGCTGTGCACCCCCACCATCTGCTAGGTGGCCGTCACCAGGACTCTCATCGACGGCGGCGCGGGCCTCAGTGTGCTCTTAGTTGAGGCGTTCAACCTCCTCCGCATACCCCGGGAGCGGCTGCAGCCCAGCCGGCCCTTCTCGAGCGTCGGGGGCGGGTCATCCAGCTCCTTGGGACAGATCCGGCTCCCAGTAACTTTCGGCACCTATGATAATTTCATCACGGAGCTGCTCGATTTCGAAATCGCCCCCATCGGCCTCCCCTACAACGCCATCCTCGGCTATCCAGCACTGGCCCAATTCATGGCCGCGACTCACCCGGCGTACAACCTTATGAAGATGCCCGGGAGTAGCGGTGTCCTCACCATGCCTGGGGACACCGGGGATGCGCTGCGAGTGCTCAAGCTCGCCTTCAAGACGGCGGCGTCAGCACAGCCCGCCGACGCGGGGACCCCCGAGCCCAAGGGGCTGCACCAACCAAGAAGAAACAGTTGTTCACCCAAGACAAGGCGGAGACCAAGCAGATACCCATCGACGAGGACGGGTCCACTAACGGCACTTTCACCATAGGCGCCAACCTCGGGCCCGAGCAGGAGGAAGCCCTGGTCAAGTTCCTACGTGCAAACAAGAAGGTATTCGCCTAGGAGCCCGATCAGTTGGTAGGGATCCCACGGGGCATAATCGAGCACCACCTCAATGTGTGCCCCAACATGCGCCCCGTGAAGCAGAAAGCGAGGCGGCAGTCCACTGAAAAGCAGGCCTTCATCGTCCAGGAGACCCGCAAACTAGAGGCCGCGGGGGCATTCGCGAGGTTCGATATCCAGATTGGTTGGCCAACCCTGTGGTTGTGCCAAAGAAGGGTGCTCAGGAGCCCTAACTCAGCCGGAAGGGTCGCCGAGTGGAACATTAAACTGCAAGCGTTTCAGCTCGAGTTCAGCACAACCAGAGTCATCAAGGGGGCCGCGCTAGCGGATTTCGTGGCCGAATGGACGGAGGCACTGGGCCTCAAGGCTGACGAGGATCGATCCCTCTCCCCGGGAAGCAAGGCGCCAGAAGGCTGGGTCATGTACTTCGACGGGGCGTTCTCCAGGCATGGCGCTGGGGCTGGGGCGGTGCTCATATCTCCCACTCAGGACAAGCTCTCTTACACCGTGCAGCTCTGTTTCCAGCAAGGCGAAAAGGTCTCCAACAACATAGCGGAGTATGAAGGTCTAATAGCAGGCTTGAAGGCCGCGGCTGCCCTAGGGGTAAAGCGCCTTACCATCAAGGGCGATTGGCAGCTCCTCGTCAATTTCTCCAACAAAGTGTATGAGCCAAAAGATGAGCACATGGAGGCCTACCTCACGGAGGTCCACAGGATGGAAAAGCAGTTCTGGGGGTTGGAGTTGCAGCATCTGCCCCGTGGCACCAATCAGGAGGCCGATGACATCGCCAAACGAGCATCCAGGCGGTTACCTCAGGAGCCTGGCGTCTTTGAGGAGCGGCTCTTCAAGCCTTCGGCCATGCCATCACTATCAAACACGGTTCAGCCTCGGGAGGAGCTCCCCCAGCCACCTGCCTCGGGAGCCCCGGTCTGTGGCCCAGCCTCAGGAGCGCGCCTGCTCCTAACGATGGAGCCTCGGGAGGGGAGCTGGATCACAAAGCTTCGGAGTTACTTAACGCAAGGGACCCTGTCGGAGAAGGAGGAGGGAGCGGAGCGTGTGGCGCGGCAAGCCACAACGTACTGTATCAGGGATGGAGAACTCTACCGGAAGCGACCAAATGATGTGTACCTACGCTGCATATCCAGGGAGCAAGGGAAAGAGCTGCTGGCGGATATACACGGTGGAGACTGTGGGCACCACTCGTCATCACGGACCCTCGTGGGCAAGGCATTCCGCAGTGGCTTCTATTGGCCTACTGCGCTCAGTGACAGTGTCGAACTAGTGAAGGCTTGCGAAGCCTGCCAATTCCATGCCAAGCAGATCCATCAGCCGGCAGGAGGTTTGCAAACTATACCCCTCTCGTGGCCATTCGCAGTCTGGGGGTTGGATATCCTTCGCCCGTTCCCTCGGGCGCCGGGGGGCTATCGCTACCTCTACGTCGCCGTGGACAAGTTCACCAAGTGGAACGAAGTGGAAGCCGTCCACACCATCCCTGCGGGTTCAGCGGTCAAGTTCATCAAGGGCATCGTGAGTCGGTTCGGGGTGCCGAACCGCATCATCACCGACAACGGTTCGCAGTTCACCAGTAACCTCTTCAAAACGTATTGTGCTAACCTTGGAATGCAGATATGCTACGCTTCGGTGGTGCACCCCCGAAGCAACGGCCAGGCCGAGTGGGCAAACGCGGAGGTCCTGAGGGGCCTCAAGACCAGAACATTCAAGAAGAAGCTGGAAGCCTGCGGCAGAGGTTGGTACGATGAGGTTCAGTCTGTGTTGTGGTCCATCCGCACGACCGCAACCAAGCCGACTGGAGAGACCCCGTTGTTCCTGGTCTATGGAGCCGAAGCGGTCCTCCCTCACGAGGTCAGACGTCGTTCCGCACGGGTCCTGGCGTTCGACGAGGCGCAGCAGGACGCCATGCGGGGGATGGACCTCGTGCTGGGGGAGGAGCGTCGCCGAGAAGCCGCGTTGCAAGCGGCGAGATACCAACAAGCACTACGGCGATACCACTGCCACAACATCCGCCCCAGAACTCTTGAGGTAGGGGACCTCGTGCTCAGGCGGGTTCTCTCCAGGGAGGGACTACATAAGCTCTCTCCCATGTGGGAGGGCCCGTTCAAGGTTGTTCATGTTTCCAGGCCCGACTCCGTGCGCTTGGAGACTCAGGAGGGGGTGCCAGTCCAGAATGCGTGGAACATCCAGCACATCCGGAGGTTTTACCCCTAAAAAGGCCCAGAGCCTGTGAAGAAGGCGAATGCCTGTGAAGATTATGTTTTTGGAAAAGGCCCAGAGCCTGTGAAGAGGGCCAATGCCCGTGAAGCTTGCTTCCTCGAAGAAAGGCCCGGAGCCTGTGAAGAAGGCTAACGCCTGTGAAGCTCGCCGCCCGTGACACTCTCAGGTAATAATGAGTTGGGGCTGTACACGTCCCGGAGTCTCAGGAGCACCAGCCTCAGGCCTTGGGGCTCCCTCCCACGCCCAGTGGCAGCACTTAGCTCCGTGCTGGTGAGAAGACGTCGAAGACTAGACTAGGTGCCGGACGCGGCTTTTTCATTTGCTTTCTGCAGTTGGTTAGTTCATTCTCATTTGAAGTTTTATTGAAACCATTGCCATCTTCTGACTTATGGCTCTTCGACTTTTTGCCCTCCTGCCTCGATTTCTCTTGCGCAAGGTCTCGCGAGGGGCAGCCCGAGCGCCCTCGCGAGTGTTTCTGTCCTTATCGTTCAAGGTTTCACAACCCGGGTCCACTACAGGAGCACCCCTCCAGTCCATGCCTCACGGGCACCGCGACACGAATACAGGACCTGGGTCGGTCGCCCCCACGGCTGAGGCTGGGAATTACCAACGCGCGGGCGTGCGGCCGGAAGGAACAATACCAAAATAACGGAAACAGTGCGATGATTAACAACGGTAACCCAAACACGCCCCCACGGGGCCCCACACTACTGTCTTTTTACGCAGGAAAAAGGAAAAGAAAGAACAAATCAGGCGCGGCTCGCCCTACACCGACCCTCAGGGAAGACTCGAGTCGCCTTCAGGGCTCAGGCGGACTCCCTCTCGCACTTCACCAAGGCGCGATGGCGGGCAGACCCGCTACCACCCTCCAAGCAGGCACGACGGCGTGGAGGCTGACCGCGGCCGCTGCTAGAAGAGTCGCTGCCCGAAGAAGAACAAGTGAAGCTTGAGGAACCCTGGGCGCCGCCAGCCACGCGCGCACTGTCCTCTCCGTCCTCGCCGGGGCTGGGTCCCTGGCCGTGGTCGTCGTCTTCAGGGCAGCACCCTGCGCGGCGACCATCTTCCCCAAACACCCTCACGTAGAGGGTGGCATCGCCGTCGAACTTGAAGTGCAGGGTGCACCGACGGCTTAGGCCACGCGCGCGGGCAAACGTCTGCCAGCCGTGGGTCAAGGCCAGGCTCCCGACTGCGGAGACCTCCAGCGAAGCCCACGAGGCCCAGCTGTAGCAGCCGTCTGCCTGGAGCCAGAGGCCGCCCGGGGCGCCAGCCGGGAGCTCACCTAGGAGGAAGCGAGGGAGCTGAAGCCGGGCGCTAGTCTGCTCCGCCGGCCACACGACGAACTCCGGAAGCACCTCTGCAGTGTGAAAGCGCGACCTAGGGGGTCGCACGGCCGAAGCACGCCCCCCGGCCGCGGCCAGCCGACCGTCACCGCGCGGGAAGTCACCTCCGCAACCGCGGGGAGCCGCCGTGGAGGCTGTTGACACCAGATTTTGGCACAGTCAAGAACTTATTTAAAATGGCCTCAAATGGAGAAATGTTCTACATGAAAAAGTTTCGTGTTGTTGATACAAACATCTTTGAAGTTTGGGCCATCGCCATCTGATCTCATCTCGAAGGCCGAAGTTGTGTTCGAAATACTGAGATTTTGTATTCAGAACACTATTCGGCACATTACGCCCCCAAGACTGCCTCATATGGAAAAATGATCTACATGGATTGTCTTCGTCTCGTAGAAACGATCGATTTTGATATAAGAAACATTCCAATCCAAGTTCGTATGCAAAAGTTAGAGCCATCCGAATACAGCACTATCACGAGCCAAAAGTGGCGGCCCCACCAGACACCCTGTCTGATGGGTAGCGCGAATAACAGCCTGTGTTGCATGAGCGATTTGACCCTCAAGATGAACTCTAATCAAAAAACGTTCAACATAAAAGTTGTTCGTCTCGTTGAAACGCTCAAGATTACTTTTGGGCTCGTTTCCATCCGAGGTCGTTTACCACCTCAAAAGTTACCCGCAAGGTGCAGCCAGTTTAAACCGAACAGTTTTGGAAAGTTCAGACAAAACCAATCCGAATTTGACTAGGGTGTTGGAGGTGAATCCAAGCCTTTTCCTTGCACGGGAAGTCCAGCCACCTCTTATATACCTAAGGGGTGATGGCCGATTGAACAACACACAATCGATCAATCAATCTACCACTTTTTATCTTTTATCTTTTCTCCTTAACCCTAGTTCTTCTTCTTCCTCATTCTTCGTTCGTTCTTCTTCATTGCAGGGCGGCGAACATCGAGGCCCTAGGGGCGATCAGGTCGACCTAGGGCAGCCCATAGCCGCCGCGCGCCCAGACGGGGTCCCTCCCGGGCGTGTGGGGTTTCGGGTCCTCAAAAGCATCCGCCGGATTGCCTGCGTACCGCGCTTCCGGACGGGTCTCCTTCGACGTGAGCTGCGGTGCATCACCCTTGGCGTTGGAGGTACACGTTGACGTGTTCGTGTGCGAACACAGGCCCTAGGGGCGATCAGGTCGACCTAGGGCAGCCCATAGCCGCCGCACGCCCAGACGGGGTCCCTCCCGGGCGTGTGGGGTTTTGGGTCCCAAAAGCATCCGCCGGATTGCATGCGTATCGCGCTGGAAGTCGGCCTCCCACGGTGTGAATTGCGGAGCATCTCCCTCGGTGCCGTGGGTACACATCAACGTGTTCGTGTGACGCATTCCAGCGTCAACACATTTTTTGGCGACTCCGCTGGGGAAGAAGCTTTGAACGGTCTCTAGCCCGTTCTTGCTACGAAGAGATCGTCATCAAGTTGCTGCAATCTACAAATGTATTATGAATACCCAATTCCCCTTTGTAGATGCAAATAATCCATATGTTGTTGCTGGATCACCTATTGAGCATAATGTATCGACTAGCCCTAGTTTTATCAATCATGCATCTAATTATGTGCAAGGGCCGATGCAAAACAATCTTCATGTTTCAAATTTTTATAAATTTAGCAACATGCAACATATGTATCCCAACTCCCATGCATCGGCAACCCCACAAATTCATATGCCGATGAGCAACATGATGAGTTCGATTGATCAATTTGAAACACCCCAAGTTAGAATTTCTAATGCCATAGAAGAAAGTGTTTCACCCTTTTATTCATCGGCAGCTAATGTGCAATATAGTAATCCAACCATGCCAATGAATGAGAGAATTGGCCATGCTACTAATGGCTATTTGGCCAGTTACTCTCAACCGTCATATGCTACACATCATGTTAGTAATTCTTCGGCACCATACACAACTGTAGATGCTCATAATTCGGCTTCACACCTTCCTGGTTATAGCCGAATGAATGTAAATTTTACAGGAGCGGTTGTGCCCAACATTGTAGAAGATGAGGTAGTGGTGGCTGCATTGAAGAGTTTAGCCCAAAATAAGAGAATTAGTGCTCTTTACCTTGAACGACATGAAAAGGGGTTATTTCCTGATTATGCCGCAATAAAAGCTAGAGTTTTGCAAGAAGATGAATCTTTGCCAATTGATAAAATTGGCGAGCAAAAGTATGGTCTTACAACACTGCATATGCCTTCACCTAGTACTACATCATATTATACACCCCCTACACAATTGCAAAATTTCGGCAACACCCGTGTGTCATTGCCGAAAGAATCTAAAAGCATTGGGGGCCAATCATATCCGGAGTGGGCTGAAATTGAGAAAAAGCTTAAAGCTAATTTTGCCGCTCGCCGTCAGAAACAAATAGAAAAAGAATTGGCTCAGATAAAATAAGCATTGCCAATTGGTACTATCAATGAAAAGAAGGATGATTTGGAACATGAAAGTGCTTCCGTTGAAAAAGCCGAATCAAGTAGTATATATTCTGAATCCATCAAATCCAACGAGGCAAGCATTATTGAGAAAGGGCATGGCAAGCATAGGAAAACAACGGTGCTTGATTTTTCTGAAGTTAATGGAACCTACTTCCTGCCCTATGAGTTCCGTGCCATAGAAATTGACAAGCTTCAAGGACAAGAACAAGTAGCCGAACAAAGTTCGGCCGACAAAATCTTCAAAGAAATGATGCACGGATTCAAGAAAAAGATGATGACAAGGTGTTGGGGAGCCATGCAAAGAAGGAGCAAGATGTTCTTCGAATGGCACCACTATCATGCTCTCCCAACATATTTGAAGAGGTATGCATAGCGAGTAATTTACCTATTTTCATATTTGGTCGCAACTTCATTGTTGATGCATCTATAAGAAATATTCTCATAAGTAATTTTGAAAGACCAATGAGGAAGGGTAATTTACTTGTTAGCAGTAAAATTGTTATGGAACATATCGTTCAACCCATTGCACCAATTATAAAGACCGATAATGACTTATTGTTACAGCCAAAGCTTTTCCCATTGCTTTCTCTAAAGTTCATATCTATTTGGGTAGCTTTGCTTATTTCTTACTTGGCTTACACTTGGTCTCAACTGAGACATGTATGTTCTAAATATCTTCGTTTCAGAAATTTAAAGCCAAGGTTAAATTCTATTGAGAAAACCGATGCTAATATAATATCATATCCAAAGACATCAGAGATAGAGTGGAAAACACAATGCATAGCCGAATGGGGAGATTCCAAATCTGAACCATTCGTTTGCTTATCTCCAAAGCCGTTCAAACAGCAAGATGGCTAGGAAACTAGAAGTATACTTTCAATTCAAGCGTGTGTGATAAAATATTTGATTTGTTGCTGAAAAATAATTACATTACAATTCTTGATCACCATGTTAAGCCATCAATCCAAGGACAAATGTATTGTAAGTTGCATGATTCGTCCAAGCATAATTTTGAGGATTGCAACATGTTTCGTCAAATAGTTAAATCGACCATTGAAAAAGGATGATTGAAGTTTGTTGAAACACCAAGAGATGACCAGTCTATTCCGATTGGTCCCGATGGCAAAAACTTTTTACATCGGCTGCTTCAAGCCGATTGTCGGGTGTTGGGTGCGACATATGCCAAAGGATGGATTATCATGGTGCCGGCGAGTAGAACGTCGCCGGTGCCTGGAAACGGGATGAGGCGAAGACATGCAGGCCGGCGAATCTTGCCTAGCTTTAGGGCTCTCCGAGGAGATAATACCCCTACTGCTGCTCTGCGGGGTCTCCGCATGATCACTAAGGCAAAGTGAGTACAAGCTTGCTCCTAGAGCTGTTTCTGGAGGTAGTAGAGGGCACGGCTAGCTCTCTCCCTTCTATGTGGTCTGTCTAATGTCTATGGATGCGAACCCTTTGCATGGGTGCCCTGGGGGGTTTATATAGGCCTACCCTCCAGGGTTACAATGGTAAATCCGGCTAGGCTCGGGTCCCAGCCGTCTGTCTCTCTGGTGCCGTCTTCTTCGCCGACTCCTGGGGCCCGCCGACTGGCATGGTACGAGGGCGTCAGCCCGTGTCCGCCGCGGGCGGGTCCTGCCGGCTTCAGATTACTGTAGTCGTGCTTCTAATGATGCGGGCTTGGTGAGTGGGTCATGGCAACAGTGCCGCCGCCTGGCGGGCGATCACTGTGGCCATTCCCCGGTCACATCTTGGTTAATAGCGTGTGGGGCCCGTGGGAGGGGCCGGCCGACTCCAGGGGGCCGACTCCCAATGGGTCTGACTCTCAGCGCTCCTGCCGTCTTCAATACTCTCGCTGACTGGTAGGTCCCGCCGTCTCCGGGCCATACACACAAGGCGTTGTGGGCTCAGGGGCCCCGCCCCAAGGGCTGATGTCAGGGCTGGCATGGCAACAGTGCCACGTCGGGCGGAGATCTGTGCAGGTACGGTGCACTGTGGCCATGCCCACCTTCAATTATCGGGGTGGTTGGAAGTCGCTGGCCAACTTCCCACAGTCGGCTTCATCGGAGTCGCTTATGGGACTCGGCTTGGAGGGGAGGCGCCTCTGGGACTCGATCATCTTGGAGTTGCCTCCTGGACTCGGCTTGAATGGGAGTCGTTTCTGGGACTCAGCCATCTTGGAGTCGCCGTAGATACTTGAGGGGCGCAGTCTGCCCTGATGTCTTGAAAGGTTCTGGGACTCAGGTTAGCCTACCCGTGGCCCATTACTCCGACAGTAGTTCCCGAAGCTGGTGAGGCTCCGACGGTGATACGTCGTGTGCCTCAGCAGTTTCATTCTTCAGATGGGGGAAAATAAGCTCTGGTGGCCGCCTTCCTCCAGGCCGATTGGCTGGAGTTGGATTCTCTGAGGGCCGTCATGCTCAAGCCGACTGGCTAGAGTCGGATTCGCCGAGGGCCGTCTTGCCCCTTGTGGTGTTTCAAATGTCGCGGCGGGAACCAGGCGGCGTGCCTGATGCGCTTCCCGCGGTCGCCTGCCGCGGCCCCGTCACGCGGCGCCACGTGGCAGGGGCAGTTTGCCCGCCCACGCGCGCGACGGGACAGGCCGTCAGGCGGGGCCCGCCACTACCGCGCCTTGGCACGCGAACGGATCCGCTGCGGCCGGGCGGGCAGTTGGGCTCCCCACGTTGTTACTGCGTGCAGTAACTTCGTGGGTTTAATCGTGGGGGGCGTGGGGGCTTGCGCGTAGTTAATCCCCACGCCGCCCCCTCGGCTTCTCAGCCTTTGAGACTATAAATAGGCGGGGGGAGCGGGAAGGTGAAGCGCGTGCTCATTCTTCCCTGCTTCCCCCGCTTCCTCCTTCCTCTCCTTCTTGCCTTCTTGCCTTCCCAGTGCGGCGCCTTCATCGCCATGCACAGGTCGACCACCGACAACCCCTTCCCCTCCATCACGCTGATCAAGTCGGTGAAGATGTGGCAACGTTCGTACTTCTACGTGAAGAACGTCGCCACGGAAGGCGACTGGGTCGACCTGCCGCACTATGAAGCCGGAGCACCGGCTGGGAGGCTTCCCAGCTAGTCCAATCGGGCCAAGACGCTGTCTCCTGCCAGCACCGTCGCCGTCGCCCCACTCCGAGTGCTGACGCAGTCGGAAGGCCTGGTCGGGGCTGACTTGCTGGCCGCCTTCATGGCGTGCCGAGTCCTCCCACTCCAAGGCCGACCTCATCTGATCTGTCAAATGAGCGACCAACGAGACCTGAGCCGGATGAGCACCTGGGAGATGCCCCACGCGGAGGTGGCGAACATGGTGAACCACATCGCAAACTGCGAGCTCACGGAAGACTGGCAGTTCGGCAAGGAGCCGTACTCGCGTGCCAACCCTCCGCCTGTGGTAAGTCGAATCTTTTGTTTTCTGTTTTTCTTTGTAGCCGAATCCGACTTCTGATCCTCTTGGTTCTCTGAGTCAGAACCCCCTCATCCAGCCTGCAACTGGCGCCACCGGGCCGCCCCGCGAGTTTGCTCCAGATCGCGCGGAGAGCGACATCGACGACCCCGACTTGGGGGCGGCGGCGATGGGGGCCGACGCCGAAGGCGGGGGAGGAGGAGCGGAAGGCGGCCTCTGGCCCTCGGCGACCTTCGCCGACTGGCTAGAGGAAGAGGTCGACGGCGAGGTCGTCCCGCGCCGCCAACCGAAAGCCGGCCATCCAGGCGCGAGTTCCTCCGCCGGCTTGGCCAGTCAAGTCGGCGCGAAGAAGCGCCGGGCCGTGCCGAGTTCGCTCGGCGGTCGGCCGAAAAAGTTCAAGGGGGTGGCCGCCGCGACCAAACGGGAGGAGGCGATCGCGAAGGCCAACCGCTTCCGCAAGGAGGTGAAGAAGCCGCCGCTTGTCTCTTCGTAAGTACTGACTATCGTTTGCTCTTGTTTCCTTGGACGGATCTTTTCCGAGTCTTTTTCATTCCGTTTTCTGCTTTAGGGCTCCTCTTTCTCTTGAGAGGGTCACCGTCCCCTCTGTCATGGGGTCGGCCGAGACGTCCGCCAACACTCGGCGGATTGACCCCGCCGCCGACCTTCGGGAGGCGACAGAGCGCAACGCGCGGGAGAAGCGCGACGAGGAAGAGGCCGACCATCTGGAGAAGGCAGAGGACGAGAAAGCGGCGGCCTCCGCCCAGAAGAAGCTGGAGGAGGCCGAAGCCGCCGCCGCAGCAAAACGGCAGGCGGAGGAGGCCGCGCGCCGCCAGTCGGCGCTGCTTGTCGTCCCGCTGAGCTCCGCGCCGCCACCCCCGGAGTTCACGGGGCAGACTGGAGAGGTCGGCGGGGAGCACTCCATCTTGGAGAAGGACAGTGGCGAGGCCTCCGCATCGGGCATGGCCTCGCCGCCACCGCCGCCTCCACCGCATGGCAAGCAGCCAGCAGGCCCTCCAGTGCCGCCGGCTGAGGACGAGGCGGTGGCGAGGCTGCTTCTTCAAGTCGCCTCACCAGCGTGCCGCCGCCTTGCGAAGGCGGTCTCGGCGCCATGCCCCTTGGAAGCCGGCGCCGCCAGCTCGGCCATTCCAGACGCCGAGGCATCAAGTGCTGCGCCTACTAGATGGGTGCGAGGAGGCGGCGACGGTCCGCTGAACCAAGCGCTCCTGGACGTGCAGGCGAAGCTGCGAGCTGAGGGCGAAGCCATCCAAGGCTGCAGCAGGGCGCATCTGGCGTCGCGAGCGTCTATCCGGGTACGTTTTTCTTTTTTGACTTTTCTCTTCTCGCTCTTGTCTGTGGGGGCGCGCCAGCGCACCCACTGGGTGTAGTCCCCGAGTTTCGGGCCGGCTGCTGCACAGGTGGCTCGGAACTCCATCTGGCGAGTTCCTCATTTTGTCTTTGTCTGATTTTTATCACAGGAGCATCACAACCTCCGTGTCACCGCCTTCAAGCGTAATGTTGAGCGGCTGGCGAAGCGGACCGCCGACTTGTTGGAGAGCCAGAGTAAGTTCTTCTTCTTTTTCGCGGGGGCGCGCTGGCGCACCCGCGGGCTGTAGTCCCCGAGATTCAGGCCGACTGCTGAGCAGTCGGGCCGTATCTTCCCGGCGACCTTTGTTGTTGATGACTTAACGTCTGCTTTTTGTTTTTTCAGAGGCCAATGCCGCTCTTCAGGAGCAGTTAGGCGAAGTCGGCACGACCCTTCGTGCCAAGGAAGAGGAGTGCGGCAAGCTCGCCAAAGAGTGCGACTTGCTGGCCGAGCAGTTGGCAGAGCAGAAGGAGCTGCTGAAGGCGGCTCGGGACGTGGCGGGGAAGAAAGAGACCGCCCTCCTGGCTGAGTTCGAGATGGAGGGCTCCTCCTGGACCGACAGGGAGGCGATGCTCACTTCCGGCTTCCATGAGATCAAAGACATTGTCGACGGTGGGTTTCTCTACTTTCTTTCTTCGAGCTGGTGACTGTAAGTCAGGCCGACTGCTGATTTTCTCTTTGCTTCTTTCTGTTTTGGGCAGACTTCTTCCCTGGCCACTCGCAGGCGGTCAATCGAGCCATCGAGGCTGATCGCGAGGAGCGGAGGGAGAATGGCGAGGAGATCGCCGCCAATGCCCCCCTGACCGTCGATGAGAAGCTTCTGAGCATCGAGACCTATCTGCGGCCGGCCCATCAGCTGCTGCGTCGTCTTCAACGCGCCGGGGCCCAAGCGATCTCCGCCCTATGGCCGGGCATGTCGGCCCTGCGCACTGCCAGTTGGACTGCCAACTGACTGGAGGTCGCGGCCGGCCGTCTTGAGGCTTGGAAGGGTTCCTCGGCCCGGGCTGGAGCGTGCCGGGCCTTGGAATTCGTTAAGGCCGGGTATCCAGGGCTGGACCTGGACCGGCTGGCTGCGTTTCGGTCAGAGGCCCAGGCAGAACTGGCGGCTGTGGAAGGCGCCCTCGTCGTGCGTGCGGCGGCGATCGCCGACTACGCCGACACCAGCGTCTTCGTTCCCGAGCGGGCCGAGGAGGTGCCTCCAGAGTGGTTCGGGATGAACCCCGACTACGACGAGGACTCGGCGGAAGTGATCGGCTCCAGCACCGAGGAGGAAGACGAGGCGGGGGACGAAGATGAGACGGAGGCGCCAGAAGACAGAGCAGATGACCAGCCTCAGCTCGATCGCGCCTCCAGCAACGAGCCGCGTCCGACCGGGCCGACTGCCACCGGAGACGATCAAGCCGAGACCGCCCAGCCAGCCGCTCCAGCGCCTGACACCGCCGTCTCCGCCGACCCTCCGAACCCGTCTGCCGCTCCTTAGGCTGCCGACTTGCCTTTATTTTTCCTGTCTTAATAGTCTTTTGAAAGAACTTGTTAGTTTGCACAATTCCACCCGCGGGGTGTATTTTGAACTTGGCCAGAGGCCTTTGCTATGTAAATATCTATCTGCCTTCTATCTTTCCTTGCTTATTACTCTTTTTGGCTTTTTCCTTTGCCACCTTTCCATAGTCGCTGCTTTACCAGATGGACAGCCGCTCCGCGGACTGCCGCAAGTCAAATGCTTGGCTACTTTAGGGAAGGCAAGTACTTGGCCTTTTTAGAGTTTTTTAACAAGTGGGAAAGAAGGCGGCGAGCCGACTATTTGAGAGTCGGCTCTGTAGAGAGAGGCTGGGAGCTGGCTTGGGCTATGCATATGCTTTGAGTCCTTAGCCATTTTTACGTGTGCATGCTCGTTCTTGCTTACTCTCTGCCTACCAACAGTCGCTCTACGAGCTGCGGCTTTGACAGGAGACGGCTTAAGCGCAACACACTACTTGTCCGACTGCAAGAAGCATTTCATAGCACAAGACGGCGAGTCCCCGGGCCGACTAGTCGAACCCGGTGCCAAGCGGCATAACAAAGAGTAGCATACTCAGGGGCATAATTCTTATCATGCAGATAACAAAAAGGGCAGTCCCCGAGCTCGTCTCGGGGGCCTAAAGTCTCGGTACTTTAATACAAAGGATAGCGTGGTACATACTGTGTTAACTGTAAAATCTTCGGGGAAGATTTGCGTTCCATGGCCGTTCTGACTCCTTGCCGGAGTGGTCCCTCTTGCGCGCTACAGGCTTCTGAGCGTCGATTAGGTAGTAGGAGCCGTTGCCCAGCACTTTGCTGATGATGAAGGGGCCTTCCCAAGGCGTCGACAACTTGTGCTGGCCGGCTGTTCGCTGAATCAGCCAGAGCACAAGGTCGCCCTCTTGAAACGATCTCGGCCTGACCTTTCGGTTGTAGTATCGGCGCAGACTCTGCTGGTAGATGCCGGACCGGCTGAGTGCCATCAGCCGGCCCTCTTCCAGCAGGTCGACGCCGTCTTGACGTGCATCTTCAGCTTCCTCTTCGGTGTACATGGTGACTCGTGGAGAGTCAAACTCTATGTCCGTCGGGATGACGACTTCGGCACCGTAGATGAGGAAGAAAGGCGTGAAGCCGGTTGACTTGTTTGGAGTCGTGCGCAGACTCCAGAGGACGGCTGGCAGTTCCTCAAGCCAACAGCCGGCCGAACGCTCGAGTGGTTCGACCAGTCGAGGCTTGATGCCGAACAGGATGAGGCCGTTTGCTCGCTCCACCTGACCGTTTGACTGCGGATGGGCAACGGACGCTAAGTCCAGTCGGATGCCCTGCATCGCGCAGAAACGGGCCAAGGCGCCTTTGGCGAAATTTGTGCCATTATCGGTGATGATGTTGTGCGGTATGCCGTACCGCACCGTGATGTCGGCGATGAAAGTCACTGCAGTCGGAGCGTTCAACTTCTTGATGGGCTTTGCTTCTATCCACTTGGTGAACTTGTCCACCGTGACAAGCAGATGAGTTAGGCCGCCTCGGGCCGTCTTGAATGGTCCCGCCATGTCCAGGCCCCAAACTGCAAAGGGCCAGGCGATGGGGATTGTCTTAAGCGCAGAAGCCAGCTGAAGTGGCTTGGAGCGGAACTTCTGGCACCCCTTGCATTTTTGGACTAACTCTTTAGCCTCTTCTCGGGCAGTTGGCCAGAAGAAACCGTGCCGAAAGGCTTTGGCGACGAGTGCTCTTGAAGCTGCATGGTGGCCGCACTCGCCCTGATGAATGTCTCTGAGGATTGCTTGGCCTTGTTCTGGCTCTATGCAGCGCTGGTAAACACCAGTGACACTGCGCCTGACCAGCTCTCTGTTGATTATGGTGTATGCTGCCGCTCGGCGCTGCACTTGCCGAGCCAAGATCTCATCAGTTGGCAGCTCTCTGTTCACTAGAAACTTGAGGATGGGCTGCGCCCATGAGGGTGCTGCTATTCCTTCGCACAGTCGTCAGCGACGCTCCACTTTCAGAGATTTTGCACAACAGAGATGCAACTGGTCGAGTGGAGAAATGGGCGATTGAACTTCTTCCCCTTGATATCAAGTTTGAGGCAAAGAAAGCCATTAAGTCCCAAGCAATAGCAGATTTCCTCGCCGAGTGGATTGAACAACAGCAGCCGACTGAAGTTCACTCGGAGCATTGGACCATATTCTTTGATGGCTCTAAAATGCTGAATGGTTCCAGTGCTGGGGTGGTTCTGGTTTCCCCCAGAGGAGATAAGCTTAGATATGTGCTCCAGATTTACTTTGACTCCTCCAACAATGAAGCAGAGTATGAGGCCCTCTTATATGGATTACGCATGGCCATTTCACTCGGCGTTCGTCGCCTGATGGTCTATGGCGATTCAGATTTAGTGGTCAACCAAGTGATGAAGGAGTGGGACGTAAGAAGCCCAGCCATGACTAGATACTGCAATGCAGTGAGGAAGCTGGAAAAGAAGTTTGAGGGGTTAGAGCTCCATCATATACCCCGACTGAAAAATCAAGCAGCTGATGATCTAGCAAAGATAGGTTCCAAGAGAGAAGCCATTCCGAGTGGTGTGTTCTTGGAGCACATTCATACTCTGTCGGTTAAGGAAGACCCTTTCACTGAAGAAACCCCACAACCCAAGAGCACCAAGGATCCGACTGAGGTAGAAGTCCCAGCAGTGGTCGACTTGGTTATGGAGATCTTGGTAGTCACACCCGACTGGACAATTCCATATATCGCGTCTATCCTGAGAAAAGAGCTCCCAGAGGGTGAGGAAGAGGCTCGACAGATCGTCCGTCGATCCAAGGCCTTTACCGTTATCAAAGGACAGTTGTATAGAGAGAGCGCGACTGGAGTTGGTCAAAAGTGCATAACGCCGAAAGAAGGTCGAATCATTCTCAATGATATCCACTCGGGGACCTGTGGTCATCATGCGTCCTCTCGGACCATCGTGGCCAAAGCATACCGAGCTGGATTCTACTGACCAAAGGCAAATGAGATGGCAAAGGAAATAGTGGACAAGTGCGAAGGATGTCAGTTCTACTCAAATATGTCACACAAGCCCGCGTCAGCTCTAAAGACCATTCCACTCGTTTGGCCTTTCGCAGTTTGGGGGTTGGACATGGTCGGTCCCTTGAGAACAGGACGGAGTGGTTTCACGCATGTACTGGTGGCAGTCGACAAGTTCACCAAGTGGATTGAGGCCAAGCCGATCAAGAACCTTGACGCCGGTACTGCTGTTAGCTTCATCAGGGAACTGGTATTCAGATATGGAGTCCCGCACAGCATCATTACAGATAATGGGTCGAACTTTGACTCAGAAGAATTCAGAGATTTCTACAACTCTCAAGGCACACGAGTCGACTACGCTTCAGTCGCCCATCCGCAGTCGAATGGACAAGCGGAGCGAGCCAATGGCCTGATCCTCAAAGGGCTGAAACCACGACTGATGCGTGATCTCCAGCATGCGGCTGGAGCGTGGGTCGACGAACTTCCCTCGGTGCTTTGGGGACTGCGGACCACACCTAATCGATCGACCGGAAGAACTCCATTCTTCTTGGTCTACGGAGCTGAAGCAGTCTTGCCGAGTGATCTTCTCCACAATGCTCCTCGAGTTGAACTCTACAACGAAGCAGAGGCTGAACAAGCGCGGCAGGACGCAGTTGACCTTTTAGAGGAAGAAAGGGAGATGGCTCTGATCCGATCGACCATCTACCAACAAGACTTGCGTCGCTTCCACTCCAGAAATGTGAGGGGTCGAGCCTTCCAGGAAGGGGATTTAGTTCTCCGAGTGGATCAGCAGAAACAACACAAGCTTGCTCCTTCTTGGGAAGGACCCTTCATCATCACCAAGGTTCTCCACAACGGGGCGTACCGTCTCTACAACGTCGAACACAATATCGACGAGCCCCGAGCTTGGAACGCGGAACTACTCCGCCCATTTTACACTTAAAGTTTTCACTCGGATGAGTTGTAATAAAGTACTTCTGTAGTTCATGGATTTCAAAATAATAGTGTCATAATTCCTCCATAATTTTTTTCACTTTTTATTTGTCCAATAAAATTTCCCCCCAGTGGGTGACTTAGCCGCGAATCCGTTTCGCCTAAGTTTGTAAAAATCCTTACCGAGTGGTGAGCCAGACTCCCACTCGGAGGCTTAGCTGCAGCCCAGCGCTCGCCTAAGTTATAAAAATCCTACCGAGTGGTGAGCCAGACTCCCACTCGCCTAAGTACAATGTGCGCTCGCAAGGAGGACGAGGTGCAGGTCGATTGTGACCCTCTCCTCTGAGCTACGCCATAAGTACAATGTACGCTCGAAAGGAGGACGAGGTGCAGGTCGACCGCGACCCTCTCCTCTGAACTTCGCCACAAGTACAACTTGAAAATCCTATCGAGTGAAGAGCAAACCTCTCACTCGGGGGCTTAGCTGCAGCCCAGTGCTCGCCTAAGATATAAAAATCCTACCGAGTGAAGAGCAAACCTCTCACTCAGGGGCTTAGCTGCAGCCCAGCGCTCGCCTAAGTTATAAAAATCCTACCGAGTGGCGAGCCAGACTCCCAGTCGCCTAAGTACAATGTGCGCTCGCAAGGAGGACGAGGTGCAGGTTGACTGCGACCCTCTCCTCTGAGCTACGCCATAAGTACAATGTACGTTCGAAAGGAGGACGAGGTGCAGGTCGACTGTGACCCTCTCCTCCGAGCTACGCCACAAATACAACGTACGCTCGCAAGGAGGACGAGGTGCAGGACGACTGCGACCCTCTCCTCTGAGCTACGCCATAAGTACAATGTACGCTCGAAAGGAGGACGAGGTGCAGGTCTACTGCGACCCTCTCCTCTGAGCTACGCCATAAGTACAATGTGCGCTCGTAAGGAGGAGGAGGTGCAGGTCGACCGCGACCCTCTCCTCTGAGCTTCGCCACAAGTACAAAGTGAAAATCCTGTCGAGTGAAGAGCAAACCTCTCACTCGGGGGCTTAGCTGCAGCCCAATGCTCACCTAAGATATAAAAATCCTACCGAGTGAAGAGCAAACCTCTCACTCGGAGGCTTAGCTGCAGCCCAGTGCTCGCCTAAGATATAAAAATCCTACCGAGTGAAGAGCAAACCTCTCACTTGGGGGCTTAGCTGCAGCCCAGTGCTCGCCTAAGATATAAAAATCCTACCGAGTGAAGAGCAAACCTCTCACTCGGGGGCTTAGCTGCAGCCCAGTACTCGCCTAAGATTTAAAAATCCTACCGAGTGAAGAGCAAACCTCTCACTCGGGGGCTTAGCTGCAGCCCAGTGCTCGCCTAAGTGGATTAAGGAATAAGTCAACTGCAGTGAGCGTCTTGCTTTGAACCTGCAAAAGACATTTCGAGCCAAAAGCAATCGTATTCAAACATCAAATCCAAGTTCAGGTCGATACCTAAAGGAACCGAAAGTGCTCAGGCGTTAAGCCTGTTAAGGTTTATCGGTTACAACTCCACTCGGCATACCGAGACAGATTTAAAGTGTCGAGCTTAAAAGAAGTTTTTTACCCCTCCTGTGGAGGGCTGGAAGGTGCAACGAACTCATCGAGGTCGATTTCGTCTGCGATCCGAGTGGCAGCTGCGATGAAGGTTTCCATGAAGGTCCTGAAGTCGTGTTTTTTGGTGTTGGCCACCCGGAGAGCCGCCAACTTGTCTTCTCGTGCATCTTTGCAGTGGACTCGGGCCAGACACAGAGCAACATCTGCACCGCACCGAGCCAAGGACTTTTTCCACTCATGCACTCGATCAGGAACCGTGTTCAGTCGAGCCATCAGCGACTCGAGGTCGTTCTGGAGTGTCTCTCTAGGCCAGAGCGTTGAGTCGATGCGAGAAGTGGAGACCTTCAGCCTTCCAAGATAGTCCATGACAGCTGCACACACGGGACTCCAGTCGGAAAACATTCATGGCAACTTCATCGTTCACTGGAGAATTGACGGGGTCAAGGTCTGGTTCCAGTCGACTGGTTTCCTCTTCAAAGTTTTGGCAAAATTCTGCAAGGACAATCACCGAGTCAAAGCGATGGTTGAATGGAAAGATCACTGTTGAAAGTGATTGTCGAGCGTAAAGGATTACCTTCAAGCATAAGGAACAGCTTCTTGGCAAGTCCACCCAGGAAGGCCTCTAGATCATTTTTCTTCCCAGTCAATCGACTGACTTCCTTGTTGGCAATCTCAAGAGCAGCTTTCAGATTAGTATTTGCTTCTTCGAGCTTACCGACTGAAGCTAACTTCTTGTCAGCAAGCTTGATCTTCTCAGCTAGCTCAAGGTCTTTTTTCTTTTGGGCCTACTTCACTTTACCTGCAAGTTACAGCCAGATCAAATTTTGAAGCAAATGAAAGGAAAAAGCAGTCATCGAGGTCTCACCAAACATACCTTTGGTCTCCTCCTTTGCCTTCGTCAGATTCTCCTGAACCAGTTTCAGATCTAGTTCGAGCTAAATGTGCTTGTTCTCCAGCTCGGTGTAACAAGCCGCAAGATCACAGGATTTCTGCGAAGAACCATTCGACAAAATGTCAAGGATAATTCACTTCCGAGTGGATAAGAGAAAATCATGCGTTTCTAAGACTACAGCCGAATACAAACATTCGACCGTAGTCTCGGGGACTACACCCAGTGGGTGCACTCAGCGTGCCCCCACTAGTTCTATTAAAGACAGAGTCGACCAGTCGACCCAAAAAAAAAACAAGAAGTATTCTTCAGACTGTAATCGACTGCAAGCAGCCGATCACAGTCTCGGGGACTACACCCAGTGGGTGCACTCAGCTTGCCCCCACCGGTTTGGGAAATCCATTCGCCTCAGTCGAATGACGAAAAGAGTTTACTTAGAAAGCCTAAGGCCGACTGCCAGCAGTCGATCTTAGCCTTGGGGACTACACCCAGCGGGTGCACTCAGCATGCCCCCGCTAACACGGAGTTTCAATCGACACACCCAGTGGGTGACTGCTATGGATTCCGGAAAGAGAAGTTTTTTGATAGCATATCTTAACAGAACAAGCGATGGTCGACTGACATGAACATTGCTTTGAAGGGCGGAGCTGGCATCGTAAGCTGCTTGACTTGCGTCCCGGGTGGCCTTCACCTGCTCCATCATGACCCCTGCTTGGCGTATCGCTTCCTTCGCAGCACTGGCTTGGTCCTCTGGGACGTGATGCGTCGTGAAGAGGGAAGGTTGTGCGGCACTCGATGAAGCAGGATGAGCACTCGTCAACGGCACCGCGAAAGACACGGTGTGTCGAGTGGTGTTCTCCTCCTCCGCAACCAGTGTCTCGGGCGTCGTCACATCCCGGGCCACCCTGCCGGCAGACGCTTTCCTGCTCCTCCTATGCTTCAGTGGTTCCTCGTCGTCATCATCATCAGGAAGAGTGATAACGACATTGGATGAGACTACAGAAAAGAATCAGAATTAGGGACAAACAATCAATCGGCTAAAAATGGAATTAAGAGTATAGTACCAGGGTTTGAGGTTGCTGCATCCTCCATCTCATGGTCGTCAGCCCTGACTGAAGTCTCAGAAGTAGCAGCATTGCAATTCCAAAGAATCAGTCGGTTAACTCAAGCGTCAGTCAGAGATAAAGCTCGCACAAAACGAGAAGACTTATGTTTACCCTGATATGGTGGGGATGGACACCTTCATCTTCGGCAGGAGCTTGGTCGGCCTTGACGGGGCCGCCCTGGACTGCTTCGGCGCCTTTTCAGTCGGCACCGGAGAAGTGGTCCGAGGGCGCTTAGTCGACTGCGCGACAGTCGCAACCCCCTTGCCACGTTCAGTAACAGGGTCATGGGCAAGCTTCGACCGCCTTTTCGAGCACGGCGGTGCGACCTCCTCCTCCTCCTCCTCTTCTTCTTCCTCCTCCTCATCATCATCATCATCATCATCATCTTCGGCGGCGTCCGAGTCCCACTCCTCCTAGCTCTCGCCCCCGCTTGCTTCTCCCTCTTCAGTCGGAGCCTGAGCTCCATTGGGCATCGAGTACAACTCGGTGAGGGCCTGATAGACGTCAAGACAAAGATCTATCGACCAATTTGCGGAGAAAACAGAAATAAATATGACAAGAATACAATGGAAGGTAGAGCGAACGTACCTTGTCTAGAATGCTGTGATGGTCGAGTGGAGGAATCCTTCTGGCTCCACGGGGGTTATCCTTGTTCCCAGTGACCGCAGTCATCGACCTTTCCAACGTGGCATTGTCGACTGTTTCTGGGTGGATCTGAGTCTCATCTTCAGTCCCGCACTACAACCACATGCAGTGGCTCCGGAATTGAAGAGGCTGGATACGCCGCTTGAGGAAAACTTCCAAGAGATCCATACCAGTTACTCCATCACGAACCAGCTGAACTACACGCTCCATCAGCATCTTCATGTCGGCTTTCTCCTCCGGAATCACCTTCAGAGAGGAGGGTTTGTTCACTTGGTTCATGGTAAATTGAGGGAGTCCACTCGACTGCCCCGACGTCGACTCATTCTGGCAGTAGAACCAGGTCGACTGCCAGCCTCTGACTGACTCGGGGAATGTCATGGCTGGGAAGGTACTCTTGTTCCTCACCTGGATCCCCAGACCTCCACACATCTGAACAACTTGAGTTTTTTCATCGCCTGGGCTCGCCTTCTTCACGGTCTAAGAGCGACACGTGAATATGTGCTTGAACAAGCCCCAGTGCGGTCGACAGCCCAGAAAATTCTCACACATGGACACAAACGCAGCAAGATAGGCGATAGAATTCGGGGTGAAGTGGTGGAGTTGCGCCCCAAAGAAGTTCAAAAAACCACGGAAGAGAACACTCGGTGGCAAAGAAAATCCGCGGTCGACATGGGTAGCCAGAAGCACGCACTCACCCTCTTCCGGCTGGGGCTGCCATTCTTTCCCTGGAAGCCTTGCTGCTCCGTGGGGGATCAGACCGTTGTTGGCCATGTCAAGGAGATCCGTCTCCGTGATGGTCGACCGGATCCAATCTCCCTGGACCCAGCCTTTCGGCAGACGAGATCTAGACGAAGACCCGCCGCGACTGGTGGTCCTCCCCTTTGCCTTCTCTGTTGTCGACGCCTTCTTCGCGCGTTCTAGCACCGCTGTCTTCTCCTTCACCATGGCTGCCGGCAGGACGCGCGAAGAGAAGTTGTGCGGAGGCGAGAGCGGGCGCGTTGGGCGGAGACGAGGAGAGCAGAGAAGGAATGCAGAGGTACTGTTCAAAAACCTTCGCCGGGCGCATTTATAAGATTCCTTCCGAGTGAATGACAGGTGGGCCCGGTCGATCCAATCACATCCCGAAACGGTCGCTCGGACGCGATACATGGCGAAAAAGGTGGTGCGAGAATCGAGGCGTCTATGCCCCATCCCATCCGAACGCCGTGGTCCGCCCCGCTTCGCGCGCTTCCCCAAATTTCATATCCCGTGGAATCCGCGAATGGCAGATCAATCTGTCAGACGCGGGATTTCCTGCGATCCGTCGCTTGGAAATTGTCAAAGTCCAAAAGATCACTCGACGAAAGAAAAGAATGGATCGACTCGACTGAAGAAAAGTTGCTCGTTATCAACAAAGAAATTCTTGGTCCAAAACAACGCATGACCGGTGCGCAATAGCCAGTCGGAAACAGCATCAACTCCTTCCTCACTCAAGCCTCAATCCATTCGGGGGCTAATGATGGATTCATGTACCTAGGGTAGGGTCATAGACCTGATCTAAGTACCCTACCCAAGGACACCCTTAGAAGAGATCACCTTCCAGTTGACCTACGAGGAGCCCACTCGACTGACTTGAAGGACTCGACCACGAAGACTCACTCGACCACCAGAAGGTCAAGAGGCTCTCTGTACCGCAACGGTCTGTAGTTAAGTAGACTTTATGGTAGTTAAGACACTTAATGTGGGGCGTTACCAGTAATGCACCGGACTTAATGTACTTTAAACCCTTCATTACGTGGGCTGGCAGGGGTCCTGGCGCACTCTATATAAGCCACCCCCCTCCACAGGCAGAGGGGTTCGCATTCTTGTAACTCATATACACATAATCCACTCGACCGCCTCTGGGCTCCGAGACGTAGGGCTTTTACTTCCTCCGAGAAGGGCCTGAACTCGTACATCTCTTGTGTTTACAACCTCTCCATAGCTAGGACCTTACCTCTCCATACCTACCCCCACTCTACTGTCAGACTTAGAACCACGACAGGCACCCCTTGCATTTTTGGACTAACTCTTTAGCCTCTTCTAGGGCAGTTGGCCAGAAGAAACCGTGCCGAAAGGCTTTGGCGACGAGTGCTCTTGAAGCTACATGGTGGCCGCACTCGCCCTGATGAATGTCTCTGAGGATTGCTTGGCCTTGTTCTGGCTCTATACAGCGCTGGTAAACACCAGTGACACTGTGCCTGACCAGCTCTCTGTTGATTATGGTGTATGCTGCCGCTCGGTGCTGCACTTGCCGAGCCAAGATCTCATCAGTTGGCAGCTCTCTGTTCACTAGAAACTTGAGGATGGGCTGCGCCCATGAGGGTGCTACTATTTCTTCAACCGCCACCACAGCGACTTGGACAAGGGCGGCTGGGCAGGGAGGCGGCGGGCTGGAGTCTGCGGCCGCTTGCTGGATTAACGAAGTCCCCGGGCCGACTAGAGCAGTCCTCGGGCCGGGTTCTGAAGTCCCCGGGCTGGCTTCAACTGTGATTTTCTTGGTGCCGTCTGCTGGGGCTCTTGAGTCGTATCCGACTTCTTCGGGAGGAGCCGGCACGAAGATGGAGTCTGATTCTGGTGAAGGCTTGATAGAGGGCTTAAGGAGGCGCTGAAGAGCGACGCCAGATGGTATTGCTTGGCGGGTGGAGCCGACTCGTGCCAAGGCGTCTACTTGGTCGTTGTCGTTTCTTGGCACGTGAAGGAACTCGCATCCCTCGAAGTATCCGCTGAGTTGTTGCACCAGGAAACGGTAGCTTCCCATGTTTGCATCTTTGGCGTCCCAGTCGCCAGATGACTGCTGGACCACCAAGTCGGAGTCGCCATAGCACAGGATCCGGCGAATGCCGAGTTCTTTGGCAAGCCGGAGCCCATGAATGAGCGCCTCATATACGGCGACATTGTTGGAGGCGGCGAAGTGGATCTGTAGCACATACTTGAGCTTGTCGCCTTTGGGGGAGGTGAGGACGACGCCGGCTCCCAGGCCGGTGCGCATCTTGGAGCCGTCGAAATGCATCCGCCAATGGGTGGAGACGGGCGCTCGCGGCAGGTACTGGGTCTCGGCCTAGTCGACGAGGAAGTCGGCCAGTGCTTGCGACTTGATGGCGGTGCGGGGCTGGTAGTAGATGGTGTATGGAGCCAAATCTATGGCCCATTTTGCTACTCAGCCAGAAGCGTCTCGGCTCCCGATGATCTCGGCTAGCGGGGCTGTGCAAACCACAATGATTGGATGGTCTTGAAAGTAAGGCTTCAGCTTCTTGGCGGAAAAATGCACACCGTAACACATCTTCTGGTAGTGGGGGTAGTTCTGCTTGGAGGTCGACAGTACCTCGCTCAGGTAATACACCGGTCTCTAGACAGGGAGCGCCTTGCCTTCCTCTTTGCGTTCGACTACAGTGACTGTGCTGACTACTCGGCTGGTGGCGGCGATATACAGGAGCATGGGCCCTTTGGGAGTCGGAGCCGCCAACATAGGGGGAGTAGTCAACATCTTTTTCAGCTGGAGAAATGCTTCATCCGCCTTGTGGTTCCACTCAAAAAAGGTGGTCTTCTTCATTAATTGATACAAAGGGAGAGCTTTCTCGCCCAACCGACTGATGAACCGGCTGATGGACGCCAAGCAACCGGTGAACTTTTGCACATCCAATAATCGGCTGGGTACCTCCATCCTCTCGATGGCCTTGATCTTCACGGGGTTGCACTCTATGCCGTGTTCGAAGATTAGGAAGCCAAGAAGTTGGCCGGCTGGTACTCCGAAAACGCACTTCTCAGGGTTGAGCTTGATCTGGAATCGGCGCAGTTTCTCAAAGGTCTCCTTGAGGTCCTCTAGCAGCGTCCCGCGCTTCTCCGTCTTCACCACCACATCATCCACGTAGACATGGGAATTTCTGCCGAGTTGCTTGAGGAGGCACTTCTGCATGCAACGCTGAAAGGTGGCGCCGGCATTCCTCAAGCCGAACGTCATTGTCAGGTAACAGAAGGCTCCGAACGGCGTGATGAAGGCGGTCTTCAGTCTGTCTGCCGGGTTCAGCTTGATCTGGTGATATCCTGAATATGCATCTAAGAAACTCAGCAGCTCGCATCCGGCTGTGGAGTCTATCACCTTATCTATTCTCGGCAGGGCAAATGGATCCTTTGGGCAGGCTTTGTTGAGGCTTGTGTAATCAATGCACATCCGCCACTGCTTGTTTTTCTTCAGTACAAAAACCGGGTTTGCCAACCACTCTGGAAAAAACACCTCCATAATGAAGCCGGCCACCAGGAGCCGGGCTATCTCTTCTCCAACAACTCTTCTCTTCTCTTCTGACAGTTGGCGCAAAGGCTGCCTGACGGGTTTTACATCAGGTCGGACGTGTAGCTTGTGCTCGGCGAATTCCGTCGGTACACCTGGCATGTCTTTAGGGGACCATGCGAAGATGTCTCGATTCTCACGGAGGAAATCGACGAGCTCGCCTTCCTATTTGCTGTCAAGGTTTGTACCCACAACAGCGTACCTCTCGGGGTGTTCCGGGTCCAAGGGTATCTTCTTGGTCTCTTTGGCCGGCTTGAACGAACCCTCAACTTCCGACTCCTTGGGGTCAGGCGACAACTCTGGCTGCTTTCCGGCCATCGCCACGACCCGATCAAGGAGCCGCTTCTCAGCTGCGATCACCAGGGACTCGGCCAGCCAGCTGCTCTCGGCCGCGTAGGCGGACGACTTCCTGTAGTCACCGGCTATGGTCAGAATTCCCTTGGAACTCGGCATCTTCATCTTGAGGTAGGTGTAGTGAGGAACCGCCATGAACTTGGCCAGTGCAGGTCGGCCGAGCAGTGCGTGGTACGGGCTTTCAAGGTCCACTACTTCAAATTAGACTGGCTCTCGGTGGAAATGATCTTTGTCTCCGAAGAGGACGTCTATCAGGATCTTGCCGATTGGTGAGCAGGAAAGGCCGGGTACAATACCATGGAACACAGTCCGGCTGCTCTGCAAGTGTCTTTGCTTAATTCCTAGCTTCTCCATAGTATCTTTGTACATGATGTTGATGCTACTGCCTCCGTCAATCAGCACCCTCGAGAAGCGGACTGCCCGCCTGTTAGTGGCCAGGGTAGCACCTAGGACCAGGGCATAGGAGCCAGGATTCGGCATCACCTCTGGGTGATCCGCTCTGCTCCAACCGATAGGCTTCTCGGACCAATGCATAAACTCTGGAGTATCTGTTGCCACTGCATTCACTTCTTGCTGCTGCAGCCGTCTGCTGCGTCGATCATCAGCCACACTGGTGAACACCACATAGGCTCCATGCTCTTCTGGGTACTCGTCTTGTACTGCGCCGACTGGCCGAGCGGCCGGCTGCTGGGGCGGCGGTGGAGGCGGCGGCCCAGCAGGCGGCGGAGGAAGGAGGCCGTCTCCCTTGGCGATTCGGGTGAGCCAGTGGCACTTTTGGGTGGTGTGGTTTGACGGCTTCGTGCCACTGTGGAACTTGCAAGGACCATCTAGGGTCTGCTCGTAAGAGAAGGCCGGCAACCAATTGGACTTGCCACCTTTCTGTCGCTTGGCCGGAGGCTGCCCCTCCGGCTGTTGATCTTCGACTGTTGCAACCTGCCAACTATTGGAAGTCGGCTGTTGGGCCTTGCGTTTGTTGTCGCTCTATTGTCGTCGACTGCTGTCTCCAGCTGGAGTTCTGGTAACCTGAGGGGCCACTTTGCCAGCCGCATTGACTTGAATCTCCATCTTCATGGAGGAGTCGGCCGTGGCGTACTTGTCTGCTATGACCAACAGTTCGTCGAGGGTTTCTGGCTCGTCGCAGAGGAGCTTGTGCTTGAGGAGGGTGCCTCCTCGGCACCCGGCGGTGAAGTACTCGATAGCCTGCACGTCGTGCACGCCCTCGCAGGAGTTCAGAAGCTCGCCCCAGCGTGTGAGGTAGTCGCGTGTTGACTCGTCAGGGCCTTGCATGCACAAGGAAAGCTGGCGCGACTTGGGAGGTCGCTTGTACGTGCTTGTGAAGTTGCGGATGAAGGCCTCGGTGAAGTCGACCCAGCTGTTGATGTTGCGGGGCTTCAGACTGTTCAACCATGTCCGGGCTGTGCCCTAGATCATGAGTGGAACGTACTTCACGGCGACTCGCTTGTTGCCGTTCGCTATACTGACAGCCGTGGAGTAATCAATTAGCCAGTCTTCTGGCTTCACGGAGCCGAACCCTTTGGAGAATGGCTCGTCTCAGATGCGGGGCCTAAAGCAAGGCGGACCCAGCTCATCTTCTTCTTCCAGCGCCAGGGATCGATGGAGTCGGTCGATCCGATGGCGGGCGTCATTCTCTCCGACTCCCTCTCGGCGGCCAAGGCGGCCACCGAGAGTCGGATGCTCAACAGGCGGCGGGGAAACTCGCCGTTCTCTTCTGGGTGGGGGAGGCAGGTAGTCGTCCTGCCGCTCCACCACTCTCGGACGACCGTCTTGGTCACGCTCGATGGTGATGCGAGTCCGACTGCGACTGACAGCCGACTCTTTGTCTTTTCTTCCGCGGACTCCACCAGTCGGCGTTCGAGACGCCGCGCCCTGTTCTCGGCGGGGAGGCATGTCGTCGTTTAGCTGCCGTGGCGCCTCAGTGCGGCCGCCGGCCGCGTTCTGCATAGCAACCGCATCGAGGAGCTGCTAAACTCGCTCCGTCATCATGCGGCGCTCTTCGCCTTCGAAGTTCTTCAGCTCGTCAGTCGCCGCTGGGGCGGCGCGGATGTTCTCCGTAGGGGTGGCGTATACGGGGCGATTGGCCCCGAACAAGTCGGTGATGGTCGCGCCGCGCTGTCGGACTGCACCTAGGCGGCTAGGCCCAGTCGGAGCCGGCGAGCCGCCCACGGCGCGGTCCATTTTGCGCTGGTAGGCTTCTGAAAAGCGCCTCATGCTTGCCAGCTTCTTGGCGCCTTCGATGATCTGAAGGCGGCGTGTCTCTAGTGTCTCGGCGTCTGCGTCCTCTGGAATAGGCGCAGTCAGACCTTGCAGAACCGCGTCAAGCGGGTCCTGAGCTCCCTCACCAGAGCGCTCATCGTGACTGATGACGAGCACCTCCGTGACGGCGCTTCCGCCGCTCTACTCATGAGGAAGCGGCTCGTCGTAAACCACTACGTTGGTGGGGAAAGTGTCGAGCGACACAGCGTCGGAGTCGACCAACATCGGGTCGGTGGAGCCTACGGACTCCAAGTCCATGGCGGGCTCGCCGACGACGTGGAGTTGATCGAGGAGGCCCACGAGAAGACTCTCGGGGCCACCCGTGCCTGCGTCGGATGCAGGCTCGTCGGAGAGGCGAACCTCGCCGACAAGTTCCGCGAGGCTGCTCGCCGCACAGGCGGCCTCAGCGCCGTGCAGCGGGTTGATGCAGACTCCGTCTAGCGAGCCTGGCTGGCTGCGCTCGCCAGGGAGGAAGAGGGTTCCCGTCCAGAACAGATCTCCGGACGACGGTGCATCATGCCCCACGGTGGGCGCCAAATGTCGGGGGTTGGGTGCGACATATGCCAAAGGATGGCTTATCATGGTGGGGGCGAGTAGAACGTCGCCGGTGCCTGGAAACAAGATGAGGCGAAGACATGCACGCCGGCGAATCTTACCCAGCTTCAGGGCTGTCCGAGGAGATAATACCCCTACTACTGCTCTGCGGGGTCTCCGCATGATCACTAAGGCAAAGTGAGTACAAGCTTGCTCCTAGAGCTGTTTCTGGAGGTAGGAGAGGGCACGGCTAGCTCTCTCCCTTCTATGTGGTCTGTCTAATGTCTATGGACGCGAACCCTTTGCATGGGTGCCCTGGGGGGTTTATATAGGCCTACCCCCCAGGGTTACAATGGTAAATCCGGCTGGGCGCGGGTCCCAGCCGTCTGTCTCTCTGGTGCCGTCTTCTTCGCCGACTCCTGGGGCCCGCCGACTGGTGGGTCCCGCCGACTGGCATGGTACGAGGGCGTCAGCCCGTGTCCTCCGCGGGCGGGTCCTACCGTCTGCAGATTACTGTAGCCGTGCTTCTAATGACGCGGGCTTGGTCAGTGGGTCATGGAAACAGTGCCGCCGCCTGGCGGGTGATCATTGTGGCCATTCCTCAGTCACATCTTGGTTAATGGCATGTGGGGCCCGTGGGAGGGGCCGACAGACTCCAGGGGGACGACTCCCAACGGGTCCGACTCTCGGCGCTCCCGCCGTCTTCAATACTCTCGCTGACTGGTAGGTCCCGCCGTCTCCGAGCCGTACAGACAAGGCGTCGTGGGCTCAGGGGCCCCGCTCCAAGGGCTGATGTCAGGGCTGGCATGGCAACAGTGCCGCGCCGGGCGGAGATCTCCGCAGGTACGGTGCACTATGGCCATGCCCGCCTTTAATTATCGGGGTGGTTGGAAGTCGCGGGCCGACTTCCCATAGTCGGCTTCATCGGAGTCGCTTCTGGGACTCGGCTTGGAGGGGAGTCACCTCTGGGACTCGGTCATCTTGGAGTCGCCTCCTGGACTCGGCTTGAATGGGAGTCGCCTCTGGGACTCGGCCATCTTGGAGTCGCCGTAGATACTTGAGGGGCGCAGTCTGCCCCGATGTCTTGAAAGGTTCTGGGACTCGGGTTAGCCTAACCATGGCCCATTACTCCGACACCGATCCATTTAAAAAGAATGTAAAAGCTGCAGGTGATGGGATCAAGCTTTCAAGTAAAGAAGTTGTTGAAGAGGATAACGAGCACAATCTTGAGGGCAGGAGTTCCATCGAAGCTACAATGGAGACGCCAAGGACTGGGGGGCAGCAAGCAAATCTAATGATCGATGAAAGCAAACCAAAAGAAAACAAAGGCCGGAATAAACGCACGTGTAAGAGATCAAAAATCACCTTTGCTAAACTATTGGATAAATATCAATAGAAGAGTGAAGAGAAGAATGCTTATCGGCCAAATCATGCAAAGAAACAAAGATCACCCCCAAGGCACAAATATGAGGATCGGTATTGGCAAAGTGATAATTTTAATGCAACATATTCATATCCTTATTTTGGGCCGCCGATGCCAATGCCGTGGATACCTCCCTATGCTCATATAGATACATATTCATCATGGGACAGGTATGATACAAGGGTACATTCTCCATCTTATTCTAGACCATCTCACCAATACTATGCAGCTCCGAGGAGATCAACATTTGAACAATCACGCGTCAAAGATCGTTTCAATCATAAGGAATCGGTCCAGAGCTCAAGAAAGAAGAAGGAGGTGGTAAAGCAAGTTTACCGCGTGAAAAGAGATGGCCGTAAGTGTGCTGCTTCAGATTTGATCTCAAATAACAAAGAGCCAATTAAAGTGTTGACATTGGCTACAAAAGGCAAAGAAGTGAAGCATCAACTGATAAAAATCAAAGTGCCAAATCTGAAGAAAAGAAGTTGAGGGTGGACAGGGCCCAAAAAGAGTTGCCATTGGTTGAAACAAAATCACAGCCGAGATGCCCACTCGGTTTATCATATTGGCAAAAGAAAAAATTATAAAATCTTAGTGAACAAGAGCTGAAAAAGAAGAACATGGCATGGGTTCCCAAGAAGATCAATCAACACAAAAATCATGTGCATGCTTCTGTTGCAACAAGTACAATAAAAGTGAAGAAGGAAAATAATGAAAGCAACAAACAATTAAGCCGAAGGTGCGCATCACAACATCAAAATCTTCGGTTAGCACATCATCCATTTTCTTCAACAATGTCATTGATGCCTTTGCCATGGAATTCATCCTAGATATGATCAATTACCCTCCATTGATATATTTTGATCCATGGATGCAACATAATTTTCTATATCATGAGAGAGTATTACCAAATTACCATACATTTGGTTAGTTACATTGTTGCCAATACAAAGGGGCCGAAATATTTTATTCCTATTTTATTTGTTTATTTCGGCTATACATACTTTGGTGGGTGAATTCTACATGGACCTCATGTTAATGGCTGATATTTATCTATTGCCCTAAGAATATGTCAAAGCATGGCCGGTGTAGTATCCTAACATCGTCATTAGTTCAATTGGAGACCAAAACAAGCCTTATGCCACTTAAAATATTTCTACACAATAATCAAAGCTGAATATGAAATTTTTTCAGTTTGGAGCTTTTGGTTGCTATAGGTGCTATACAGATTGAGGCTTTCAGTGATTCGTTATAAGTAGTGCAACAAATATCCAAGGGTTATCAATGTTTTGATGAGTCACTTATAGTTTATCTTAAGGTATGTCTAGATGCAAAATTACCTTGGGTTGCTATAAAATTGTTCATATTTCTAGACATGACAATTTGAAAGAGTTGGCACAGCAAGCATCCGGCTACTATGTTAATCATGGTGTGTTGCATTTCTATCAATAGCCGATGCTTAGTCTCGTCAGAATAGGTAAGGCCGAACCGAAGTCCACCGCTTCGGCCATTAATGAATTTTTCTTATACAGGCGAAAATAAGGATTGGAGAAAGTTTATTATTGATTATCAGCAAAATCCTAGCAAAAGGGTGAATAATATGGTTCCGATGATGACCTTCAGATACATATCTATGGTACTTTATCATCGGATTGTTAAGGAAGTTGAGAAAGTTTCACCCAAGATTGCGTCAAAATATTCACACAAGCAATGGCCGATATAAACTTATCGTCCTAAGAATATGCCAAAATGGCCGATGGAGTGTTGACATCGTCCTTAGAGCAAGCTATGTGCAAGTTATTTTTCGGCACACAGGCTTTGCCGAAAAACAGGGGGGCATGTGTTGACACCAGATTTTGGCAGAGTCAAGAACTTATTTAAAATGCCCTCAAATGGAGATGTGTTCTACATGAAAAAGTTTCGTATTGTCGATACGAACATCTTTGAAGTTTGGGCCATCGCCATCTGATCTCATCTCGAAGGCCGAAGTTGTGTTCGAAATACTGAGATTTTGTATTCAGAACACTATTCGGCACATTACGCCCACAAGACTGCCTCGTATGGAAAAATGATCTACACGGATTGTCTTCGTCTCGTCGAAACGATCGATTCTGATATACGAATCGTTGCAATCCGAGTTCGTATGAAAAAGTTAGAGCCATCCGAATACAGCACTATCACGAGCCAAAAGTGGCGCGCCCCACCAGACACCCTGTCTGATGGGTAGCGCGAATAACAGCCTGTATTGCACGAGCGATTTGACCCTCAAGATGTACTCTAATCAAAAAACGTTCAACATAAAAGTTGTTCGCTTCGTTGAAACGCTCAAGATTGCTTTTGGGCTCGTTTCCATCCGAGGTCGTTTACCACCTAAAAAGTTACTCACAAGGTGCAGCTAGTTTAAACCGAACAGTTTTGGAAAGTTCGGACAAAACCAATCCAAATTTGACTAGGGTTTTGGACGTGAATCCAAACCTTTTCCTTGCAGGGAAGTCCAGCCGCCTCTTATATACCTAAAGGGTGATGGCTGGTTGAACAACACACAATCGATCAATCAATCTACCACTTTTTATCTTTTATCTTTTCTCCTTAACCCTAGTTCTTCTTCTTCCTCGTTCTTCGTTCGTTCTTCTTCATTGCAGGGCGGCGAACATCGAGGCCCTAGGGGCGATCAGGTCGACCTAGGGCAGCCCATAGCTGCCGCGCGCCCAGACGGGGTCCCTCCCGGGCTTGTGGGGTTTCGGGTCCTCAAAAGCATCCGCCGGATTGCCTATGTACCGCGCTTCCGGACGGGTCTCCTTCGACGTGAGTTGTGGTGCATCACCCTCGGTGTTGGAGGTACACGTTGACGTGTTCATGTGCGAACACAGGCCCTAGGGGCGATCAGGTCGACCTAGGGCAGCCCATAGCCGCAGCGCGCCCAGACGGGGTCCCTCCCGGGCGTGTGGGGTTTTGGGTCCCAAAAGCATCCGCCGGATTGCCTGCGTATCGCGCTGGAAGTCGGCCTCCCGCGGTGTGAGTTGCGGAGCATCTCCCTCGGCGCCGCGGGTACACATCGACGTGTTCGTGTGACACGTTCCAGCATCAACAGAGGCCACAGGGTGTTTGCGAGGGTGGCCTCGACCGCGCTTGGACGGGGGAGAGGCAGGCTCAACCTGGCGGGCCTTTCCTTTCTCTACGGCCGAGAACTTCCTTGACGGAGCCATGAAGAAGAAGGAGAAGCAAGATGGGATAGAATGCAAGGGCACGCGACGTGCCGTACTTCAAGCCAGAGGAGGCCAACCACCGACCTCCACGATCGCAGGTAATCATGACCCGCTTTGCATGCAGGGACTTGTCAATTCATGCAGTTGCCAAGGCGTCATGGGGAAGTGGAGACGCCGCGTCCAATCAGCCGCCACGCGGCGCCCAAGGCCGCAGGCTGTTAGGGCCCGCGGCGCTTCGCACTTGCCCTTTCGCCTCTCCGCTCAGCCAAGTCCGGGCGTGCCTTGGGCCCGGGGGCTACTGTCGGCGTTCTGGGAACAGGGATCCCCAGACTTGCCTGCCTGCGGCCTGCGGCGTGGCTCAAAGGGGGCCCAGCAAGGCCCATCTTCACCAAAACAAGATCAAGACCCTCACGAGGGGCCAAGACTCGCGGGGCGGACGACAAGGAGCTTCCACAGGCACAACCTCGTCAGGCTGGCTCGCGAGGAGGCGGAGAGATCAAGGCGGGGTACCTCACGAGGTGCCCATGACGCAAGCCATGACGACCAAGGGCGCCAGTTAGGCGCCAGCCGCGCAGTGTCCTCCTTTCCTCTTTGGTGCAAAGGGAGAAAGTGCAGGCGGGAGTATCAAGCAAAGGCATCCATTTCGGTGCAACAAGACCAAGACCAGCCCAACGGCAGGAAGGAAGTCATTGTGGAGCCCAAGCAGGCGTCACCACCAGAGCCTTTGACAGGCGAGGACCAACTTTAGTCAGGATAAGTGTACCCGATGTTTCCCTTCAAAATGGCCAATTGTTGGCGCCCTTCCCGCTCAATATTTGGGAGGAGGCCTAGGGCCTTTGCCTATAAATAGGACTAGCCACCACAAGGTAGACACGAACATGATCCTCGCCAAGAAACGAGTAGAGAGAGCGACTGAACTCCCCCTAGCAGTTCATCGTCCCAGCCAAGAACAGACCCTCGCGAGGCTATTCTTCCTTGTATTGTTCATCATCAGCCCGAGAGGCAATCCACCACACCACACACTGGAGTAGGGTATTACACCACAATGGTGGCGTGAACCAGTATAAACTCTGTGTGTCTGGTATTGTTCCTTCCGTAGTTTAGATCCTAGCGAGTCGGCGTGGCGCAAGTAGGTAGAGGGCGAAATCTCCGCATGCACCCCAGTGTTCGAACCTCAAGGGTCTGCCGGAACCCGAAATCCGACAGGCGGCTAGGCCGTCAAGTCGGAGTACGCGGGCACCAACGCCTTCGTCGCGTATTGACGTCCTGCCGCCTCATCTTCGAGCCCTTCCTCCGGCGCTGCCATCACCATCTAGCCTTTGGACGGCCACCGAGATGCTCCCTTGGTGTCTCCTGCCACCCATAGCTTGCCTAGGCGCCCCTTTTTCCCTTCTGCTTTCTTGTTCCATTTCTCGAGGAGAGGGACAAGAAAGGGATTACGGGCATCTTATCTCTTTTTAGTCTTGTAAGCCTTCGGGCCTTTGTTAACTTTAGAGCTTGTAATCCCCTTGCTCATGTTTTTCATTTCGTATGAACTCTACTTGTAAGGGATGTTTTTTAATGAAAAGGGATGTTTGTCGGGTTTTTCGTTCGCGGGCGTAACCCATGACAAGGAGTGAATCCTCGTTATTTAAAACAAACGTTTTTCTCCCGGCAACAGGCCTTGCCGTCCACCACTTCGCTCGACCTTTCTCGCGCCCTCGGCGGAGGCAGGGATGAGGTGGGCTTAGTCTCCTTGTTTCATTTCCTTGATGCCGCGACTATGACCAAATTTGGTCCCAGGAGATAATCCTCGGGCTCGGAAAAGGGGGAGCAAGGTAGCCTAGAAATAAAACGAGGTTTCATATACCCCAGTCCATAATGAAATGCATGATGGGGGATAGAGAACTTATCTGGATCTGCAGCCCCCGGCAACCTTGGCTTGCCGTGGATGGATCCTTCTCGTTGCAGCCCCCGGCAACTTTGGCTTGCCGAGGCCCGGGCGCCGGTCCGTCCCCCTTCTCTCAAAATAGCTCGGCAAGAATACTTATATGCCCTGCGAACCAAAGAAAATAGAGAAGAACAGAAAGACGCGCACTTGACCTCTAAGCTAGGGGTTAGCCGCCGCTAAGCACTATCAACCCTAACCAAGGAAGAGACTCAACCTAGCATGCATGCTATAACTTAGGGCGCCAGCGCTTTGTTTATTTATGCTCAGGGTCTGCGCCTGGCATTGTGCAAAGGGTTACATGCCTTGCCGGCAAGGTTTGTACAAAAGGGTGGCTTGCCGGGAGGCCCGGCAACCACGCCTTATGGGTAAAACTTGCGGAAATGCTCGATGTTCCAGGAGTTGCTCACTGGAACGACATCTTTGGTCTCCAGCCGGACTGCGCCGGGCCTGGTGACTCGTGTTACCCGATAAGGGCCTTCCCACTTCGGCGTCAACTTGTTGGAATTCTTGGCCGACTAAACGTGCCAAAGAACAAGGTCGCCTTCCTGAAGGCTTCGGGCATGAACCTTGCGGCTATGGTAGCAGCGCAAGGCTTGCTGGTAGCATGCTGCTCTCACAGCCGCCCAGAGACGATCTTCCTCAAGGAGCGTTGCGTCATCTTGCCGCAATCGCTCTTTCTCAATCTCATCATAAGCGAGCACTCGAGGTGACCCGTATATGAGTTCCGTGGGGAGAACTGCTTCTGCCCCATAAACCAGGGCAAAGGGTGTCTGGCTGGTGGCTCAATTTGGCATCATTCTGATTGAGCAAAGAACCGCCGGCAACTCATCAATCCAGCGTCTTCCACTCTCGTGTAGCCTGTCAAAAGTCTTTATTCTTAAGCCTCGCAGAACCTCAGCATTTGCTCTCTCCGCTTGGTCGTTGCTCCGTGGATGCGCCACGGAAGCAAAACAGAACTTGCTGCTGAGATCCTCAATGTATTGCATGAAGGCAGTGCTTGTGAACTGTGTGCTGTTGTCGGTGATGATCCCGTTGGGCACCCCAAAATGGCACACTAGTCCCTTGAAGAACTTGTTGGCTGACTGCGCTGTCACCTTCCTCACTGCTTCCACCTCTGGCCACTTTGTGAACTTGTCGATTGCGGTGTACAAGTACTCAAAGCCCCCGACAGCACGGGGAAGGGGCCCAATATGTCAAGCCCTCAGACCGAGAAGGGCCAGTAGAGAGGGATAGTTTGAAGGGCTTGAGCTGGTTGATGAAGCTTCTTTGAACGGAACTGGCACGCTTCACACTTGGTTACTAGTGTCGTCGCATCCTGGAGGGCGGTGAGCCAGAAGAAGCCTTGCCGAAAAGCCTTGCCGGCAAGGGCCCTCGACCCTATGTGGGAGCCACATATGCCTCCATGTATCTCCGCCAACAGCTTCAGTCCTTCCTCCCGGGAGATGCACTTTAATTTCACCCCATTCAGTCTTTTTTTGTACAATACGTTATCAACGAATTGGTACAGAGCAGACCGGTGGGCTACTCTTTCTGGCTCTTCCTGCTCCTCGGGAAGATCTCCTTTTTGGAGGAAACGGACGGTGTGTTGTGCCCATGCCGGAGCCTATGGCTCGACGGACCAAAGGCATCTCTTCTGCCACGGGAGC
The DNA here is from genome assembly GCA_963921465.1 of Triticum timopheevii. Classification (NCBI taxonomy): domain Eukaryota; kingdom Viridiplantae; phylum Streptophyta; class Magnoliopsida; order Poales; family Poaceae; genus Triticum; species Triticum timopheevii. Next base: position 491,153,172 of record OY997274.1, on the reverse strand, counting down.
GGCCGTCTCTACGGTCATGACCTGAGGTCCTGCCGGAGTGGGTTGCCCTGCGGCAGGATCAGCATCGACGGCAACATCTTCGTCGGCGGCTCCGGGGAGCTCGGTGGGGAAGTACTTGCCGGGGCCTAGCTTCCTCCATTTTCTCTGCCCGGTTGACGGCTCAACGGATGGTTGAGTTAATTGAAGCACAAAAGTACCTGGTTCCACAAGTAGCTTGAGGGTAGCGCGCTTTGACAGGTAGTCGGCGATGTCGTTCTCCATCGGAGGGACATGCTCCACTTGTATACCATCAAAGCACTCCTCTAGTTTCCTCACCTCATCTACGTAAGCTTCCATCAATGGGCTTTGATAATCTTTGTTGATCTTCTTGACGACGAGCTGTGAGTTGCCCCTGATGATGAGCTTTTTAACTCCAAGGTCTGCCGTGATCCTGAGACCGGCAAGCAAACCCTCATACTCGGCGGTGTTGTTGGTTGACATCTCCCGGGGGAAATGCATCTGGATGACATACTTGAGGTGCTCTCCGGTGGGTGCGACAAACAGCACCACCAGCACCGGCGCCTTGCAGCGAGAAGGCACCATCAAAGTACATGATCAAGTTGCGGCTCGTTTCCTTGCCGGGGAGAGTGGTCCATTCTGCAACAAACTGCGCCAAGACTCTGCTCTGAATCCTTTAGGTACTTTCGAACTTCAAACCGAAACTTGATAGCTCCAGGGCCCATTCCACGATCCTCCCCGTTGCATCTGGATTGTGCAGTATCCGTTGCAATGGGAGGCGGGTGACCACCGTGATCTCGTGCGCTTGGAAGTAATGGCGCAGCTTCCTCGAAGCCATAAGGAGGCCGAAGAGCAGCTTTTGCACACCTGAGTACCTCGTCCTAGCCCCCTGCAAGAGGGAGCTGGCGAAGTAAACTGGGTGTTGTACCATTTTCTTCTTCTGCGCCTCTTCACCCGGTCGTGTGGGCCCTGTCACACTGGTGTCAGCCTCTGCTGGGGACTCGGTCTTGCCGGGATCGAGCCCTGACGTAGAGGGTTCCGGCTTGCCATCTGTTGGCTCTGCCGCTGCCGTTGCCTTCTCGTCGACCTCTCTCTGCGCCACTAGTGTGGCGCTAACCACCTGATTTGTTGCCTCTAGATAAAGCAACAATGGTTCTTGTGGTTTGGGCACAACCAGCACTGGGGTAGAGGAGAGGTATTTCTTCAAATCCTGCAGCGCTGCCTCGGCCTCTGGGGGTCCACTCCACTGGCTCTGCTTTCTTCAAGATCTTGAAGAAAGGAAGGGCACGCTCCGCAAACTTGGAAATGAATCTGCTCATGGCGGCAACGCAGCCAGTGAGCCGGCGCACGTTCTTGATCCATTTGGATGCCTCAATCTGCTCAATGGCCTTGATCTTATCTGGTTTTGCTTCAATCCCGCACTGGGACACAAAGAACCTGAGAAGCTTGCCAGACAGGACGCAGGAGACACACTTCTCAGGGTTCAATTGGAGGTTGATCTTGCGCAGGTTTGCAAATGTTTCCTCCAGATCTTGCATGAGGGTTGCTTTGTCCTTGGTTTTGACCACTATGTCATCCATATAGGCTTCCATATTTCTATGTAGCTGGGGCTCAAAACAGATTTGGGCCACTCTTGCAAAGGTTGAGCCAGCACTCTTCAACCCAAAAGGCATCCATAAAAAGCAATACGTACCACATGGGGTGATGAATGTTGTCTTCTCCTCGTCCTCTTTTGTCATGAAGATCTGGTGGTATCCCGAGTAGGCATCGAGGAATGATAACAGGTCACACCCAGCCTTGGAGTCAACAATCTGGTCAATGTGAGATAATGGGAAGGGATCCTTTGGACAAGCCTTATTAATGTTCGTGTAATCAATACACAGTCTCCACTTCCCGTTTGCCTTGCACACCACTATCGGATTGGCCAACCACGTCAGATGGAGTACTCCTCTTACCAAGCCTGCTGCCTCTAGTCTTCTAATCTCCTCTGTGATGAACTCCTACCCCTCTAGAGCTTGCTTCCTGACCTTCTGCTTGACGGGCTGCGCATGAGGACAGACATCAAGATGGTGCTCAATCACTTCCCTGGGAATGCCGGGGATGTCGGAAGCTTGCCATGCAAACACATCGACATTTGCCCGCAGGAAAGTGACGAGCTTGCTTTCCTATTTGCCGTCGAGGGTGGAGCTTATGGTGAAAGCTCCCCCTGCATCATCCTCCTTGACGGGCACCTTCTTGGTCTCTGGTGCAGCTCTGGACTTCTTGCTCTTGCCGGCGGAGCTCTCTGGCACTTCCTCAACGGGAGCACAACACCCTGAAGAGGTGCGCTTGCCGGAGTAGGTGCGAGGGGTCTCGCCGGTCTTCTTCCCTCCCGAGGCTCCGTCGGTAGGAGCAGGTGCTTTGGCGGCAGCTGCTGCAACTGCTTCCCGGTAGAGTTGGTCGGCGCAAATCAACGCATCTTTCTTGTCGGAGGGGACGGTGATGATGTTCATCAGCCCGGGCATCTTCAACATGTTGTAGGCGTAATGTAAAGCCGCCATGAATTTGGCTAGCGTCGGGCGGCCAAGGATCCCGTTGTAGGCCAAGGGGATCTTGGCTACATCGAAGACAATCCTCTCCGTTCTGTGGTTTAGCTCACCTCCGAACGTCATGGCAGCATGACCTTTCCCTTCGGCTGGCTCCTCCCCGGGTTGACCCCTTGGAACGTGCCCGTCTCCTCGAGGTCTCCATCAGAGATTTGTAGCCTCTTGATCACAACGGGCGAGATCAAGTTCAGACCGGCCCCGCCGTCAACCAGCATCTTTGTCACCTTGAGGTTGTGGATTGTTGGTGAGACCAACAACGGCAAGCACCCGACCACGGTAGTGCGGTCAGGGTGGTCCTCGGTGTCGAGGATGATAGGCGTGCTGGACCACCTCAGTGGCTTCCATGCGTCGACTGATGGCTCCACCGCTGTGATCTCACGCACCCACTGCTTGAGATGGCGGTGGGACGTATGCAGCAAGGCGCCACCGTCGATGCACATGGCTTCTGTGGCTTTCTGGAACTCGTGGTCGCCGGACTCATCGCCCTCGTCATGATCATCATCTTCCTGCTTCTTGTCGCGGCCCCGAGCGGGCCTCTCTTACTGATTATGTTTGCCATGGCGGCCTCCTTGGCCGCCACGCTTCTTGTCGGATCCTTCGGCACCCTCTTGACCCTTCTCTTTGTCCCTCCGCTCATACTCGGCTTCCTGCTTCTCAGCGAGCAGCTCTACCAACCGGCAGTTCTAGAGATCGTGGCCTTTGCTGTGGTGGATCTTGCGATATTGCTTGTCAAAGCCCGCTGGCTTGTCGGCAGCTGCCAAGGCCCGGCAAGCGGCACACCCGGCAACCTCCTTGTCGGGGTCACTTTCCTTGGGCTTCTTGGTGACGCCGGTGTCATTGGATCCCTCGACGGCAAGCACGTTCTTGCCACTGTACTTCCTGTGACGGCGCCGGCCCTTCTTTGCCGGGGTGGCGGTATCATTCGTGGAATCGGTTTCCATGCCGGCGTCTTCACCGGGGTACTTCCTTCCCTCTTCGGCGCGAGTGCATCGATCGGCCAGAACATAAAGTTCGGCCACATCCCTGACCTTGTTCATTGCCAGCTCTTCGTGCATCTTACGATTGCACACATTCTGATGGAACGCACTGATCACGGCAGCAGGATGAACGTCGAGGATGTTGTACTGCACTCGGATGAACCTTTGGATGTACTTGCGCAAGTTTTCTCCTTCCTTCTGGGGGATGATATGCAATTCACTTGCCTGGCCATGAGCTTGGTGGCCTCCGGTAAAGGCGCCAACAAACTCATGACACAGATCCGCCCAAGAAGAGATGGAGTCTATCGGCAAGTGCATCAACCATGACATAACATTGGGCATAAGTGCCAACAGAAAGTAATTGGCAAGCACCTTGTTGTCGCGGGCCCTAGCAAGTTTTATCGCGATGGTGTAGATGCTGAGGAACTCCGATGGGTGAGTCTTGCCATTACAGTTTTCGCCAACGTTGGGCTTGAACGTGCGATGGGAGGGCCACTAGAACTGCCGCAGCTCACGGGTGAAGGCCGGACAACCTACCTCGTAGGGTAGGCCACTGTAGCCTCCTGGTGCTAGGTGGTTCGTAGTGGGACCCGCCCTCCAGTCTGACTCGTGGCATGCGTCACGCCAGCGCTCGATGGTGGTTCGAGCGTCTTCATGAGCTCGCTCCCGAAGAACTTGGCGTTGGTCGCGGTGGGTTCGCCAGTCGGACGATGCTATGGAGATATCATCACGAGCATCGTCACGACGGACCGACACCCATGGTGGTCTAGATGGAGGAGGGGAGTGCATTGTGGCTGCATCACCTCTGGGCCGGCCTCCACTGGCATGCGGTAGCCTGACGGAGCAGCGGCCTACGGGTCCTGCCGGCTGCAACTTGTTGTTGTTGGCGATGCTGATGAGGCTCCGGACGATGGCCCTCCATTCGTCGAGCTTCTCCATAGCGCGAGGAAAATCGAGGAGCAGTTGCGTGCGTGCTAGGGCTTCTGCTGGCGTGGGTGGTGGTGAAAGCTGTGTGGACCGCGATGCGCCTTGACTTCTAACTGTGTTAGAAGGAGCCGCGTCACGGCCCCGCAGCCGTTCGCCATCTCCATCAGCACCTCGGCGTGCATGCTGGCCCTCCCCATCAAGCGAAGGGTGCATGGGACTCTTCCCGGGACGGCGCCCAGGGTCTTCAGCAGGGCGGTGCTGCTCATCGTGCACAACCTGAGAAGAGCGTGCCGTGGGCGTCTCGGAGGCCGCCGCGCGGCCGTCTGGCGGGATGGCGGTGCCCCTGGAGGGCCCCGCGCCGCCTGCGGGGGGGGGGGGGGGGACTCCGTCTCTGGAGCCCGCGACTGGTGGCTCGTCGCCTGGCGTGCGAACGATGCTACTCGCCGGGCCTGGACCACCAGGGTGATGCGAATGTCCGCGGGCCGCGCCACGGGTCCTCTCCACGATTGTCCTGCTACTGGTCCACACCGGTACTGGCAATCCGGTCCCGGATGAACCGATCGCCATGGTCGTCCTCTTCTTAAGAGCCATGGCGATGAAGAACAGCTAGGTCAACCGCCAGACCAGATCCTCACAATTGCGCTCCCTGCCTGGCGCTCCAAAGATGCCGGTGGTAAACGACACCTATGGGATCACAAGAATCCCTACTACGGTTGCGGGGCGCGGGGTTGTGAGAAGAGCAGGATTAGTAGTTGACACGGGGATCGTTTACCCCGGTTCGGTCTGCGAGGATGCGTAAAATCCTAGTCCTGCTTGGTGGATGTATTGAGTGTTCTTGAGCTCTCGAACTAGCTACGGGTGTTGTGTGGTTCGAAAGAGCCGAATCCTTTTCCTGTATGCCATGGGCCTCCTTTTATAGGCGAAGGGGCTGCCACAGAGGCACACAGGAGGTGGAAAGGCCTGCAGTGTTGCGAGGTTATCGCCCGTATTACAGGACAAGATGCATTTAATGCATGGCTTAGGTGTCCCTCACTTTATCAGGGACGGGAGCGAGGCCCGTCCTGTCCGTCGCTGCTCCTCCTCGCTTCGACATACGCCCTAGCCAGCGATGCATGCGGTGCCATGTAGGCAGGCAAGCAGCTGAGGTGGCGAGCTAGTGGAGCCTCCACGAAGATCTGCATGCCGCCACGCAGGTGCATGCTGAGTTGGCCTGGAAGCTGCGTGTTGCCATGCAGGTGCCTGCCCAGCTGGTTGGGCTTTCCGCTGCATGAGAACGGCGGGGGGGAGTTGGTTGGTGCGGGCCTGGTAGTGGCCCCGTTGTCGCCTCCGGCAAGGGTCTTATTGGGTGGCCTGGCAAGAGTCTCACCGGGTGGCCCGGCAAGGGTCTTGCCATGGTGCACTGTCGTCCCCGGCAAGGATCTTGCCAGTGGTCTGGTGGATTCCTTCGGTAAGGATCTTGGTGAGGACTGTTGCTTTCCAATCCTCATCTGATCTTGACCATTCTATGTCTTCACAAAGATCTGCATGCCACCATGGAGGTGCCTCCCGAGCCTTGGTCCAACATGGTTGCTGGCGTCGGAGACCGTGGCTCGAGGGTGGCCCGCTTCGCTGGTGTGGGCGAGCTGCCCCGGCAAGGGGCTTGCCGGGGCTGCGGAGGCTGCCCCCGGCAAGGGTCTTGCCGGGGCAACCGGCTTCGCCCGTCTGCACTTTGTGGCCTTGGTCCTTGATGTCGCCTTGTTCGTCTTGAGCCTTCAGCTTCTCTCCGGCTTCCCTCCTTCACCCTGCTATGCGTGGCCGCGGCGCGTGGCTCTGACTGTCCGTGCACAAGTAAAGGGGTCGAAAGGAGAACCCCTACTTTTGTACACCGACACTTCTGCAGTTGCTTCACGATTTAGTTCCCTCCCATCGAAGAATTAACCTTATGAACCAATACACACAATAGCCCAAACGGTGGGGTTATGTCCAAGAATATGCATTTTCATCTTATGCTTCCAACTAGCAAAATTAATACCATCAAAGTAAGGACCTCTACGGTGGCAATTTCCCTTGCTAGACGCCATACTCTCCTAGGTTGTGAAACCAAGGCTATGATCACCAAATCTATGGAAATCAAGGCAAATGGAGACCAAAGCTCGGATTCCACTTGTAGGATCAAAAGTATGTCTAGAGGGGGGGGTGATTAGACTACTTGACCAAATAAAAATCTAGCCGTTTCCCAATTTTAAGTCTTGGCAGATTTTAGCAACTTAACACAAGTCAAGCAATCAACCTACACATGCAATTCTAAGAGTATAGCAGTGGAATGTAAATCATTGAATATGAAGGTAAAAGGGAGGAGTTTGGAGGGAGAAAACGCAATGTAGACACGGAGACTTTTGGCGTGGTTCCGATAGGTGGTGCTATCGTACATCCACGTTGATGGAGACTTCAACCCACGAAGGATAACGGTTGCGCGAGTCCACGGAGGGCTCCACCCACGAAGGGTCCACGAAGAAGCAACCTTGTCTATCCCACCATGGCCATCGCCCACGAAGGACTTGCCTCACTTGGGTAGATCTTCATGAAGTAGGAGATCTCCTTGCCCTTACAAACTCCTTGGTTCAACTCCACAATCTTGACGGAGGCTCCCAAGTGACACCTAACCAATCTAGGAGACACCACTCTCCAGAAGGTAATAGAAGGTGTGTTGATGATGAACTCCTTGCTCTTGTGCTTCAAATGATAGTCTCCCCAACACTCAACTCTCTCTCACAGATTTGGATATGGTGGAAAGATGATTTTAGTGGAAAGTAACTTGGGGAAGGCTAGAGATCAAGATTCTGGTGGTAGTATTGGAATTTCTTGGTCTCAACACATGAGTAGGTGGTTCTCTCTCAAAAAATGAGTAGTGGAAGTGTAGGCACGTTCTGATGGCTCTCGCTCGAATGGAGAAGGGGTGGAGGGGTATATATATCCTCCACACAAAATCTAACCGTTACACACAATTTACCAAACTCGGTGAGACCGAATTGTGAAACTCGGTTAGACTGATCTGGTTTAAAATGTGAGCATTAGGGTTTTCGATGGGACCGACAATATCAACTCGGTGGGACTAATGTGCTAGGGCTAGGGAAAAACCTCATCTCGGTGAGACCGATCACATGAACTCGGTGAGATCGAACTGATTAGGGTTTCTGGCTATGGCTATGTCAAGTGAACTCGGTGGCGCCGAGTAGATCAAATCGGTGGTGGCAAGTTTGACTTTAGGTTTAGGACATATGTGGAAATGAGAAAGTGGTTGAGGGCTTTTGGAGCATATCACTAAGCATTTTGAGCAAGCAAGCCATTAAGCAACACCTCATCCCCTTTTAATAGTATTGGCTTTTCCTATGGACTCAATGTGACCTTGGATCACCAAAAGGAAAATGAACAGTCTTAAGCTTTTGCCAATATGTGTCCTTAGCATTTTGAGGGGTCCACATCTATAGTCCATGCCATGCCAATCATTGAACTTTCTGAAACATAATCTTGAATGGATATTAGTTCAATGAGCTATATGTTGTTATGAATTACCAAAACCAGCCGTGGATTCGTTGCACTTTCACACCCGCTCGGACGCAACATTGTTCGTCTACCATCAGGGTGCTCCTACCGCCTATCTCATGCTTTATGTTGACGACATCATTGTGAAGACATCCTCCATCGAGCTTCTTCGACAGGTCACTGCTCGTCACCGAGATGAGTTTGTAATACGTCTCCGTCGTATCTATTATTTTCTCTTGTTCCATGCAAATATTCTACAACTTTCATTTACTTTTGGTAACATTTTATATTATGTTTTGGACTAATATATTGATCCAGTGCCCAGTGACAGTTCCTGTTTGTTGCATGTTTTTGTTTCGCGGAATATCCATATCAAACAAAGTCCAAACATGATAACAATTTATGGATATTTATTTTTGAATATATGTGATTTTTTGGAAGAAGAATCAACACAAGACGGTGCCCAAGGTGGCCACAAGGCACCTGTGCGTGACTATCCCCCTGGTGACACCCAAGTACCTTGTGGGAACCTCGTAGGTCGGTTGATGCCCTTCTTTTGCCGCAAGAAAGAGAATATCCGGAGAAAAATCCTCTCAAAATTTCAGCCCAATCAGAGTTATGGATCTCCGAAATATAAGAGACAGTTTTCTGCTAGAAAACAGGAGCACGAAACAGAAGAGAAACAGAGAGATAGATCCAATCTTGGAGGGCTCTTGCCCTCTAGGAGCCATGGGAATCATGGACCAGAGGGGAAACCCTCCTCTCATCTAGGGGGGGAGCCCAAGCAATAAGAAGAAGGAGGGGGCTCTCTCCCCTCTCTCCTAGTGGCGTTGGAGCACCGCCAGCGTAACCATCGTGACAGCGATCTACACCAACAACTTCGCCATCGCCAATACCAACTCTCCCCCCGCTCTATGCAGCGGCGTAACACCTCTTCTACCCACAGTAATCTCTACTTAAAACATGGTGCTTGATGCTACATATTATTATCCAATGATGTGTTGCCATCCTATGATGTTTGAGTAGATTCATTTTGTCCTATGGGTGATTGATGATCATGATTGGTTTGAGTTGTATATTTTTTTTTGGTGCTATCCTATGGTGCTCTCTGTGTCGCGCAAGCATGTGGGATTCCCATTGTAGGGTTTCTCAATACGTTCATGATTCGCTTATAGTGGGTGGCTAGAGTGACAGAAGCTTACAACCGAGTAAGGGGTTGTTGCGTATGGGAGTAAAGATGACTTGTTACTTAATGCTATGGTTGGGTTTTACCTTAATGATCTTTAGTAGCTGGGGATGCTTGCTAGAGTTCCAATCATAAGTGCATATGATCCAAGTGTAAAGTATGTTAGCTCATGCCTCTCCCTCTTATATAATTGCAATAATGATTACCGGTCTAGGCAACAATTGCCTAGGGACAAATCCTTCTCTTGTGTTACAAAAAGCTTTATACTAAACAACTAACTTTTATTATCTTGCAAATTATTCATTGTTTTGTTCTTGCTAAGTACTTCTAGTTTTATACTTGCAAACATACCCTTGCACCTACAAAATAGTTTCATACTTGTTCCAGGTAAAGCGAACGTCAAGTGTGCATAGAATTGTATCAGTGGTCGATAGAACTTGAAGGGAATATTAATTCTACCTTTAGCTCATTGCTGGGTTTGAGGCTCTTAATTATCGAGAAAGGCTTCAATTGATCCCCTATACTTGTGGGTTATCAGTTTGCCCTCAAGGATCTGGGGCCTCTTCACTACTTCCTCAGCATCAAGGTAGTATGGCGTGCTGACGGGTTCTTTCTTCATCAGTAGCATTATGCTCATGAGCTTCTAGAGCGCACGGGCATGCTTAACTTCAAGCCTGCCACCACGCCCATCAACATGAAGGCCAAGCTCTATGCACTTGATGGCTCGCCCGCACTAGATGCAACGTTTTATCGCTCCATCGTCGGTGCGCTACAGTACTTGACACTCACTCGCCTGGATCTCCAGTATGCCATGCAGTAGTGTGCCTTCACATGCATGCTCCATGTGACTCCCATTAGACCCTGGTGAAGTGGATCCTTCATTACATTCGCGACACCATGACTCTTGGGCTCACGCTAACGGCGTCCTCCTCCACCGACCTTGTGGCTGATTTGGACGCCGACTGGGCTGGCTGTTCGAATATTCGATGCTCTACATCGGGCTATTGCATCTATCTCAGGCCTTCGTTGATCTCGTAGTCATCTAAACGACAACCCACGGTTTCCCACTCAAGTGCTGAGCCGGAATACCGTGTCGGCGTTCTAGGAACGGGGGTACCCAGACTTGCCTGCCTGCGGCCCACAGTGTGGCTCATCGGCGGCCTAGTACGGCCCAGCTTCAACATCAACAACTCAAGACCCTCGCGAGGGGCCAAGCCTCGCGGGGCAGACGACACCAAGACCTCCAAAGGAGCAGCCTCCTCAGGCTGGCTCTCGAGGAGCAGATATTTCCATGCAAGGCTCACCTCACGAGACTCGGGTGACGTGAGCCATGACGACCAAGGCCAGGCAGGCGCTAGCGGGTGTAGTGTACCAGTTTCCTCTTTGGTGCTAAGGAGGCAAGCGTAAGCACGGAGTCCTGAGGGATCAGCTAAAGGTTTCCATTCCCACACAACAAGACCGAGACCACCAGGACGGTAGGACGGACACTACAAAAAAATACACTTCCGTGATGATACGTGTTTGTCACAGTAGGTCGCGTTTTTTGTCATGCATGTACATCCATGACGATTTTATGACAAAATCAAGATAGTCATACCTGTGCTGTCGTAGAAGTGTTCCATGACATTACCAAAATTATCATCACGGAAGTTTCCACTTCCATGACGATAAATCGCGCGTCACAGAAGTGCTTTCGTTAAGGGTGACCGATACGTGGCATCCACCGTAACGGAATGCCGTTAAGCTATTGGGTCGGGTTTTGGATCCGATAACCCGTTAACAGCCCCGACCAATGGGGATTTTCCACGTGTAAAATCATCATTGGCTGGAGGAAACACGTGTCGGCTCATCATTGGGACAGATGTCATCCACTCACTGGACAGAAGGCGCCTATGATACGTCGACATGTGGCATGGCCCAACATTGGCCCATTCTTGTGAAAAGGCCGGCCCGTTTGACTTGGTCAAAAGCTGGCGGGCCGGCCCATGGAAAGCCTGTTAACGGCCTGTTAGCATATAGCCCATTTACAGCCGGCTAACCCAAGGCCCATTACGCCCTATGCGAATTAGGCCCAGTAGCGTCATCTAGGCCATCCAATATGATTCCAGCACGTTTTCACATCTGGCCCATGTATGGCCCATGACATCTTTCGGCCCATATGAGGCCCTTTGTAACTCTTGGACCGTAATGAACAGTGTATTACTTTACACCCATTAATGGCCCGCGGTGAAACTGGCCCGTAATGAATAGTGTAACACTTTATACCCATTATCGGGTCGTTATTTCGTTGGGCCGTTTCCAGCCCAAGTTAACTTTCGGCCTTCTGAGGGCCCATTTATTCTTGGGCTCATTTGCAGCAGTCGGTTACTTACGGCCTGTTACGGTCATTTTCTGCTTGTGGGCCAAATTCAGCCCGTCGTTACAGTCGGCCCGTTTGTTGTCTGTTAGTTTGTTGGGCCATTTTCATAGCATCACCAAATACGGCCTATTAACGGCCCGTTATGGTCAGCCCATAAAATGTACGGTTTCCATTATAGGCCCGTCTACGGCCATTAAAGGCCCGTACAAGACCCATAAATGAGTTGGCTGCCCATGGATCCTACGTGATGTAGAAGGCCCATGGATCCTATGAGACATAGAAGGCCCATGGATCCTACGAGACGTAGAAGGCCCATGGATCCTACGAGACGTAGAAGTCCCATGGATCCGACGGCCCGTGAAGGGCCATGGTCGGGCGAGTTGGCCCCCGTTTGAATGATATAGCATATTCAAAGAATTATCCTACTCAATACTATCACCTCTAAAAAGCATACACTATACAACAAAGAGATCAAGGCATAGAAAGGTAGAATAATCCTACACTATACAATAAAGAAATTACAGCCGATTATACCCACTGGGCATTATGGTTTGGCATAGGTGATAATAAAGCATACACAAACAACAAATTACATAGACTGGGCAAATACAGCTCATACATCATGGACGCGCATCAACTTAACTCCATTTGAACTATAATCTCTTCAGAAAATAGGATTGGCCGGATTCAGATAGCACAAATTTCAGTCTGCAAAATCTCCAATTCCTTCATGGTTACCTCGGTGTCTTGTTTCAATTTTTGACTCCTGCATCTAATACCTGCATGTTCAGTCTCAACTTGTTGATTATACGTTGACAATCATGTACACGTTGTCTTGCCACCTCTAGTTGATGCTCGAGAACATCAGCACATTCCAATTCCAATCCATAATCATTCGGTAACGGCCATGCCGCACTGCTCGCAGATTTTTGTGTTGATGTCACTTCATCCTGAAATGTTTCTGTAAGTACACATGACTAGGGCAAAAATATAATTACAACAGTGAAGCGTACAAGACACTATTTTGTACTACACGGCAAAACATGGCTAACACTAATGTTACACGGCACTTTCACAAAAAAAACGTTACACGTCATGAAGCATAAGCATGTGATATTTTAAAAATTATAAAAAAGATAGTCTGTGCAGCCTGCATACAGAAATCCCTCTTAGCTCACCAAAGGAGCATGATGTTGGGGCCCAATCGAAAACACAGACAAGTTACAAATTTAGACAACATGTTGTGTATAAGTAAGAAGGTAGTTGGCCATTCTGTACCTCAATTAAAGTCTTAGGGAGCATAATGAACAGCAGAGGGTTTCATACAAACATACTACAGCAGGCAAAACTATGCAATCATTAGCGTAGTATAAACTAGATTGTGAGCCTCATGCAATAATAGTTGGTTAATAGACTTCAAAGCTTCAGGCACACTTCGGCAGAGTAATTAAATGGTAAGGCCTTTAATTATGTCAACTAATAGTGATACAAGTACCAAACATCAGGCATGATTATTTGGGCATCTCATTAAGTGAGGACAAATAAAGCAATTTAAAAGAGAAAATTAACTATGCCTGAAACAAACAAGGAATTGAACTGTTGAGTTGCATACAGTGACTTACCTTAGCAGGTTGAAGAGGCTCAGCGCAGCTCCTACTTCTCTTGCAAGGCTCCTTCCTAACATCTTGTACTTGGAAATCCTCAATCTTATCTTCATGGCACCCCCTGTGCAAGGTGACACAAACTAGTTACTCGTCTCCTTGGAAGATAAATATGCATACTTTCCAATCTGTGAACACAAAAGGATGAGATTATAAAAAAACAACACCACATAATGAAACATGCCGCATCTCTTGCACTTGCACACAATGAAATGAGAATTTACTATGTCTGCACTATGTAAAAACTAGGCATACCTTCGAACTGGATCTCCAGGTACTCTTGGAGAGCCTACTGTAGTGTACAGCCAAACCTTTATGTCACCTATGAGTTAGACAAGGCCCACTACAGCATCCCTTAGTGTTTAAATCGTTGACAAGCTCTGTTAGATTGTTAGGTCAAGAACAACAAGTAATCAAAGCAAACAGTCCTAGTATGGCTGGCTGATGCAAACAAGCAATTAAACAGATGTGTGAGCAAATCTTACATATCAAGAAAATAATCAAAGAAGGAGGCTTAAAGACCATCACTTGACTGACCAGATTTAAGGGGCATTTAAACATCATGTGCAACGTATGAACTAACATAAACATTGCATATTCCAGATTCTACAATGGAATGCACATGTATTAGATTATGCCATGTATGATGATGCCTAAATGTACAAATAGCTGGCAGGAGTGATTCATCATTGCACGCACAATTGAATTGCAGGTTAAGGGCCAGTTCGATTCCGCCTTTTCAGGGCATATTGTCAAAATAAGCTATAAAAGATGTAAAGAAGTCATTTTTGAGTTATGGGCTTGGGCTTAAGTAATTTCGCTTTGGAGGGGGGGTGTTTCGGGTAGAACCTCACTAAAAATTGAAGGGAAGGGGAATAGTGAAATGACTCTGTTGTCTGCCTATATTACACTCAAAATGCAACTGCTGACGCCCGTGTCACACCTGACCCTCAAGTAAAAACAAACACGCAAGCATTCATTGCCCTGCCCGCTTGCATCTCCTTTCCCCTTTCCCTCTACCTCGATCCCCTACCTGCGGCACTAGGGTTCCTCCAGCGAGCCGTCGCCACTGGTCCCATCTGGCCTGGTCCTCGACGATGCTATGTCCAGCTAGGCTACATGGCCGGCGGGTAGGGGCAAATCTCCCTGGCTGCTCCTTCCTCTGGCGCCGCCCCTCATTCTCATGGTCTCCAGCAGCTGCTCCACTGTGGTTCGTCCAATGCACTACTCCGGCGGGCGCTGCACAACTACGGCTGATGCCACACTGCGGTAGAAGGAACCTTATTCCCCCTCCCCTCCTCCCAGGCCATGGCCTTGAGGTGCTGTTGAAGGATGAGCTAATCCAACACGGTGAGGATCTCCTCTGATTTTTTGCCAAATTTTCATTCTGATCCACTATACGATAAATTGCTATGAGCTGCTTCTGTTGCTGCTATATGATGCATTGCTATGAGCTGCTCCTGCTGTTGCTATATGATAAATTGCTATGAGCTGCTGCTACTGTATGATGAGTTGCTATGAGCTGCTGCTGCTAAATGATGAGTTGCTACAAGCTGCTCCTGCTGCTATATGATGAATTGCTACAAGCTGCTCCTGCTGTTGCTATATGATGAATTGCTATGAGCTGCTCCTGCTGCTGCTATATGATGAATTGCTATGAGCTGCTCCTGCTGCTGCTATATGATGAATTGCTATGAGCTGCTGCTGGTATATGATGAATTGCAGACTGCTGCTGATGTATGATGAGTTGCTATGAGCTGCTACTGCTATATGATGCTTTCAGGTGGTGCTGCTATATGATAATAACCAGCCACTTGGACCATCAAATTTTAATAAATAATTGTTCCTCATTTAAATGTGGGTCATGCGTTCTTCGTTTAAATTAGGCAATGGGATCTCTATGGAAAACATTGACCAAAGTAGATTGTGCCAAGTAGATGGTATCTTTGTATTTGCATTTGAGTAAATAGTGATGGTCTGTTTTCCTATCATATTAATTACTATAGTGGGTTCAATTTGTGATGTTTGCAAGTCAAATTAATTTCCATATGGGCAGCAAAATGAAAAATATATAATGCAATCTAGACTTTCCACTGATCATACCAAAGATAAGCTGAAAATGCAATGAAAAGAACTGGTTGGCTTATTACATGGAGCTTATATTCACAGGTGCTTATTTTCTTAGGATAACTCGTAATAACTGTCCCTAAGAAACTTGGCTAATAGAGGAGGAGTGACGTACCATAGCACACTGTATAGGCTCACCGCTGCCTCTCCTTTTTTTACGATGTTCCATGAAATTGCCACATACATCTTGTACTTTTTCATTGTGTAACCCTATCCGCAAGTTGACATGGCTAATTTCAGACATCTCTACATGATACTACATTGCATATCCCTTGCGCATATTTAAACCACCAATTAACAATTGTGCGCGTACCATAAACTAGCCATGACTCTGTATGCTGGACTAGCAGGCACTCTAAGGGAGCCTAATGTAGTGCACTGGAATTCCTACGATTTTGTGTAATGTACTGCCCCTGTTCCTAAATATATGTCTTTGTAGAGATTCCAATATGGACCACATACAAATGTATATAGATGCATTTTCGAGTGTAGATTCACTCATTTTGCTCCGTATGTAGCCTATAGTGGAATATCTAGAAAGACTTATATTTAGGAATGGAGGTACGAGGTAGTATCATGTATGACATCTACATATCTAATTTAGCAGCCAATAGTAGAAATCATTGTCTACACAAAGGGATTATTGGTCGAAAATCCTAGCAAAGCACGCTGGCAGGCACAGAACAATACAAGAGAGAGAGAGACGTGCTTACAAGATCATAACAATGCCTCAGTACATGATCTTGGTTGGCCAAGCTATTAGATCAAGAAGAAACATCGTCCTTGTAGTTTTTGCCAGCTGCATAACAGGTAACAGCGACCGGTTAGTATATTTGAAGTACATCGGGCAGGTGATGTTGGACGGGTTTAAAGGTGACAAGTACCTAGGCCGTGGCGGGTGCCTGGCATCTCTCCAGACGGTGGGAATCATGTTAGAAACGTCAAGGGTGATGACATTGCGCTGGCTGTCAGGGTCCGGTAAGGACATCTAGAACCGTCTAGTAGGGTGTTTGTGGAGCGGCTCCGGTAGGGTGGACTACGGTGTGGGCGAAGCGGATCTGTGGTCGTGGACGAGGGCGTAGGTGAAGCTGCTCCAGTGGTTGGGTTAAGGATGGTGTCGACGACGCGGATCTGTGGCCGTGGACGGGGCGTCAGAAGCTGCTCCGGTGGTTGGGTTAAGGATGGTGTCGACGATGCGGATCTGCGGCCATGGACGGGGTGTCAGAAGCTGCTCCGGTGGTTGGGTTAAGGGTGGTGTCGACGATGCGGATCTACGGCCGTGGACGGGGCATCAGAAGCTGCTCCGGTAGGTTGGATGAGGGTGCGAGGAAGCGGATCTGAGGCCGTGGACTTGTGAGTTTGCAAAGCGGCCCCGGTAGGGTTGAGAATGGTATAGGCGAAGCTACTCCGATAGGGTTGATGATGGTGTCGGCGAAGCAGCTCCGGTAGGATTGAGGAAGGTGTCGGCAAAGCGGCTCTGGTAGGGTTGAGGAAGGTGTCAGCGAAGAGGATCAGAGGCCGTCGACGGGGGCGTCGGTAGGGCGGCTCCGGGGGGTGTGGACGAAGCGTCTCTGGTGGGGAGTACGAATGAGCTGCTGCAGATGCGCGGCGGTTGAGGAGAGTACCGGCAAAGCAGATTCGGTGCCGTGGACAAGGCCGACACTGAACGGGCTGTGGTACAGTGGTGGATGAGCAGTCTACTTGTTTCTAGGGGAGGTGGGAGGGGTAGATGCGGCTGCAGAAGAAGATCCAGCGAGGTGGACGCCGCTGTCAGTGAATGGGCTATGGTACACCGGTGGATGAGAAGTCTAGGGTTTCGAGAGGGGAGGGCAGAAAGGGCGATGAAGTACGGACGGCGTGATGTAAGATGCTTTGGTGCTATGGAGTTAGTCGTTTTTGCGGGAGGGGGAGAGGAAATGGGGGTGCCGTGTAGTGGGGGGAACCGGAAGTTACCAAAGCAGCCCCGACCTATCATGTAGATGAGGGCGGTATTGTAACTGTTGGTCTCCGTGCACCAAGGACAAAAGGGGGATTTCGCATGCTAAAGACTAAGGTGGCGGAAATTTTAGAAGGAAGCGGGAGATTTTGCCGCCCGCGGGATCGTTCGTATCGAGTTTCAACTAATTTTGGACCGTGCTAGAGGGAAGGTCATGCTAGACTGTGTACACGGGGCACGCGTCAGCAATTAATAACTGGTGTGAAGTCCACCCGAGAAAAAAATAAAATAACTCGGGATGATGCGCCGATAACTTGGACGTTCACGCGGGCGCGGTCAATCGTACGGGTTTAGTGGCGCGTTCACAAAAAAAGGGATCAAACACTCAGCCTATGTATTTCTCGTGTAAATAGATAATTTAGTGCCATTGGTTATTTACTTTAAACATAATGCATTGACATGTTAGTGTAGAGGCGCACAAAAAGAAATGGATATTGTAGTTAGCTACTTAAAAGTGTTACCTCATATGATTACATAGCCTCCATTTCATAAATTGCGTACCCGTTGAATTCATATATGAATATTACATATATTAATTCAAAATAGAAACTTAAATCATCCAAGACTAATGAATTTGAATGCAAGAATAACAATGGTGCATGTGCATGATAGCTACATTGGTTGTTTGAAGAAACATCACTGTAACTTTGGCATGCACAACTGAAAAGGTTTATTTAAATAGAAAAAAATGTGATATGTGAGTGTCCAATCTTTATAGCGTTGAATCGATATTGTACCTTTGGCCACGATATGAAGTAGATATTGACTTATGTTCAAGCGATGCACGTCCACGATCGCTAGATAGTGATACGTGAATGAATTGTGCAATCTCTCTCACACGCATACATATCTCATTTCCCTGTGGGCATCGGAATCACACATGCACACTTCGTGTATTTCTCTCCCTCCGTCAGGGTTAAATTCGTCTTTCTACCCCGTCCTACAAGTCTCTCACACATAAACACACACGCTCTCTATGTCTAACACGCCCACCCCTTTAATTCTACCTACCCACAGCCACTAACGTCTCAAAGTATAATAATGTCTCTCACACATATGCTATCTACCT
Source organism: Triticum timopheevii (assembly GCA_963921465.1). Classification (NCBI taxonomy): domain Eukaryota; kingdom Viridiplantae; phylum Streptophyta; class Magnoliopsida; order Poales; family Poaceae; genus Triticum; species Triticum timopheevii. Next base: position 491,134,766 of record OY997274.1, on the reverse strand, counting down.
ATCCCTTAATATAGCTAGATATGTGTCACACAAACTCCTTCTCCCTACTAGCAAGATGCCCATGCGTTACACGGAACATCAAGATGCATTTGTATGAGAAGTTTATCTTGTGGGAGAAAAGGATGAAGGAGGGAATGCCTTATTTGCAAATGCGAAGAGGGGTGTGGGTATCTTTTTGCAAAATTGCCATATTTTCCTTCCCGTCCGTCGGATATAAATCGGATGGCCTATATTGCAGGACGGCATGAACACCATCATCACCAACTTTGTTTTTTTTATAAGAGTAGAGATATGCGAGTGTCACTGCCCCCCCCCCCCCCCACACACACACCCACACTTCCCAACACCGAAGGAGTAGGGTGACACCTCGATCTTGATACTAATCTATCGACTGGCTTCTCTCTCAAACATACCCACACACACTACCCGACACCGAAGGATTAGGGAGACACCTCGATCTTGATACTAATCTATCGACTGGATTCTGTCTCAAACATACACACACACACACTACCCGGTGATGAGGATACAGACCTGGGGTAGGGTCATAGGCCTGACCTATACGTCCTACCCAAGGTCACTACCCTAGAAGATAAGAAGATCAAGAATCCACTCGACAGTATAGTCACTCGACCGTCATTCCCTACTTTCACTCGACCGTGTGGGGAATGACTCAACTGTATCGAAGACCAGGAGTCAAAAGATCTCACAACGGCCAGGCATTTACTCCTTAGTCTTCATGAGCATTAAGAGTATTTAAGACTGCCGTTACCAGTAACGTCCTTACTTTATGTACATTAAGCCCTTCGTAATGGAGGTTGGCTGGGGTCCTGGAGCACTCTATATAAGCCACCCCCCTCCTGTGGGACAAGGGTTCGCACCCCCTATAACACTACACACATAAACAAATCGACCGCCTCCGGGGACCGAGACGTAGGGCTATTACTTCCTCCGAGAAGGGCCTGAACTCGTAAACCTCGTGTGTACATCTTCGCCATAGCTAAGATCTTGCCTCTCCATACCTACCCCCCTTTCTACTGTCAAACTTAGAACCACGACAGTTGGTGCCCACCGTGGGGCAGGTGTCTTAGCGACTTGTTGGTGAAGTTGCAAGTTTGTTTTCCGATCATCATCATGGTTTCCGGCGGCGAGATGGTTGAGGGCCGTGAGATCTGTCTCGGTGCACTCATTTTCATCACGGACGACTCGGCGTGGCTCCAGGAAGCTCCGCTCGATGTCGAGGCGCTCCCCGTCCGAGGGGCAACGCACTTTCGCGCGTGCGTTCGTGGCGTTCTTCTTCGCCAGCCGTCGAACCAGTATTAGTCGGCTCCGGTGGCATCTCCCCTCCCCGCTGTTGTCACCGCAAGCGATCCGGTCGGTCGCGGCTTCAGCGGTGGGTGAGACATGCGATGGCTCGACGTTCGGCCACCCATCAAGTTGCAGCAATCGAGTCCGACGAAACTCTCCACGGCCTGTTCGATATGTCAACTGGCTCCGCAGAGACGATGTCCGAGTGCGATAGCAGCGATCCTGCGACTGAAGTCTTGATGGTCAATGGTCCACGTGGCCCACTTGGCTTTCTCCACGAGGACGGCGAAGAGGCTGGTGGCGATCCATCACGGGTCCACGAGGAGTATCGTCCCGAACCTCTCTCCTCGCAGCAGAGAGAGGATCTTCGTCGTCGCAACATGGATGCGCTTCACATGCCCATCACCGGAGAAACCCCCGAGGCTCGGGCCTTGGAGGAAGCGCGCTTGGCTAATTTGGCTGAGCGCACTCGACTGGAGAACTTGTAGCACGCTCTCGACGAGCGAGCCCGGGAACGAGTTCATGAGTCCAGTCGGCGGCAACTTTTCCCGCCTCCACCTAAGGTATACCATACACCGATTCAGAACCTCACTGCTGCGGCCCGGATTGCAGACTCGATTCAGCCATCCCAGTCAGAGGCTGGCCAAGGGTATGAACAGATCCGGGCCCTGCTCAGAGCAGCAGGAGAGCAGGATTCTGCGGTGTCTCAATCGCGGAATAGGATACACAGCAGATCCATGGCAGCGGATACAGTTCAGTCTGCCAATAGCCCAAGATCGCCCTCGCGGCGTGAGGGTCGTGGGCAGTACGGTCGTCAGTTCGACCTCGACAATCATCGTCGAGAGCCAACGCCTCCTCCGAGTAGCGCGTCGTTTGGGCCTCGACAACACGATGACAGGCGCCATCACAGGGACGAGCGCAGAGTTCTAGTTGACCCAAGGGAGCCAGGCTTCGATGCAAGATCCATTCTCATCCAAGGCCTGGTTGACCGGAATCGAGCACATAGAGAAGATCTGGGCAGAGACCGTCTGAGTGGTAGTAGGTCACACATTTTGGGCCCAAAGTGTTTCGGCAGAGCCATCAGGGCTGTAGTGATTCCTCCCAACTTCAGGTTAGCAACAGGAGTCAGCAAGTTCACTGGAGAATCCAAGCCTGAAACTTGGCTTGAGGATTACCGAGTGGCTGTGCAGATTGGAGGCGGAAACGATGAGATAGCAATGAAGCATCTCCCTCTTATGTTGGAAGGGTCAGCCCGAGCGTGGTTGACTCAGTTGGCCCCGGACAGTATACATAGTTGGGAGGAGCTATCTCGAGTGTTTGTAAGGACCTTTGAGGGTACATGCAAGCGGCCGGCAGGACTTCCCGACCTGCAGCATTGTGTGCAGAAGCCGAATGAAACTTTGAGGGAATTCATTCAGAGTGGACCACTTTGCATCACACCATGGAGAATGTATCAGAGCACCAGGCGGTCTGTGCTTTCAAGGAAGGTGTCAAGTATTGAGAGTTGGTTCTGAAGTTCGGTCGGACTGGGGATATGACTCTAACCCGGATGATGGAGATAGCCACTCGGTATGCTAATGGAGAAGAAGAGGATCGACTCCATAGTGGGAAGAGTAAACCGGTCGGTCAAGAGGCCGGCGGAGGTGGTTCCAATCAGAAGCAGAAGCGTAAAGCCGAACCTGCAGCACCTGGTGAGATTGCAGCAGTAGCTCAAGGAAAGTTTAAGGGAAAACCTAAGGGGCCCTAGCCTCCTAAGAAGGTAAAAGATCAAGCGGGAAATGATGTACTGGACTCGCCGTGTCACATCCACACAAAGAAAGATGAGGAAGGTAACCTGATTTACCCAAAGCATACCACTCGGCAATGTCGACTCCTGATCCAACAGTTCCGAGAGAAACAACCCAATGAGAAGGATAAGGAGTCGAACAGAGATGAGGAGGAAGAAGAAGATGACAGTTACCCCAAGGTCAATTCCACCCTCATGATTTTTGCCGATGTTGAGAGCAAGAGTCGGTTGAAGGTCATCAACAGAGAAGTGAACATGGTTGCTCTGGCAACGACGACCACATACCTGAAATGGTCTCAGACAGCCATCACATTCGACTAGTCAGGCCATCCTGCTCGCGTAGCCACCCCCGGGAGACAAGCGCTGGTGGTCGACATAGTGGTTGGTGGCACTCGACTGACTAAAGTACTGATGGATGAGGTAGCGGCCTGAATATCCTTTATGCTGAAACCTTGAAGGGAATGGGCATCCCGATGTCCAAGCTTAGCGAGAGCAACATGAGCTTTCACGGTGTTATTCCTGGAATGAAGGCCGAGTCACTCAGCCAGATTACCCTGGATGTGGTTTTCGGTGACTCCAAACATTACCGAAAAGAAAAGTTGACGTTTGAAGTTGTGGATTTCCAGAGTGCTTATCACGCCGTCCTAGGGAGACCAGCGTACGCGTGTTTCATGGCTCGACCATGCTATGTGTACCTCAAGCTGAAGATGCCTGGACCCAAAGGTGTGATCACGGTAACTGGCAATCGGCGGAAAGCAGAAGAATGTTTCCAGAAAGGTTCCAAAATCACCGATGCATAGATGGCGGCGGTTGAATTCCAAGAGTATCAGAAGAGTGCGGATCCGAGTGATTTACTCCGAGCCAAGAAACCTGCGATGGACTCTGCGTTTCAGTCGAGTGGTGAAACAAAACTGATTCATATTCACCCGAGTGATGCCAATGCTGCACCGACTCATATATCAACGACGCTCGACAGCAAATAGGAAGAAGCGCTCATCCAGTTCCTCCGTGAGAACTGGGACATCTTCGCATGGAAACCATCTGACATGCCAGGTGTACCCAGAGGACTGGCTGAGCACCGTTTGCATGTCGACCCTAAGGTAAAACCCGTCAAAGAGCACCTTCGACGGTCCGCCGTTCAGAAGAGAAAAGAAATCAGTGAAGAAGTGGCTCAACTGTTGGCAGCAGAGTTCATCCATGATATCTACCATTCCGAGTGGCTTGCCAATGTCATCATGGTCCCCAAGAAAGATGATTCACTCCGCATGTGCATTGATTTCAAGCATATCAATCGGGCCTGCCCGAAAGATCACTTCCCTCTCCCCGGCATTGATCAAATTGTTGACTCGACTGCGGGGTGTAAGCGCTTGTCTTTTTTAGATGCCTATTCCGGGTATCATCAGATCCGACTATATGGTCCCAATGAAATAAAAACAGCCTTCATCACCCCATTCGGGTGCTTTTGCTATGTCACCATGCCATTCGGTCTTAAAAATGCTGGAGCCATGTTCATGAGAATGATCCAGAAGTGCCTGCTCACCCAAATCAGTCGGAATGTGGAGGCATACATGGATGACATCGTGATCAAGTCTCGCAAAGGTTCCGGCCTGTAGACTGATCTCGCAGAAACCTTTGCCAACCTAAGGAGGTAAGATATCAAGCTTAACCCATCAAAGTGCACATTCGGAGTTCTAGGAGGAAAGCTGCTCGGTTTTCTCGTTTCCAAACGAGGGATCGATGCCAATCCAGAAAAAGTTGATACCATCCTCCGAATGAAATGCCCCGTGCGAGTGCATGACTTTCAGAAGCTGACTGGTTGTTTGACTGCCTTGAGTCGATTCATTTCTCGTCTCGGTGAAAAGGCCTTGCCTCTCTACCGATTGATGAAGAAATCAGATAAGTTCGAGTGGTCTGAAGAAGCTAATGCAGCATTTGTAGAGCTGAAAACCCTGCTTTCCACCCAGCCGGTGCTTGCTACGCCAATCAGCAAAGAGCCTTTACTGCTTTACATTGCAGCCACTGGACAAGTTGTCAGTACAGTACTCATGGTCGAGCGAGAAGAGGAGGGAAAAGCTTACAAGGTTCAATGCCCAGTTTATTATCTATCTGAAGTTTTGACTCCGTCCAAGCAGCCTACCCTCATTATCAGAAGCTTGTCTATGGAATTTACATGACCATGAAGAAGGTTGCACATTACTTCTCCGATCACTCCATTACAGTCGTCAACGACGCACCGTTGTCTGAGATCCTAAATAACAGAGATGCAACTGGTCGAGTAGCAAAATGAGCGATTGAACTCCTTCCACTAGACATAAAGTTTGAGGCAAAGAAAGCTATCAAGTCCCAAGCAATCACGGATTTCCTTGCCGAGTGGATTGAACAACAACTACCGACTCAAGTTCACTCGAAACATTGGACCATGTTCTTTGATGGTTCCAAGATGATAAACGAGTTAGGTGCTGGAGTAGTATTGGTGTCCCCCGGGGAGACAAGCTCAATTACGTCCTCCAGATTCACTTTGATTCCTCCAATAATGAAGCAGAATACAAAGCACTTCTATATGGGTTGCGTATGGCCATTTCACTCGGCGTCCGTCGCCTCATGGTGTATGGCGACTCAGATTTGGTGGTTAACCAGGTGATGAAAGAATGGGATGTCAGAAGTCCAGCCATGACTGGTTACTGCAACGCTGTCAGGAAGCTGGAAAAGAAGTTTGAAGGGTTGGAGCTTCACCATGTGCCCCGATTGAAAAATCAAGCTGCAGATGAGTTGGCGAAGATACGTTCCAAGAGAGAGGCCATCCCCCGCAATGTGTTTCTGGAACATATTCATTCGCCTTCGGTTCAGGAGGATCCTTTCACAGAAGAGTCGCCACAGCCCAAGAGTGCTACAGATCCGACTGAAGTTGACGTCCCAGCTGTGGTCGATTTAGTCATGGAGGTTCTGATCATCACTCCCGACTGGACGGTGCCGTACATCGCATACATTCTTAGGAAAGAACTCCCGGAAGAAGAAGAGGAGGCTCGACAGGTCATCCGGCGACCCAAGGCCTTTACTGTGATAAAGGGGCAGTTGTTCAGAGAGAGTGCAACTAGAGTTTGCCAGAAGTGTATCACGCCAGAGGAAGGTCGAGTGATCCTCAATGATATTCACTCGGGGACCTGTGGTCACTACGCGTCCTCTCGGACCATCATGGCCAAAGCATACCGAGCTGGATTCTACTGGCCGCGGGCCAACGAGATGGCTAAGGAAATAGTGGACAAGTGTGAAGGCTGCCAGTTTTACTGCAACATGTCTCATAAACCTGTGTCAGCTCTAAAAACAATTCCACTCGTCTGGCCCTTCGCCGTCTGGGGACTGGACATGGTTGGACGTTTGAGGACAGGCAGGAGTGGGTTTACTCATCTGCTGGTAGCAGTCGACAAGTTCACCAAGTGGATCGAAGCCAAGCCCATCAAAAGCCTTGAAGCGAGCACAACTGTGAGTTTCATCAGGGAACTTATATTTAGATATGGTGTTCCGCATAGCATCATCATGGATAATGGCTTGAACTTTGGTTCTGAAGAATTCAAAGCCTTTTGCGCCTCCCAAGGCACGAGAGTCAACTACGCTTCGGTCGCTCATCCTCAGTCGAATGGACAGGCCAAATGGGCGAATGGATTGATTCTCAAAGGATTGAAGCCTCGGTTGATGCGCGACCTCAAACATGCAGCGGGAGCTTGGGTTGACGAGCTTCCGTCCGTGCTATGGGGGTTGAGGACAACCCCTAACCGGTCGACTGGAAGGACTCCATTTTTCTTAGTCTATGGAGCTGAAGCTGTGCTCCCCTGTGATTTGCTTCACAATGCACCTCGAGTCGAACTCTTCTCGGAAGAAGAAGTAGAACAAGCTCGACAAGATGCAGTCGAACTCTTAGAAGAAGAAAGAGAGATGGCCTTGATCCGGTCGACCATCTATCAGCAAGATTTGCGTAGATTTCACGCAAGAAACGTGAGGGGTCGAGCATTTCAAGAAGGAGACCTGGTTCTTCGAGTGGACCAGCAAAGACCTCGCAAGCTTGCTCCCGCTTGGGAAGGCCCTTTCATTATCACCAAGCTTCTCCACAACGGAGCATACCGTCTCTTCAATGTCGAACATAATAAAGATGAGCCTCGCGCCTGGAATGCGGATCTGCTCCGCCCTTTCTATTCTTAAATACTTAGAACGATGAGATGTAATAAGAAATCCCTTTTAGCTTGACTATCAAAGAAACATTTTACTTCTTCCGAGTGATTGTTTTTTATCTCTTTTTTGTACAAGTTACCTTAGCTGCGAATCTTTTTCGCTTAAGATGAAGTGATAAAAATCCTAACAAGTGATGAGTCTGCCTCTCACTCGGGGGCTTAGCTGCAGCCCAGTGCTCGCCTAAGTGATAAAAATCCTACCGAGTGATGAGTCTGCCTCTCACTCGGGGGGCTTAGCTGCAGCCCAGTGCTCGCCTAAGTGATAAAAATCCTACCGAGTGATGAGTCTGCCTCTCAGTCGGGGGCTTAGCTGCAGCCCAGTGCTCGCCTAAGTGATAAAAGTCCTACCGAGTGATGAGTCTACCTCTCACTCGGGGGCTTAGCTGCAGCCCAGTGCTTGCCTAAGTGGTAAAATTCCTACCGAGTGATGAGTCTGCCTCTCACTCGGAGGCTTAGCTGCAGCTCAGTGCTCGCCTAAGTTTGAAAAAATCCTACCGAGTGGAGAGCAAACCTACCATTCGGGGGCTTAGCTGCGGTCCCGTACATGCCTAAGTTTGAAAAATCCTACCGAGTGGAGAGCAAACCTCCCACTCGGAGGCATAGCTGCAGTCTAGTGCTCGCCTAAGTGATAAAAATCCTACTGAGTGGCGAGCAACCTTCCCACTCGGAGGCTTAGCTGCAGCCCAGTGCTCGCCTAAGTTTAAAACTCCTACCGAGTGGTGAGCAACCCTCCCACTCGGAGGCTTAGCTGCAGTCCCGTACTCGCCTAAGTTTGAAAAATCCTACCGAGTGTAGAGCAAACCTCCCACTCGGGGGGCTTAGCTGCAGCCCAGTGCTCGGCTAAGTTCGAAAAACCTTACCGGGTGGTTGACAAGAACATTAAGACCACTGCTGAGTGCCTTGCCGATGATCAATGCTCCTCAAGGGTCACCCAATCGGTTGACAGGAACGACAAGACCATTGCTGAGTACCTTGCTAATGAGCTGATCAATGCTCCTCAAGGATCACCCAATCGGTTGACAGGAACGTCAAGACCATTGCTGAATGCCTTGCTGATGAGCTGATCAATGCTCCTCACAGATCACCCAATCGGTTGACAGGAACGTCAAGACCATTGCCGAGTGCCTTGCTGATGAGCTGATCAATGCTACTCAAGGATCATCCGGTCGGCTGACTGGAACGTCGAGACCATTGCTGAGTGCCTTGCTGAAGAGCTGATCAATGCTACTCAAGGATCATCCGGTCGGCCGACTGGAACGTCGAGACCATTGCTGAGTGCCTTGCTGATGAGCTGATCAATGCTACTCAAGGATCATCCGATCGACCGACTGGAACGCCAAGATCATTGTTGAGTGCCTCGCTGAGGAGCCGATCAAGGTTGCTTGAGGACTGCCTAATCGTCCGACTGGTCATCCTTCCCTCGAAGCTGCATCAAGCAAACAGACAACAATTCAAGGGGAAAACGATTTTTGTTCGAGGACAAACGCAATTTATGAGGTGACAAATCCAAGGTTACTTAACCGCAGAATAAAGTGCTCAGGCATAAGGCCCGAAGGAGTTTAAACGGTTACAAATTCACTCGGCATTCCGAGGCAAATAAAAGTGATAGCATAATGTTTTCTTTCTTGTCACTCGGCCGGAGAAGGACTGGCCGGGTCGCAGAAGCTGTCAAGGTCGATGTTGTCAGCGATGCGAGTGGCTGCCTCGAGGAAAGTGTCCATGAAGTCCTGGAAGGAGTGCTTCTTCGTGTTTGCCACTTTGAGAGCTGCCAACTTGTCTTCCTTAGCTTCCTTACAGTGCACTCGGACCAGAGATAAAGCAACATCAGCACCACAGCGGGCAGAAGATTTCTTCCACTCTTGCACTCGACCTGGAATCTGGTTTAGCCGAGCCATCAAGGACTCGAGGTTTTGAGACAAGTCCTCCCGAGGCCAGAGCTCAGCGTCCACTCGGGCCATCGTCGCCTTCAGCCGAGCCAGATAGTCGACTGCGCCATCCAAGCATGATTCCAGTCGAAGCAAGTTCATCGCAACTTCATCTTTCATGGGACAGTTGATGGGGTCAAGACCTATCTCGACCCACCGTGTTTCAGCCTCAAAGTCCTGACATAGTTCTGCTCCATTGAAAACGTGATGAATCAACGACGAGTTAACAAAGTCCAATCGGCAAAATAGTGATGAGTCGACTGATCATACCTTCAAGCTTCAGAACAAGTTTGGTGGCGAGTTGCTCCAGATAGGACTCTAGCTTGTCGGTCTTGGTCCTAAGGCCGCCAACTTCAGTGGTTAGATTTTCCTTGTCTTTCTTCAGTTGCTCAACTTCCTGGTTGGCGTCTAAAATGGCAGCCTTCAGCTTCGCGTTCTCCTCCTCCAGTTTGCTGACCGAAGCCAGCTTCTGGTCCGCAAGCTTCATCTTCTTGTGTGCTTCCTTCTGAGCGGCGGCCAGATCCAGATCCTTCTGCTACAGGGCCTCCTTCATCCTCTCTAAAGAAACAACACTCTTCAGATGAGACTGAAGTTGACGATTTTCACTACGCACATCTGCTCGTGTGAAATCACTCGGTTCAAAGAGACTGAAGGAAAAACTAGTGCGAAGTATGAAGCCACAAAACAGACAGGATGGTCGAGTGATTACCTCCCATGATGGTCATTTCTTGTTGGGCAGTCTTCAGATTCTTCTTTGCAAGTTCGAGGTCAAGTTCAATGCTGATATGTTTCTTCTTCAACTCAGTGAGCCAAGCTCCAAGATCACAAGACCTCTGCAACCAGAAAGACAGAACATGTTAGTCGACAGATTGAAGCACCGAGTGAAAGCGAAAAGTTACTCTAACACTACTGCCGAATCAAATTTTCAACAGTGGTCTCGGGGACTACACCCAGTGGGTGCACTTAGCGTGCCCCCACTAGATCAGATCAATACTCAGCATGAGTTCAAAAAAAAGAGAAAGAGTGACACATCATTAGACCTCGGTCAACTGCCAGCAGCCGACCGTGGTCTCGGGGACTACACCCAGTGGGTGCACTCGACGTGCCCCCACTGATTCGGAAAGTGCACAATTTAAGAGTTCCGGAGTTCTAAGCGAAGGAACACCTAGTGGGTGACCAGATATAAAGCGACGTACAAAAATTTCAGTTGGAATTTCGCTGACCTGAACGTTCGTCTGAAGAGCAGTGCTAGCGCTGTAAGCTATCTGGCTGGCTTCATGCATCACTTTCACTTGCTCCATGACGAGGTTTGCCTGGCGAAGAGCTTCCCTAGCAGCACCCGGCGAGTTGTCTGGAGTTTGATATGTAGCAAAGAGGGATGGATCCAGAGGGGTCGAAGTAGCTGTCGGGTCAGAGGAGTGGAGTTCCACTGGTGCAGCTGGTGTCTGCGCAGTCGACCCTGACGGACGATCAGTCATCAATGGGTTAGCGAATGTGACGTTGGCCCAGGCCATCGCTTCAGGCACTGGTGTCGACTGCGGGACCTGGACTTCACGCTTCTTCCTGCTGGAGCTTCCACTCTTCTTCCTCCTCTCCTGTAGAGGCACTTCTTCTTATTCGTCATCAGGAAGCACAATGATATCTTGTGGAGCTACATAAGGAGAGAAATGTCAAGTTTTCAGTCAATCGGCCACCTACTCGACTAAACAGAACTCGATCGATCGAACTTACCAGCTCGTGAGGTGGCCTCTTCATCTCCTGGGGCCTTGTCAACGTCCATGTCAGTGGCAGCAGAGGTGGGGCTGGAAAGAGACAAAGGTTGGTCGGTCAGATCAAGAAAAACTTCAGTCGACTTACAGAAACACTAACAAGACGCCCACCCTGAGGCAACGGGGACGTCCATCTTGATGCACGGCAGTGTCTTCTGGGCCTTGGAGGGAGCAACTTCGGGCTGCTTGGACACCTTCTCCGTCGGCTTTGGAGTCCACGTCCGAGTATGTTTCTGGGTATTGGCACTCGGACCCACACCTTTCCCACGCCAACCGGCCGGGTCGTGCTGCTGCTTGGACGGTGTTCAGAGCGTGGCGGCGAGTCGACTTCCTCCTCCTCATCCGACTCCTCGCTCTCCTCCTCATTGTCGTTGTCTTCCTGAGAATCCCACTCGTCACTATCTTCCGCGCTGTCCTCCCCTTCCTGGGCCTGCTCCAAAGCCTGCTCACCATTGGGCATCGAATGCATCTCAGTGAACACCTGCAGAACAAGTTGGTCGAATGAGAGTTGGTCAATCTCAAGTTCAGTCGGAGCATGAATGAGAAACAGTCATAGCGAAAAGCGTACCTTGTCGGGCGGGTTGTTGCTGCTAAAGGGAACGACTCGCCTAGATCCACTGGGATTGTCCTGATTGCCTGTGATGCTCCTCAGCCATGAAGCCACTGTGGCATACGATACTTCTTCTAGATGAACCCGAGCAATGTCGTCCGGTCCGGAGTACAGCCACATCGGGTGATCGCGGGTCTGGAGGGGCTGGATGCATCGACTGAGGAACACCTCCAACAGATCCAGACCCGTGACACCATCATTGATAAGTTGAACCACCCTATCTACCAACATCCTCGTCTCCATGGTCTCGCCAGTCGTAACTTTCAGCGGGGCGGGAGTCTGGACTCGGTCAAATGAGAAGTTGGGGAGGCCGGTCGACTGACCTGGAGCCGCGACATCCTGGCAATAGAACCAAGTCGATTGCCAGCCTCTAATGGAATCAGGAAGAGTCATAGCAGGAAAAGCACTCCCTTTCCTCTTTTGGATACCTAAACCCCCGCACATCTGGATGACATGGGTTTTTGAGTCACTCAACTTCGCCTTTTTCACCGATTGGGAACAAATGGTGAAAATGTTCTTGAAGAGGCCCCAGTTCGGTCGACACCCCAAGAAGTTCTCGCACATCGACACGAAGGCAGCTAAATACGTGATGGTGTTGGGAGAGAAGTGGTGGAGTTGAGCACCAAAAAATTTCAGAAATCCCCGGAAGAAAGGGTGCGGGGGAAGTGAAAAGCCGGGGTCGACGTGAGTGGCGAGCAAAACACACTCACCCGGCTGAGGCTGAGGGCTCATCTCCCCCTCCGGCAGCCTTGCCGCTCCCATGGCGATTAACCCCGATTCCGCCAGCTTGTCCAGGTCCGCCTGCTGAATCAAAGACCAGATCCAATCTCCCTAGATCTAGCCCGGCGGCAGCCTCGCGCGCGACGACGACCCGCGCTGCTGCTTCCTGCCCATCGCCACCTCCTTCATCTTCTTCACGTGCTCTAGCGCCGCCGTCTTGTCCTTCACCATGGCGATGAGGCAGCAGCGTCGGAGCGAGAGAGTAAGGCGCGGCGGAGGAACGGAGAAAGAAGAAGGAAGAAAAGATGTGCAAAGTACAGACGCCTCGGTCCTGCCACCTTATAAGAGATTGATTCCGAGTGACTGACACGTGGGACCAGGCGATCCCGTCAAATCCTGCAACAGTCGCGCGCAGCGTACGTGGTGAAAAAGGTGGCGCGGGAATCGAGGAATCACTGTTTATCCACTCTGCTTGCTTCGGCACTCCCCGTCTGGCGTGCTTCCCCGAAATTTTGTATCCCGCGGAATCCAGGATACACTGCAGGAAATCGTGCCCAAGATCCCGTGCTCCAGCGCGACACTCGGCACATAAGATCGACAGTACACTCGACTGTCCACTAAATGGATCAAGGCGACTAAGTCGACACCAAACATTGACGCGGGCGCTCAGATTTGCAGAAAACACTCGCGAGGTACCGAGGCTCAAGACAACTCCCATTTCAGCTTATTTTGCACTCGCACCTTAATCCATTCGGGGGCTACTGATGAGGATACAGACCTGGGGTAGGGTCATAGGCCTGACCTATACGTCCTACCCAAGGTCACTACCCTAGAAGATAAGAAGACCAAGAATCCACTCGACGGTATAATCACTCGATCGTCATTCCCTACTTTCACTCGACCGTGTGGGGAATGACTCGACTATATCGAAGACCAGGAGTCGGAAGAGCTCACAACGGGCGAGCATTTACTCCTTAGTCTTCATGAGCATTAAGAGTATTTAAGACTGCTGTTACCAGTAATGTCCTTACTTTATGTACATTAAGCCCTTCGTAATGGAGGTTGGCTGGGGTCCTGACGCACTCTTTATAAGCCACCCTCTCCTCTGGGACAAGGGTTTACACCCTCTATAACACTACACACATAAACCAATCGACCGCCTCCGGGCACCGAAACGTAGGGCTATTACTTCCTTCGAGAAGGGCCTGAACTCGTAAACCTCGTGTGTACATCTTCGCCATAGCTAAGATCTTGCCTCTCCATACCTACCCCCCTTTCTACTGTCAGACTTAGAACCATGACACCCGGCACCGAAGGAGTAGGGTGGCACATCGATCTTGATAATAATCTATCTACTCCTCTTTCAAACACAGACACACACACACACACACACACACACACTCGCTAGTTGTGCCTTTGTGCCTACCGCGCACATTCTCGATACGCCTTTCTCTCCCTCCGCCCCCAACAATGACAGCAGAAGGGTGACAACTTGATCTGATCATAATCTGTCAATTGGTTTCTCTCTCAAACATTGTCTCGGTGCCTCGCTCGGTAGCCCCCTCGATATGTAGACTTCTCGCGCGCGCACAGCTGTAGTGATGATGACGCTGAACCCAGTGTGCCTTGTTTTTACCGGCCTCATGTGATAGTTTTCACCCTGTTTTCTATTAATTAACAAGGCAACCTTTTCTTTGTTACTACTAGTGAATCTGAAATCATTCGGGACAGACATAAAATATATCACTTCAACCTAATTATCGCAGCAACTATTTTAAAAGAAATTAGCTAGCTGCCCGTGCGTTGCACGGAACATCAAGATGCATTTGTATGAGTAGTTTATCTTGTGAGAGAAAAGGTTGAACGAGGGAAGGCCTTATTTGCGAACATGGAGAGACGTGTGGGTATATTTTTGCAAAATTGCCATAGTTTCTTTACTATCCATTAGATATAAATTCGACGGCCTATATTGCAGGATGGCACGCACACCATCATCACCAACTCTGTTTTCTACACCCTCCGTCCGAAAATACTTGTCATCAATATGGATAAAAAGAGATGTATCTAAAACTAAAATACGTATTCTCAAAAAAAAAACTAAAATACGTCTAGATACATTTCCTTTTATGCATTTTGATGATAAGTATTTCCGGACGGAGGGAGTATTTGTCTTTTTAGAGATTTCAACAAGTGACTATGACCGGACCTTACCAACATACTCAAAAAAGTAGTCCATAATATTGATGTTACCCTCTTTTCTTGGCGGTGCAGTGCCATCTGGATACCTCATAAATAAATCAAGGACAAATCTAACCCCTTCCTGAAAAGACATACGTAGCAAAATGAGTGAATCTACAATCTAAAATATGTCTACATACACATCTGTATGTGGTAGTCCATTTGAAATCTGAAAAATACAAATATTTAGGAACGAATGGAGTATATATAAGAGTAGACATGGAGATATATCTCCAGCATGGTCTACAACAAAAATGTGCTGGGCTGGTTAGCGCCGGATGCTCGCAACGCGATGACATGAGTTTGAATTCTGTCTTTTAACTTTAGATTTTTATATTATATATTACTCTACTTATTTAATATATATATACTTCTTTCACTACTGTACTGACAGTGGAACCCACAGAGTACTTAGAATATTAAGGATGGACTTGTTTCTTTTTAACTTTCTATACGAAGCTGTAGCCACCCTGCAAGTCACCTGTACACTGTAGATGCAATTAACTTTTTATAGAGGGACAATCATACAGGCAATTAACTCAAATGGGTTGGATGTCACTCTATTATTTCCAGCATAAAGAGCATCTCCAATGGCAGCCGGCAAATTTCATCCCGCTTCCTTCCGCGGAGGACGACATCAAACGCCAGCGGCATACATTTTTACAACTCTAACCAACCAGATGAAATTCGTGCAAACACGGACTGATTTCATATAAGCATGAAGGATTTCGTATAAAAAAGCCGGATCTTCATATAAACATGATGGATTTCATTACATTTACATGAACTAAGAGGTGCCAATCCGGCTCTCTTGTATAATTAATACTCCCTCCGTCCAGAAATACTTGTCCTAGAAATGGATATATCTAGACTTATTTTAGTTCTAAATGGCCGCCCGCGGATCCCTTTGTCTTCCTCATGTCCGTCAGACACTTGTGGGGTCAACGAAGGTCCTCGGAAGACACGAAGCAGCAAAGAAACCACCTGAATCCGCGGTCGTCACCTCGGCGGTGGCCTTGATGGATCCCAAGTGGAGGTGGCCTCCCGTGTTCTACTTCTCCTCGATGATGGCGGCGGACACGGAAAAGCTGGCTACCGACTCGTCGCTCTCCACACTCCCGGCTTTTGTCTCTGCCTGCATGGCATGCCGCAGGCACATGAGGCGCACCCACAGACACGGGAGGCGTGGCCACCGCAGACACCGGTGGCATGGTACGATGCGGCAGTGGCGGCGCCCGTACCGGCGTGCTCGCTGCCATGCCGGCGTGGAGCAACTCGCCACTCCTCATTGAGCTAAACTGGAGCGGCGAGTTGTTGAACCACGCGCCTGCTTAGGCGGCAACTGGCTCCGTCAGGCCAAGCAAGGTTGGTGAAGCACTGAGCGGCCTCGCCCGTATCCGGAGGGCTCGGCGGGCCACTCAGCCGGGTAATATGCCGGAGAACGGCTCATCGGAAGCCATCGGAAGGGTGGAGAAAATGGTGAAGGAGGAGATGCGGGAGCGGTGGAGGGGTGCGATTCTTGCCCGCTGTCTGTCTAGCCTCGTGTAAATAGAGGGCGGACGGTAGGAGCTTGGCCGGCATCTGGCCTCGTTTAAACTGAGGGCGGACGGGAGGAGCTCGGCCAGTGTTGCGTTTAATTCCGGCCCGCTCATGAATGGACGTGTGGCCGGAGTAGGATTCTCGGTTTGCATGCGGGTTTAATGGAGGGGTTTAATGGAGGCGCCGGGCGTGCAGCGGGCGACGCAGTACTATTCGATTTGACAGCATTAATGAGCCGTCAAATCACAAAGGCCCTCGCCTCTCGTGAAACTGATTGAGCTAGACTGCCCCGCCCTCTAACCTTTTAAAAATGTATATACTCCACTTTTGTACAGTAGTAGTATCGATGGATTGCACCATGGAGCAAAACTTGAAATTAAAAAAAAGGTGGTACATATAGAGAGCGCTCGTGAACTATGTGTCATACATGGCAATAAATAAAGTACTACATGATACTAATATATGATACATGGCGCAGGAGTACTAAGTATTATTAATACAGTTTTGCTAGAACTCATCTAGATGAGATATAATTTGGTCTCATTCATCTTTTATAGCCATTGGATGTGATGCTATAAGATGCGTGTGTGCTGACGTGGGTTGTCTTTGTTCTTGTGCAACGAACTGACCACTGCATGTCATGTTTGATAGTCTCAAGTCATTAAAAGCATACAAGCCCCACATCTCTTCTTGGTTGATTCCTCTATTTATGTCAAAAAATAAGAAATAACGTGAGAGTTAATGCACCACGCCTATGTGTTTACTATTTGATTTTCGTAAGATGACTTAATACTCTCCTAGACGGAGGGAGTATTCGATTTGACAGCGGGCGGCGCAGTTCCCGATACGGCTTTAATGCAGACGAGGGAGCGAGTAGCGGTTCCCGATAAGTTGAACGGCCAATGCATCCTCCTTCAATTAATGCATGAGGGAAGTAATGGGAGGAGGTCCGAGAAAAGAGGTTACACGATGTGAATGCAACGCAGTTTGCCCTCATTGCCCTCATATAAAGGCACCCCTCCATTCCAATGCATCTACCACATTGTACGCACCTAAGCATTTGCCTAAGCACCTACACTAAGTGCAAAAGAGCTCACTCCAGACCCATGGCGGCGATGCATGTGAGCGGCCAGCGGCTGCGCCAGATGGTCCACGACGCCGGCCTGCGGCATGGCGCCGAGGATCGTCTCCAGACGGTGTTGGAGACCGGCTAGTGGATGTCCACCGTCGACGCCAACTACGACTCTCAGTTGGACCAGATGATTGTTGCCACCAGCAACAAGTTCACCGTCCTCAAGAAGCTCGCGGACAACATCGCGGTACTCCTCTAGCCCGCGCGCCCGGGCTCCTCATTGCCTGCCACCCTAATCGGCCTCCATGGCCGGAACCTCTTTCAAGCAATGGTGGCCCTGCAACTGCCCACCGGCGCCATGAAGAATGTCCACCTGGAGGTCACGCGAGGCGCCTCGCCGCGAGGCGCCTCGCCCTGCAAGAATTCGTCGACCTACACATCCACGTGTATGAGCAAATCATGTACATAGGTATCTACAAGGCCAGTGAGGACGCTACGACGTTGGCCTTCCTCAACCGGCTGGAAGCCTTGGATGCCTTTGCTGAGAAGCACCTCGACCTCGCCACAAAAGCCGCCGCTCCTTAGCCGCCGGTCGTTGGCCCGACACACTAAGTTGAGGAGGAGGAGGTCATACGTTCGTGGATCCATCTTTCTTCTTGCCTTCTGTAACCACCACTGCGATCGCATCATCGTGGCCTTAATTCTTATTGTGTTGTTGCATTCTCGTTCCAGTCAATACCGACATGTGCGATCCCTTTGCTTAATTATATGCATCACTGTAACTAGTACTCCATCCGTCAATTTATAAGTTGTGCTTACCTTTTCCATCAACTTCGTGCAACGCGCAGGCATCTTGCTAGAAACACTAGAATATGTCTATATAATCCGTATGTGATAGTCCATTTGAAATCTCAAAAAAGACAAATATTTAGGTACGAAGGGAGTAATATATTAGGAGTATATCAAAACAATAGTGATTTCTTTCAAGTTTGTGAACAAATACTACTATTCTACTACTTTGGATCCGTCTCAACGCACAGGCACATTGCTAGTAAAAGGAAAAGGCCTGCCGCGTTCGCGTTGCACCCCCACACGCCCGGGAATCGGGAGTACAACATGGCCCGTCCGGCATGACACATAGCTTAGCGAAGGCGTGTTGCCTAGCATTTTCACTTTCATGTGGGACCGCCATTGAGCAAACCGACACCCCGCCTGCCGCCGGGTTGGAAAACAGAAACAAGGGGAAGATCTAGCTGTAGCACGGAAGCCAAGAAATTTTGTGTCAGACGTGGCTCGTTGATAGAGTAGGAGCATTCCGTACTAGTAATACTCCTACTAGTACCAAGTTTGTACTCCTCATACTATATTACTAGTACTGCCACTATACAACTAGTAGATACGTGCATGGCACAACATCGTAGGAACAAAAAATGGGAAGATCTTGTTTTGGGTGATTTATCTTTTTTTCAATCAACATAGTATGAATAATATGATGTGGGGGGCACCCATGAAGCTTATGTGGCTTGGTTGCGTGGCTATGGAAGGTTAGAGAAAAATAAATAGATAATGTGTTTAGAGTGCACTCCACTAAATAGATATACTTTGGATCCATTGCAACGGACCGACACATCTATATCTATACTCCCTATATAGTGTGTGAAAAACTTTGAAAGTTGGTCATTGGATGAAGCCAATCTGACGGTACAAAGATGGCAAATTCGAGCACTACTGGCCGTTGGATATCATCCACCAGATTCTGCCACATGTATAATCTAGAAGACTCCATGGTTGAACTTAATTCATGACTAACTTTTCCACAACTAAGCTTAGGCAAAGTTATTAGTTCTTCAAAATGAGAGCCACAAGTTGGCAAGCCTAAGGGAATCTTGCCACATTTTTTGTGTGTATGTCATGTGGGGCCTTAGTGTGGCTTGCCTAAGGTGTGGCTTGAACCAAACACTCACCTAAGTTAATCAAACTTGCCTAACCTTACATTCCACCAGATTTTGCCACATGTTAGAATCCAGAAAACTCCACATGTAGAAGCATAATGCACAAACCACCAGAATCTCATGCGTGCAATGCACGTGTACCTTACTAGTAGGTAGTAGTAAGAAACAAATTCCAGTTTTGGCACGACCTCGTACTGTGGGAGCACCACAAGGCCTGCCGCGGGAGTTACATTTCCCTCTCGGGGCCCACGGGACCGAACTTCAGTGGCTTAGTGCCTGGCCTATGAGTCAATGACATGCGTACCTTAAATGCGGCTGGCCCACATGTCATTCTCATGGTGGTGGCGTGGTTCGCGACTCACTCGTTTGAGATGAACCGGCCGGTGGTGGCGTGGCCGTGGCGAGGGTGCCATAGCCGGGCGTCGGGGCGTTACGAGGCGTAGATGGCCACACTGGCGGGTACTACCTGTAGTACATAAGTACTCCAGCTGAGGATTGATGCCCGGGACGAAATGTGTCACAGCCGCTGGATGAAAATTCAATGGTGCGGGAGTACGGATCGGAGCATAGCAGCGGAGCAGGCAAACCGCGTCCAATCAGGTGTGTCTATGGTAGAAAGTTGATGGTCACCGCAGCTCAGCTGGCCCGCATGTCATGCACACAAAGGCAGAGGAGCGGTGGGGCCGAGAGGGATGAGGGGCACGAACAATCCTACCACTCTGTCACTGACATGTGGGACCCATAAGTGTAGGTCCCACCTATCAGCGAAGGAAAGGCAGGGCAAGGCAGTGATAGCCATGTCAGAGGATCCATGTCCACATCGGGGGACGTCGTGCCGTGGGTTGGAGCGGCGTCGTGGGAATCGCGTGTGGGTGTGGCAGTGGTAGAAACAAGAAACGTGATGGTCACCGTGGTTCAACTTCCATGGACAAGCTGTCATGTTTGCTAACACATGTATATCAAAACTAGAGTGTTTATATTTCAAGCACGTGAACAAGTATTATTCTACTAGTTTGGATCCATTGCAACGCACGGGCTAGCACATTGGTAGTAGTAGTGTGCATCTCTATCTCTAGAGGCCTTCCCTCGTTCATCCTTTTCTCTCACAAGATAAACTACTCATACAAATGCATCTTGATGTTCCGTGGAATGCACGAGGATGTTTCCTTGGGGGTCTCTCTAGCACGGCGTGGCTGTAGTTGCAAGTTGACGCCCCTTGAGATGCCGACGTTGATGGGCACTCAGATTTCCTCCGATGAGCAGGTAAGATGAGTTTGATCACGTAGTAAATGCATTCTAAAGACTACTTTCGTGTCCATTTCCTAATTCTCCCCCTGCCCACTGTTTCACAGGCTAGGCTCGGTGCGAGTGGAGATCGGCTTGCATATGTACGGGAGGGTACCAACATCAATTTGCACAACATTTACAATGGTGACACCGTTCCCGTAGAACCTTTGTCCAACATTGGAATCAGCCATGCAACGGGCCACCACATGAATTGGTACTATGGAACCATGGTGAGATTGAATAAGATAGCATGAACCTTGCACATGGCGGTCAAAGGCGGACCATGCTGTCTGCGGCCGATTTGTTGCCGTACGAGTAGGAAGACATTGTGCTCCTTTCTAACCGCATCTTCGCGATGACAAACCAGGGGACATATTTTTTATGGGACACATCCTATGATATACTCCCTCTCTCCCAATTTATTTGTTTTGAATCTTTTTGTTTTATAAGTTTCAAATTCAAATTTAGAGCTCCCCATCACATGTTTAGATTACAATGTCCATTAAATCGTTGCGTGCATGTATAGTAAAGAAACAAATCTCGGGTTTGGCACGAGTTCGTGCTGCGGGAGCACCACAAGCCCTGGCGCAGGAGTTACATTTCCCTCTCAGGGCCGTCGGGACTGAGCTTCAGCGCCTTACTACACCTACCTTTGAGTCAATAACATGTGGACCCGATAGGTGACTGGTCCACATGTAATGCTCCCGAAGGCAGAGGGGCAGTGGGGCCAAGAGGGGTGAGCCACACGTCGGCGGACGTGTGGTTTCATGGGTTTGAGCAACGTCGTGGGAATCGCGCGGGTGGCTGTGGTAGAAACTTGATGCTCACCGCATTTTAGGTGGCCCACATGTCATGCACACAAAGGCAGAAGGGCGGTGCAGCCGAGAGGGGTGAGGTGCACGTCAGGGGGCGTGGTGCCGTGGGTTGGAGAGGCATCATGAGAATCGCGAGATGAAACGTGATGGTCGCCGTAGTTGAACTTCCATGGACAAGCTGTCATGTCTACAGACACATGCACTGCATACCGATCACTGGAAGGAGTAGCAGAGAAAGCTATATATGCGGATAAATAGTTTCTTATAGTCAAGCGGACCCACGCTACTACTCTGTTCCAAAGACATGCACACCATCGAAATAGTCCATCTATATCAATATACACCGAGAGGGAATAATTTTTTTTACAAGAGAGGAAATAGTTCATCCATCCATAATGCCCTCCTGCTGTGCAGCATTTTCTTCTTCTTCTTCTTCTTCTTCTTCTTCTTCTTCTTCTTCTTCTTCTTCTTCTTCTTCTTCTTCTTCTTCTTCTTCTTCTTCTTCTTGTTGTTGTTGTTGTTGTTGTTCTCATTCTCTGTGGGAGACGGCTTCGCAACAAGCTCTTTGGACCTTGCAGCTAGCTCGAAACTCACACGGGCATCGAGGACAACATATTTTATCCGCTCGTACGTCAAGGGATAATTCTCCCATCCAGACGACCTTGATGCCACCGTCTCGTCACCCTTCTGAAGACTTGTACCGAGCACAAAATTTGCTACGTCGAATAGGGATGGTGTCTGTTTAGCACAATCTACTACAGGAATGTTGATTCTGGTTTGTAGGTCAGCGATGCTTTTCAAATCAAGGTTGTACGGCTCCAGCTTCTGTTTGTCCCCTTCGATTGCTGCCCCACAGAAGTATACGTCCTCCCGAGACAAGAAATCGTGAAGCTCACCTGGTATGGAGGGCGAGTGTATGATGTGGTACACCAAAACATTATCTTCGAGGCACAGCTGAAGGACGGCGGCGTGCTGGATCTTCCCAGGGGCAAGCTCCGTGTACTCTGCATCGAGACCGATGACCCTCGTCTCTACCTTTTTGAGGGAGTTGGATACATTGTTGATCCACTGCCGAACAACCCTTGGGTGGACGGTGACGGTGGCAACTATGCGCATCGAGCCTTTGATGAGGACATGTTGGACGCTAAAAACCTGCATCTCAGTCTCTTTCGCCATTTGGAACCGCTGGAACGAAGGGCTATGGTTTGGAGAATTAGGATTAGATGGCTAGTCTAACTGAAGTAGTAGATGATTATTTAAAGAGGTTAAAACAATGTGAACGCAGTGGGGTTTGGATGCAAATGAAGACGAAGGGGAGGTGAAGAAGCCGAGGCAAGTCAGTTCCCGATGGAGAAGTAAATGGGAGAAGTGGCATGCATGCAGTTGATTAGATGGCTAGGTAGACTAAACGAAAAGGCTATGCGGGTAGACTGAGGAGTCGTACCTGTTCGTGTACGTGCCCATCCTTCCTGATAGGTGGGACCTATGCAAACAGATAAAAATATGTGTCGTAGCTGTTTTTTTGAGCGCGTGACACAACATTCTCTGGTTAAGGAATACTCCCTCCGTTTAGGTGAGTATAAGTCACCTTATGAAATCAGGTTTTCCCAAAACCTTTAGGCGTGGAGCATTAACTTCCTGCTCGATCCCCTCCCAAACTCGTTAGCCAGCGTTCTCTTCCTCTGCTGCCGCGTTCTACCTTTCCATTTTTCCTCTTCTCAAGTGTGAAACGATCTGCATGCCATCCTTGATGCACCAGAACGACCATTACATGCATAGCGGCAGGGCGTTGATTGGGCATGCACAAGAATTTGGTTCTGCTTGCAATATGGATGATACCTGAACGATGAAGTGAACAGGCATGCTAGCACGGGAGACCTATTTCCGCTATACAATACTGGAGTACTCATGTTCCTACTACTACTACTACTAGTAGTAGTAGTAGTAGTAGTAGTAGTAGTAGTAGTAGTAGCAGTACAAATGTGGTACACTTGATGGTCAAAATACTATTCATCTGGTCCTCACAGTGAAGTGACAACGCCCCGCGCCTGACACTAGTCCAGGCGAGGCGGCGTGTTCGGGTTACAAAAGTCAGCCTCACCCTGTGCACTGTGTAGTCTGTCACCGCCATTATACAGCACATTGGCGCCTCGCCTCGTCTCCCTCTCCGCTCCCATAGCACCACCCCATCTCCATCTCCTTCTCCGTCTCCGTCTCCGTCCCCGTCTCACTGTGCCCCCGTGTACCGTCGCCTCACTCACCTCCCCCAGTACCACTATTCCCTCGCTAGCCGCTCTAGCACCGACATCCTTCTCCCCCGTAAATCAAGCCCCCTTCCAAACTACACCATGGCCGAATGCAAACCGCGCAGCATCCATGAGCCGCGATTGGAGAAATCTCCCCAGTGACATCCTCAACCTCTGTTGTTCGTGTATGGATATGTTGACCACCCTGCGGCTGGCTGCATGCTCGAGGGACATGCACACGGCCATCATCGAAGCGAGGCCTAAGCTTTTCAAGACACCCTGCTTGCTGCTATCTAGTCTTGCGAGATTGGCTCACCATGATACGGAGGCATGCATGATGCCCCTCGACTTCAATCTGATCTCCATTAGTTGAAACTTCTTTGCAGGTATGTAGTGTGTCGCCGTACATCATTTCCCTCGACATCGATCCGATCACCATCACCCAAAACTTCTTGGCAGGTATGTACTGGGTCGGCATGAACTCCCACTGGATGGCTGCCTTCAGAGAAGACGGTAAAAAGTTGGTGCTCGTGAACTTCCAGACCTCCCATGAGATTATCCTTCCTCCGTTGGATTATATAGAGTGTTACCATCGTGGTCCAAGTCATCTAGATTACTACGTCAGTTGGACGGACCTTGTTTGCAGAATATTTTAATCTGCCAAGTGCCCACACGACATGCGAATTACGCAGACTTCAAGCTAATTGCCTTGTTCGACCGCGAACTCGCCTATCTTTACGCCGGTGCCTTCTTTATCTGGAGACAACTCGGCTCGCAGTGGATCATCGTCAAAGCCGATACACACTTCTGTGATGTTATTGAACACAACGGCATCATCTACGTGATCGACAAAGCAGATGGCACCACGTATTGCTGGGACGGCGCATGTAAGTTGTTTCCATCTCATGTTAATGATGACGCCATGACACTGTTTGAACTTTTTGTGATGATTGGCATATCCCTGTTTGAGCAGAATTTGAGTAGAACTATGGCAATATATTAGAGACACCGTAAATCAGCTATATTTGGAATGAGTTAATTCATGCGATTGTGACCATGTCATTACAGCCAATTTGTACCTTGAATAATCAAACGGTTAGGAATATATGGATATTATCCTTATTTTATAGTAATCTATATACTACTACTAAATATGAGTGTGTATCAATGGCCATGTTAGTTTCCTCATTTTCATGATGTAGAAACATGCACCACACTGTTGGTTTCATCTAACCATACATTAGGGAAGTAAATGTGCATATGGAGAACTCTATATTTGGAAGTAGTGAAATCCTGCAATGCTTACCATGTGTACTTACCTATATTCACCCTTCAGCAATCAATGGCTAGAATAATATCCTCACAAAAAATTTGTCCACAGAACACGAGTATATAACAATGCATGGTCTTTTAGTTACCTTGAAGAATTTGTTTGTGAGGACAGAACATGATTACATAACATGCATGACATGGTAGTTTCCTGTGAAAAATCGATTGCGAGATAACATGAGTATAACCATGCATGGCACTTCTATATTTTCAAACCCAGTATACATTTCCCTGTATTTTCCTCCCAGTTCCAAGAGGGACATATTAATGTTGTTTCTTGCATTATCCTACTCATACTCTGAACAATGCTGATCTTACATTAACAATGCATGTCCTTTTTGATATGATGCAGTGTCCCTACAGTTACTGCCCTTTGTAATCACACCACCTTTGCCAAAAACAGGGAAGCACAACTGGTTCCTTGCTCGATCAGACGACGGCAAAAGACTGATGATCATTCGGACACATGAGCCGGAAAAGTTATATTGCAAAAACCCCACTGTATACAAGCACCGTGTAATACGTGAGTATCCGGACAGTGGCTGTTACGTCTATGAGCAGGATTTTTTAGTTGGAGGCGGGTAAACAGCCTTGGTTCACACTCTCTGTTTCTCGGACTCAATTATCTGATTAACCAGGAGATCACCATTGGCAAGGACCTTGATGGCAGAGAGGCTCTATTTGCTATGGAAAACTGTGTCTACACGGCGAGCCCTAGGAGTTCGGGAGCAAACTCCCCTGATTGTCAACGATAAAGCCTGCAGCCAAAAGAAGGTGAGAATGACAAAGGCATCCGGATTAACTTTGATCCTTGGATGTCTCAATTACGAGGGCAGTGATGTGGTTCAAGCCTTAAGGTTGATAGGTAATTGGGCTATTGCATCGAAAGGGTGGAGTACTGGTATCTCCAGATCACTGGTCGCTGAAGCGAGGCTGCAAATTATGATGGTGTTGGATCATATCTTCGAATGACTTTGTTGTCTTTGCTGCTGGTTCTGGATGGGTAGTTCTTTCTTTTGTTATGCATATTCCTTATCATTTGGTCATCCTCATCTATGTCACTCTTTCTATGTAATAGTTGCTTCTGTTTAGAATGTCATTCTCTTCTGGATCACGAGAGACTGAGCACTGCAGATGGGTGCATTTTGGTGGTGTAGCAAGACTTCTTATGAACTATCATGTCTTGTTGTTTATGTCAGTAGTAGTCACTAGTTAGTGTTTGAATGTTGTATATATCGTTGTTTTGAACTGTTTATTGTCTCGAACTATTGGTGTGCTAAATTAGGGCATCACCATTCTCCAGTGTTCAGAGTATATCTCCTTTTTTCAAGTTATATAATTTGAGCTCACTGTCTTTTCGATGATGTACACTTGTTTGGGCCAGTGAGGTGTCGTTGAATATGGGCCGAGTAGTAACGCAATGCCAAACAGGTCAATTATGACTCTCGGGCCGGGCTCTCAAAAGATCCTTAAAAAAGGTCGGGCTCTCCAAAAAAGAAAGAATAAGGACTCTTAGGCCGACATGTGGGCGCCATCGGTGTTTTCGTGGGCTTGCACGCCAAGAACATATTGGTGCGTGCTCGAAATTCATGCTACCTTTTCATCCCCAGTCTCCCACCCCTCCCCCACCTCTGGAATCTCGATTCCTACTCCAGTTCCCCAAAATCCCCCTCCTGTACTCCCTGTGCTCAAGCGCACTATCATGTCGCCGGTCAACACGGATCTCCGAGCCAGAGATCCTGAGGTCCGTCCTGCCTTCGGTCGCTGCGTGCTGTCGCTCAATAGTGGCATGGCGGCGCTTGACGACCAGTTTGCCGGCAAAGTGCTGATGGTAACCATCAACGGCGACTGGCCTCCCGTCTCGCCGGACGACCTTGTCAAAGCTCTTGGCATTGAGCACGGCATCCAAATAAGTGACTTTCTCATCGAAGTCTGTCCGCCACCGACTGATTTCTTCGTCAGGTTCCTGACAACTTTCGACTACAGTCATGTGAATCTTCCTGGCGTTTGTTCTGTGATGGCGCGCTGGTGAGCTTTGATCGGTGGCACCTAGGTTGGGGCTCGGTGCCCTCTGAGCTTGAGTTTTTAACAAAACTTACCTTCCACGGCATGCCTCGACATGCTTGGAACAGCGAGTCCATGAACGAGCTTATCAACGACCTTGGAGGTGAGCTTGTGTCGGTGTACTAAAGTAGGGGTACCTTAGTATCCTGAACTTGTGCACGGGCAGTCGCAGCGACCCACGGCAGGGCTTGCCGGACGTCCGCCAAGATCCTGCACGGCTACTTTGATGCCGCTCAAGATCGAAGTACTCAAGCTAAAGGCCCCGGCAAGAGGAGCTTGCCGGGAAGGCCAACCAAGGCCCCGGCAAGAGGAGCTTGCCGGGAAGGACAAAGGCCCCGGCAAGAGGAGCTTGCCGGGAAGGCCAGCTAAGGCACTTCAAGAAACTTGCTGCAATGCCCCGCGCGTCCCGGCAAGGCCCGGCGAGCGGCAAGCTTGCTGGTGCGACAAGACAAGGGCCGCGGCAAGGCGCTTGCCGCGGCAAGGCTGCCACCATGCGCCCACGCTCCAGCACATCCGACGACGTGTCACCACAAGATCACTCTTGGTGCACGTGGCGGGTGGCTGTGCAGCATGGCGGTCCGAGGTGGCAAGCGAAGCTGACAAGGAGGCCATCGTGGCGATCGGTGGCGCCTCTAACGGTCGTTTCCTTGCACTGTTGGGGCAACCGGACGGGCATTAAATGCCCTTGTCCCCTGCTACCAGAGTTAGGTAGGGGACACTGTTGGTAGTAGTTGTACCAACCCGCATTTTTACCTTTCTACCCCTCTTTCTACGCTGCCACCTGTCGGTGACCCCTTTTAGCCTATAAAAAGGAGGCCCATGCGCACGTAGAGGGGGTTCGGGATTTTTTGGTTCCGAGGTTCCGCGGTTCGGCTGATTCGACGCCACGCCCGCTCTCTCGAGCAAGAATAAATACAACACACAAAGCAGCAGTAGGAGTTTTATCTCTCCGGAGAGCTCCGAAGCTGGGTAAAAATCCCCCGCGCGCTCCCTCGCCTCGATCCGCTCTGCGTGCGCCCTCCGCTCCCTTGCCGGACAAACAAGGGGCCCTCCTGCCCCATAGGTGCTCGTGGCCCCCATTCCCCACGACATCTCTGGCGCGCCAGGTAGGGGGGCGTCGAGGTCGTGCGTATCCGATCCGGCGTCTGCGCGCGCTACATCAACATCTTCGTCAACATGCCACCAAAGAAGAAGACTTCGGAAGTGGCCGCTCCGTCTGCGACTTCCCTACCGCCACCGGAGCAGACGGGCGGTGGGGCGGGCGCCGGCGGAGGAGCGGGCGCCGGCGGGGGGACGCGCGTCGTCAACCGGTCCTAGGACAAGGCCCCGCAGGGTTCAGCTTCTGCATATCCACCGCACCCCTCCCAGGAGGTGCAGGATCAACAGCGCCACGGTGCTCCTAGCACCGTGCTTGCATTGGAACAAGGCCAAGCTGGTGGGTCGCGGGACGCTCAAGGCCAGCATGCGCGTCAACACGCTGGCACGAGCGCGGCGTGGTCGCCTGTGCGAGATGATGCTCCTTCTAACACTGTTAGAAGTTTGAGCATGTCTCGCACCTCGCGCCGCTCGCCACCACCACCCAAGACTTCAGAGCAAGCGCTGGCCCGAGCCCAGCTGCTTCTAGATTACCCTCCAGTGCCGGACAAGATCGACGACTGGAGGGCCGCCATTTATAGCCTCATTGGCTTCGCCAACGGCGACAAGCCCCGGCAACCGAGCACATCGAAGCCCCGGCAAGACGCCCAGGCGCAAGCCGATGCCGACAAGACCGCTGGGGGTGCCACCACTGCACACTCCCCGCCCCGAAGGCCAAGATCGCCGGCTCGCCGGGCCAACCTCGACACCAAATCCACCGCGTCCTCGGACCCGCGAGCTCGCCGCGATCAACGCCAAGTTCTCCAAGAACGACGACACAAAGACGCTCGCACTCGCATCGAGCGTCGAAGAGAAGCGCGACGTCAATCTGACCGGTGCGCTGGGCCCACTGTCGACATGCATGCGCCAGGGGAACAAGGCGACTTGCCGTACGCGGCAGGTTGCCCTGCGTTCACCCGTGAGCTGCGGCAAATCCAGTGGCCCAGTACCAAGAACTTCAAGCCAGACGTGCCCGAGAAGTACGATGGCAGGATACATCCGTCAGAGTTCCTCAGCGTCTACACCATCGCGGTGCAGGCTGCCGGAGGACGCGACGAGAAGATCCTCGCCAACTACTTCCCACTGGTACTCAAGCCCAACGTCAGATCTTGGCTCATGCACTTGCCGGACAACTCCATCTCTTCGTGGGTGGACCAGTGCCATCAGTTTGTTGGCGCTTTCACAGGCGGCCACAAACCCCATGGCCAGGAGAGTGATCTTCACCTGCTCGCCCAGAAGGAAGGAGAACCCCTGCGCAAGTATATACAGAGATTCAGTCAGGTGCAGCGCAACATCCCAGACGTCCACCCTGCCGCGGTTATTAGCGTGTTCCATCAGAACGTGCGTAACCGCAGGATGAGGGAGGAGATGGCGATGTGCAAAATCAGAGATGTCAGCGAGCTATATGCTCTGGCCGACAAGTGTGCACGGGCTGAAGAAGGGAGGAGACTCCCCGGAGAGAATGCAGGAGCAGAAGGGTCTGACAGTGAGGACGCCCCTCCGGCAAAGAGGAACCGGGGGAGGAATAACAGAAAGAGAAAGACCAAGGATGTGCTAGTTGTTGAGCAATCCGGCAGCGGAGGCGGTTCCGAGAAGGCTAGAGCTGGTAGCTCCGGCGAGGCTGTGGTGGCCGCCGACAGGCAGGATGGCTCCGGCAAGCAGTATTGCAAGATCCACCGCACCAAGGGCCATGATCTCCAAGCCTGCAAGAAAGTTGAGCAGATGGCGGAGCTACAAAAAGCTGAATACGAGCGCCGCGACAAGGAGAAGGCCCGGCAAGGTGGCGGGGGATCCGGCAAGAAGTATCCCGCCCGGGGAGGGCGCCGTGGCAAGGCCAAGCCGCGGCAAGGAGACAGGCCTCCCCGCGGCCGCGACAAGGACGAAGACGAAGATGAGGATGATGAGATGGAGGAAGATGAGACTAACGAGCAGGAGTTCCAGAAGGCGACAGAGGTGTTGTGCGTCGACGGCGGTGCTTCTCTGCACACCTCGCACCGCCAACTCAAACATTGGGTGCGGGAAGTGAACGCAGCGGAACCGTCCGTTGAGTCGCGCAAGCCCCTGAAGTGGTCCAGCACGCCCATCATCTTCGACATTGAAGATCACCCTGATCGCATCACTGCGGTCGGGTGCTTGCCAATGTTGGTTTCCCCAACAATCCGCAACCTCAGGGTCACGAAGATGCTGGTTGACGGCGGGGCCGGCCTGAATCTGATCTCCTCCGCAGTGTTCAAGAAGCTCCAGATCCCCGACAGCGAGCTCGAAGAGACCGGTACCTTTCAAGGAATAAACCCGGGAAGGAGCAAGCCGAAGGGGAAGATCACACTGCCATTGACATTTGGCAGCGCTGAATTTCACGACAGAGAGAGTCACATTTGACATTGCCGATTTCCCATTGCCCTACAATGGGATACTTGGCCGTCCAGCGCTCGCTAAGTTCATGGCAGCCTCTCACTATGCCTATAATGTGCTCAAGATGCCTGGTCCGATAAGTGTCATTTCTGTCCAAGGCGACAAGAAGGATGCACTCATCTGTACCGACAAGATCTACCGGGAAGCAGCAGCCGCAGCAGAACGCAAACCACTTGCCGCTGAAGCTCCCGGGGGGAAGAAGAAGGCCAAGACCGGCAAGAGCAGCTCTGATGCCTACTCCGGCAAGCGCACCTCTTCGGAGTGCTGCGCTACCGTCGAGGACGCACCATCAAGCTCCACCGGCAAGTGCAAGAAGGCAAAGATAGCTTCACCAGAGACCAAGAAAGTGGCCGCCAAGGAGGACGGCACTGGTGGAACCTTCACCATCAGTGCCATGCTTGATCCTAAATAGGAAAGCGCGCTCGTTGCTTTCCTGCGGGCGAATGTCGATGTGTTTGCATGGCAACCATCTGACATCCCCGGTGTTCCCAGGAAAGTAATTGAGCACCACCTTGCCGTCTGTCCTCACGCGCGGCCCGTCAAGCAGAGAATCAGGAAGCAAGCAGTAGAGCATCAAGAATTCATTGCAGAAGAGATCAGGAAGTTGGAAGCAGCGGGCCTGGTCCGAGGAGTACTCCATCCGACGTGGTTAGCCAATCCAGTAGTCGTGCGCAAAGCAAACGGGAAGTGGAGGCTTTGTATTGACTTCACTGATGTTAATAAAGCTTGCCCCAAGGATCCATTTCCCTTGCCGCGCATTGACCAGATTGTCGACTCCACGGCAGGATGTGATCTGCTTTCATTCCTTGATGCATATTCAGGATATCATCAGATCTTCATGGCAGAAGAGGATGAAGAAAAAACAGCGTTCATTACTCCATGTGGCATGTACTGCTTCGTACGAATGCCCTTCGGATTAAAGAATGCTGGTTCAACATTTGCAAGAGTAGTCAGTCATGCTTTTGAGCCACAGCTGCATAGAAATGTAGAAGCCTACATGGATGACATAGTGGTCAAGAGCAAGGACAAAGAGACTTTGATCCAAGATTTGGACGAGACTTTTGCAAATCTGCGCAGGGTCAACCTCAAGTAGAATCCCGAGAAGTGTGTGTTTGGAGTTCCCTCCAGCAAGCTTCTCGGATTCTTTGTGTCCCAGAGGGGATTGAAGCTAATCCCGACAAGATCAAGGCCATCGAGCAAGTCGAAGCACCGAAGCGAGTCAAGGATGTGCGAAGGCTTGCCGGCTGTGTTGCTGCTCTCAGTAGGTTCATCTCTAAGTCTGCTGAGCGCGCCCTGCCATTTTTCAAAATTTCGAAAAAGGCAGGTCCAATGAAATGGACTCCGGAAGCGGAGGCTACGCTGCAGGACCTGAAGAGATACCTATCCTCTACTCCAACACTTGTCGCACCTAAACCACAAGAGAAGTTGTTGCTATATCTGGCGGCAACCAATCAAGTGGTTAGTGCTGCGTTAGTAGCGGAGAGGGAGGCAGAAGGTGAGCCAGCGACCGCAGCAAGCGAGTCCAGCAACAAGCAGGGGGCTTCTCCGACAAGCTCTGGCCCGACAAGCCCCGATCCGGCAAGTTCTGGTTCCGACAAGAATGGATCCGCGCAGCCACAAGAAGAGAAGCGGAAAAAGATGGTGCAGCGCCCAGTTTACTTTGTCAGTTCCCTTCTGCAGGGGGCTAGATCAAGGTACTCTGGTGTGCAGAAGTTGCTTTTCGGCCTCCTAATGGCCTCGAGGAAGCTGCGCCATTACTTCCAAGCACATGAGATCATAGTGGTCACTCGCTTTCCGTTGAAGAGGATATTGCAAAATCCAGAGGCAACGGGCAGGATTGTCGAGTGGGCACTGGAATTGTCAAGCTTTGGCCTCAAGTTCGAGAGTACCTCAACTATCCAGAGCCGAGCCTTGGCAGAATTCATAGCAGAATGGATGCCAACACCCGATGAAGAAACTCCGGAGAGGAGCATCCCCGTCAAGGAAGCTAGCAAGGAATGGATCATGTACTTCGATGGTGCCTTCTCGCTGCAAGGCGCCGGCATGGGCGTACTACTTGTCGCACCCACCGGAGAGCACCTCAAGTACGTGGTCCAGATGCACTTTCCCAAGGAGCAAGCAACAAATAATACTGCAGAGTATGAAGGCTTGCTTGCCGGACTCAGGATCGCGGCAGAATTTGGGATCAAGAAGCTTATTGTCAGGGGTGATTCACAGCTTGTCGTCCGCCAAGTTAACAAAGATTATCAGAGTCCGTTGATGGAAGCCTACATTGATGAAGTGAGGAAGCTGGAAGAGCACTTTGATGGCCTGCAAATGGAACATGTTCCAAGAGCTCAGAATGACATTGCAGATGGTCTGTCAAAGTGTGCTGCACTCAAGTTGCCTGTGGAACCAGGGATTTTTGTGCTCAAGCTGACTCAGCCATCGGTGACACCATCAACTGGACAGAACAAGAAAAGAAAGTTGGTTACCGGCGATTACTCTCCGGCAGAGCTCCCCAGAGCCGCCGCCAAGAAGGTCCCCGGGATCAACGCAGAGAGTGCTGAGGAGCGGACTGCTCCGACAAGCCCCAGGGCTTGTTTCGTTGAAGCAAACGCTCCCGACAAGCCGTGTCCCGACACTCTTGCCGGGGAACATCACGCTCCGGCAGGATCCCAGATTCTTGCCGTAGAAGCGGTTGTTCCCGCAGCAGCATTTGCGCCTTTAGTCCTTGTCGTCGAGCCTCAGGCTCCGACATGGGCACAGCAGATCGTCCATTTCCTTCAGACAGGAGAACTTCCCGAGGAACAGGAAGAAGAGGAAAAAGTAGCCCGGCAATCAAGTATGTACCAGTTTGTCGATGACATACTGTACGGAAAAAGATTCAACGGAGTGAAATTGAAGTGCATTTCCCGAGAAGATGGACAGGAGCTGTTGGCGGAGATACATGGAGGCATATGTGGTCACCACATTGGCGCAAGAGCCCTTGCCGGCAAAGCCTTCCGGCAAGGTTTCTTCTAGCCGACAGCCCTCCAGGATGCAACTGCACAAGTAACCAAGTGTGAAGCGTGCCAGTTCCACTCCAAACAGATTCATCAGCCAGCTCAAGCTCTCCAGACAATCCCTTTATCCTGGCCATTTTCAGGCTGGGGGCTCGACATCCTCGACCCCTTTCCCCTCGTATACGGATCGCCTCGAGTGCTCCCTTGCGGTGAGCTAAAACGAGAGCAGCCGCGGAAAAGATGACGCGCTGCTCCTCGAGGAAGATCGTCTTCAGGCTGCGGTATGAGCTGCTCGCTACCAGCAAGCTTTGCGCCGCTACCATAGCCGCAAAGCTAACGCCAGAAGCTTCGAGGAGGAAAGGGTAGAGGTGTGGGCCGGGTGTCGTTCAAAGGAGCATGGCCTCGCCGGAACACAAGTGACGGAAAAGATAAGTTGCCAAAGTTTGAGCATGATCAAGTTTTAAATTTTGAAGTTATATTCCTTGAATGTCCGTGCCTTGTATGGAAAACCTGTGCGCGGAGGAATCGACTCGCGGCTAAGTTGAGCCCTTGATTTGTTTCGAGTCCGCTCAACAATACAAGCGAGCTGCAACTAGCCCCGACAAAGTTTCTTGCCGGATGCAACACCGCCAGCGGGCTGCTGATGTTCCGCACTCAGCAAGTGTGCTTGCACCGGCAAGTTTCCCTCAAAGCGTAGGGTGAAAACATACAAGGGATGTGACAGAGTAAAGGATATAACACAGCAAGCAGAGTTATATTCCTTGAACGACCGTGCCTTGTGTGTAAAACCTGTGCGCGGAGGAATCGACTCGTGGCTAAGTTGCGCCCTTGATTTGTTTCGAGCCCGCTCAACAATACAAGCGAGCTGCAACTAGCCCCGACAAGGTTTCTTACCGGATGCAAAAACCTCCAGCGGGCTGCTGATGTCCCGCACTCAGCAAGTGTGCTTGCACTGGCAAGTTTCCCTCAAAGCGTAGGGTGAAAACACACAAGGGGCGGAATCAAGTAAAGGAAGTAACATAGCAGATAGTGCCCAGAATAGAGTCATATTGCAAAAGTAACTCGTCGCGGCACTGGCTAAGATGTTCTCATAACCAGAATAACAGCGACCAGGAAGAAGAAGAAGGACGCGCCGGCACCTAGACCCTAGCAAGCCAGTGTTGCCGGGGGCCGCGAATATCAAGTTTCATCTGCGGCAAGCCAAGGTTGCCGGAGGCAACGATATCAGATAAGTTTTTCATCCCTCGTCATGCATCCTCTTATGGACTGGGGAACGCGAAGCCATGTCCTCGAACGTTCAGACCTTGTATGGAAAAAAAAACCTGTGCGCGGAGGAACCTCCCCGTAGCTAGTTGTGCCCTTACTTTGTTTCGAGTCGGCTCAACAACTTAAGCGAGCTGCTAAGCGCCCTTACTTTGCTTCGAGTCTGCTCAGCATCTTAAGTGAGCTGCTAAGCGCCCTTACGTTGTTTTCGAGCCCTCTCAACAACTTAAGTGCGCTGCAACTAGTTGCGGCAAGGTTTCTTGCCGGAACCAGCAACGCCAGCAGGCTGCTGATGTTCCGCACTCAGCGCCCGCGGCAAGCGTGCTCCGGCACCGCCGGCAAGCTGCTGATGTTCCGCACTCAGCACTCGCGGCAAGCGTGCCCGTGCCGGCAAGTTTCCCTCAAAGCGTAGGGTAAAAACATACAAGGCATAGAATCAAGTAAAGGACATGACATAGCAAGCTTCCCCTTTCCATTAAAAAACATCCCACTCGGGTGCAGTCCATAGAGGATGAAAAACATGAAAGAGAGGATTACAAGTTTTAAATGCAGCTAAGGCCCGAAGGCTTACAAATTAAAAAGATAAGATGCCCGTAATCCTTTTCCTGTCCCTCTCTTCAGGAGGTAGGTCAAGGAGGCGAGAAGGGCAAAAGGGGCGCCTAGGCGAACTACGGGTGCCAGAAGACACCAAGAGAACAGCCCGAGGACTGTCCGAAGGCTGGACAATGATGGCAGCGCCGGAAGCAGGGCTCGAAGACGGGGCGGCAGGGCGTCAGCACGCTGTCGAGGGCACCACGCCCTCGTACTCCGACTTGACGGCCTTGCCGCCAGCCCTCTTCCTCTTCCGCAGCCTCCCTACGCCAGCCGCCCAAGGAGACGACCCCGGGGAGTTCAAGGTGCCGGCGACGCGGATGATGGGGTCGCCGGTAGCGCGCGGAGCGGCGTCCGGCACCTAGTCGGGCCCGCCACTCCGCCGCCCGTTACCCTCGTCGTCGCTGTCGCTCTCCTCCTCGTCACTCTCGCTCGAGGAGGAGTCTTCGCTATCGGAGGAGCTGTCCACGCAGCACCTCGCCCGGATGCCGGAGTCCCCGAAGACCTTGATGGAGAGGAGGTCGCCCTCCATTAACTTAAAATGGAGGGTAAACCCCGCCGTCAGGCTATGGATGCGGGCGAACGTCTTCCATCCACGATCAAGATACATCACGCTAGGGGCTGGGGATACAATGTGCACTCGCGTGCCGCTGATGCCGTAGCCCCTCATCTGCAGTCTCAGCATCTCGGGCGGGTCCGGTTCCATCGCGCTCGCGAACGGAGTTGGAAGCCGGAGGCGACGACGAGGCGCCCGACGCAGCCTGACAAAGAACTCACAAGGGTCGTCCCCCATGTGGACCGCCGTGGGGGGAGGAACCGCCGGCGGAGGCGAAGCTGGCGCGCCGCCCCGTCCGCCTCTTCCCCGAGCGCCTCGGCCTCGTCCTCGACCTCGTCCGCGACCTCGCCCCCTCCCTCTTCCCCTTATGGCCGGTTCCCCCGCCAAGGGTGCGAGAGAGGGAGAGGTGCGCTGTCTGGCGGCGACCCTCGCCGCCACCGATGAAGATCCAGGGTTCCCTTTCTCCATGGCGAATGGGAGAAAGGGGAGCAGAAGCTGAAGAAAGAAGGAGATGAGTGCAGGCTTCTGTGCCCCCCCCCTCCTGCTCTTTATAAAGGAGCAAAGGTGGGGGCCCGGCCGCCCCGCTCAGCGAATCAAGGCACGGGAGAGCAGGGAATCGGGACCGACCCGCTGCCTCTGCTCACGACGGCCCGGATTCCCACTCCCACCGTCCGTGACCCCAAGCGCATGGGAGCCGCGTGGCAGGGGTGCAGCACCGAGTGGACGGGTGAGGCGGCCTCGCCCCACCCCGTGATCGTGGGAGCAGACGCCTCGAAAGCCGCGCACTGGCCCCGTCCAGTAAATGCGCCACGCCCCCACGCCTACCTCCGTTTAGGAAGGGGGGCGCGAGCCATCCCCTCCATCATGGCTTGACGCATGCTCACAAGGCTCAGCCCCGCCCAGGCCGCCCACGTCACCCACGACGCCGCGTTTGACGCGTGCCGTTCTGGGCGTGCGCAGTGGAAGCGGAGAGATATGCGGTGTGACCTAGGCCGCGCGTGCCCTGCACTGTTTTGGGCCTGGCCCAACAGCGCTCAGCATCGTGTGTGGCCCAGGCCCGGGGGCTCCTGTCGGTGTACTAAAGTAGGGATACTTTAGTATCCCGAACTTGTGCACGGGCAGTCGCAGCGACCCGCGGCAGGGCTTGCCGGACGTCCGCCAAGATCCTCCACGGCTACTTTGATGCCGCTCAAGATCGAAGTACTCAAGCTAAAGGCCCCGGCAAGAGGAGCTTGCCGGGAAGGCTAACCAAGGCCCCGGCAAGAGGAGCTTGCCGGGAAGGACAAAGGCCACGGCAAGAGGAGCTTGCCGGGAAGGCCAGGTAAGGCACTTCAAGAAACTTGCCGCAACGCCCCACGCGTCCCGGCAAGGCCCGGCGAGCGGCAAGCTTGCTAGTGCGACAAGACAAGGGCCGCGGCAAGGCGCTTGCCGTGGCAAGGCTGCCACCCTGCGCCCACGCTCCAGCACATCCGACGACGTGTCGCCACAAGATCGCTCTTGGTGCATGTGGCGGGTGGCTGTGCAGCATGGCGGTGCGAGGTGGCAAGCGAAGCTGACAAGGAGGCCATCGTGGCGATCGGTGGCGCCTCTAACGATCGTTTCCTTGCACTGTTGGGGCGACCGGATGGGCATTAAATG
Organism: Triticum timopheevii; assembly: GCA_963921465.1. NCBI lineage: Eukaryota > Viridiplantae > Streptophyta > Magnoliopsida > Poales > Poaceae > Triticum > Triticum timopheevii. The sequence continues at coordinate 491,097,305 of OY997274.1, read as the reverse complement.
CCCTTGTCCCCTGCTATCAGAGTTAGGTAGGGGACACTGTTGGTAGTAGTTGTACCAACCCGCATTTTTACCTTTCTACCCCTCTTTCTACACTGCCACCTGTCGGTGACCCCTTTTAGCCTATAAAAAGGAGGCCCATGCGCACGTAGAGGGGGTTTGGGATGTTTTGGTTCCAAGGTTCCACGGTTCGGCTGATTCGACGCCACGCCCGCTCTCTCGAGCAAGAACAAATACAACACACAGAGCAGCAGTAGGAGTTTTATCTCTCCGGAGAGCTCCGAAGCTGGGTAAAAATCCCCCGCGCGCTCCCTCGCCTCGATCCGCTCTGCGTGCGCCCTCCACTCCCTTGCCGGACAAACAAAGGGCTCTCCTGCCCCATAGTTGCTCGTGGCCCCCATTCCCCACGACATCTCGTAAGTATGTTTGTTCCTCTAGACAATTGGGCTCTGACGGTTATGGCATGGATGAAGAAGTCGTCCACCATACTGAAGGTGATTGGTGTTGAGATACCAGTGCAGGAACCAGGGTTGTACTATTCGTCGCCACCAAGGCCACCGCAAACCACGTTAGGGATGTACCTGTATCGAGTGTTCGTGCATGTCAAAGAAGTGGTCAATCCATCAATCGAAGTCCTGCCGCCGCCGCTGGTGCCAAGGTCCGTCGACGACGTCCATTACAGGAGTCAATGTTAGACATTCCCCGTGTTGCTCGGAACGATGGATGGCACAGGGCCTACTCCATCGCGCGGCGGAGGCCACTACTTCTTTGGGAGAAGAGGCAGGGCTGGCTGCCTGGATGTGCTCTAATTTGAGGTAACAACTGAATCTTGTCAGATAGTACTAGTTAAATCCGAGCTATGGGTCTGAAGCACTGATACGCCAGTACATTTGATTGTGACCTGTTCTAATTTTGTACCTAAACTTTTTTTAGAAAGGGTTGTACGTCAACTTAATGTGCTAGCAGAACTTATTGTGTTGTCCGTCTGTTTTCTTTGCACAACATTCAAGATATTTCCCCGTCATTTATAAAGACGATGAACCATTATGTACGACTTCGTTGGTTTCAACATAGCCCTTCCCGTAGCGATCCACTGCTTCCATCCTGATTGTGCCGCCTGCGTGAAATTTTTGTATGCAAGTTCAGTGTGCTATGATGTTCTATATGATTGTGTCAACTATATAAGTTTTTACTGAGCATTAGCAATGCATATGGCTGAAAGATGTATTTACGATCATCGACCGATGGGTCTCTCTCTCTACCTCTCTCTCTCACACACACACACACACACACACGCGCGCGCGCACACACACAAACGTGCACACGCACAAGTGGGACCCGTTGAATTATTTATTTGATCGTGACAACTTTTAATTAGGTTCCACTGTAATCTAACTTTTTTCTTAAGTTATTAATTGAGCTCAGTGACTTCAAAAAGTTGTACAGAAGCCTTGTTTGGGCCTTTCCGGCGTTGCTGAATGTGGGTTGAGTAACCATGTTAGGTTGTACTGTACTACACAGGCCGTTTTTTTCAACATCAGCAATGCAACTGGGCCGACAGTTGTACACAATATCCGGGTCAACTTGTTATCTGCCCCGCTGGGCTGCAAAGTTTCCTAGGAGGTATGCATTAGGCTTAACAAGAAAATGGACTTTAAGAAATAATAAATGGGATGTAATTATAATAACTGGGCAATTACTATGCACCAAACACGTGATTAGTTTGAAAAATATATTATTTTTGGAATTTGGAAATTTTAATTTCATTACTTGTTGCGTGCGCAATATTTCGTTGGATTTTAACGTAATACAACTTTATTTAGAAATTATATTTAACCTGACTAGAAATTTTAGATAAAAATATTTCGGATCCCATCAAAATGTGGGAATTTTTTTATTTCTGTTTTGAGCGGTTGTTTGAAATTATTAATCGTTGTCCTAGCTAGAAGTTGGGCTGTACTTTTAACAAACTGTAAATGGGCTGTAGTAAATTCCATTAGAATTAAAAAATGGGTTGTACATTCTTACAAATCGCAAATGGGCTATATGTTCTCTGCCAAATCCGAGTTGTGGGCCTACTAAGTTGACGCGTACCAAGGGCTTTGTCAACTTAGTCAATATAAACAATTCTAGCTGCAGTGATCGTACGATGTCCATCCAACGGCCATAGTGCTTCTTCAACCTCTGGTCTTCTTGCTCCAGCGGCCCAAAGCAGCACCGGTCGTGTCGCTGCTCCTGCCTCCCATGGCCGGCTGTGATGCCGCGGAGGCCTCACCGCCCTGCACTACTCCCACCGCTGGCCAGGCCATCCCTCTACTCACCCACACCCCCTGTTATTCTGCGGCGATGGCAGCCTCACACCGCAGCCGAACCAGTGAATCCTCGTACTCCTCTCCGCGTGGGCTTCCACTGCTGCGTCTTCCCCGGCTCTGTGTTGTCCCCTTCCTAGGCCTCGCCGTCGTCCAGACCATCGCCCTGGTGCTCTCGGTGCGGCGACCTACTCCATCGGAAGAGTACTATACGTGGAAAGGCTGACTGCTGGGTCCAGGCGGCTGCAAGGAAGTGCCTCCTTATTACGCGCAAAATAATTATTCTTCCACCTGACAGTAGAGACCCACCGGACGGGCCACCTTATTTCACGAAAAAAACGTTTCCCCCCTGACTGCTGGGACACACCAGACGGGCCAGTGTATTTCACGAAAAAATGTTCCCCCCGCTGTCAGCTCGGACCCACCGGAAGTGCCTCCTTATTATGCACAAAAAATGAATACTCCCCCTGCTAGCTGGGACCCACCATGGTGGGAGGCTGACTTGTGGGCCTACTAAGTTGACTGGGACGGGGGCCTTTGTCAACTTTAGTCAATATGAACGATTCTAGCTCAAGTGACCGTACGATGTCCATCCAACGGCCGTAGTGCTTCTTCAACCTCTGGTCTTCTTGCTCCAGCCGCCCAAAGCAGCGTCGGTCATGCCGCATGCTCCTGCCTCCCATGGATGGCTGTGCTACCGCGGAGGCCTCACCGCCCCCTATTCCCACCGCTGGCCAGGCCCTGCAGCGACAGCAGCCTCTCCGCGCGGGCTTCCACTACCGCGTCTTCCCCGGCTCCCCATCGTCCCCTTCCTAGGCCTCGCCATCGTCCGCCGCCCTGGTGCTCTCAGTGCGGCATGGTCAACATGGTCAAGGAACGACTTCCATCGGATGTGAACTGTACATGGAGAGGCTGACAGCAAGGTCCACGACCGCAGCAAGGAAGTGTGTCCTTATTACGCGGGAAATAATGATTCCTCCACCTGACAGCTGGGACCCACCGGACGGGCCACTGTATTTCGCGAAAAAAATGTTTCCCCCTGACTGCTGGGACCCACCAGCTACATCTTCGCACGCAAGGAAGTGCGTCCGGGCAAAAAAAAAACAATTCGCCCCCCTGACCGCTGGGACCCACCAGCGACACCTTCGCACGCAAGAAAGTGCGTCCGGGCAAAAAAATGATTCGGCCCCCTAACTGCTGGGACCCAACAGCTACATCTTCGCACGCAAGGAAGTGCATCCGGGCAAAAAAAAACTATTAGCCCCTTGTCACGCCCAATATGCGACCCTATCCAAAAGGAACTCGAAGGTCCCACCAAGGATAGACCCGCATATTGGAACGCTTTTGCAAGGTGGATATCATTACATCAACATTACATAATAGTGGGGATACATACATAAGGCATACAATGTCACACGAATACAACATCATCTTACATAAGAGCACCATCCGACTACGGATGAAACACAAACAGAAGCTCAAACAATATCCACCCTGCTAGCCCAGGCTGCCGACCTGGAACCTATCCCCTGATCAAAGAAGAAGCAGAAGAAGAACTCCAAAACAAGCAAACATCGCTCTCGCGTCATGATCATTGCATAACCTGTACCTGCAACTGTTATTGTAGTAATCTGTGAGCCACGAGGACTCAGCAATCCCATTACCATGGGTATCAAGACTAGCAAAGCTAAATAGGAAAGGAAGGGGTAAAGTGGTGAGGTTGCAGCAGCGACTAAGCATGATCTGGTGGCTAACATATGCAAAAGAGAGCGAGAAGAGAGCAAATGGAACGGTCGTGAAGCTAGCAATGATCAAGAGGTGATCCTGAACTCCTACTTACGTCAAACATAACCCAGAAACCGTGTTCACTTCCCGAACTCCGCCGAGAAGAGACCATCACGGCTACACACGCGGTTGATGCGTTTTAATTCGGATCTGGTGTCAAGTTATCTACAACCGGACATTAACAAAATCCCATCTGCCACATAACCGCGGGCACGGCTCTCGAAAGTTTAAACCCTGCAGGGTGTCCCAACTTAGTCCATGACAAGCTCTCGCGATCAACGAAGGAATAGACCTTCTCCCAGGAAGACCCGATCAATCTCGGAATCCCGGTTTACAAGACATTTCGACAATGGTAAAACAAGACCAGCAAAGCCTCCCGCTGTGCCGACAAATCCCGATAGGAGCTGCACATATCTCGTTCTCAGGGCACACCGGATGAGCCAGACGTCGGGTTGGCATAGACCCTGGTTGCCCAGGGGGCGTCGGACATCGCTCGGTTCGGACCAACACTTAGACAAGCATTGGCCCGGGGGGGGCTAAAATAAAGATGACCCTTGGGTTGGCCGACCCAAGGGAAGGGTATAGGTGGTGGTGAGGCAAATGGTAAAACCAAGGTTGGGCCTTGCTGGACAAGTTTTATTCAAAGCGAACTGTCAGGGGGGTCCCATAAATCCCCCGACCACGTTAAGAACGCAAAATCCGGGAACATAACACTGGTATGACGGAAACTAGGGCGGCAAGAGTGGAACAAAACACCAGGCATAAGGCCGAGCCTTCCACCCTTTACCAAATATATAGATGCATTAATAATATAAGATATATTGTGATATCCCAACATAACCCTGTCCACCATGGAGCAATCTTCAACTTCACCTGCAACTAGCAACGCTTATAAGAGGGGCTGAGCAAAACGGTAACATAGCCAAACAACGGTTTGCATAGGAAAGGTGTCAAAGGTTAGAGGTTCATGGAAATATGGGATGGCTTGATAAACAGGTAATAGGTAGCGCAGCATAGCGATAGAACGAAGCAACTAGCATAGCAATGATAGTAGTGAGATCCAGGGTAGCGGTCATCTTGCCTGAAATCCCGCTAGGAAGAAGAACGAGTCCATGAAGAAGACGAACGGGAGTAGTCGAATGAATCCTCACAATCGCAACATTACCGGAACTAGGAAGCAACACCGGAAAGAAACAAATAACATGGTAAATGCACAAGCATAAACATGGCATGATGCACAAACAAGTATGATGCATATCCGGTTTAAAGAGGCATGGCATGGCAAAGTGCAACACACAATACTACAAATTAAATAGGGCTCAATATGCAATGAGTTGCATATTGACAAAACACCACAAGCAATTATTTAGTTAGCTCCCGTTTATGTACCCAACAATATTAAATGTTATTAAACATGGCAAGGGGTAAGCATATGAAAACTACCTATCTAGGCAAGTTTAAATGAGGCCGGAACAACAAACAACAATTCTGAAAAATCCTCATGAGCAATATTCGAATTTGGTACTTGTCGATGTCAAAACCGGCGGATCTCGGGTAAGGGGTCCCGAACTGTGCGTCTAGGCGGATGGTAACAGGAGACAAGGGACACGATGTTTTTTACCCAGGTTCGGGCCCTCTCGATGGAGGTAAAACCCTACTCCTGCTTGATTGATATTGATGATATGGGTAGTACAAGAGTAGATCTACCACGAGATCAAGGAGGCTAAACCCTAGAAGCTAGCCTATGGTATGATTGTTGTAATGTATGTAGTCCTACGGACTAAAGCCCTCCGGTTTATATAGATACCGGAGAGGCCTAGGGTTACACAGAGTCGGTTACAATGGTAGGAGATCTACATATCCGTATTGCCAAGCTTGCCTTCCACGCCAAGGAAAGTCCCATCCGGACACGGGGCAGAGTCTTCAATCTTGTATCTTCATAGTCTTGATAGTCCGGCGGACATTGATAGTCCGGCTGTCCGGACACCCCCTAGTCCAGGACTCCCTCAGTAGCCCCCGAACCAGGCTTCAATGACGATAAGTCCAGCGCGTTTATAGTCTTCGGCGTTGCAAGGCGGGTTCTCCCTTCAAATTCCATGTACCTGCCGAACAATGTCCGGCTTTATCTTGAATACTGTGCACCTCGGCTTCTACGCCAAATAAAGGCCCTCTTCCACGCGTCGCACGAATGCAAAAAGCCAGGGTGTTTTTTGCATTTCACCCCCCAATTGTGCGAGTCGACCGCCTATAAAAGAGGCAATAATTCAGATCCAAACCACACCATCTTCCTCCCGTGAATACTCCATCGAAGCGCCTTTGACCTAGAAATCCATTCCACCATGGATCGTCACCACGGCTCTTCTTCGCGCACTCCCAGCCCACCGCCGGGGAGTTGGAGGAGGTGCTCTATTTCGCACAACGAGCTCGAGAAGATCCAAATGGGGGGATTCCTCCCTCCGGCCATTATGATCCCAGTCCCGGCCGGACTGGTTACTTATCAAGGTGGGAGACAGGCGGAGGACACTCCAAGCCCCAATAAGGGGGAGCGAGTATGTTTTGTCCCTTATCTGATGAGGGGACTCGGATTTCCAATACATCCGTTCCTCCGCGGGCTCCTGAAGTTCTACGGACTCCAGCTCCACCACCTTACGCCCGCCTCTGTGCTGCATATCGCGGGCTACGTAGCTCTTTGCGAGCTATTCCTGGGCGTTGAGCCCCATTTCGCATTGTGGAAGAGGCTGTTTTGCCTCGTACCCCGTTCTTACCAGGGGTCCATATATCAAGTGGGCGGCGCCGAAATATGGCGCATCGCCGGGACCGGATACCTATCCGGCACTCCCAAGAGGGCGTCCGAAGACTGGCCCTCGGAATGGTTTTATATAGAAGACGCTCCGCTGCCAGACCCAGTCCGGATCGGCCTCCCGGAGTTTAGTGCTGCTCCCTTGAAGAAACGCCTCAGCTGGCGCCCGCGGAGCCCCCGATTGGAGGAAGACAAGCGCATCCATTACTTGATGGGCCGGATAAGATTAATGGCTCATTCCGGCTTGACCAAGATCGGAGTCATGGCGACATGCATCAAGCGAGGGGTACAACCACTGCAATACAGAGGCCACCCCATGTGGGATTTTAACGGGGAAGACGATGCTACCCGGCATGGCCGCAAAGGGCCGGATTCAACCGAGGATCTGGTGAAGATCCTGTCCAGTCTGTACAAGGGGGAGAAGGAGGATTTCCTTCGAACGAACACTTTGAATGGGTTTTCCATGATCAACCCCAGAGGATGGGTAAGTGAACACCTTGAAGGGCCCAGCCCATGCTTTCGAAGTTTAAGCTTCTTACATTATGTCTTCGGCGCAGGGTCTACGCCGGATTGTGGAGGACATGGTAAGTCCTGCTCCGCAACCCGAGGATCCAGAAGGATCCCTGGGTCCGGCCTCCGAAGAGGACCCGGATATCGAGGTGGAGCTGATCGACGGGGTGTATCACCAGCTCAGCATAGACAATGCTTTGGTCGCCATTACGGCGGACTACCCCGGACTAAGTCCGGCTTCCCAGGTGACTGTGACCGAAGTTCGGACACCATTATCTAATCCCTGCCCATTTCTGACCTTCGCGAACGATGGTATTTTGCAGGAAGCGCCTTTACGTCAGGAAGCCGAGCCCGCGGCGGCCGACAAACAGAGGTCAGTCCGAACCAGCAGGCGGAAAAGGAGCGCAGTGCGGACGGAAACGTCGCCGCAAAGGTATAGCTCATATTTGAGTTTTTAGAGCAACGTTCCGAGGAAATGTCTAAGTGCCCATGATTTCTGTAGGAGAAAAAGCGCTCGCCGGACTGCGAGCGCAGGAATTGCCAATCCGACCAACACCGGCCAGGCCCCAGCGCCCGGCCTGGAGGGGGAGGCAAGCGCAAGACGCGAGCCGGATCCTTCTCCAACGAAGGATACCGACAGACTGTCCGCCACCAAGTCTGAGGTGGAGAGTGCCATGAACCATAGGCGCCGCCGGACAGTATTTCAAGAAGCGTGCTTTTCCCCTGAGGCATTGGACGCCTTTAACGCAGGGGACGCGCATCTCCGTGCTGCTCAAAATGGTTTTACCAGAGCCACGGAGCAGTATGTGAAAGACATACGGGTAAGGAAATTATAATGGTTGTATATACTAGTAGCCCCCGAGACTTAAATTAGTTATGCTAACTGATTTAAGGATCATTGTAAATTTTAGGCACTTAACGAGAAGAACGCCCAGCTGTCTCGGGAGCTGCAAGATTGCAAGGCCCAACTTGAGGCCGCACTTGCTGCCGCAGGAGGAGACGGAAAGACCCCTCCTGGTAACACATTTTTATTAATAAATATAAGCGCTGTGCAGCGTGCGCGCGAGTCTAATAATGACATTTGCAGGTACCGCCGGACAAGATCCGGACAGGCAAGCATTGCTACGCCAGCTAAAGGCCGACGAGAGTGTGCTGAATAGAGTTCAGCAGGAAAGGAACAAGCTCCAAGATGCCGACGCCAAGCTCGGAGAAGAGCTGAAAGGCGTACAGGCCGAGCTGTCTGGCTCCGTTAAGGAGAATCAGCGGCTTCGTCGCAGCATTTATAGTAAGTGCTTGAGCGAACTCTTTTGAAAAGAAGAGTCCGGCGAGGAAGCGTTTTGACATGATATGTCTTGTAGGTATACTCATGGGTCGTCCTGCAGAGGAGATGCCCATATCAATGGGTGATCAACTTCCTGAACTGTTGCAGCTACTCGAACGAGTTCGGCAGGCAATGAGCGGCGTCATTCAGGCTTTATGGCCAACCCTCACCCTACCCGAGGGCCTCGGGGAGCTTGCGGAGAAGCTGCAGGGAGTACGGCAGCGCTTCCGTTTGTGTAAGATTTCGGCTTGCCGTCAAGGTGCGAGGGAGGCTTGGGCCATGGTGAAGACGCGGTACAAGAAGGCAGATCCCAACCACATGGCCGAAGTTGGACTGGTGGGGCCCGACGGGAAGGAGATCCCTGTGAGTTTAGTGTATAGCCAAGTAGAGTTGGCTGCTAAATTTTCCCAACAGGACTGTAAATTAGACAACCTGTTAGACGGGATTGAGGAGGAATACAATCAATAAATTTGACAATGTATGTTATCCTTTAAAGTGACATGTGAAATGCCTTCTAGCCGGATTGTAGATCGTTTGTCTTTGCCGACCTTTTCGCTTCGACCTCGGGACCCTAGAGTCCGGAGTGTGTCCGAATACCTTTTTGGTTAAGAAACAACCGTGGTATGCATGGAGACCAGGCGTAGGGGTCATTAGTGCTTTATCAGACAAGTGCCCAACTAGTTATGTTATATTACATGGTTAGTAAGAAACATCTTCCAGGGAGAATAGTTTCGTTAAGGGTTCCTTTCGCTGGGAGGCATGCCCTAAAGTGCATGTTCGGACTGCAAAGAAAGCAGTAAAACATCTGGGGGCAGATAGATAAATAGGTAAAAAGTCATCTTTTAAGTCACCGACCGAATATTCCCTTAAGAACGCTAGCTTTCGGCTTCACCCAGTCTGAGGTACACATCCGGCTGACCCGGCAGTAACAATCGCAGAGGTGCTCCCTTTACCTCCTAGCCGAACAATCGGGAATGTAGGGGTAAACATAGGAGCCAGGCAACCCAGCTTGGCCAAAACTTAAGTCATATCGATGCATATAATGGCGAATAAAAGGTACATGTGGAAGCTTGACACATGTGATGGGCATAAAACCCGTATAATTAGGCTTCTGTAAAAGAAGCCCCCAGTAATAATGAGTGCGGATAGCACATCATGCGTATAATTGAGCTTCTGTAAAAGAAGCCCCCAGGAATAATGAGTGCGGATAGCACATCATGCGTATGCAAAGAATGCAAAAAATAGGCCCGGAAGGGTTTTTTTAAATAAAAAAGGATAAAAAGAGAAACAAAAGACAACCAAAGTGTAAAAGTTTGGACGGGGGAAGGGGACGAACTCTTAGTCCGGCTCTAGGCATAGAATCGTCGGAGGCGGGCTGCGTTCCATGGGTTCGGCTTGAGTCGGTTATCCGAAGCATTTCGTAGATGGTACGCTCCGCCAGTCATTACTTGATCGATGATGAAGGGACCCTCCCATTTGGGCTTGAGCTTGTCCTTTTTCTTGTCTGGCAGGCGTAGAACTAATTCACCAATGTTGTAAGTCTTGGCCCGTACTTCTCTGCTTTGATATCTTCGGGCCTGCTGCTGATAGAATGCGGAACGAGCCTTCGCGACGTCGCGTTCTTCCTCCAGTGTGTCCAAGCTGTCCTGCCGATCAAGCTCGGCTTCTCTTTCCTCATACATGCGCACTCGAGGTGAGTCATGAATAATGTCACAGGGCAAGACTGCCTCTGCGCCGCATACCATAAAAAATGGTGTCAATCCGGTATTACGGTTAGGCGTTGTCCGCAGCCCCCAGAGTACGGAGTCGAGCTCCTCGACCCATTGTGTGTCGGATTTGGTGAGTGACCTCACTAGTCTGGGTTTAATGCCGCTCATTATTAGACCATTTGCTCTTTCCACTTGACCGTTGGTTTGAGGGTGATAGACTGACGCATAGTCGAGCTTGATGCCCATATTTTTGCACCATGACTTAACCTCGTCGGCTGTGAAGTTCGTGCCGTTGTCGGTGATGATGCTGTGGGGGACTCCGTAACGGTGTACCACCCCTGATATAAAGTCTATCACTGGTTCGGACTCTGCCGTTTTGACCGGTTTGGCCTCTATCCATTTGGTGAATTTATCCACCATGACCAATAGGTACTTTTTCTTGTGGGTTCCCCCTTTAAGGGGTCCAACCATGTCAAGCCCCCAGACCGCGAACGGCCAGGTAATGGGTATGGTTTTGAGGGCGGTGGGTGGCATATGGCTCTGATTAGCAAAGAGCTGACAACCAACGCATCGCTGGACCAAGTCCTGTGCGTCTGCCCGAGCCGTCGGCCAATAAAATCCTGTACGGAATGCCTTTCCTACAAGTGCCCGGGCTGCTGCGTGGTGTCCGCCTAGTCCGGCATGAATTTCAGCCAGGAGGTTTCGCCCTTCTTCTTCGGAGATACACCTTTGAAGGACTCCAGTGGTACTTTTCTTATAAAGTTCTCCCTCATGGACCTTGTAGGCCTTCGATCGCCGGACTATGCAGCGGGCCTCATTTTGGTCTTCGGGAAGTTCCTGCCTAAGTAAGTAGGCTAGGAAAGGTTTTGTCCACGCGGCGATTACCGCCATTATAACGTGGGCGGAGGGTGTTATGTTGTCTGCCGAATCACCAGTTGGTGCGGTTTTCTCTGGTTTGTAGCTACCGGGCTCCTCTTCCCATAGTACGGATGGCTTGAAGAGCCGTTCCAGGAAGATATTTGGAGGGACAGCATCACGTTTCGCACCGATGCGTGCCAGGACGTCGGCCGCTTGGTTATTATCTCGGGCTATGTGATGGAATTCGAGTCCTTCAAACCGAGCTGACATATTTAGGACAGCATTACGATATGCTGCCATTTTCGGATCCTTGGCGTCGAAGTCTCCATTTATTTGGGATATTGCAAGGTTTGAGTCCCCGCGCACCTCTAGGCGTTGAATGCCCATGGAGACCGCCATCCGGAGACCATGTAACAGGGCCCCGTATTCGACTGCATTGTTGGAGTCCGTGTACATTATTTGAAGTACATACTGGACTGTATCTCTGGTGGGGGACGTCAGGACGACGCCAGCCCCCAGTCCGGCCAACATTTTGGAGTCGTCGAAATGCATAGTCCAATTGGAGTATGCGCCGTACTCTTTAGGGAGTTCGGCTTCAGTCCATTCGGCGACGAAGTCAGCCAAAACTTGTGACTTTATGGCTCGTCGAGGTTTGTAAGTGATGTCGAATGGTAAGAGCTCAATGGCCCATTTTGCTATGATGCCCGTTGCGTCGCGGTTATTTATAATGTCATTGAGTGGTACCTCAGAGACCACTGTTATCGAGCACTCTTGAAAGTAGTGCCGGATCTTTCGAGACGCCATGAACACCGCATATGCTATCTTCTGATAGTGCGGGTAATGGGATTTGCAGGGGGTTAACACAGTGGATACATAATACACTGGTTTTTGAAGAGGGAATTTATGCCCTTCTATCGCTCGTTCGACGACGAGCACTGCGCTTACAACTTGATGTGTTGCTGCGATGTATAACAACATTGGTTCGCCCAGAGTGGGCGCAGCCAGGACCGGATTTGTTGCTAGTATGGCCTTTATTTCTTCGAGTCCGGCAGTGGCAGCATCCGTCCACTCGAAGTGTTCGGTGCGCCTGAGGAGGCGATAGAGGGGCAACGCCTTTTCTCCTAAACGGGAGATAAAGCGGCTTAATGCTGCCACGCATCCTATTAATTTTTGTATTTGTTTGAGGTCTTTTGGAATATCCAACTGTGACAGAGCTCGGATTTTGGCCGGATTTGCTTCAATTCCTCTACCGGATACAATGAAGCCCAGCAGCTTTCCGGCTGGTACGCCGAACACGCATTTTTCCGGATTCAGCTTGATGTCATATGCTCTGACGTCGTCGAATGTGAGCCTCAAATCGTCTACTAAAGTTTCGACGTGTTTTGTTTTGACGACTACGTCGTCTACGTATGCCTCGACTGTTTTGCCGATCTGGGTGGCCAGACATGTTTGAATCATGCGCTGATATGTTGTGCCGGCGTTTTTGAGTCCGAAGGGCATCCTGTTGAAGCAGAATGGTCCATATGCAGTGATAAATGCCGTTGCGGCTTGGTCTGCTTCCGCCATCTTGATTTGATGATAGCCAGAGTAAGCGTCCAGGAAGCACAACGAATCGTGCCCTGCTGTGGCATCGATGATTTGATCGATGCGGGGGAGAGGGAAGGGATCCTTTGGGCAAGCTTTATTGAGGTCTTTAAAATCGACACAGAGGCGCCAGGATTAATCCTTCTTTGGTACCATCACCAAATTTGCTAGCCAGTCCGAATGTTTGATATCTCTAATGAATCCGGCTTCCAATAGTTTGGCTAGCTCTTCTCCCATTGCCTGTCTTTTGGGCTCGGAAAATCGTCGGAGAGCCTGTTTGACTGGCTTGAATCCTTTTAGGATGTTGAGGCTGTGTTCAGCCAACCTGCGGGGGATTCCGGGCATGTCTGAAGGATGCCAGGCGAAGATATCCCAATTTTCCCGAAGGAATTCGCGCAGTGCGGCGTCTATTTCGGGGTTCAACTGTGCCCCAATGGAGGCCGTCTTTGTTGGGTCCGTTGGATGGACCTGGAATTTTATTATCTCGTCTGCTGGTTTGAAGGAGGTGGACTTGGATCTTTTATCGAGTATCACATCGTCCCTGTTCACCGTAGAGCGCAGCGCGGTGAGTTCCTCTGCCGCTAAGGCTTCGGATAGTGCCTCGAGGGCCAGTGCGGCTGTCTTGTTTTCGGCGCGGAGTGCTATGTCCGGATCACTAGCGAGAGTGATTATTCCGTTGGGCCCAGGCATTTTAAGCTTCATGTACCCGTAATGAGGCATTGCTTGAAAAATTATGAATGCCTCTCGTCCTAATATGGCGTGGTATCCACTGCTGAACGAGGCCACCTGGAATGTGACTTCTTCGGATCTGTAATTGTCCGGAGAGCCAAACACCACATCGAGTGTGATTTTTCCTGTGCAGCGCGCTTCCCGGCTAGGGATTATTCCTCTTAAGGTTGTGTTGCTTCGCTCAATACGGCTCCAATCGATTTCCATTTTTCGCAGAGTTTCCTCGTAAATGAGGTTTAGTCCACTGCCGCCGTCCATGAGGACTTTTGTCAGTCGAAAGCCGTCCACTATGGGACTAAGTACCAGTGTGGCTGGGGCTCTGGTTGTTCGGAATATGGGCTCGTCGCTGCCATTGAAGGTAATGGTTGTGTCGCTCCATGGATTTGCTGTTGCTACTTGGTAGACTTCGGTGAGTTTGCGGATTGATCGTTTTCGCATATTATTTGATGTGAAAGTCTCGAAGACTGTTGATACCGTGATGGTATTGTTGGAGTGGTTTCCCGGAGCTAGAAGCTCTTCGCCACTTTTGGCCACCTGCCGTAATATCCAACATGCTCGAAGGCTATGTGTTGGGACGGCTCCCTCTGTATTATGAAGCTTACAGGGTCCATTGAGCCATCCCTCCAGTACGGTTCCGTTTCCCTGACTGGGTTTTTGTTTTTTTGTTTTTGCATCTGGGGCCTGAGTGTAAGGTGCCCTTTTACTGCGGACTGGGTTTGGGGCCGGATTGTCCCAAAATTGATTTTCGGTTTTCCGGAAACTCTCCATCGCACAGTACTTTCGTACTATGGACGCCAGATCAGTAAAGCGCGTAATTTTGCGACAATCAATGGCGTTTAGTATTCCCTTGTCCGTGCAGTTATTGCGGAAGATTGATATTGCGTTTTCCTCTCGGCAGTCCTTTATCCTGTCCATAACCAGGAGGAATCTGGCCCAGTAGTGATGTACTGTTTCTGTAGGCTCTTGCCGTATTAGAGATAGATCGCATATGTCTGGGCGGGTGGGTGGAATAAAATCCGGATCCCTGCCCATCTTGAGGCTCAAAGGCCAAGGGGTTTCCGAATTCGGAAGTGTGTTTTGCTGGGGACAATCCAGCGAGTCCGGGGCGATGCATGATTTTAAGTTCGATGCTCGATCGAAGTCCGTCCCTCCGCAGGAATCCGGCATGGAGGGTTCGGGAATCCGGACATGAATTGTTTTCAACACCGGCGAAGAGTTGCCGTATTGCTCTTCCACCACTGCGACGTGGTGGGTGGCCTGGGGAGAGTTAACCTCTCTCAGATCGGTTTTAAGCCCAATCTGGTTGTAGTCCGTAGCGACTCCCAGGGCGGCGATGCGATCCAAGAGCTCGTTAACAGACAAGAGCTCCATTGGATCTAACTGTTCGGCAGCTTTAGGGCTGACGCGAAGATTGCTTTCGATGACTTGAGAAGTCATTGTCGAAGCGGCGGCCGGACAGGCGGTCATGAGAAAACCACCAAGCCGGATAGTTTGGCCGGCGGCCAAGGCCCCTCCGGCGAAAATATCGTCTTTGAAGACGGGGAGAGGCATCCGCTCTATCGGTGACGACACAGAGGAACTCTCAATGAAAGCACCAATGTCGGTGTCAAAACCGGCGGATCTCGGGTAGGGGGTCCCGAACTGTGCGTCCAGGCGGATGGTAACAGGAGACAAGGGACACGATGTTTTTTACCCAGGTTCGGGCCCTCTCGATGGTGGTAAAACCCTACTCCTGCTTGATTGATATTGATGATATGGGTAGTACAAGAGTAGATCTACCACGAGATCAAGGAGGCTAAACCCTAGAAGCTAGCCTATGGTATGATTGTTGTAATGTATGTTGTCCTACGGACTAAAGCCCTCCGGTTTATATAGATACCGGAGAGGGCTAGGGTTACACAGTGTCGGTTACAATGGTAGGAGATCTACATATCCGTATTGCCAAGCTTGCCTTCCACGCCAAGGAAAGTCCCATCCGGACATGGGGAAGAGTCTTCAATCTTGTATCTTCATAGTCTTGATAGTCCGGCGGACATTGATAGTCCGGCGGACATTGATAGTCCGGCTGTCCGGACACCCCCTAGTCCAGGACTCCCTCAGTACTGTTCTGCCCTAAACACAATTTCAATGATGTTAAACAGCAAAATGAAGTGCACCATGTTAAACTAGGCATTTTTCCACCCCATTTACATATAAAGTTTATTTAAAACGGAGCAACGGTTATTTAGTTATGAAATAAATCATTTTAGTATGGCATTTGATCAAATTATCTCAAACATCACATTTAAACATTTTAAACATGGATGAGAGATGGATATTATGAAACTAGATGAATTTTTAAGCTTTTTTCATATTTAAGTCATCTTAATATGATGCACGATTGTTGAGTTTTTATATGCATGAAGTGCAAGGGTTTTCTATTAAACTGCAGTCTCTGGATAAATAGCAAATTCGCAGAACAGGGAAAAAAACATGATACGGGCCAAATCTGGCTGTACTGGGCTGAGGGGAGTTGCTCACATTGGGCTACAGGGAACTGGGCCTTGGGGATCGCGGTGACGGGCCAAGGGGAGGCACCGCTAGGCCTTGGCGGCAGAGGGAGCTGGGCTGCCACGGGAGCAGAGGAGGCTGCGATCTGCTGGGGATTTTTGGTGGCGCGGGAATCACGGGAGTTGGTCGGATGGAGGTGGATCGAGATGGATGGTGGTTGGCTCGGTGAGGAAGCCGAGGAGGAGACCAGGTGGGCTGGCGGCGGCGGGCGGAATGGACGGATGGGACATCCTGGGATCTAGGGTTAGGCTCAATATATAGGTAGGGGGTTAGGATAGGAGTTAATCTGGTCCCTCCGTTCATAAGCGGACAGACGGAAAAATAGGCTAGGGAAAAATCAACAAAGAAACGAAGATACTTTCGGGATGTTTGGGGATGATCTGAAGTCAACGGTAATGACTGAGCGGGTCGGCTTCGGGACAGCTTTCGGACGCGCTCGAGGGGTTTGAGTATTGTGCAAAGAGGGTCAAACGGTTGGGCAACAATAGAAGGATCGGTCTGAGAAAGGTCAACAGAGACGAGGAAGAAGCGGCAAATACCAACGGCTACGAGGTTTTATGAAAACATGCGGATGCAATGCGCATGATGCTATAATATGAAATGCAAGACATGAACAAAAAGCAAAACAAAAGACAAAAACCCAACCATGGAGAAAAATAATATATCACATCTCCGGAAAAGGCAAGAGTTGGAGTTACGAATATGGAAAGTTGCATCCGGGGCATTACAACACTCCACCACTACGAGAGGATCTCGTCCCGAGATCTAGGATGGCACCGGAGGAAAAAGGAAGAGGAAGATAAGAGGTAAACTAAGTTGCTTCTTTGACGAACGAGTGAAACCATGAACCTTGAGAGGTTGAGCAATTTAAAAGAAAGAGTACAATAGAGAAGAACGAGATTGCAAACAATCCGTTAGAAAAGAGGGACAAGGAACATTAGAGAACTAAGAGGTTTAGTGATAAGATAGATATTTAAACCACTCCGGCTAAAACTAGATAGAGAAGGGATAAGATTGATATAATTTGGGCAGCACTCCGACTGAAGGAAGAAGGAAAACTTGATAAGATGAAAAGCACTTAAAGAGATGACACAACACTCCGGTTAAATGGATAAGCAAGAAAAGAACACGATTCTCACAATTCGAGATGATGATTGAAGAGTGCAACATCACCATGCCTCCGGAAGAACGAAAAGAAGATAGATCATTGGAATAATAGAATGTAGGAGAAAATGCCAACTTCTGCCACAAATGAGCTTGGAAAGCACCCTTCCAAGAAGGTTACAATGGGGTTGTTGGGAAAAACCAACAACAAAATGAATAAGCTTGTAGTGGGCTTATGGAAAACGTCTCAAAATTATGAGGTGAAATTCTGCCACTAACAGAAACAATAGATTGGATTGAGGTCAACAAAGAGACGAGAGACTTATTTCACCGGGAGGATAAATGAAGAACTTGGGGTCATTTATAAGCACCATAAATAGCAACATTCCTTAGGGAAGGCTTAAGGTGAAATATGACACAAGATAACTCCAACGAAGAGATTAATGGATTTAAATACCTCATTCTAGACAACAAGTGAATCGTGAAGCACGAGGAGAAATTGCCAAGAGTAACATAACACCATCTCAAGAGATAAGGTAGAAAGAATTGCACTTCGGAATGCAAGAAGAAGAATACTTGAACACCTCAAAACAAAACATGTGTTGAGCCCCATGTTTAATTTTGATTAAAGCTTGGCGGGTCATAAGTTCGAGAGAAATCTTGAAGAACAACTGAAGAATGAAAGGAATCCTTGATAAACCACCATGTAGAGTGAGGGAGTCCTGGACTAGGGGGTGTCCGGACAGCCGGACTATCAATGTCCGCCGGACTATCAAGACTACGAAGATACAAGATTGAAGACTCTGCCCCGTGTCCGGATGGGACTTTCCTTGGCGTGGAAGGCAAGCTTGGCAATACGGATATGTAGATCTCCTACCATTGTAACCGACTCTGTGTAACCCTAGCCCTCTCCGTATCTATATAAACCGGAGGGGTTTAGTCCGTAGCACAAGATACACAACATACAATCATACCATAGGCTAGCTTCTAGGGTTTAGCCTCCTTGATCTCGTGGTACATCTACTCTTGTACTACCCATATCATCAATATTAATCAAGCAGGAGTAGGGTTTTACCTCCATCGAGAGGGCCCGAACCTGGGTAAAAAACATCGTGTCCCTTGTCTCCTATTACCATCCGCCTAGACGCACAGTTCGGGACCCCCTACCCGAGATCCGCCGGTTTTGACGCCGACATTGGTGCTTTCATTGAGAGTTCCTCTGTGTCGTCACCGATAGAGAGGATGCCTCCCCCCGTCTTCAAAGACGATATTTTCACCGGAGTGGCCTTGGCCGCCGGCCAAACTATCCGGGTTGGTGGTTTTCTCATGACCGCCTGTCCAGCCGCCGCTTCGACAATTACTTCTCAAGTCGTCGAAAGCAATCTTCGCGTCAGCCCTAAAGCTGCCGAACAGTTAGATCCAATGGAGCTCTCGTCTGTTAACAAGCTCTTGGATCGCATCGCCGCCCTGGGAGTCGCTACGGACTACAACCAGATTGGGCTTAAAACCGATCCGAGAGATTTTAACTCTCCCCAGGCCACCCACCACGTCGCAGTGGTAGAAGAGCAATACGGCAACTCTTCGCCGGTGTTGAAAACAATTCATGTCCGGATTCCCGAACCCTCCATGCCGGATTCCCGCGGAGGGACGGACTTGGATCGAGCATCGAACTTAAAATCATGCATCGCCCCGGACTCGCTGGATTGTCCCCAGCAAAACACACTTCCGAATTCGGAAACCCCTTGGCCTTTGAGCCTCAAGATGGGCAGGGATCCGTATTTTATTCCACCCACCCGCCCAGACATATGCGATCTATCTCTAATACGGCAAGAGCCTACAGAAACAGTACATCACTACTGGGCCAGATTCCTCCTGGTTATGGACAGGATAAAGGACTACCGAGAGGAAAACGCAATATCAATCTTCCGCAATAACTGCACGGATAAGGGAATACTAAACGCCATTGATCGTCGCAAAATTACGCGCTTTACCGATCTGGCGTCCATAGTACGAAAGTACTGTGCGATGGAGAGTTTCTGGAAAACCGAAAATCAATTTTGGGATAATCCGCCCCCAAACCCAGTCCGCAGTAAAAGGGCGCCTTACACTCAGGCCCCAGATGCAAAAACGAAAAAACAAAAACCCAGTCAGGGAAACGGAACCGTACTGGAGGGATGGCTCAATGGACCCTGTAAGCTTCATAATACAGAGGGAGCCGTCCCAACACATAGCCTTCGAGCATGTTGGATATTACGGCAGGTGGCCAAAAGTGGCGAAGAGCTTCTAGCTCTGAGAAACCACTCCAACAATACCAGCATGGTATCAACAGTCTTCGAGACTTTCGCATCAAATAATATGCGAAAACGATCAATCCGCGAACTCGCCGAAGTCTACCAAGTAGCAACAGCAAATCCATGGAGCGACACAGCCATTACCTTCAATAGCAGCGACGAGCCCATATTCCGAACAACCAGAGCCCCAGCCGCACTGGTACTTAGTCCCATAGTGGACGGCTGTCGACTGACAAAAGTCCTCATGGACGGCGGCAGCGGACTAAACCTCATTTACGAGGAAACTCTGCGAAAAATGGAAATCGATTGGAGCCGTATTGAGCGAAGCAGCACAACCTTTAGAGGAATAATCCCTAGCCGGGAAGCGCGCTGCACAGGAAAAATCACACTCGATGTGGTGTTCGGCTCTCTGGACAATTACAGATCCGAAGAAGTCACATTCCAGGTGGCCTCGTTCAGCAGTGGATACCACGCCATATTAGGACGAGAGGCACTCACAATTTTTCAAGCAATACCTCATTACGGGTACATGAAGCTTAAAATGCCTAGGCCCAACGGAATAATCACTCTCGCTAGTGATCCAGACATAGCACTCCGCGCCGAAAACAAGACAGCCGCACTAGCCCTCGAGGCACTATCTGAAGCCTTAGTGGCAGAGGAACTCACCGCGCTGCGCTCTACGGTGAACAGGGACGATGTGATACTCGATAGAAGATCCAAGTCCACCTCCTTCAAACCAGCAGACGAGATAATAAAATTCCAGGTCCATCCAACGGACCCAACAAAGACGGCCTCCATTGGGGCACAGTTGAACCCCGAAATAGACGCCGCACTGCACGAATTCCTTCGGGAAAATTGGGATATCTTTGCCTGGCATCCTTCAGACATGCCCGGAATCCCCCGCAAGTTGGCTGAACACAGCCTCAACATCCTAAAAGGATTCAAGCCAGTCAAACAGGCTCTTCGACGATTTTCCGAGCCCAAAAGACAGGCAATGGGAGAAGATCTAGCCAAACTATTGGAAGCCGGATTCATTAGAGATATCAAACATCCGGACTGGCTAGCAAATTTGGTGATGGTACCAAAGAAGGATAAATCCTGGCGCCTCTGTGTCGATTTTAAAGACCTAAATAAAGCTTGCCCAAAGGATCCCTTCCCTCTCCCCCGCATCGATCAAGTCATCGATGCCATAGCAGGGCCCGATTTGTTGTGCTTCCTGGACGCATACTCTGGCTATCATCAGATCAAGATGGCATAAGCAGACCAAGCCGCAACGGCATTTATCACTCCATATGGACCATTATGCTTCAACATGATGCCCTTCGGACTCAAAAACGCCAGCGCAACATATCAGCGCATGATTCAAACATGTCTGGCCACCCAGATCGGCAAAACAGTCGAGGCATACATAGACGACGTAGTCGTCAAAACAAAACACGTCGAAACTTTAGTAGACGATTTGAGGCTCACATTCGACAACCTCAGAGCATATGACATCAAGCTGAATCCGGAAAAATGCGTGTTCGGCGTACCAGCCGGAAAGCTGCTGGGCTTCATTGTATCCGGTAGAGGAATTGAAGAAAATCCGGCCAAAATCCGAGCTCCGTCACAGTTGGATATTCCAAAAGACCTCAAACAAATACAAAAATTAACAGGATGTGTGGCAGCATTAAGCTGCTTTATCTTCCATTTAGGAGAAAAGGCGTTGCCCCTCTATCGCCTCCTCAGGCGCACCGAACACTTCGAGTGGACGGATGCTGCCACTGCCGGACTCGAAGAAATAAAGGCCATACTGGCAACAAATCCGGTCCTGGCTACGCCCACTCTGGGCGAACCAATGTTGTTATACATCGCAGCAACACATCAAGTTGTAAGCGCAGTGGTCGTCGTCGAACGAGCGACAGAAGGGCATAAATTCCCTCTTCAAAAACCAGTGTATTATGTATCCACTGTGTTAACCCCCTGCAAATCCCGTTACCCGCACTATCAGAAGATAGCATATGCGGTGTTCATGGCGTCTCGAAAGCTCCGGCACTACTTTCAAGAGTGCTCGATAACAGTGGCCTCTGAGGTACCACTCAATGACATTATAAATAACCGCGACGCAACGGGCATCATAGCAAAATAGTCCATTGAGCTCTTACCATTCGACATCACTTACAAACCTCGACGAGCCATAAAGTCACAAGTTTTGGCTGACTTCGTCGCCGAATGGACTGAAGCCGAACTCCCTAAAGAGTACGGCGCATACTCCAATTGGACTATGCATTTCGACGGCTACAAAATGTTGGCCGGACTAGGGGCTGGCGTCGTCCTGACGTCCCCCACCAGAGATACAGTCCAGTATGTACTTCAAATAATGTACACGGACTCCAACAATGCAGCCGAATACGAGGCCCTGTTACATGGTCTCAAGATGGCGGTCTCCATGGGCATTCAACGCCTAGAGGTGCGCGGGGACTCAAACCTTGCAATATCCCAAATAAATGGAGACTTCGACGCCAAGGATCCGAAAATGGCAGCATATCGTAATGCTGTCCTAAATATGTCAGCTTGGTTTGAAGGACTCGAATTCTATCATATAGCCCGAGATAATAACCAAGCGGCCGACGTCCTGGGACGCATCGGTGCGAAACGTGATGCTGTCCCTCCAAATATCTTCCTGGAACGGCTCTTCAAGCCATCCGTACTATGGGAAGAGGAGCCCGGTAGCTACAAACCGGAGAAAACCGCACCAACTGGTGATTCGGCAGACAACATAACACCCTCCGCCCACGTCATAATGGCGGTAATCGCCGCGTGGACAGAACCTTTCCTAGCCTACTTACTTAGGCAGGAACTTCCCGAAGACCAAAATGAGGCCCGCTGCATAGTCCGGCGATCGAAGGCCTACAAGGTCCATGAGGGAGAACTTTATAAGAAAAGTACCACCGGAGTCCTTCAAAGGTGTATCTCCGAAGAAGAAGGGCGAAACCTCCTGGCTGAAATTCATGCCAGACTAGGCGGACACCACGCAGCAGCCCGGGCCCTTGTAGGAAAGGCATTCTGTACAGGATTTTATTGGCCGACGGCTCGGGCAGACGCACAGGACTTGGTCCAGCGATGCGTTGGTTGTCAGCTCTTTGCTAATCAGAGCCATATGCCACCCACCGCCCTCAAAACCATACCCATTACCTGGCCGTTCGCGGTCTGGGGGCTTGACATGGTTGGACCCCTTAAAGGGGGAACCCACAAGAAAAAGTACCTATTGGTCATGGTGGATAAATTCACCAAATGGATAGAGGCCAAACCGGTCAAAACGGCAGAGTCCGGACCAGTGATAAACTTTATATCAGGGGTGGTACACCATTACGGAGTCCCCCACAGCATCATCACCAACAACGGCACGAACTTCACAGCCAACGAGGTTAAGTCATGGTGCAAAAATATGGGCATCAAGCTCGACTATGCGTCAGTCTATCACCCTCAAACCAATGGTCAAGTGGAAAGAGCAAATGGTCTAATAATGAGCGGCATTAAACCCAGACTAGTGAGGTCACTCACCAAATCCGACACACAATGGGTCGAGGAGCTCGACTCCGTATTCTGGGGGCTGCAGACAATGCCTAACCGTACTACCGGATTCACACGATTTTTTATGGTATACGGCGCAGAGGCAGTCTTGCCCTGTGACATTATTCATGACT
Organism: Triticum timopheevii; assembly: GCA_963921465.1. Classification (NCBI taxonomy): domain Eukaryota; kingdom Viridiplantae; phylum Streptophyta; class Magnoliopsida; order Poales; family Poaceae; genus Triticum; species Triticum timopheevii. The sequence continues at coordinate 491,074,072 of OY997274.1, read as the reverse complement.
CACCTCGAGTGCGCATGTATGAGGAAAGAGAAGCCGAGCTTGATCGGCAGGAAAGCTTGGACACATTGGAGGAAGAATGCGACGTCGCGAAGGCTCGTTCTGCATTCTATCAGCAGCAGGCCCGAAGATATCAAAGTAGAGAAGTACGGGCCAAGACTTACAACATTGGTGAACTAGTTCTACGCCTGCCGGACAAGAAAAAGGACAAGCTCAAGCCCAAATGGGAGGGTCCCTTTGTCATCGATCAAGTACTGACCGGCGGAGCGTACCGTCTACGAAATGCGTCGGATAACCGACTCGAGCCGAACCCATGGAACGCAGCCCGCCTCCGACGATTCTATGCCTAGCGCCGGAGTAAGAGTTCGTCCCCTTCCCCCGTCCAAACTTTTACACTTCGGCTGTCTTTTGTTTCTCTTTTTATCCTTTTTTATTTTTTTTAAAAAAACCCCGTCCGGGCCTATTTTTTGCATTCTTTGCATACGCATGATGTGCTATCCGCACTCATTATTCCTGGGGGCTTCTTTTACAGAAGCCTAATTATACGGGTTTTATACCCATCACATGTGTCAAGCTTCCACATGTACCTTTTATTCGCCATTATATGCATCGATATGACTTAAGTTTTGGCCAAGCTGGGTTGCCTGGCTCCTGTGTTTACCCCTACGTTCCCGATTGTTCGGCTAGGAGGTAAAGGGAGCACCTCTGCGATTGTTACTGCCGGGTCAGCCGGATGTGTACCTCAGACTGGGTGAAGCCGAAAGCTAGCGTTCTTAAGGGAATATTCGGTCGGTGACTTAAAAGATGACTTTTTACCTATTTATCTATCTGCCCCCAGATGTTTTACTGCTTTCTTTGCAGTCCGGACATGCACTTTAGGGCATGCCTCCCAGCGAAAGGAACCCTTAACGGAACTATTCTCCCTAGAAGATGTTTCTTACTAACCATGTAATATAACATAACTAGTTGGGCACTTGTCTGATAAAGCACTAATGACCTCTACGCCTGGTCTCCATGCATACCACGGTTGTTTCTTAACCAAAAAGGTATTCGGACACACTCCGGACTCTAGGGTCCCGAGGTCGAAGCGAAAAGGTCGGCAAAGACAAACGATCTACAATCCGGCTAGAAGGCATTTCACATGTCACTTTAAAGGATAACATACATTGTCAAATTTATTGATTGTATTCCTCCTCAATCGCGTCTAACAGGCTGTCTAATTTACAGTCCTGTTGGGATAATTTAGCAGCCAACTCTACTTGGCTATACACTAAACTCACACGGATCTCCTTCCCATCGGGCCCCACCGGTCCAACTTCGGCCATGTGGTTGGGATCTGCCTTCTTGTACCGCGTCTTCACCATGGCCCAAGCCTCCCTCGCACCTTGACGGCAAGCCAAAATCTTCCACAAACGGAAGCGCTGCCGTACTCCCTGCAGTTTCTCCGCAAGCTCCCCGAGGCCCTCGGGTAGGGTGAGGGTTGGCCATAAAGCCTGAACGACGCCGCTCATTGCCTGCCGAACTAGTTTGAGTAGCTGCAACAGTTCGGGAAGTTGATCACCCATTGATATGGGCATCTCCTCTGCAGGACGACCCGTGAGTATACCTACAAGACATATCATGTCAAAACGCTTCCTCGCCGGACTCTTCTTTTCAAAAGAGTTCGCTCAAGCACTTACTATAAATGCTGCGACGAAGCCGCTGATTCTCCTTACCGGAGCCAGACAGCTCGGCCTGTACGCCTTTCAGCTCTTCTCCGAGCTTGGCGTCGGCATCTTGGAGCTTGTTCCTTTCCTGCTGAACTCTATTCAGCACACTCTCACCGGCCTTTAGTTGGCGTAGCAATGCTTGCCTGTCCGGATCTTGTCCGGCGATACCTGCAAATGTCATTATTAGACTCGCGCGCACGCCGCACAGCGCTTATATTTATTAATAAAAATGTGTTACCAGGAGGGGTCTTTCCGTCTCCTCCTGCGGCAGCAAGTGCGGCCTCAAGTTGGGCCTTGCAATCTTGCAGCTCTCGAGACAGCTGGGCGTTCTTCTCGTTAAGTGCCTAAAATTTACAATGATCCTTAAATCAGTTAGCATAACTAATTTAAGTCTCGGGGGCTACTGGTATACACAACCATTATAATTTCCTTACCCATATGTCTTTCAAATACTGCTCCGTGGCTCTGGTAAAACCATTTTGAGCAGCACGGAGATGCGCGTCCCCTGCGTTAAAGGCGTCCAATGCCTCAGGGGAAAGCACGCTTCTTGAAATACTGTCTGGCGGCGCCTATGGTTCATGGCGCTCTCCACCTCAGACTTGGTGGCGGACAGTCTGTCGGTATCCTCCGTTGGAGAAGGATCCGGCTCGCGTCTTGCGCTTGCCTCCCCCTCCAGGCCGGGCGCTGGGGCCTGGCCGGTGTTGGTCGGATTGGCAATTCCTGCGCTCGCAGTCCAGCGAGCGCTTTTTCTCCTACAGAAATCATGGGAACTTAGACGTTTCCTCGGAACGTTGCTCTAAAAACTCAAATATGAGCTATACCTTTGCGGCGACGTTTCCGTCCGCACTGCGCTCCTTTTCCGCCTGCTGGTTCAGACTGACCTCTGTTGGTCGGCGGCCTTGGGCTCGGTTCCTGCCGTAAAGGCGCTTCCTGCAAAATATCATCGTTCGCGAAGGTCAGAAATGGGCAGGGATGAGATAATGGTGTCCGGACTTCGGTCGCAGTCACCTGGGAAGCCAGACTTAGTCCGGGGTAGTCCGCCGTAATGGCGACCAAAGCATTGTCTATGCTGAGCTGGTGATACACCCCGTCGATCAGCTCCACCTCGATATCTGGGTCCTCTTCGGAGGCCGGACCCAGGGATCCTTCTGGATCCTCGGGTTGCAGAGCAGGACTTACCATGTCCTCCACAATCCGGCATAGACCCTGCGCCGAAGACATAATGTAAGAAGCTTAAACTTCGAAAGCATGGGCTGGGCCCTTCAAGGTGTTCACTTACCCATCCTCTGGGGTTGATCATGGAAAACCCATTAAAAGGGTTCATTCGAAGGAAATCCTCCTTCTCCCCCTTGTACAGACTGGACAGGATCTTCACCAGATCCTCGGTCGAATCCGGCCCTTTGCGGCCATGCCGGGTAGCATCATCTTCCCCGTTAAAATCCCACATGGGGTGGCCTCTGTATTGAAGTTGTTGTACCCCTCGCTTGATGCATGTCGCCATGACTCCGATCATGGTCAAGCCGGAATGAGCCATTAATCTTATCCGGCCCATCAAGTAATGGACGCTCTTGTCTTCCTCCAATCGGGGGCTCCGTGGGTGCCAGCTGAGGCGTTTCTTCAAGGGAGCAGCACTAAACTCCGGGAGGCCGATCCGGACTGGGTCTGGCAGCGGAGCATCTTCTATACAAAACCATTCTGAGGGCCAGTCTTCGGACGCCCTCTTGGGAGTGCCGGATAGGTATCCGGTCCCGGCGATGCGCCATATTTCGGCGCCGCCCACTTGATATATGGACCCCTGGTAAGAACGGGGTACGAGGCAAAACAGCCTCTTCCACAATGCGAAATGGGGCTCAACGCCCAGGAATAGCTCGCAAAGAGCTACGTAGCCCGCGATATGCAGCACAGAGGCGGGCGTAAGGTGGTGGAGCTGGAGTCCGTAGAACTTCAGGAGCCCGCGGAGGAATGGATGTATTGGAAATCCGAGTCCCCTCGTCAGATAAGGGACAAAACATACTCGCTCCCCCTTATTGGGGCATGGAGTATCCTCCGCCTGTCTCCCACCTTGATAAGTAACCAGTCCGGCCCAGACTGGGATCATAATGGCCGGAGGGAGGAATCCCCCCATTTGGAGCTTCTCGAGCTCGTTGTGCGAAATAGAGCACCTCCTCCAACTCCCCGGCGGTGGGCTGGGAGCGCGCGAAGAAGAGCCGTGGTGACGATCCATGGTGGAATGGATTTCTGGGTCAAAGGCGCTTCGATGGAGTATTCGCGGGAGGAAGATGGTGTGGTTTGGATCTGAATTCTTGCCTCTTTTATAGGCGGTCGACTCGCACAATTGGGGGGTGAAATGCAAAAAACACCCTGGCTTTTCGCATTCGTGCGACGCGTGGAAGAGGGCCTTTATTTGGCGTAGAAGCCGAGGAGCACAGTATTCAAGATAAAGCCGGACACTGTTCGGTAGGTACATGGAATTTGAAGGGAGAACCCGCCTTGCAACGCCGAAGACTATAAACGCGCTGGACTTATCGTCATTGAAGCCTGGTTCGGGGGCTACTGAGGGAGTCCTGGACTAGGGGGTGTCCGGACAGCCGGACTATCAATGTCCACCGGACTATCAAGACTATGAAGATACAAGATTGAAGACTCTGCCCCGTGTCCGGATGGGACTTTCCTTGGCGTGGAAGGCAAGCTTGGCAATACGGATATGTAGATCTCCTACCATTGTAACCGACTCTGTGTAACCCTAGCCCTCTCCGGTATCTATATAAACAGGAGGGGTTTAGTCCGTAGCACAAGATACACAACATACAATCATACCATAGGCCAGCTTCTAGGGTTTAGCCTCCTTGATCTCGTGGTAGATCTACTCTTGTACTACCCATATCATCAATATTAATCAAGCAGGAGTAGGGTTTTACCTCCATCGAGAGGGCCCGAACCTGGGTAAAAAACATCGTGTCCCTTGTCTCCTGTTACCATCCGCCTAGACGCACAGTTCGGGACCCCCTACCCGAGATCCGCCGGTTTTGACACCGACATAGAGCCTCCATGAAGAACTCCGGTAAAAAAAAGGATGATAGAAAGAAAGTGAAGTTGAAAACACAAGGTGAACCCTTGCAATGATTTAGATGGAGCTTCGCGACAATAATGCGCAAAACTTGGAACTCCGAAAAATAAAAGATGAAGCATCTCGAACCGAGAAATGTGACATGATGAACAACTCTGGAAAGAAGAAACTAGATTACTTGGATGAAACAATAATAAGAATAACATTATGCGTATCCTTCACCAATTTAAATTGATGACAAGCAACGGATTTGGCATACTACTTACTCTTCTTGAGGGATTAAGGATAGAGATAGCGCAAAACTTGAGAAGGTATTGATGGAACTACCGGTGGGATTTGGAAACAACGAATGAATTGATATGATAACAAAGGAAGTGAAATCTTGAATGAACCACCATAAAAATTGGAAAAGAGAGTAGCAAGGGCACAATTCACCGGAAAGAATTGGAGAATGATAGCTACACGTTGAGAACGAAGAATTATGACACGATGGCCTTCGGAGGAAAGAAATGGAAACAACTCATGAAATGCTCCGGATGGTAAGAAAAGAATTCTCACAATCAAAACAATTATGAGGATAGCATGAAGCTAGAACCATGAATCTTCAAGAGAATGGACCAAGATTTAGAAGAAACACTTCTTCGGTCTTCAAAATCCGAGAATGACGACGAGAAACACCACCATGAATTGTTGAGAAACTCCGGAAGGATTAAAAGAGAAAAGGTTGAGCCAAAGCTGAAAAGAATTTGAAAACGACCTTGGAGAAGACATGTGACTGATGAAAATTCATTCTTATGTCAAACTTGGAAATGAATTTGAGAATCGCTCCTGATAATTCAAAGAGTCAGGTAAGATCCTGGGAAAAGACCTGTGGGTTAGGGCCCATTCAAAAGAAAACACCGTTGAAAATGATTTTAAAGAGAGATTGCACCGGTTGAATTAAATGGCTTGAATGAGATAACAATCTCCAAATGGCTTGAACGGATTAAGAATGGAAACACAAATCTTCTGAGATATCTTCAACACTCTGGAACAAATGAATAGCGAGAAGTGAATGATTGAGAGGTGCACTGGCATGAGAAAGCATTTGACACGAGGAAAGGAATATGATCAACACTGAAAGCTTGAATTGGATCCACCGGAGAAGCAAAAAGAACGGAGGATGATGGACTCAAAGCTCCATTAGCATCTTTCTGAGAATCACCGGATAAGAACATTGACGGGAAAAGAGTGGAGAAACTTCACATGAATAAATGGATACTTGATTAAAAAATCTGAGTCCTTGAAGAAAAAGGGTGGGAGGGCAGGAAAACAAAGGCAACTTGGGGACGGATGAAATGGATACCGTTGAGAAAACTTAGAATTGATCTTGCGGATGGGGAGAATGATGGGATCATCTGGAAGAGAAGCACACCGGTTGGAAAAGAATTAACATGACAACTTCAATGATCAAAAAGGATTAGTATTCACATAGCAATATGAGAACACCGTTTAGGAAAGGTATGGATTCAACATTTGACATTGAAGAAACTCAAATACCACAACTCAAAACAAAACAAGGATTTGGCTTGCAGAATAAGTCGGAAACAAACATATGATAGAGATTTACCCAATCCCATATCATGCATCTGTCGGAAAGATATTCTAGGAGCTACTTGAATTCCCACCTGTAAACTCCCGAAACTTTCTGGTTATGCAATCTGGTGTTGGGGATACAGGGGAAGCAATATATCTCACCCAAACTAACAATACCTACATCCAAGCTGTATCCATCCGTCAACACATAACCAAGAAACCTTCGGAAATCATGTACCTCAACCTTCGAAAAGCATCCGTTATACGAGCTATGGCAATACTCCCGAACTCCCCAGTACTGGGTGACGTCGAGGTTATCTCACCAACAACTGCATAAAAGAGATTTTCGATGTCGGCAAAACTCAGGTATTCCAGAACTGCAACGATAAAATTATGACGACAACACCTCGGAGCTCAACTCCCCGGGACACTGCGACAACCCCTAAATGTCAGGAGGCACCAAGAAAAATGTTCTCGTCATAAGAATATCAGAACGATCCCAAGATACCCGCGTGATCCTAAAAAAAATTTAATGAAATTTGAGGAGAGGAAAGACAAAACATCTACGTCAGGAGTCCTCACCAGAGCGACGAAGGGGGCTAAGGAGTAAAAAGAATCCTACTCTCCGATATATATAATCCTAAGACTCAAAATAATTTTCTTCTAGACTCAACAACGGCCAACAATCAAGGGGGCTCCTATGGTCGGTCGAGGCTCTGATACCAACTTGTCACGCCCAATATGCGACCCTATCCAAAAGGAACTCGAAGGATAGACCCGCATATTGGAACGCTTTTGCAAGGTGGATATCATTACATCAACATTACATAATAGTGGGGATACATACATAAGGCATACAATGTCACACAATACAACATCATATTACATAAGAGCACCATCCGACTACGGATGAAACACAAACAGAATCTCAAACAATATCCACCCTGCGAGCCCAGGCTGCCGACCTGGAACCTATCCCCTGATCGAAGAAGAAGCAGAAGAAGAACTCCAAAACAAGCAAACATCGCTCTCGCGTCATGATCATCGCATAACCTGTACCTGCAACTGTTGTTGTAGTAATCTGTGAGCCACGAGGACTCAGCAATCCCATTACCATGGGTATCAAGACTAGCAAAGCTAAATAGGAAAGGAAGGGGTAAAGTGGTGAGGTTGCAGCAGTGACTAAGCATGATCTGGTGGCTAACATACGCAAAAGAGAGCGAGAAGAGAGCAAATGGAACGGTCGTGAAGCTAGCAATGATCAAGAGGTGATCCTGAACTCCTACTTACGTCAAACATAACCCAGAAACCGTGTTCACTTCCTGGACTCCGCCGAGAAGAGACCATCACGGCTACACACGCGATTGATGTGTTTTAATTCGGATCTGGTGTCAAGTTATCTACAACCGGACATTAACAAATTCCCATCTGCCACATAACCGCGGGCACGGCTCTCGAAAGTTTAAACCCTGCAGGGGTGTCCCAACTTAGTCCATGACAAGCTCTCGCGATCAACGAAGGAATAGACCTTCTCCCAGGAAGACCCGATCAGTCTCGGAATCCCGGTTTACAAGACATTTCAACAATGGTAAAATAAGACCAGCAAAGCCTCCCGCTGTGCCGACAAATCCCGATAGGAGCTGCACATATCTCGTTCTCAGGGCACACCGGATGAGCCAGACGTCGGGTTGGCATAGACCCTGGTTGCCCAGGGGGCGTCGGACATCGCTCGGTTCGGACCAACACTTAGACAAGCATTGGCCCGGGGGGGCTAAAATAAAGATGACCCTCTGGTTGGCCGACCCAAGGGAAGGGTATAGGTGGTGGTGAGGCAAATGGTAAAACCAAGGTTGGGCCTTGCTGGACAAGTTTTATTCAAAGCAAACTGTCAGGGGGGTCCCATAAATCACCCGACCGCGTTAGGAACGCAAAATCTGGGAACATAACACCGGTATGACGGAAACTAGGGCGGCAAGAGTGGAACAAAACACCAGGCATAAGGCCGGGCCTTCCACCCTTTACCAAATATATAGATGCATTAATAATATAAGAGATATTGTGATATCCCAACATAACCCTGTCCACCATGGAGAAATCTTCAACTTCACCTGCAACTAGCAACGCTATAAGAGGGGCTGAGCAAAACGGTAACATAGCCAAACAACGGTTTGCATAGGAAAGGTGTGAAAGGTTAGAGGTTCATGGCAATATCGGATGGCTTGATAAACAGGTAATAGGTAGCGCAGCATAGCGATAGAACGAAGCAACTAGCATAGCAATGATAGTAATGAGATCCAGGGTAGCGGTCATCTTGCCTGAAATCCCGCTAGGAAGAAGAACGAGTCCATGAAGAAGACGAACGGGAGTAGTCGAACGAATCCTCACAATCGCAACATTACCGGAACTAGGAAGCAACACCGGAAAGAAACAAATAACATGGTAAATGCACAAGCATAAACATGGCATGATGCACAAACAAGTATGATGCATGTCCGGTTTAAAGAGGCATGGCAAGGCAAAGTGCAACACACAATACTACAAATTAAATAGGGCTCAATATGCAACGAGTTGCATATTGACAAAACTCCACAAGCAATTATTTAGTTAGCTCCCGTTTACGTACCCAACAATATTAAATGCTATTAAACATGGCAAGGGGTAAGCATATGAAAACTACCTATCTAGGCAAGTTTAAATGAGGCCGGAACAACAAACAACAATTCCGAAAAATCCTCATGAGCAATATTCGAATTTGGTATTGTTCTGCCCTAAACACAATTTTAATGATGTTAAACAGCAAAATGAAGTGCACCATGTTAAACTAGGCATTTTTCCACCCCATTTACATATAAAGTTTATTTAAAATGGAGCAACGGTTATTTAGTTATGAAATAAATCATTTTAGCATGGCATTTGATCAAATTATCTCAAACATCACATTTAAACATTTTAAACATGGATGAGAGATGGATATTATGAAACTAGATGAATTTTTAAGCATTTTTCATATTTAAGTCATCTTAATATGATGCACGATTGTTGAGTTTTTATATGCATGAAGTGCAAGGGTTTTCTATTAAACTGCAGTCTCTGGATAAATAGCAAATTCGCAGAACAGGGAAAAAAACATGATACAGGCCAAATCTGGCTGTACTGGGCTGAGGGGAGTTGCTCACATTGGGCTACAGGGAACTGGGCCTTGGGGATCGCGGTGACGGGCCAAGGGGAGGCACCGCTAGGCCTTGGCGGCAGAGGGAGCTGGGCTGTCGCGGGAGCAGAGGAGGCTGCGATCTGCTGGGGATTTTTGGTGGCGCGGGAATCACGGGAGTTGGTCGGATGGAGGTGGATCGAGATGGATGGTGGTTGGCTCGGTGAGGAAGCCGAGGAGGAGACCAGGTGGGTTGGCGGCGGTGGGCGGAATGGACGGATGGGACATCCTAGGATCTAGGGTTAGGCTCAATATATAGGTAGGGGGTTAGGATAGGAGTTAATCCGGTCCCTCCGTTCGTAAGCGAACGGACGGAAAAATAGGCTAGGGAACAATCAACAAAGAAACGAACTTTCGGGATGTTTGGGGATGATCTGAATTCAACGGTAATGACTGAGCGGGTCGGCTTCGGGACAGCTTTCGGACGCGCTCGAGGGGTTTGAGTATGGTGCAAAGAGGGTCAAATGGTTGGGCAACAACAGAAGGATCGGTCTGAGAAAGGTCAACAGAGATGAGGAAGAAGCGGCAACTACCAACGGCTACGAGGTTTTATGAAAACATGCGGATGCAATGCGCATGATGCTATAATATGAAATGCAAGACATGAACAAAAAGCAAAACAAAAGACAAAAACCCAACCACGGAGAAAAATAATATATCACATCTCCGGAAAAGGCAAGAGTTGGAGTTACGAATATGGAAAGTTGCATCCGGGGCGTTACACCCCCTGACTGCTGGGATCCACCAGCTACATCTTCGCACGCAAGGAAGTGCCTGACAGTCGGGGCCCACCTAGTCGAAGCGTACGTAGCGTTGTCATTCTGGTCGCGAACGTGTACGTACATATATACTGGTGGATGTAGAGGCGCGCACGTGTCTTAGTAGAGGCGCGCACGTAGCATGTACATGTACGTACAGCGGCGAGGGTGCAAGAAAGAAAATATGGCCACGTACGTACATACGGGAAGGGTCTCGAATGCCTACTCGCGCATACGTACATGGCTGGGTCGGAACGGAGAAACAGCGTCGTCGTCATGTTCATGGGGAGCCAACCGGCTGGGTCGGAATGGAATGTGTGGTCGTGTTCATCGGGAGGGCTTGGATGGAACAGGCGATGGAAACGAGGCCTGGCGTTCCGCCCAACGGAGGAAACAGACCTCCTACGTTTGGAATGGGGTCCTGTTGATCGGGAGGGGTGTGGCATACCGCAAAACGGACGAAACGGACCTCCTACGGTCGAAACGGGGGTCCTGTTGATCGGGAGGGGTGTGGCGTTGCGCAAAACGGATGAAACGGACCTCCTACGGTCCACCAGCGACACCGTCTACTGTTCATCCAGCCCTCCACACCACGGGGTCCTGTTCAACCACCCCTCCACGGCCACCCCTCCACCGTCTACTGTTCATCCAGCCCTTCACACCATGGGGTCCTGTTCATCCAGAAGCAACGCCACCGCTCGCTGTTCATCCACCCCCCCTCCCCCCCCCCCCCCGCGTGCAACACTCACTGTTCATCCAATCGACCGGCTTCAGTTAACAACAGTAGTTAACAGCCATCGATCGATCGCTCGGGTTCAGTAACACGTAGCCTGCAGTGCAATCGCTCGGGTTCAGTTAGAGACCAACGTCTTGCTCAGGTTCAGTTAGAGCCAATGCCTCGCACACACGCGCGTACATTACGAGAGAAACGTGCATTGCTCGGCCCCCGACCTCCCACCGTAACCGGGAACTCCCCGAAATTTTCCTCGCCCTCACTTCTACCACGGTTTTTTCCGTCATGGACGGCCCAAAGAATGTCATGCAGCTGCGTCTCCGGCCCGCCCAGGACGAAACTCCCATTTTCTGTCATGATTTTTTGTCATAGAAGTAGGATCCCACCACATCTATGATGATACCGGGTTTTGTCACAACTATCGTCATAGAAGTGTCATATGTATGACAGAAAAAAATTCGTTCGTCCCAAAATGTCATGGATGTGTCTTTTTTGTAGTGGGAGGTCATCGCCGAGCCCACCATGGCGTCACGATCAGAGGCTTTTGCAGGCGAAGACTACTTTCGTCAAGATAAGATGTACTAGTTGTCTCCCTTCAAATTTGGTTGTTGTGAGATCCCTTCCCGCTTTCATTTGGGAAGAGGACCATGGCCACTACAAATAGGACCTAGCCACCACCATAGGAGAGGCATCGAATCCATTCCACCCTCACCCTCACTGGCTCACTTGAGCTCAAGAACACACCTCGTGAGGTTCTTCTCCACTGTACTAGTTCATCCTCAGCCCCTCGAGGCCACCACCACAAAGCAGGAGTAGGGTTTTACACCGCAAGGTGGCCTGAACCCGGGTAAACTTTTGTGTCCCATTTCCTTTGAGTTTGACGAGCTAGGCTGTGAAATTAGCCAGTAGGCAGACTGGGGACGTTGAGATCTCCGCACGCACCCGAAATCTGACATTTGGCGTGCCAGGTAGGTGTGCGTCGGAGCCTCTCTTCTGCCAATCGATCCGCCACCACCCCGCAGTCCCATGGCCGACGCTCCGAGGGCTCATGTTGAGCATTGGGTTGTCCAGCCCGCCCAAGCAGCAACGACCAACCAAGAGTATCTCCACTCCACGCTACTCGCGGCCAGCGCTCCGCCCGGTGTCGTTGGTCGCGGGCGGCGTGGGCCACCGCCGCCCTCCCTTGCGACATGCCGCAACCGCGCCGCCGCGCGATCTTCGAGCTATGCCGCGGCGATGGCACCACACACTCGCCGGGAGCAGGAAAACATGCGAGCCGCGCTCATCATGGCACGGGAGCTGCGACAATGCAGGTTGGCGAAAGGCGGCTGTGATGCCCTGCTGGAACGGGGCGCCGAGCTGCTGGACGCCGCATGTAGGGATGCGGCACCACTTTTCACCCTGCCTATGTCACAAGCTATGGCGGGGGTGAATGCTCTCCACCGCTATGTCCCCCACCCCTTGGAGCACCGGGGGGACCCCTCGGCGTCAACCCGGCCCGCAACACCGCCCGATCTATCCCGACCGTGTTATCTCGAGGCGGGGAAGATCTGGGCGGTATCTCCTGGGGCCGTGTTCGGGTGCTAACCTGCGGCCGTTAGGACCCGGTGCCAAGCCTGGAGGCTAGCAACGCAGGGCACCCAGGTGACGACTCTGGAGCGGCAAGTCTAGAGACCTACGTACCACCCACGATGGACCTATAGTACACGTCAAGAGAAGGCCCCGACCGGTTCCCCTTACCAGGCTGGGTGTTGGGGGCGCATGAAGCTGAGGCCCTCCGCGAGCCGCCTCGGAGCTTCGCCGACACTTTCAGTGACAACAACCATTGGGTACAGCCGATGTCTCAGGAGCATGATTACGCTAACCATGGACCGCAGGTAAACCAAGCCATAGCAGCTGCCGGGGGCAGCCTGGGGCCAGGGCCTCCCCTGCACTGCATGGAGCAAGGCGCAGCATGGAGGTAGGTCCTCTGCCGGGGAAGGTGCCGACGAGCCCTTCCCCCCAGCGGAGGGCCTGCGTTTGCCGAGAGTGCCGCCAGCGTCCCCCTCGTTCCTTGGTCTTGTCTTGGTTTCCGCACGACCCAACGATGGTTGGGGGTGGCGCAGGGCGACGCCCTCGTTGGGCGACATGAAGCAAGGCCTCGTGCCTGTGAAGGTCTCCGCTTGTGAAACTCTCACATAATAATGGGTGGGGCTGTACACGCCCCGGAGTCTCCTGAGTGTCGCCCTCGGGCCTCACAGGGGCTCCCACCCATGTCCAAGTGGACGCACCATGCTTCACGCTGGCCGTCGACACTGTCCCCCAATTACTATGCCCACGCCTAGTGGAAGAACTTAGCTCTGTGCTGGTGAGAAGACCAGAAGACTAGCTAGGTGTCGGATGCGGCTATTTGCTTTTGCCCTCCTTCTGTAACCTAGTTGTCGTCTTCTTGGAATGAATTTGAAGTTTCGTGTGCTTATCAAAAGAAAAACAGGGAAAACATTTCTTGGCTCGAGGTTGTTTCTTGTTTTCTAGCTTCATGTTTCAAAGCAAATCTCACCCTGCTGCCCCCCCCCCCTGCAAGCGCCCCGCGAGCGGGGGCTGGGTGTGGTACGCAGGCGCTAAGCACGTCTGGGCCAGCCCTGAGACGTCAAGGCCCCCCGGGGTCAGGAGTACGGCCACCACGTGCGTACCTTGCCTTAATCCGGCAATTGGCCCCTCGCAAGGACCTCTAGGGCAAGTCAGTAGGCTCCTCGGGAAGCTCAGAACCGAGGGCTCATCTCAGGAGAAGAGCGCCACTCGATGTCAGGACCCGCTCGGGACCTACAGAACCAAAGATAAGTCGCAACAACTACCCCGCTCGGGAGCCCGCGAGCTTGCTGCGACACACTCCAAATCCTATTTCCAAGGGCGTATCATCATTTCATACATTATAAAGGGCCCACCTTAAAAACTGCTTTCATGCCCCACAAGGTCATTTTTGGAGGTTTTTGTGTACAGGTCAAGGCAAAAAGAAATGCAGGCCTAGCTGGATGCGCCGCCACGGGCACGGTCTTCATCGTCTCCATCCGAGTGCCTGCACTGCCACAGTCACCCTCCTCGTCGTCGCCATCTGCACCGTTCTCTTCAGCCACGATCACAATCGCGTCATCCTCGGGAGCGAACTCTGCGACCAGGGCGTCCACAAGGTCATCCACCCAGCTGGCCAGGTTGTCCTGGATGACCTCGGGCACGGGGGCTATCGCAGCATCAAAGTCAAAGTGAGGATCAAGATTGAGGAGGTGGCTGAAGACGCGTGAGAACACGCACCCGAGAAGACCCCGAATTCTCTCTTCAACGAGCTCACGAGCCCTCGCGGCCAGATCCTCCAGGCGGGTCACGACCTCGATGAAGAAGCAGAGGTGGCTAGCATAGTCATCCTCGTGCGGGTGAGGGGCGCTCTGTTTGCACATGGCACCCAAGGCTCGGTTGGCCCTGACTCTTAGGGCCTGGAGCATCAAGGCATGTTCGCGCTACATTGTTCGGCGGTGGTTCGCTTCATTCGTTGTCTTCTCCGCGAGGGACATGACGCCCTCGATTTGTTCCTGAAGAGAAGACAGGTCGGCGCGAGCAGAGGCCAAGGCGGCCTCAGAGGAGGCCTGATCTTCCTTGGCCGTCATCTCCCGCTGCTCCACAATATCCAGCTTCGTCCTCAAGGTGGTAGTCCTGCCCTTAAGCTAGGCCTTAAGGAGCTCCGACTGAAGGAAATATGCCCTAGAGGCAATAATAAAGTTATTATTTATTTCCTTATTTCATGATAAATGTTTATTATTCATGCTAGAATTGTATTAACCGAAAACATAATACATGTGTGAATACATAGACAAACATAGTGTCACTAGTATGCCTCTAATTAACTATCTCATTAATCAAAGATGGTTAAGTTTCCTAACCATAGACATGAGTTGTCATTTGATTAACGGGATCACATCATTAGAAGAATGATGTGATTGACTTGACCCATTCCGTTAGCTTAGCACTTGATCGTTTAGTATGTTGCTATTGCTTTCTTCATGACTTATACATGTTCCTATGACTATGAGATTATGCAACTCCCGTTTACCGGGGGAACACTTTGTGTGCTACCAAACGTCACAACGTAACTGGGTGATTATAAAGGAGCTCTACAGGTGTCTCCGAAGGTACATGTTGGGTTGGCGTATTTCGAGATTAGGATTTGTCACTCCGATTGTCGGAGAGGTATCTCTGGGCCCACTCAGTAATGCACATCACTATAAGCCTTGCAAGCATTGTAACTAATGAGTTAGTTGCGGGATGATGTATTACAGAACGAGTAAAGAGACTTGCCGGTAACGAGATTGAACTAGGTATTGAGATACCGACGATCGAATCTCGGGCAAGTAACATACCGATGACAAAGGGAACAATGTATGTTGTTATGCGGTTTGACCGATAAAGATCTTTGTAGAATATGTAGGAGCCAATATGAGCATCCAGGTTCCGCTATTGGTTATTGACCGAGAAT
Organism: Triticum timopheevii; assembly: GCA_963921465.1. NCBI lineage: Eukaryota > Viridiplantae > Streptophyta > Magnoliopsida > Poales > Poaceae > Triticum > Triticum timopheevii. The sequence continues at coordinate 491,058,521 of OY997274.1, read as the reverse complement.
AGTTCTAGGTCATGTCTACATAGTTCTCGAACCCGTAGGGTCCGCACGCTTAAGGTTTCGATGACAGTTATATTATGAGTTTATGAGTTTTGATTTACCGAAGGAGTTAGGAGTCCCGAATGAGATCGGGGACACGATGAGGAGTCTCGAAATGGTCGAGATGTAAAGATCGATATATTGGACGACTATATTCGGAGATTGGAAAGGTTCCGAGTGATTCGGGTATTTTTCGGAGTACCGGAGAGTTACGGGAATTCGCCGGGGAGTATATGGGCCTTATTGGGCTTTAGGGGAAAGAGAGAGGAGAGGTTGGGCGCCCCCCCAAGGCCTAGTCCGAATTGGACTAAGGGGAGGGGCTGCGTCCCCTCCTTCCTTCTCTTCTCTTCCCCCTTTCCTTGACTCCTACTCCTACTACTTGGAAGTGGGGGAATCCTACTCCCGGTGGGAGTAGGACTCCTCCTTGGCGCGCCCTCCTTGGCCGGCCGCACCTCCCCCCCCTCCATCCTTTATATACGGCGGCAGGGGGGCACCCCATGACACACAAGTTGATCTTCGTGATCGTTCCTCAGCCGTGTGCGGTGCCCCCCTCCACCATATTCCACCTCGGTCATATTGTTGTGGTGCTTAGGCGAAGCCCTGCGTCGGTAGAACATCATCATCGTCACCACGCCGTCGTGCTAACGGAACTCATTCCTGACACTTTGCTGGATCCGAGTCCGGGGATCGTCATCGAGCTGAATGTGTGCTGAACTCGGAGGTGCCGTACATTCGGTACTTGGATCGGTCGGATCGTGAAGACGTACGACTACATCAACCGCGTTGTCATAACGCTTCCGCTTACGGTCTATGAGGGTACGTGGACAACACTCTCCCCTCTCGTTGCTATGCATCACCATGATCTTGCGTATGCGTAGGAAATTTTTTGAAATTACTACTTTTCCCCAACACCGACTTCAGATGGTACTCGTCGATGAGAGCCGCGCAAATCCCCGCCACCTTCTGGTCGACCTCCTGCTGGACCCTGGCCTCCCGGGTGGCGATGGCGTCCTCAGCCATGGCTCCCTGGTGCTTCCTCACATCCAACCGTTCAATCTCCAGGCTGTGTACCAGGGTATCTAGCACTGCTACGTCTTGAGCTTGCGTTGGTTTTCCTTGAAGAGGAAAGGGTGATGCAGCAATAGTAGCATACGTATTCCCCTTAGTTTTTGAGTACCAAGGTATCAATCCAGTAGGAGGCTCCTCAAAAGTCCCACGCACCTACAAAAAACAAACAAAGAACTCGCAACCAACGCAATAAAGGGGTTGTCAATCCCTTCACGGTCACTTGCGAAAGTGAGATCTGACAGAGATAGTATGATAAGATAAATATATTTTTGGTATTTTATGATATAGATTGGAAAGTAAAGATGCAAATAAAAGTATATTGAAAAGCTTATATGATAAGAGATAAGTCCGGGGGCCATAGGTTTCACTAGTGGCTTCTCTCAAGATAGGATAAGTATTACGGTGGGTGAACAAATTACTGTCGAGCAATTGATAGAAAAGCGAATAATTATGAGATTATCTAGGCATGATCATGTATATAGGCATCATGTCCGTGACAAGTAGACCGACTCCTGCCTGCATCTACTACTATTACTCCACATATCAACCTCTATCCAGCATGCATCTAGAGTATTAAGTTCATAAAGAATAGAGTAACGCATTAAGAAAGATGACATGATGTAGAGGGATAAACTCATGCAATATGATATAAACCCCATCTTTTTATCCTCGATGGCAACAATACAATATGTGCCTTGCTACCCCTATTGTCCCTGGGAAAAGACACCGCAAGATTGAACCCAAAGCTAAGCACTTCTCCCATTGCAAAAAAGATCAATCTAGTAGGCCAAACCAAACTGATAATTCGAAGAGACTTGCAAAGATAACTCAATCATACATAAAATAATTCAGAGCAGATTCAAATATTTCTCATAGATAAACTTTATCATAAACCCACAATTCATCGGATCTCGACAAACACACCGCAAAAAGAGTTACATTGAATAGATCTCCAAGAAGATCAAGGAGAACATGGTATTGAGATCCAAAAAGAGAGAAGAAGCCATCTAGCTAATAACTATGGACCCGAAGGTCTGTGGTAAACTACTCACAACTCATCGGAGGGGCTATGGTGTTGATGTAGAAGCCCTCCATGGTCGATTCCCCCTCCGGCAGAGCGCCGGCGCAGGCTCCAAGATGGGATCTCGCGGATACAGAAGGTTGCGGCGGTGGAATTAGGTTTTCGTGGTCGCTTCTGATGTTCTCGGGGTACGTGGGTATATATAGGAGGAAGAAGTAGGTTGGTGGCCGCCCGAGGGGCCCACGAGATAGGGGGTGCACCCTGTAGGGGTGGGCACGCCCTCCACCCTCGTGGCCGCCTTGACTACTTCTTGATTTGCACTCCAAGTCCTCTGGATCACGTTTGTTTCAAAAATCACGCTCCCAAAGTTTCATTCCGTTTGGACTCCGTTTGATATTCCTTTTCTTCAAAACACTGAAATAGGCAAAAAAAAAACAATACGGGCTGCGCGTCCGGTTAGTAGGTTAGTCCCAAAAATGATATAAATGTGTAAAGTAAAGCCCATAAACATCCAAAACCGGTAATATAATAGCATGGAACAATCAAAAATTGTAGATACGTTGGAGACGTATCAAGCATCCCCAAGCTTAGTTCCTGCTCGTCCTTGAGTAGGTAAATGATCAAAACAGAATTTTTGATGTGGAATGCTACCTAGCATATTTCTCAATATAATTTTCTTTATTGTGGCATGAATGTTCAGATCCAAATGATTCAAAATAAAAGTTCATATTGACATAAGAAATAGTAATACTTCAAGCATACTAATCAAGGAATCATGTCTTCTCAAAATAACATGGCCAAAGAAAGTTATCCCTACAAAATCATATAGTCTGGCTGTTGCTCTATCTTCATCACACAAAGTATTTAATCATGCACAACCCCGATGACAAGCCAAGTAATTGTTTCATACTTTAGTAATCTCAAACTTTTTCAACTTTCACGCAATACATGAGCATGAGCCATGGACATAGCACTATATGTGGAATAGAATGGTGGTTGTGGAGAAGACAAATAGAAGAAGATAGTCTCACATCAACTAGGCGTATCAACGGGCTATGGAGATGCCCATTAATAGATATCAACGTGAGTGAGTAGGGATTGCCATGCAACAGATGCACTAGAGCTATAAATGTATGAAAGCTTAACAAAAGAAACTAAGTGGGTGTGCATCCAACTCGCTTGCTCACGAAGACCTAGGGCATTTTGAGGAAGCCCATCATTGGAATATACAAGCCAAGTTCTATAATGAAAAATTCCCACTAGTATATGAAAGTGACAACATAGGAGACTCTCTATCATGAAAATCATGGTGCTACTTTGAAGCACAAGTGTGGTAAAATGATAGTAGCATTGTCCCTTCTCTCTTTTTCTCTCTTTTATTATTATTTTTTGTATTTTCTCTTTTTTTTTCTTTGGCCTTTCCTTTTTTTTGGCCTTTCTATTTTCTTCTTTTTTTTTCTTTAGTCCGAAGTCTCATCCCGACTTGTGGGGGAATCATAGTCTCCATCATCCTTTCCTCACTGGGACAATTCTCTAATAATGAAGATCATCACACTTTTATTTACTTACAACTCAATACTTAGAACAAGATATGACTCTATATGAATGCCTACGATGGTGTACCGGGATATGCAATGAATCAAGAGTGACATGTATGAAAATTATGAAGGTGGCCTTGCCACAAATACAATGTCAACTACATGATCATGCAAAGAGCAATATGACAATGATGATGCGTGTCATATTAAACGGAACGGCGAAAAGTTGCATGGCAATATATCTCGGAATGGCTATGGAAATGCCATAATAGGTAGGTATGGTGGCTGTTTTTAGGAAGGTATATGGTGGGTGTATGGTACCGCGAAAGTTGTGCGGCACAAGAGAGGCTAGCAGTGGTGGAAGGGTGAGAGTGCGTATAATCCATGGACTCAACATTAGTCAAAACAACTCATATACTTATTGCAAAAATCTACAAGTCATCAAAAACAAAGTATTAGGCACATGCTCCTAGGGGGGTAGATTGGTAGGAAAAGACCATCGCTCGTCCCCGACCGCCACTCATAAGGAAGACAATCAATAAATAAAATTGTGCTCCAACTTCATCACAAAGCGGTTCACCATACGTGCATGCTACGGGAATCACAAACTTCAACACAAGCATTCTTTAAATTCATAATCACCCAACTGGCATGACTTTAATATTACCACTTCCATGTCTCAAAACAATTATCAAGTATCAAATTGATCATAGCATCCAATTCACTTTCTATGATAGTTTTTATTATACCCAACTTGGATCCCTACCATTCTAGGACCAATTTTATAACCATAGAAAATACCATGCTGTTCTAAGAGACTCTCAAAATAATATAAGTGAAGCATGAGAGACTAACAATTTCTTCAAAATTAATCCACCGTCGTGCTCTAAAAGATATAAGTGAAGCACTAGAGCAAAAACTATCTAGCTCAAAAGATATAAGTGAAGCAAATAGAGTATTCTAATAAATTCCAATCAAGTGGGCTTCTTCCCAAAAGGTGCGTACAGCAAGGATGATTGTGGTAAACTAAAAAGCAAAAACTAATATCATACAAGACGCTCCAAGCAAAACACATATCATGTGGCGAATAAAAATATACCTCCAAGTAAAGTTACCAATGAACGAAGACGAAAGAGGGATGCCTTCCCGGGGCATCCCCAAGCTTAGGCTTTTGGCTATTCTTGAATATATTGGGATGCCATGGGCATCCCCAATCTTAGGCTTTTGCCACTCCTTATTCCATAATCCATCAAATCTTTACCCAAAACTTGAAAACTTCACAACACAAAACTCAACAAGAAATCTCATAAGCTCCGTTAGTGAAAGAAAGGAAAACCACCACATAAGGTACTGTAATGAACTCATTCTTTATTTATATTGGTGTTAAACCTAATGTATTCCAAGTTCTCTATGGTTCATACCACTTAATACTAGCCATAGATGCATCAAAATAAGCAAACAACACACGGAAAACAGAATTTGTCAAAAACAGAACAGTCTGTAGCAATCTGTAACCCCCGAATACTTCTGGGACTCTAAAAATCCTACCAAAATAGGAAGTCCTCGGAAATTTGTATATTGATCTACAAAAAAATAATCAACACAAAAGCATGTTTCTGTGATTTAACAAAACAAATTTCGTGCGCGCAAAATTTCTGTTTTTCAGCAGAATCAAATTAACTATCACCATAGGTTATCCTATAGGTTCTATTTGGCACAAACACTAATTAAAACATAAAAACACATCTAAACAGAAGGTAGATGCAAAATTTATTACTAAACATAAACAAAAACAAAAAACATAAATAAAATTGGGTTGCCTCCCAACCAACGCTATCGTTTAACGCCCCTAGCTAGGCATAAAAGCGAGGATAGATCTAAGTAGTGCCATCTTTGGCACTCAATTCATAAGTGGCTCGCATGATAGATTCATAAGGTAATTTAATTTTCTTTCTTGGGAAGTGCTCCATGCCTTTCCTTAATGGAAATTGGAATCTAATATTCCCTTCCTTCATATCAATAATCGCGCCAATCGTTCTAAGGAAAGGTCTACCAAGAATAATAGGGCAAGAAAGTTTGCAATCTATATCAAGAACGATAAAATCTACGGGCACCAAATTTCTATTTGCAACAATGAGAACATCATTGATCCTTCGCATTGGCTTTTTGATGGTGGAATCCGCAAGGTGCAAATTTAAAGAGCAATCATCAAGATCATGGAAACCTAGAATATCACATAAAGTTTTCGGAATCGTGGAAACACTAGCACCCAAATCACATAAAGCATAACACTCATGATCTTTAATTTTAATTTTTATAGTAGGTTCCCACTCATCATTAAGTTTTCTAGGTATAGAAACTTCCAAGTTAAGTTTCTCATCATAAGATTGCATCAAGGCATGAACAATATGTTTGGTAAAAGCTTTATTTGGACTATAAGCATGGGGAGAATTCACAATGGATTGCAACAGGGAAATACAACCTTCTAAAGAACAATTATCATAATTAAATTCCTTGAAATCCAAGATAGTGGGTTAAATGCTATTTAAAGTTTTGACCTCTCTGTCGGTGTCAAAACCGGCGGATCTCGGGTAGGGGGTCCTGAACTGTGCGTCTAGGCGGATGGTAACAGGAGACAAGGGACACGATATTTTTACCCAGGTTCGGGCCCTCTAGATGGAGGTAAAACCCTACTCCTGCTTGATTGATATTGATGATATGGGTAGTACAAGAGTGGATCTACCACGAGATCAAGGAGGCTAAACCCTAGAAGCTAGCCTATGGTATGATTGTTGTTCGTCCTATGGACTAAAACCCTCCGGTTTATATAGACACCGGAGAGGGCTAGGGTTACACAGAGTCGGTTACAATGGTAGGAGATCTACATATCCGTATTGCCAAGCTTGCCTTCCACGCCAAGGAAAGTCCCATCCGGACACGGGACGAAGTCTTCAATCTTGTATCTTCATAGTCTTGGAGTCCGGCCGCTGATGATAGTTCGGCTATCCGGACACCCCCTAGTCCAGGACTCCCTCAGTAGCCCCTGAACCAGGCTTCAATGACGACGACTCCGGCGTGCATATTGTCTTCGGCATTGCAAGGCGGGTTCCTCCTCCGAATAATTCATAAAAGATTGTGAACGCCAGGATAGTGTCCGGCTCTGCAAAATAAATTCCACATACCACCATAGAGAGAATAATATTTACACAAGTTCAATCTGCTGACGTATTTTGTGGCGTGACGTCACACCACAACCAAGCTTTTACTCGAATCGTTTTTATTATACCACCTCAGTGCGTTTAGCGAAGCGGTTTCCTTGGCACGTCTTGTCGAAGCAGAGATCGTGTTCCCCTTATTCCGGGATTCCCATCAGTACGGACGTGGGTAACCCAACCGCGCCATTGATTGCGGCGTTTGGGAGATAAGCGAGTTTTACCAGGCCGGTGGGGACGCATAGCTTCGTCCGCCCATATATAAGGGGAAAAGGATCCACCTTTTTACCTACGCCTTCTTCCTCCTTTGCTTATCCATCTCCGTGCACTCGAGCTCCAGCGCCCAAGTCCGCACATCTTACCTCAACCTTCTCCAGCCATGTCCGGAGCGGGAGGCAAGTGGATGGCCTCCTCCGTCACGGAGGGACACATCAAGAAGCTGCGCAGCGCCCGATATTTGTCCAGCGATATCGCGCACCGGCTCCCCGATGAGGGGCAGCTCATCCCCACCCCCGGGCCCCATGAGAGGGTGGTATTCCTTCCCCACTTCCTCCGCGGACTGGGCTTCCCACTTTACCCCTTTGTCCGGGGGATCATGTTCTATTATGGCCTGGATTTCCATGATCTAGCCCCGAATTTCATCCTCAACATCTCGGCGTTTATCGTCGTGTGCAAGGCCTTCCTCTGCATCCAGCCCCACTTTGGCTTGTGGCTCAAGACCTTCAATGTCAAGCCGAAGGTTGTGAAGGGCAGCCAAGCGGAGTGCGGAGGCGCCATGGTGGGCAAGATGCCCAACGTCACTTGGCTCGAGGGCGCCTTTGTGGAAACCATCAAAGGGTGGCAATCGGGGTGGTTCTACATCACCGAGCCGCGTGACCCTAAATGGGCAGCGGTCCCCGAATTCAGATCTGGCATCCCCATGCGGCTCACTTCCTAGAAGGAGAAGGGCCTGCTGTGGGGTAGTTCGGAAGAGCTGACCGGGCTCCAGTCCTGTCTCCAAACCCTGGTGAACAAGAAGCTCAAGCTTGTCAACGTGATCCAGGTCATGCTCGTCCGCCGGATTCTCCCCTGCCAACAGCGGGACTTCAATTTGTGGGAGTTTAATCCGGCACAGCACCGGACCTTGAGCGGGCTCTTCAACACTACGTACGGAGATGCCTGGAGGGTGCTGTTCAAGGGCGCCGAAGCTCCCGCATCTGCTACCGAAGACCGCGGATTCAACTCGCAGCGTCCGGCTGGTGAGGTAAGCCATGTTATCCTTTTATGGGACACTTGCTTTTCATAGTTTGACTTTATGCGGGATCTAAACTCCCAATACCTTTAACAGGCCTGGCAGGCAACGTCCGGATAGGTTAACTGTCCGGCTCCCCTTCCAGAAGACCCAGCGGATGCCCGTTTGACAGGGCTGCTGGTCCTGGCACTTTATGTAGTGCCGGAGAAGAAGGCCAAGAAGAAGGCCACGGGAACCCGAAGGAGTTCCCGGTGCCAGGTGGTATCGGATTCATCGTCCGATGACTCCTAGACGGACTCCTCCCACGAGGACGAGGAGGAGAAGAAAGAGGCCTCTCCCCCAGCAGGGGGAGAGAAGAAGAGGAAGCCCTCCCCAAGGAGGGAGGCCGGAGGGTCCAAGAAGGGAAGGACCCTTCCCCCAGACTGTTCCGTCAATGTCAGCGATGGCGACAAGGAGTGGCCCTCAAGGGCCAAGCCCCTGGCAAGATCGTAAGTATCCGGGCCCCTGAATAACTCATAATTTTTCTTTTTGTCGCATGGTGTCTTTCTAATGCCGCATACAACCCTGTAGTCCGCCCAAGGATGATCATCCCGCTTCGATGAGCGCGTCCTTGGGCCCGTCGGATGTGGATAGTACTTCACTTCCGACCGCCTCCACCCCCCGTGACACCAACGACGCCGAGGTGGGATCCCAGGAAGGGACCCACCAGGAGGAGGAGGCCTCGGAGGTGCCGCAGGGCAACCTCCTGGACTTTGTGCTGGACTTCGCACCGGAACCTGCAGTGGTTCCGGAGTCCGGCGGGTGACCCCTTCGTAAGAAGGGCAAGACCGTGACGCCAGTGGCCTCTGTCCAGCCGCAGGCGCCGGATACTTTGCTGGAGGCGCTCAACGGCGCTTCCATCGAAGAGGAACACCACACTGTCATGAGTGCGGTGATCCAGAAGGTCCAGCTCGCCAAAAGCGGGCTGACCGAAGCCTGCAGCAGCCTTCTGACAGGCTTTGAGGTAAGAGTTTTAATATATGTAAAATAGTACCGCATAGACAGTAGCCCCTGATGCTCGGTTCAGTGTTCAGAAAGAAAAACCGGTCTGAGGATCTAAAAAGATATACGCAGGAGTCTTAAAAAATATGTCAATATGGGAATGCAAGCTGTGCTGCTGACCTCTGCCGCACTGACTGAGGAGGTCAATACTTTGAAACAAAGCCTCGAGCGGTCCGAGAACGAGCTCGGCCATGCCAAGAAGCAGCTCGAGGACAAGGAAGGTGAGCAACACCTTATTAAAGTTGTACCTTACAGAAAAGGATTTGGTTGCAAGAGGAATGACAAGGATAACGTGGGTACTCCAGGGGCCACGAACGAGGTGGCGACCCTGAAGGAGGTGGTGTCCGCGGCCGAACGCAATGCGGCCGCGGAATGTGCTGGGCGAGAAAAACAGGAGGCGCTGGTGGCGGAGGTACAGCAAGAGCTCCAGGCTCTCGTGGAAAAACATGAGAGTTTGGAGCGTGACTCGAAGACTCGAGAGTCCGAGCTTGCCTCGGCTCTTGAGAGTGCCAAAGCCGCTAAGGCCGAAGCCCACAAGGCCCTCCAGGAAATCGAGGCATTGAAGAAGATAGCGGTGGGTAAGGCATTCTTCATGCAAAGCAAGCATGTAAATGTGAATTACCTATTACTTACCCGAATTCGGAGCTCTCCAGGAGCGTTCGCAGATCTTCCCCGTAGCGTGTCTGATGCTGCCGCTTTCTACAGAGCCGAGGAGGGGAGCTCGACGGAGAAGGTGTTCTGGTCTCAGTTTGCTGAGGCCGGACATCCGGTGCCCCTTAGCGACAAGCTGAAGCAGCTGGTCGAGCTCCACAAGGTGGCCGAACAGGCCATGAAGGGCCTCATAGTTCGGCTGTGGCCCAAGGAGGCTATGCCTGGGAGCTACTTCGGCCTGGTGCGGCGGCTGGTGGACGCTTGTCCATGGGTTGAGGTCATCAAGCACTCCGCCTGCATTGAAGGTGCCCGTCGGGCCCTTGCCCGTGCAAAGGTGCACTGGGGCAGGATGGACGCTGAGAAGCTTGTGACGGACGCGCCACCGGCGGGCAAGGAGTATCGCACGCCCGAAATGTATTATAAGGGTGTCCTGAAGGGTGCCCGCATGATTGCGGGTGAGTGCTCCAAAGATGTAATATTTGAGTAGACTCGCATTTTGTTATCTTGTGCGCTGAAAACTTTGTTCATGTGCGCTACGCAACGTTTGTTGATTTAAAATATTACCTTATGTGCGGCCGTTTATCAAATCTGAGAGATGGCAAGTCGTCGGCTTCAGCCCCCATGCCACGAGTGCTGGGGTGTTCGGGATAAACTTGAGCGCTCTTGTTCCCATTTTTGGGTCCATCTAGGGAGGCGCTCAACACAAAGAACGAGGCAACCGGACTTATAATGCTTGAACACTCTCACTTAGCCATAGAATTCTATAATTTTCAATTTTGGCGAAGCCCCTAGAGTTTGGAAGGCCGAAATCGGAGCACTATCCACGCCTGGGCCGGACAAAGCCGGTTCCTCGCTCTAAGCGGCATAAGTCTTTAGGGACTCGAAAAAACCTCTCGAACAGCGACCGGCTCTCGCCTCATCCTGACGGTCAGTTTTAGCTTTCTCCACTGAGGCGCTCACCCAGCTCAACTGGGGCGCAATCGCAGTGGTTCTCCCAGCGCTACCTTAGCCGATATAACGGAACGTAAGGTACCAAAACATTGGAGCCGGGCAAACCCAACTATTGACCCAAGACATGATTCGGAGCCGATGCATATAATGTTATAAGTTCGGGGTGCCGCACTTGTGAAAGTGTTCGAACTTATTACACCATAATGTGGGGAACTGAAGCCCCTGGTGTATTTAGCCGTACCAAAGTGTACGGATGCAACATGTCATAAATGAACATATGTATAAGAGAGAAATGCAATTATAGGCAAAAAGGCGATGCATTGTTTATTGAAGAAATACTGCCATGAATGCATAACGATACAAATAGTGCGGTAAGAAAGGGGTGGGACTATTAAACATGTCCCCCTCCAGGGGTAGGCTGCGGAATGGTGTATAAAACAGATTTAATGCTCGTAATGGAGACCACCTGGATACTTGTCGTAGCCTTTCTCCTTCCTTGGCTGTTGCATCGTAAGTTCGGCAGGTCTATTGTCGGACAGGGCCTCTGGTAAATGGAGTCCTGTGGATAAGAAGAAAAAAAAGGAAAGAAAAAGGATGACACACTTGGGAGCCCCTGGTGTGGTTGAGCCGCACTCTGGGCCTGCCGTGGTCGTGCCCCTCCCCCTATGCCCATGGTATCTCCAGAGCGTAATGATGTACGCGAAGTACCAGTCTTGCAATTTTGCAAGGGCTGGGGTTGGGGCCGCATTGCTACACGTGCCCGGAACGTGCCAGGTGGTCTTTTTGTCGGTTACTCCGGGCGCGTTTAGCAGTGTCCGGTCGCTTAACGGCCGGACTCGAGAATTGCCTTAAGAGGCTGCTCTGTACTTCTGCCGCGAGAGCCGCTGTATGCTCCTCCGTTCGGAGAGAGCGTTCAGTGTTTCCGTTGACCGTGATGACTCCTCGAGGGCCTGGCATCTTGAGCTTGAGGTGTGCGTAGTGCGGTACCGCGTTGAACTTTGCAAACGCGGTCCGTCCGAGCAGAGCATGATAGCCGCTGCGGAACAGAACTATGTCGAAGATTAACTCCTCGCTTCGGACGTTATCCGGGGATCCGAAGACCACTTCCAGTGTAACTGAGCCAGTACAATTGGCCTCTATGCCTGGTATGACACCTTTAAAGGTCGTCTTTGTGGGTTTAATCCTTGAGGGGTCTATGCCCATCTTGCGCACTGTATCCTGATAAAGCAGGTTTAGGCTGCTGCCGCCGTCCATCAGGACTCTGGTGAGGTGAAATCCATCGACGATTGGGTCTAGAACCAATGCGGCAAATCCGCCGTGGCGGATGCTGGTGGGGTGGTCCCTTCAATCAAAAGTGATCGGGCAGGAGGACCACGGGTTGAACTTTGGGGCGACTGGCTCCATCGCGTATACGTCCCTGAGTGCACGCTTCCGCTCCCTCTTGGGTATGTGGGTTGCGTATATCATGTTCACCGTCCGCACTTGTGCGGGGAATCCCTTCTGTCCTCTATTGTTCAGCGGTCGGGTCTCTTCCTCGTCATCGCTATGCAGCCCCTTGTCATTGTTTTCGGCAATTAGCTTGCCTGCCTGCTTGAATACCCAACAGGACTTGTTGGTGTGATTAGCTGGCTTTTTAGGGGTGCCGTGTATCTGGCAAGAGCGGTCGAGTATTCGGTCCAAATTGGACGGACCTGGAGTAGTTCTTTTGAATGGCTTTTTCCGCTGACCGGGTTTGGAGCCTCTGAATCCAGCATTGACTGCCGTATCCTCAGTATTGTCGCCGTTAATGCGGCGCTTGTGCTTGTTGCGACGCGACCTGCCATTGCGGTCCTTGGTATCCGGACTGCCAGAATTTTTGCTGAAGTTGTTGCTGCGGGCTAGCCAGCTGTCCTCTCCCGCGCAAAAGCGGGTCATGAGTGATGTGAGGGCTGCCATGGATTTCGGCTTTTCCTGTCCCAGGTGCCGGGCAAGCCACTCGTCGCGGATGTTGTGTTTGAAGTCCGCGAGGGCCTCCGCATCCGGACAGTCGACGATTTGATTTTTCTTGGTTAAGAACCGTGTCCAGAATTGTCTGGCCGATTCATCCGGCTGCTGAATTATATGGCTTAGGTCATCGGCGTCTGGTGGTCGCACATACGTGCCGTGGAAGTTATCAAGGAATGCGGCTTCCAGGTCCTCCCAACACCCAATTGATTCTGCTGGCAAGCTGTTAAGCCAATGCCGAGCTGGCCCTTTAAGCTTGAGTGGGAGGTATTTGATGGCGTGAAGATCATCACCGCGGGCCATGTGGATATGATGGTGATAGTCTTCGATCCAAACCGCGGGGTCTGTTGTGCCATCATAGGATTCAATATTCACGGGTTTAAACCCTTTGGGGATTTGATGATCCATTACTTCATCTGTGAAGCATAGTGGGTGTGCGGCGCCTCTGTATTGGGCTATATCACGATGTAGCTCAAACGAGCTTTGCCTACTGTGTTCGGCCCAGCAGGACTTGCTGTATCCGGCGCGACGGTTGTCGTCGCGTATCGTGAGGCGCCCACACGATCCGTAGATCGATCTTGATTGTCTTGCCTTATCCTCCAATATGTCTCGCAAGTCCGACGCATTCCCCCGTGGCTTTGTGCTTTTCGAGCGATGCCGGGGTACGGTTTTAGTGGAGGGCCTAGAGGCCTCTCTGTCGTGGCCACGAGGTGGCCGGTCAGCCGTATTGTGCGCTGGTGATGTAGGTTTGTATGCTTCCTCCTCTAATCGGGGGAGCAGCTTGCGTTTGGGGTAGCTTTTGGAGGGGCGTTCGAGTTCGTGCTCTTCGGCCGCAAGGACTTCAGTCCATCTGTCGGCTAGCAGATCTTGATCAGCTCTAAGCTGTTGCTGGTTTTTCTTGAGGCTGCTTGCTGTGGCCATAAGCCTGCGTTTAAAACGCTCTTGTTCGACGGGATCCTCAGGCACGACGAATTCGTCGTCGTCGAGGCTTGCCTCGTCTCCATAGGGAGGCATGTAATTATCATCCTCTACCTCTTCGTCTGCCGCTTTCTCGTGAGGGCTGGCTTCTCCGTCCTCCTGTGCTGAATCTTGCTGGAGGGGGTTGTCTTCGGCACTGTCTGGGGTGTTATTATCTCCGGTGTCGGAATCTCCATTCTTGCTGTGGCAGGATTTAGAGCGGCGCCGCTGATGCCGGCGCTTAGGCTGTTTCTTGGAGGGGTCTTCCTCCGCTGTTCCCTCGCCATTCCCATCCTTTGGGATATCTACCATGTATATGTCGTATGATGAGGTGGCTTTCCAGTGCCCAATAGGCGCTGGTTCTTGGTCGTCTCCGGCATCGTTGTCCATACCGTCGATATCTTCGGAGTCGAAGTCTAGCATGTCGGTTATATCGTCGATAGTGGCTACAAAGTGGGTGGTGGGTGGGCTTTGAATTTCTTCGTCGTCAGCATCCCAACCGTCCTGACCGCAGTCCGGCCATGGCTCTCCTGATAACGAGAGATATTTTAGCGAATTTAGGATGTCGCCAAAAGGCGAGTGCCGAAAGATGTCCGCAGCGGTGAACTCCATGATCGACGCCCAATCGGATTCGATTGGTAGGGGCGCGGGAGGTTCGGAGTCCGGCGAGGAGTCCGGAACCTCGGAGTCACGAGCTTCACAAAGGACAGGGTCGGTATTCGGCTCCATCGCCGTAGAGGTAGCAGTCCCCGAGACGGTGTCTAACCACCCGTCCTCGATATGCGCAGTCGGCTCCGAATTAAGGGTCGGAGCGGACTTGTGTGCGGCCTCCAGGGCACTGTCCGGCAGCAGAGCTAAATCATGCCCATCGTGACAGTGCGGTGTGCTCGGCTGTGGCTCGAATCCATCAAAGATCAAGTCTCCGCGGATGTCGGCCGTGAAGTTCAAACTTCCAAATCTGACCTGATGGCCAGGGGCGTAGCTTTCGATCTACTCCAGATGGCCAAACGAGTTGGCCCGCAGTGCAAAGCCGCCGAACACGTAGATCTGTCCGGGGAGAAAAGTCTCACCCTGGACTGCGTTGTTGTTGATGATCGAAGGAGCCATCGGGCCTATATGCGACGACACAGAGGAACTCTCAATGAAAGCACCAATGTCGGTGTCAAAACCGGCGGATCTCGGGTAGGGGGTCCCGAACTGTGCGTCTAGGCGGATGGTAACAGGAGACAAGGGACACGATGTTTTTACCCAGGTTCGGGCCCTCTCGATGGAGGTAAAACCCTACTCCTGCTTGATTGATATTGATGATATGGGTAGTACAAGAGTGGATCTACCACGAGATCAAGGAGGCTAAACCCTAGAAGCTATCCTATGGTATGATTGTTGTTCGTCCCATGGACTAAAACCCTCCAGTTTATATAGACATCGGAGAGGGCCAGGGTTACACAGAGTCGGTTACAATGGTAGGAGATCTACATATCCGTATTGCCAAGCTTGCCTTCCACACCAAGGAAAGTCCCATCCGGACACGGGACGAAGTCTTCAATCTTGTATCTTCATAGTCTTGGAGTCCGGCCGCTGATGATAGTTCGGCTATCCGGACACCCCCTAGTCCAGGACTCCTTCACTCTCCAATCCCACTTTTATCAAATTTAGCATCAAGATCTAAAAACTCCAAATTGTTGGGACGCCTTTTAACTAAAGTTGACTCATCTCCAGTCCCATCATTATTAAGATTCATATTGCAAAACAAAGATCTAATAGGGGACACATCAATAACTTTAAAATCTTCATCATTATTTGCACCTAACTTTTATGGTTTGGCAGCCATCTTATTGACTAATGTAGCTTGCTTATCAGAAATCCGGGCTATAGAATTTTCAAGCCGAGTAATTTGGGCGTTCAAACCATGAAATTCTTTCGACATATCATCAAGATCTTTGTTCATAAACCCCAAAAAACTTTTTTGTTCTTTAAGCTCTTTTCTGAAGAAATTATTATGCTCAAATTGTAAAGTCATAAAACTTCTAACGTTTGATTCAATCTCTTCCAACCTTCTAAGATGAAGGTCGGTGTTCTTAGGCAAATCCATAGCGGCAAGTGGACACACAAAAAGGACAAGCAAAAGAGAGAGGAGATTGGGAAAGAGGGGGCGAATAAGACGGCAAGGGTGAAGTGGGGGAGAGGAAAACGAGAGGCGAATGGCAAATAATGTAAATGCGAGGGAGACAAGTTTGTGATGGGTACTTGGTATGTCTTGACTTGAGCGAAGACCTCCCCTGCAACGGCGCCAGAAATCCTTCTTGCTACATCTTGAGCTTGTGTTGGTTTTCCTTGAAGAGGAAAGGGTGATGCAGCAATAGTAGCGTAAGTATTTCCCACAGTTTTTGAGAACCAAGGTATCAATTCAGTAGGAGGCTCCTCAAAAGTCACACGCACCTACACAAACAAACAAAGAACTTGCAATCAACGCAATAAAGGGGTTGTCAATCCCTTCACGGCCACTTGCGAAAGTGAGATCTGATAGAGATGGTATGATAAGATAAATATATTTTTGGTATTTTATGATATAGATTGGAAAAGTAAAGATGCAAATAAAAGTAGATTGAAAAGCTTATATGATAAGAGATAGACCCGGGGGCCATAGGGTTTCACTAGTGGCTTATCTCAAGATAGCATAAGTATTATGGTGGGTGAACAAATTACTGTCGAGCAATTGATAGAAAAGCGAATAATTATGAGATTATCTAGGCATGATCATGTATATAGGCATCACGTCCGTGAAAAGTAGACCGACTCCTGCCTGCATCTACTACTATTACTCCTCACATCGACCGCTATCCAGCATGCATCTAGAGTATTAAGTTCATAAAGAACATAGTAACGCATTAAGAAAGATGACATGATGTAGAGGGATAAACTCATGCAATATGATATAAACCCCATCTTTTTATCCTCGATGGCAACAATATAATACGTGCCTTGCTGCCCTATTGTCACTGGGAAAGGACACCGCAAGATTGAACCCAAAGCGAAGCACTTCTCCCATTGCAAAAAAGATCAATCTAGTAGGCCAAACCAAATTGATAATTCGAAGAGACTTGCAAAGATAACTCAATCATACATAAAAGAATTCAGAGGAGAATCAAATATTTCTCATAGATAAACTTGATCATAAACCACAATTCATCGGATCTCGACAGACACACCGCAAAAGAGTTACATCGAATAGATCTCCAAGAAGATCGAGGAGAACATGGTATTGAGATGCAAAAAGAGAGAAGAAGCCATCTAGCTAATAACTATGGACCCAAAGGTCTGTGGTAAACTACTCACAACTCATCGGAGGGGCTATGGTGTTGATGTAGAAGCCCTCCATGGTCGATTCCCCCTCCGGTGGAGCACCAGCGAAGGCTCCAAGATGGTATCTCGTGGATACAGAAGGTTGCGGCGGTGGAATTAGGTTTTCGTGGTCGCTTCTGATGTTCTCGGGGTACGTGGGTATATATAGGAGGAAGAAGTAGGTCGGTGGCCGCTCGAGGGGCCCACGAGATAGGGGGCTCGCCTTGTAGGGGTGGGCGCACCCTCCACCCTCGTGGCCACCTCGACTACTTCTTGACTTGCACTCCAAGTCCTCTGGATCACGTTCGTTCCAAAAATCACGCTCACAAAGGTTTCATTCCATTTGGACTCCGTTTGATACTCCTTTTCTTCAAAACACTGAAATAGGCAAAAAAACAATACGGGCTGGGCCTCCGGTTAGTAGGTTAGTCCAAAAAATGATATAAATGTGTAAAGTAAAGCACATAAACATCCAAAATGGGTAATATAATAGCATGGAACAATCAAAAGTTATAGATATGTTGGAGACATATCAAGCGCCAGTCCCTCCTCGCATTTCTGGATTTCTGCCTCATCAGAAGGTACTTCGCCCAGTGATGCAGCCAAGGCGGCCCTGTGCGCTTCAAGCTGCTACTCAAGGGCAGCGTTCGAAGCCTGGAGTTCCCGCTCTTGCTCCTCGGCCACCTCACGACGACGGTCGGCGGCCCTGGCCTCCTCCAGGGTGCGGGCACAAGCCGTGCGAGAAGCTGCAAGGGATACCGTAGCACTTGCGCTGGCGCGCTCATGGTGAAGACGCCCGTGGTTGATGGCAACCTTCAGCTGGTGCCACTCACGCGCCAAGCGGAGGTCCTCCGTCTCGAGGCGGGCATCAACATCAGCAAGCTCTCCTACAAGACGAATCAGCGTGCATCACCTCGCCAAAAATATCATGGTGGACGGTGTTGCGCCCACACGCGAACTCCAGCACGCGGCCAAGCCCATCCTCCGCGCCAGGGGCTGTCGGAGGGTCACAGAGCGACTCGCCTACCTCTGGCGGGAGGCTGGGAAACACGGTCTTGCCACTTGAAGATGAAGCCGACACTGGGAGCGCCCAACCATCAGTGATGACCAACGGAAGAGCCCTCGGCATGCCTCCTGTGCCCCAGGCCAGGCCGCGAAGGAAGGATGCCGGAAGCTCATGGTTGCGGCCCCCTAGCAGCGCATCAACCGCTCGGGTTGTCCCTGTGCCTAGCACAGGAGTCGGGTGCGGGGGGCTCAGAATCAGGAGCGGGCCAAGGACTTCCGGAGGACGCCTCTGCTGAGGTTTCGCCACTATGGCCGAAGGGATCCTGTGGAGCCTCGGTCAGGAAAAGATGCAACACGCGGGAAGTCACTAAGATAAGGTACTTACTCATCTATGGCTATGTACCTCCTCTGCTTCAGTGGCCGGTAGGCGTCACCGTTGCAGATCGGAGGCCCTTTCCTCTGGCAGAGTGCTTCAAGATTCAGGCGAAGCTGGCCGGGCTTCATGGAATGATCCTCAGCAACTGGAGCAATCGACGGGGTTTCTTGGGCAATAGCCTCAAGAGTGTCGAACGACACCTGCTCAGCAGCCACCACCTCGAGACCACTCGCTCGAGCTTCGGTGGCGGTCACCTCAGGGGCGTCGGGCCGCACCAGCCCCCCAGCGGCTCCTTCAGGGGCTCTCGCCAGGACCTCAGGAGCGTCTGCCTCATGAGCGCCCAGCGACGCCCGCTCCTCAGCAGTAGTCCCGGTGGCACCTGCCCCCTGCATCCACATTCAGGGCACGCACCACGGGGCCAATAAGTAAGGGAGCTATGAGGATGGGGTTCTCGCGAGGCCCTTCAAGGCCTGCCGGGCGCAGCCCCCACTCATCAAAGAGGGGCATCTACCTCACAAAGTCCCCCTTGTTCGAGCACTACTACAGGAGGCAGCCCTCCTTCGAAAGCGCGGCTGCACTGGGTTGCCTGTCAGAAGCTCGAGCACCGCGCACAGCAACTTGGAAGGAAGTGCAGGCATCTGAAGCCTCATGGGGTCCTTGCTGCCGGTGAAGGCCCACATTGGGCGAGAATGGCGCTGGAGCGGAGCGATGTGCCATCGGATGAATTCCTTCACCACCATCGGTGCCGTCACCCCGAGCTTCTTCAACCTGGTCAGCTGGGACCAGACATGGGCAAGCCGATGGTCGGCAAGCTTCACATGCCCCTAGCCGGAGCTGGGCACCGTTGGCACCCGGGGAAGCAGAAGCAAGGGGCTAAGCACACCAGCATCCACGAACAGCCACTATTTCCGGAACCCACTCACATCTGGCGAAAGCTCGAAGTCTATCCCCGTGCCAGCCATGCCGCTATGGCCTGGAAGGCCACGTACCCTAAGCGCTGACGGGCGTCGACTAGATGAAGTGAGAAGAAATGACGAAACAGGGCTACGGAAGGAGTGATGCCCACCATAGCTTCACAAAGGAAGGCAAAGACGGCGAGCAGGATGATGTATTGAGGGTCTAGATGCAACGGATGGATCTGGTAGTGCGAGAGTATGGCATTGAAGAAATTGGAGAAAGGGGGAAACAGGCCCACGAAGAGGGCGTGAAGATGGATGGGGATCTCGGTGGCACTCATGTTGATCGAGGCCCGGTAGGCAGGCCAAGCAATCGTCGCCTTCCACTCATTGGAATCGGCGGCAAGAGCGTGACTGACCTTGGCAAACCCCTCTGATTGATCACCATCGACCACTCAAGAGCAGTCTCCAAGACCGGAGGGGATTTAGCCAGAGCGCGGGACTTCCCCTTCTTCTCCAGCTGCGGAGCCATGGTAGAAGAAAAAAGGGGAGGGGACCACTGGCGTCGAATCCGCAAGAGGGGCTGCAAGCTTGAGGAAAGAGGAGGAGCCAAGGCCAAGGACAACAAGCAATGGAGGTAGGACATCGCTGGCAACGGGTGACCGCCAAGCCTGGCGGATTTAAAGGCCGCATGGGGAAGCGAAGACGCCAACGTCCCATCAATCGCCACGCGTCGCCAAGGCCGCATGCGGTTAGTGCTCGCGGCGCTCCGCACTTTCCCTTTGGCTTTGCCTCAAAGCCAAGTCCGAGCACGCCTTGGGCCCGGGGGGCTACTGTCGGCATTCTGGGGACGGGGGTACCCAGACTTGCGTGCTTGCGGCCCACGGCGTGGCTCAATCGGCGGCCTAGTACGGTCCAGCTTCGACATCGACAACTCAAGACCCTCGCGAGGGGTCAAGCCTCGCGGGGCGGACAACACCAAGACCTTCAAAGGAGCAGCCTCCTCAGGCTGGCTCCCGAGGAGCGGAGATTTCCATTCAATGATCACCTCGCGAGGCTCAGGTGACGTGAGCCATGATGACCAAGGCCAGGCGGGTGCCAGCGGGCGCAGTGTACTAGTTTCCTCTTTGGTGCTAAGGAGCAAAGCGCGGGCGCGGAGTCCCGAGGGATCAGCTAAAGGTTTCCATTCCCGTGCAACAAGACCAAGACCGCCAGGACGGCAGGACGAAGGTCATCGCCAAGCCCACCACAGCGTCACAATAAGAGGCTTTTGCAGGAGAAGACTACTTTCGTCAGGATAAGATGTACTAGTTGTCTCCCTTCAAATTTGGCTATTGTGGGATCCCTTCCCGCCTTCATTTGGGAAGAGGACCAAGGCCACTATAAATAGGACCTAGCCACCACCGTAGGAAAGGGATCGAATGCATTCCACCCTCACCCTCACCGGCTCACTTGAGCTCAAGAACACACCTCCTGAGGTTGTTCTCCACTATATTAGTTCACCCTCAGCCCCTCGAGGCCAATCCACCACAAAGCAGGAGTAGGGTTTTACACCACAAGGTGGCCCGAACCTGGGTAAACTGATGTGTCCCATTTCCTTTGAGTTCGACGAGCTAGGCTGTGAGATTAGTGAGTAGGCAGACTAGGGAGGTTGAGATCTCCGCACGCACCCCAGAGTTCGAACCTCTCAAGGGTTTGCGGAACCCGAAATCCAACATACCGGGCAGTGGCTAACATTATCGCTGAGTGCTCTTGGCTTCGCCAACTCCTTCAAGAGTTGCTTTGTTATGTCCATAAGGCCACGGTCGTGTACTGCGACAATGTCTCCTCCGTCTACCTATCTGCCAACCCTGTTCACCATTGTCGAATGAAGTACATCGAGCTCGGCATACACTTTGTTCGTGAGCAGGTTGTACTTGGGCGGATATGAGTTTTGCATGTTCCTACCGCTCAATAGTTCACTGATGTTATGACTAAGGGACTTCCGACATCCTCCTTCGAGGAGTTTCGGTCCAGTCTCTGCATCGTCGGTGATGTTTCGACTGCGTGCGGGGGGGGGGGGGGGTGTTGAACGTGTATGTACGTATAGGCTAGGGTCATGTACTATCACGCCTCCTTTCTTCTCTGTATGTTTGGAAGACAAGTTGATATTGTGCACCGTTGTACCTATATATGTGCACTTGCACGTGATCAATCAATTGTGTCGCATGCAACAATCTTCCCTAACAACAATTTCATTTTTGGGGACATGAAGAAGTCCTGCTCTATACATCCGGTGATTCTTGGCAGGACCATATTCCTTAATTAGTAGAGAATTAACGATCTAATACTAGATTACCAAATTACCCTCAAAGTGGTGGTACTCCCCAAACTTTTAATGGTAGCCCTCCAAGACATCTATAATGGAGTGCCAAACAATCATATCCATCAGATAAGAGCCAATGGAGGGCTTATATTCTACCAAGGCTACCCCGTAGATGGAGCATACAAGAAAAACTAATGGCCTTTGAGAATATTAGAGAGTAACCCAATATCATATACTGTAACTAGTAGTCCAGCTCATATAGGTGTGTTCTTTAAAGACCGTCTTATACTATGGGATGTACCTTCTCTTAGAGCAACTCTAATTGATCCCCTATCCGATGCAAAGGGAGGATAAATTCGGTTATCCTCCCTGACGATGCACCTAGCCGATCCCCTAAAATGGATAGTGAAGGATAAATTATCCCCTCCTCCCCCCCCCCCCCCCCCCCCCGCGCCGAAAAGGGAGGATAAAATTTGTCAAGGGTTGCTCTGTGAGATAGTGGCCCATTTATATATGTGTTTATGGATGGTCATGTGAGACAGTCTAGTGTGAGATGGTATGTTCAATTATTAGAGTAGACTACTATTATAAAGGTAGGAAAAAATATTTCGCGCAAATTGGAAACCAGCCTTCCACCAAATGTGTGTTATTCATGTAACGCCAATCCCGATGAAGCTTCCCAATACATTCAATGTACTGACCCTTATGGCTGCAATGTATCATGTTGCAGGACTACCGTGTCGAGGGAGAGATAGGAAGTAGGTTTACGACGCTATACTCAACTCTTGCCTATTGGTGGATGGACGCTACAAGACTAGAATATTATCTCCGTTGCATGATTTTATTGTAGCTACGCCATGGGCTAAGTTGGTGTGTATTGTAAAGCACTGGACCCGCGACGTAATACTATGACATGTGATGTATTCTTGGTATTTCATCATTGACTATGCGTGTCAGCTATTGATACATGGACTAACACAGAAAGCACATAGATTCAGGGCCCCTCTCGGGACTGGGTCGTGACAGTCTAAGCACTGAGAGAGTTTGGGTCTTGAATAATCCCCCATCATTGTTTTGACAAAAGAGCCAAATTAAACAATTCCCTTTGCCTGAATCCCATCCCCGCTAAGTACTATGGTTGGCACATGTCCTTCCAAGATATCCAAGTTGTTTTCCACTTTCTTTCTTTAGCTCCCCACCAAAACTTTCTAAGGGATGAGTCAATATGTTGACATGGTCCCTTGGAAGCTTAAAACATCCCATGGCATAGGTGAGAAATGTGTGTGCAATTGACTTTATAATATGAGCAGGAAGCCCCCAAGTGACCATAAGTTTTGGCATTGCGCCGATCAAGAGGGATATTCACAGCTATGCTTCAAATATGAGCAGGAAGCCCCCAAGTGACCATAAGTTTTGGCATTGCACTGATCAAGAGGGATATTCATAGCTATGCTTCAAATATGAGCAGGAAGCCCCAAATGACCTTAAGTTTTGGCATTGCGCCGATCAAGAGGGATATTCACAGCTATGCTTCAAATATGAGCAGGAAGCCCCCAAATGACCTTTTTGTGATGCAAAAGACTCATTATTCTTGGAAATGAAATGATAGAGGCCCTGCTTTATCAGGGACACCGGCTTTATCATAAACATCATAATATAATCATTGTCAAAATATGTACATCATAGGAGCTGGTGGCTCAAGTGTAGTAAGGCCAAAGATGAGCAATATTCCATGGCCAGCGGTTCTCCTCCTCCGACTGACGTGAGTCCTTGTGGTCTCGAATATTGATAAGGTAGTATAACCCATTGTTCAAATTCTTGCTAACCACAAAGGGTCCTTCCCAAGGTGGGGATAGCTTGTGCATATCAGTCTGATCATGGATAAGCCGGAGCACCAAGTCACCTTCTTGAAAGGTTCTGGTCTTAACCTGGCGGCTGTGATAACAGCGTAGATCTTGTTAGTAAATCGCCGAGCGAGCCGCCACGAGGTCACGCTCCTCATCTAACAGGTCAAGTGCATCCTGACGTGCTTTTTCATTATCAGCCTCAACATAAGCCGCCACGCGGGGCGAGTCGTGACGGATGTTACTAGGGAGAACCGCCTCTGCTCCGTAAATCATGAAAAAAGGCGTTTAACCCGTAGATATGTTGGGGGTAGTATTGATACTCCATAGCTCTGAAGTTAACTCCTCCACCCAACAACTCTGCGTCCTCTGCAAAGGAACCACAAGTTGGGGCTTGAAGCCTCTCAAAATTTCTTGATTGGCTCTTTCAGCTTGACCATTGGATTGGGGGTGAGCTATTGACGACACATCAAGTCGAATATGCTCACGTTGACAAAACTCTTTCATAGCACCCTTGGACAGATTAGTGCCATTATCAGTTACAATGTTGTGGGGAAAACCAAAGCGAAAAATCACCTTTTTGACGAATTGAACTGCCATTGCCGCGCCACACTTACTGAGCGGCTCTGCTTCGACCCACTTTGTGAATTTGTCAATCGCCACCAAAAGGTGGGTCTTTTTATCCTTGGACCTTTTGAAAGGCCCAACCATATCAAGCCCCCAAACTGCAAACGGCCAAGTAATTGGAATCATCCTCAATTCTTGAGTTGGCACGTGAGCTCGCCGTGAAAATTTCTGACAACCATCACATTTACTGACTAAATCATCTGCATCAGCATGAGCCATCAGCCAGTTAAACCCATGATGAAAAGCTTTAGCCATAAGAGATTTTGAACTAGCATGATGACCACAATCTCCTTCATGAATCTCGCAAAGAATCTCACGGCCCTCTTCAGGAGAAACGCAATGTTGAAACACCGCAGTAACACTGCAATGGTGCAGCTCTCTGTTAACATTTGTCATTGACTTAGACCACCGGATTATCTGTCTGGCCAAAGTTTCATCCTCAGGTAACTCGCCCCGGGTCATATAAGCCAAATATTGAACTGTCCAATCATGAATAGTGTGAAGAGCCGCCACCAATTGTGCTTCCGGGTCAGGAATAGTCAGATCTTCCTCTGTAGGCAATTTGACAGAAGGGTTATCCAGAATATCCAAGAAAATGTTAGGTGGCACCGGCTTACGTTGGGACCCTAACCGGTTTAAGGCATGAGCCGCCTCATTTTTCCTGTGATCAATGTGTTCCACTTGATACCCCTTGATGTGTCCAGCAATAGCATCAAGCTAGCGACAATAAGCTGCCATGAGGGGATCCTTAGAATCCCATTTGCCTGAAACTTGCTGAGCTACCAAGTCTGAGTCATTGAAACATCTCACTCGGCTTAAATTTATCTCCTTAGCCATCCAAAGAGCATGGAGCAAGGCTTCATACTCAGCTGCATTGTTAGTATAGGGAAACATCAACCTTAAAACATAACAAAACTTGTCACCTCGAGGGGAAGCTAAGACAACTCCAGCCCCCGAGCACTCCAATTTCCTGGACCATCAAAGTGAATAGTCCAATATGTGTTATATGGTTTCTCTTCAGGCATCTGCAGCTCTGTCCAGTCATTGATGAAATCCACAAGTGCTTGAGATTTGATGGTCGTGCGAGGCATATACTTCAAACCATGAGGTCCGAGCTCAATGGCCCACTTGGCTACTCGACCTGTAGCTTCTCTGTTTTGAATAATATCCCCTAATGGAGCAGAAACCACAGTGATGGGATGACCCAGAAAGTATTTCTTAAGCTTCCGACTGG
Organism: Triticum timopheevii; assembly: GCA_963921465.1. Classification (NCBI taxonomy): domain Eukaryota; kingdom Viridiplantae; phylum Streptophyta; class Magnoliopsida; order Poales; family Poaceae; genus Triticum; species Triticum timopheevii. Next base: position 491,033,203 of record OY997274.1, on the reverse strand, counting down.
CCATGAACACCCCATAAACGAGCTTCTCCCAGTGCGAATACCTCTGCTTGGACTCAATGAGTACTGCACTGATATAGTAAACCGGCCGTTGAACCGGATATTCCTTGCCTGCTTCCTTCCGTTCCACCACAACAGCTACACTGACAGCTCGGGTGTTAGCAGCCACATATAATAACAACGGCTCCTTATCAATAGGAGCAGCAAAGACTGGCGGCTCAGCTAGCTGTTTATTCAAGGCTTCAAACGCGTCATTAGCAGCATCACTCCAGACAAAGTGATTTGTTTTCTTCATCATCTGGAACAGAGGTATAGCCTTCTCGCCCAACCAGCTTATGAACTGGCTCAAGGCAGCAATACGACCCGGCAAACATTGAACATCATTGATACACGCCGGCTTTGCCAAAGAAGTAATGGCCTTGATCTTCTCCGGGTTAGCTTCGATGCCTCTGTTAGAAACCAGAAAACCCAAGAGCTTTCCTGCTGGCACACCAAAGACGCACTTGGCGAGGTTAAGCATCAACTCGTAGACCCGGAGATTGTTGAAGGTCTCCTTCAAATCATCTATCAAAGTTTCCTTCTCTCTGGATTTCACCACAATATCATCCACATAAGCATGAACATTGCGCCCAATCTGACTGTGAAGGCAATTTTGCACACATCGTTGGTAAGTCGCCTGGGCACTCTTAAGCCCAAAAGGCATGGACACATAGCAGAAGGCTCCAAAGGGAGTGATAAAAGTTGTCTTCTCCTGGTCTTTAACTGCCATCTTGATCTAATGATAAGCAGAGTAAGCATCCAAAAAACTCAAACGCTCACAACCCGCTGTAGCATTAATGATTTGATCAATACGAGGGAGAGCAAAAGGATCAGCCGGACAGGCTTTGTTTAAGTCTGTGTAGTCCACACACATATGCCGAGTTCCATTCTTCTTAAGTACCAGCACCAGATTAGCCAACCACTCAGGATCAAAGACTTCAACAATGAACCCAGCCGCCAAGAGCCGGGCCACTTCTTCACCAACGGCCTTACGCCTCTCCTCATTGAAGCGACGAAGGAATTGCTTGACTGGCTTAAACTTTGGATCAATATTAAGAGTGTGCTCACCTAGTTCCCTCGGTACACCTGGCATATCAGAAGGTTTCCATGCAAATATGTCCCGGTTCTCACGGATGAACTCGATGAGCGTGCTTTCCTATTTTGGATCCAGGTTAGCACAGATACTGAACTGCTTGGATGAATCGCTAGGAACAAAGTCAAGTAGCTTAGTGTCATCGGCCGACTTAAACTTCAATACCAGATCATGCTCTATGGTTGGCTTTTTCAAAGATGTCATATCCGTTGGATCAACGTTGTCTTTGTAGAACTTCAATTCCTCTGTTGCACAGATAGATTCAGCATAAGCAGTGTCACCTTCTTCACACTCCAAAGCTATTTTCTGACTTCCATGCACTGCGTTGGTCCCCTTGTAACCCGTCATATTGAGCTGCAAATAAACATTACAAGGCCATGCCATGAACTTGGCATAAGCCGGCCATCCAAACAGAGAGTGATACAGGCTTCTAATCTTAACCACTTCAAAGGTTAATCTCTCGGCCCTGGAATCATGTTCATCCCCAAAGGCTACCTCTAGATCGATCTTGCCCATAGGATACACTAACTTACTAGGCACCATCCATGGAAAACAGTATTGGACGGCTTAAGACTTTTATCAGTCAACCCCATGCGATGGAAAGTATCATAATAAAGGATATTAATGCTGCTACCCCCGTACATTAGTACCTTAGTGAATTTGTATCCACCAACTTGAGGCACCACCACCAAGGCCAAGTGACCCGGATTATCAACCCGGGGCAGGTGATCCTCTTGACTCCACATAATGGGTTGCTCAGACCATCACAAGTAATGGGGAACTGTCGGCTTAACGGTGTTCACAACCCTTTTATGGAGCTTCTGGTCCCGCTTGCATAAACTGGTGGTGAAGACATGATACTGCCCATTATTCAATTGCTTCGAATGACTTTGATATCCAGACTGCTGCTGCTGCTGCCCCCCTGGACTGATTGTTAATGGTAACCACCCTGATTACCTTGATGGTTTTGGTGACCCTGGAAGCCGGAACTAGAACCGCCACCACCGTAACCCGGGCCATGAGAACCACCACCACCTGAGTCACTGCCCGGCCCATGATTGTTCTGGAATAAATCAAAAATTTTGAACTCCCTCATAATTTGACAATCTTTCCAAAGGTGACTAGATGGCCTTTCCTTCATGCCATGCTTTGGGCAGGGCTGATTCGGCAACTTCTCAAGATTGAGACCTGATTCACTTGTCCGAGGAGGTGGCCTCCCCTTACGACGCTGACCATTATTATGCATATTGGTATTGGCCACAAAATCTGAATTACTATCGGCCTTGCGCTTACCGTTGCCCCCCTGACTCGCCGAGTTATGCTACTAACCCTTGGTGTTGCCACTATACTTTCCCTTTCCTGACTTTTCATCATCGGACTCGAGGTCCTTGGTACTATCAGAGTAGGCATATTTAATTAGATCTGCCATCAGCTCCCCCATATCATTGCAATCGCGCTTCATCCGCCCTAGCTCTACTTAAGAGGCAAAAAATGGCAATTCTTCTCTAACATTAGGACTGCAGAGCCGGCATTGATGTTGTCATATGAGTGTAGGATAGCTTTGACCTGGCACACCCAATGGGTCGTTGACTCGCCCTCTTCTTGGGCGCAAGCCTCCAAATCCACAATCGACATGGGCTGTTTGCATGTACCTTTGAAGTTCTGGATAAACGGGCTTTTAGCTCACGCCATGACCCGATGGAATTGGCAGGCAGCCCTTTTAACCAAGTACGGGTCGTCCCATCCAGCATCATGGTGAAGTATTTGGCGCACGCAGCATTGCTGACCTCCAACAGTTCCATGGCCATCTCATAACTCTCAATCCACGCCTCAGGGGGTAAGTCAGCTGTGTAGTTAGGCACCTTATGAGGTCCCTTGAAATCCTTGGGCAGACGCTCATTATGCAGAGTCGGTACTAAACATGGTATACCTGTGGTTCTAGAGGTCACACCTGCCTCCACGAAAGCCGTTGGATAAACTGGAAGATGATGATGAGCCGCCTGTTGAGCCGCCTGCTCAGCTTCTCGACGTGCCCTATCCTGATCGACCAAACCATGAGCACCATCACGTGCCGGGTCATGCCCACGCGGCCGGTTACGGCGCTGGTCATTGCTTGAAACGGCCGGTGAGTCCATGTGTCTGCTATATCTCCGGCTTGGGCGAGGGGTCGAATGAATCCTCTCTCGACTGTAAGAATATGCCTCCTGCTGTACAAATGCTGTTTGAAGAAGCTCTCTAGCCCTCAGCATCTCAACTGCTGCTGGAGAAGTGCCTTCAACTGGGAGAGCCACCAATCGTGTCGCCGCAGCGATCATATTGTCCAAAGGGTTGGAATAATGACCCGATGGTGTTGGCACATGCTGAGGCGGAGTATTATTCAGACGAGGTGGCTCCATCGTGTGCGGTTGAGCCAGCACTCCAGCCCCGGGCGCTTCAACCCGGTTCACCTCTGGTTGGTTACTGGTCCCTGCTCCAGGCGTGCAAAAGAGATTCCTTGCCTCGTATACCGGCGGCAGACGACTCTGGTGCCTTCTTCTCATGATTTCATTTGAAGCGTTCTGATCCAATGAGAGCTGGAAGGAATTAGCCTAGATTCATTGTGCCTGAGCATCCAAAATAGCTCGCTCCGCTGTCATCCTAGCGTCCTCTGCTGCTAGGTCTTCCTTGGCCTACGCTACCTCGTCACGCAGTTTTGCAATTTCCGCATTATGCTGAACTTGATTCGCCGAGTTAACCTCTGTTGTTAACAAGGTTGTTAGTTTATCCAACAAATCAGTCAAAACATGAGCCGGCGGGTGGATAGGGCCTTCTGCCCCAGCTGCCATTGTCGTTGCTAACCCGGAGACCATTGCTTCCACAGTCGAAGAATTCTGCCCAGGCTGTGTACCGGCCATGAAGATTGCGACCCTGTTCGGCAGCTCATAGGCGTCCAGAATACTGTTGCCATCGGAACAACCCCCAAGCCTGCCGTCTTGCAGTTGATACAAAGAAGTAGTCTCGCCCGTGGACGACTCACCGTCAGAATAGATGGCCGTCTCACTGCCAGACATGGATCCTTCATCAAATTCCGCCCCATGGATGAATCCCACGAAGGCACGTTTCATGGCGGGCTGAGCTCGGGCGGGTCATGCACGCTGAGCCATCTCGATGATGTCGGTGCAGATGTCTGGCTCAGGGCCCGGCTCCCCGATCTTGCCGATGAAGACGTGAATTCCACCAAAGGAGACTCGGTACCCGTAATCGATTGAGCCGGCCTCGGGGCCCCATCCTGCATCGTCGATGTAGAGCTTGCCGCGACGACTCTTGGTCATCCGGCCCACAGCGTATCCCTTGATCCCTTCGAAGCTTCCCTTTAAGAACTCGAAACCACCATGCGCTGGCCCCATGGTGGGCGCCAACTGTCGTGGAATAGTCACGGCAGATGTCCTAGTGTGAGGACTTAGTCGTGGAGCCATCGCAACTAGGTTAGATTAAAGGGGTTAAACGGGACAAAGGACACAGGAGTTTATACTGGTTCGGCCCCTTGCGGTGAAGGTAAAGGCCTAATCCAGTTAGAGGTGGTATTGCTTATGTCTCGATTACCAGGGAGCAAATGCGCTTGACCTAGCTTTCGATCTCTTGTTTCTTGCCCTGAACCGCCACCGGGTCGTCCCTTTATATACACAGGTTGACGCCCAGCGGCTCACAGAGTCCCGCCCGGCTCATCGACAACGTGTCCGGCTCGGTGACTAAATATACTTGCCTTACAATATAAGTCATACATATATGGCGGTTTACCCCTATGGGCCTTAAGTCGCCCTTGGGATTTGGTCCCTTGCTTTATGAACTTCCATCTTCAATATCCTCATGGGCTTCATATTGATGAACCACCATAGGTATAACCCGGCCCCTCCTGGGCGGGTCATACCTAATAGTCATATCCCCAACAGGTGGCATGCTTTTCCTATCAATGAAAATGATCGAGTAGTTCCCAATACTTTCCATGCTAGATATATCATAGGTGGTTCCCAAACAAAAAATAAAGTTTATTCCTTTTTTCCACCATACTTTCACATTCCACGGCTAACCGAATCCACGGGTGTCCTCCATACCAACACTTTCCAAGGAATTTATTGTTTGACAACATAAAGTAAATTCATTTTCATTTGGGACTGGGCATCCCTAATACCTTTGCCATACTCTCATGCAATGACAAGTGAATAAACACTCATCTTGAGAATAACACATCTAGCATGGAAATATATCATCCACCCCCTACCGTTTCATGAGCGGTACGAGCACACAAAAGAGAAATTTATTTTGAAAATTAGAGATTGCACATACAAAATTGCTTAGAACGACAAAAGAATACTGCATATAGGTAGGTATAGTGGACTCATAAGGCAAACTGGTTTAAGGATTTTGGATGCACAAGTAGTGATCATACTTAGTGCAAATGAAGGCTAGCAAAAGATTCAGAATCATCCAAACAAGAAATGAAAAATCTCATAAGAGAGCATTAAGCGTAACTAACACCGAATAATGCACATAATTAGGATGTAATTTCATTACGTAACTATTGACTTTCATGCTTGCATAGGGAATCACAAACCTTAACACCAATATTCTTACTAAATCATAATTACTCATCAACATGACTCACATATTATATCATCATATCGAAAAACTATTACATGGAATCAAGTTTATTTTGTCCAATGATCTTCATGAAAGTTTTTATTATATCCCTCTTGAATATCTATCACTTTGGGACTAGTTTCATATGTTTCTTTTGTTAGCTCAAACAAATCTAACTGAAGAACAGGATTATAAAAATTTCTTTCTCTCAAAATAATTTAAGTGAAGCATGAGAGAATTTCTCACAAAATTTACTAACTCTCAAATAAATCTAAGTGAAGCATGAGAGCATCTCTTCAAAAATACTAAAGCACACCATGCTCAAAAAGATATAAGTGAAGCATTAGAGCAATTCCATAGCTCAAAAAGATTTAAGTGAAGCATAGAGAGCAATTCTAACAAGTCATAGCATAATTTTGGCTCTCTCAAATAGGTGTCTCCAGCAAGGATTCATGACTAAAAATAAGAAGCAAAACAAGCAAAGACTCATATCATACAAGATGCTCCAAGCCAAATTCATGATATGTGACGAATAAAAATATAGCTCCAAGTAAAATACTGATGGTCGTTAGAAGAAAGAGGGGATGCCACTCGGGCATCCCCAAGCTTAGTTGCTTGCTTCTCTTTAGATATTAGTTTGGGATGCCATGAGCATCCCCAAGCTTAGGCTCTTCTTACTCCTTATTCCTTCATCCATCGTGATCTCACCCAAAACTTGAAAACTTATATCACACAAAACTCAACAAAACCTTCGTGAGATCCGTTAGTATAACAAAGCAAATCGCTACGATAAGTATTGTTGCAAACGCACTCATATTTGATTTTTGCATTAAATCTACTGTATTCCCACTTTGCTATGGCTCAAACCACCCGAGAGAGTCCATAGATTCATCAAAATAAGCACACAATGCAAAGAAAATAGAATATGTCAAAAATACAATAGACTGTAGCAATCTGAATACTTCATATAATTCTGTAACTCCAAAAATTCAGACAAATTAGGACGGTGTAGGCAATTCATATATCAATCTTGTGTAAAAAATACATAAGCCTTTGTCAATTATGTGATTTTTAAAAATTGTTTTTCTGGAAAAAAAATTATGTTTCCCAACAAGATCAAATCAACTATCACCCAACATAATCACAAATGCTTTACTTGGCACAAACACTAACTCAAACATAAAGAACACAATCATAAAAGTGGCACAATTGTGCAAACACTCAAGAACAGAAAGAAAAAGACAAAAATAAATTGTATTCATTGGGTTGCCTCCCAACGAGCGCTATCGTTTTACGCCCCTAGCTAGGCATAAAGTAAAGATTCAAGTATTGTCATTTGTTTTTGCAACTTTTGTAAGGGCCTTTTCAAACCCGGGAGACTCTTTACGCTTCCCAAGATTTTCAGGAAAAGAGACCATCTTAAGACCCAAAATATCCAAACGCTTATTGGAAAGAGTGATCAAGGTATTCATTCGATTGAGATTCCCACTGATATTCAGAGGTTCATTATATTTTTGCAACTCAACCAAATGTTTATGTAAGTCACTCAACTTATCCAAAATTTGAGCTCCTTCTTGAGTAAAAGAAATCTCCTTTTTAGGCGGAATCCCTAACATCCCTTCTAGGATCACATAAGCTGTATTAGCATCAAGCTTGATAAAATTCCCTTTGGTGGCAAAATCCAAGAGTTGTCTATCATGCAAGGCTAAACCTATGTAAAAATTTCAAAGAAAAATCTTTGCATCCCCTTTTAGTTTGCAAATGCGATAAGATTCCATTAGCCTATACCAAGCATCTTTCAAATTCTCTCCTTGTCTTTGTTTGAAGTATAAACCTTCAAAATCTCATGACAAAGGAGGTGTAGAAATGCTAGCCATAGCAACGAAATCACAGAAAAAAAGATAGACTTGACAGAAAGATGACGAATGAAAAAGAGGGTGTCGGGGAAACGACACCTATGGGGTCACATGGATCCCTTCTACGCTTGGCAGTGGAGAGGAATGCACAAAGAGCAGGTCCAGTGATCAGCATGAAGAATTTTTACCCAGGTTCGGGCCGCTGGGCAGCGTAAAACCCTAGTCCTGCTTTGAGTGTATATTTAGTGTTCTTGAACCTTGACTAGCTGCTACGCATGTCAGGTCCCAAAGTTCGAATCCTCCTCCAGTACGCCTTGGGCCTCCTTTTATAAGTCCAAAGGGGTTGCCACAGTGGCACACAGGAGGTGTAAAGTAGCTATAGTGCACATGCTTATCACTGACGTTGTAGGACAAACGCATTAAATGCACTGCTTACGTGCCCTCTAACTTTATCGAGGACAGTAATGGAGCCCGTCCCGTCCGTCGCCTCCTCACCCCATCTTGACATACATCCAGGCTGATGAGGCATGCAGTGCCAAGATGACTGGCTAGCCCCTGCGCTAGAGTGGTGGCAGGATCTTCACGAAGATCTGCATTCCACCATGCAGGTGCTTGCTTAGTTGGCAGGCTAGTCGCCGTGCTAGAACGGCCGCGGGGTGGCGGAACCTTGTCGCGTGTGAGCCTTGCTGTGGCTTCACAGTTGTCCTCGGCAAGAGTCTTGCTGGGGTCTTGCAGTCGTCCCTGGCAAGAGCCTTGCCGGGGGACTTCGTCTTCTGGTCTTCACAAAGGTCTGAATGCCACCAGTCTTCACAAAGATTTGCATGCTACTACGCATGTGCCCCTGAGTCTTGGTCTTGACATTGTTGATGGTGTCAGAGCTCTCGGCCTCAAGGGGTGGTGGCCTTGCTGGTGCTTCGCAGATTACCCCGACAAGGATCATGTCGGGGCTTTGCGAGCCATCCCGGCAAGGGCCTTGCCAAGGGCCAAGCTTGTCTTATGTTCTTCGATTACTGGCTTGGATGCCGCCTTGGTCGTATTGTATCTTATCTCCTACTGCCCCGTCAAGCCTCACCACAGGTGCGGCTACAATTGCCCGTGCACAAGTAAGGAGTACAAAAGTACCCAGACTTATGTACACTGACAGGAGCCCCCGGGCCTGGGCCACACATGAGTGTGAAGCACCGTTGGGCCAGGCCCAAAACAGTGTGCGGGCGCGCATGGCGGGGATTAACTAATGTAATCTTCTCATTTGTTGTGCTTCCCCACGGTCCGCATTGAGTGCGCAACGTGGGGGGCATGCGTGGAACGGTCACAGCACGCATGCGATGCCTCACATCGAATGGTAAAGAGGCAACCCACGCCTTCCCCATAAAAAGAGGAATCCGTAGGGCGCTGCTCATCTACGAAGAAGGCTCGGATCATGGCCTGCATGGCGCTTGCACCCCACAATCACAGAGTGGGAAATGGTCATCCAACTTGCTTATGCGTTTCTGGCTCATCCACCACATTTCCTTCATGCCTCATTAAGGGTAGGTGGTGAATGCGGAGGGCACGGGCATTAGTTTCACGGCGGGAAGTCAGGCGTCGCTGGTTGGAGCAGCGGGGTCAGTCCTGATTCCCTGCGCCTCTAGAGGCCGTATTGGTTGAGCGGGGTGTCCGCCCTTGGGGTGAGAGGCCAGCCCCCGGCCCTACCCTTCTATAAAAAGGGGAGGGATGATGTCTTTCCACACGCACCTCTTTCTTCCTATTCCTTCTTTGTAATCTTCCTCCGCTTGTCATGGTGAGAGGGCGTGCTGGCGCTCCAACGGCGGTGACGAGGGCTTCTGCTCGACAGCGTGTCCCTCCTCCTCCTGAGTTCATGGCTGTGGAGCCCGCTGTGAGAGGGGGAGGGAGGGGACGAGGCCAAGGTCGCTGCGGCGCTCGAGGAAGAGGAGGACGGGGTGGCACATTAGCCGCGTCTCCATCGGCGGCCCCTTCCCCAGTGGAAGGCCATGTCGGAGACCAGCCCCGTGAGTTCTTCATCAGACTGTACAAGCCCTTGTGCGGTCATCTCCGCCTCCCTACTCAGCTTGCTCGGGTAATGGAGCTTGACTCGCTGCACGCCTTGAGGCTGCATACGAGGGGCTGTGGGAACGACAGTATGTAGGTCGACTTCGACTTCCCCGCTCCTCACTACTATACTTCCGCCGTGGTTGGAAAACCTTTGCCCGTGCCCAGAGCTTGTCGGAGGGGCACGTTCTCCAGTTCAAATTAATGGAGAACGGCCTGCTTTCCGTCAAGGTGTTCGAGCGCTCAAGCATTCGTTTAGGGTGATGCGCGGAGAGCTCCACCAACGACGAAAGATCTTCCTCGAGCGATAGCGACGAGGAGGGCCGTGATGGCGATGACGATGATAGCGGGAGGGAGAGCGACGACTCCGACTCCGGATGATCACCGCCTGCACCATCTTCATTAGGTGGCAGCACCATCATCTGCATCCCCCCCCCCCCCCGGCAACATGCCTTGCCGGGGGTTGTGCCCTACTGGCACAGGTGTCGGTGGTCGACGGGTCGCCTCCGCCATGCTCTCCATCGACGCGTCCCCCCATGTCTCCCTTTTGTCCCCTTTGTCTTCACCTGCCATGCCTAGGAGGAGAGGGACAAGAAAGGGTATTATGGGGCACTTATCTTTTTTTTAATCTTAAACTTGTAGGCACTTGCCAAATCCTAATTCAAATAATGTAATCCCTCGAGTTAGTGTTTGTGCTCTGTAATGCTTGTACTTGCATCAGCATGTCAATGAAAAAGAGGAGCCTTGCCAAGAACTCATGCATGTATACGTTCATGCAGAGGTGAAGTGCCTCTTTAATGTAAATAAACGAGTTTTCCCGGCAGGCTACCTTGCTAGCACCCTTTTTGCCTGCCGGAGAATCACATCTGCCGGGTTACAGACAAAGGGTCCAGCCCCCTGCCAACCTCTTTTTATCAAAGGCTAATGCAACCATTCTGACCGAAGCAGCGTTCAAGTCAGGGATGGGAGCACCTAAGTCTAAAAAGAGTGGCGAGGTTTTCTAATGCACAAGTTATTGGTTACAAAAATGAATGGACAGGAGGTAGACTTTATCTGTTTGGCTTGCCGGGGGTCGCAGTGCTGAACAGTCTTCTCAACTTCCTCGGTGGTTCATCAGTACTTGTGAAAATTATTCAACTATACACAGGGTCTGCGCCTGGCTCTGTAAATAGGGTTATATGCCTTGCCGGCAAGGCTAGTACAAAAGGGGGTTACCGGGGGAGCCCGACAACCGCGCCTCATGGGTACAACTTGCAAAGATGTTCAATATTCTAGGAGTTTCTCACTAGAATACCATCTTTGGTCTCCAAGCGGATTGTGCTGGGCTGGTGACTCGTAGTACCCGATAAGGGCTGAGGGATTCCTGGACTAGGGGGTGTCCGGACAGCCGGACTATCATCGTCTGCCGGACTCCAAGACTACGAAGATACAAGATTGAAGACTCCATCCCGTGTCCGGATGGGACTTTCCTTGGCGTGGAAGGCAAGCTTGGCGATACGGATATGTAGATCTCCTACCATTGTAACCGACTCTGTGTAACCCTAGCCTCCTCCAGTGTCTATATAAACCGGAGGGCTTTAGTCCGTAGGACAACATACATTACAACAATCATACCATAGGCTAGCTTTAGGGTTTAGCCTCCTTGATCTCGTGGTAGATCCACTCTTGTACTACCCATATCATCAATATTAATCAAGCAGGACGTAGGGTTTTACCTCCATCGAGAGGGCCCGAACCTAGGTAAAAACATCGTGTCCCTCGTTCCTGTTACCATCCGCCTAGACGCATAGTTCAGGACCCCCTACCCGAGATCTGCCGGTTTTGACACTGACATTGGTGCTTTCATTGAGAGTTCCTCTGTGTCGTCACCGATAGGCCCGATGGCATCTTCAACCAACAACGTTGTCCAGGGTGAGACTTTTCTCCCCGGGCAGATCTTCGTATTCGGCGGCTTCGCACTGCGGGCTAATTCACTTGGCCATTTGGGAGCAGATTGAAAGCTACGCCCCTGGCCGTCAGGTCAGATTCGGAAGCTTAAACTTCACGGCCGATGCCCGTGGAGACTTGATCTTTGACGGACTCGAGCCACAGCCAAGCGCGCCGCGCTGTGACGGCGGGCATGATCTAACTCTGCCGCCGAACAGTGCCTTGGTGGCCGCACACGAATCCGCTTCAGCCATTAGTCCGGAGCCGATCGCCCTGATCGAGGGCCGGTGGATAGACGCCGCCCTGGGGGCTTCAACATCCACGGCGATGGAGCCAAACACCAATCTTGTCCCCTGCGAAACTCGTGATTCCGAGGCGTCGGACTCCTTGCCGGACTCCGAACCTCCCGCGCCCCTGCCAATCGATTCGGATTGGGCGCCGGTTATGGAATTCACCGCCGCGGACATCTTCCGACACTCGCCCTTTGGCGACATCCTAAACTCGCTAAAGCATCTCTCGCTATCTGGAGAGCCCTGGCTGGACTATGGCCAGGACGGTTGGGGCACGGACGACGAAGAAATTCAGAGCCCACCCACCACCCACTTTGTAGCCACTGTCGACGATCTAACCGACATGCTAGACTACGACTCCGACGACATCGACACTACGGACGACGATGCCGGAGACGAACAAGAAACAGTGCCTATAGGGCATGGGAGGACCACCTCGCCATATGACATATACATGGTGGATACCCCAAAAGAGGGCAATAACAAGGACCAACGGGCCGCGGCAGAAGATAGCCCCGCCGATAAACAACCAAAACGACGGCGTAGACGCCGCCCTAAGTCCCGCCTCGACGACAACAACGCTCCTAAAGACCCCGCAATCCAGCAGGGCACAAAAGTGGACGATGAACATGCAGGTAAGCAAACGTCCAAACAGGACGAATCAGATAATCAGTCCAGGCCTGGCAAAAACGACAGTTCGGATGATCTCACGCCGGACACGCTGCCGGAAGGTAAAAACCTTCGGAAAAGACTCGTCAACACTGCAAGAAGCTTGAAGAAGGAAAAGCGGAAGCTCAAAACAGCGGAAGACACACTCAGAATGAGATGGAGAAAAGTGCTCAAAACCACAGATAAATGCGGCAATGGCCACCAATCAAAGAGCTACCCGAAGCGCAAGCTGCTACCAGAATTCGACGAGGAGACCATAGAGCCTCCACTGTCAAAAAATAAAGAGGCCGCCTGGTTGGATAGACGGCCAGATGATAGGCCAAATTCTGAAAGCGGCGCCACACATAAACCAACTAATGAACCTGGAAAGACAGATGGCCCAGCCAGGTCCATCTACGGGCCAAAGAAGAGGGGCCCAGGATGCAAGGCAAAACGTCAAGTGTCCGAAGATAGTGGCACACCCAAATACAGGGGTGCCGCACACCCGCTATGTTTCACCGATGAGGTGCTGGACCATGAATTCCCAGCAGGATTTAAACCCATAAACATAGAGGCCTACGATGGAACAACAGACCCTGGAGTCTGGATAGAAGATTACATACTGCATATACACATGGCCAGAGGAGACGATCTCCACGCCATAAAATACCTACCCCTCAAGCTCAAAAGGCCAGCCCGTCATTGGCTCAAAAGCCTCCCAGAAAATACTGTGGGAAGTTGGGAAGAGCTCGAGGACGCGTTTAGAGCAAACTTTCAAGGGACCTATGTCCGCCCTCCGGATGCAGATGATTTAAGTCATATAACTCAACAGCCCGGAGAGTCAGCGCGCAAATTCTGGAACAGGTTCCTCACCAAAAAGAACCAAATAGTCGACTGTCCGGATGCCAAAGCCTTAGCAGCTTTTAAACACAATGTCCGAGACGAATGGCTTGCCAGACACCTCGGCCAAGAAAAATCGAGGACAATGTCCGCGCTAACAAGCCTCATGACCCGCTTCTGTGCGGGAGAAGATAGCTGGCTAGCACGATGCAGCACCAGCGACCCAAGTACATCCGAGACACGAGATGGAAACGGAAAATCACGGCACAAAAAAGAGCAGCACCGGAATAAAGAAAAAATCCCAAAGAGCACGGCAGTCAACGCCGAATTCAAAAGCTCGCGGCCAAACAACAAAACATCGCCTCTTAAGGATGATGGCGACGAGCTTTCCAACTTAAACAAGATTTTGGGTCGGATATGTCAAATCCACAGCACCCCCGGAAGGCCTGCAAACCACACCCATCGGGATTGTTGGGTTTTTAAACAGTCCGGCCGACTAAACACCGAACACAAGGGGCTCGACGCGTCAAGCGAAGACGATAAACCCCACCAGCAGAGCACCGGAAAACAAAAGACTTTCCCACAAGGGGTCAAAGCAGTAAACTCACTTCATGTGATAATACGGAAAAATAGGGCGGCACTTTCCAAAAAGAGCTTCGCGCGGTCCAACCCAGCAGACCATAGAGATTGGATATCAAAACCAATCACTTTCAACCACCTGGACTATTCCAGAAGCGTTCGAAATGCGGAACGGACTCCCCTGATATTGAATCCCATAATAGACGGACTACAATTCACTAAGTCCTAATGGACGGAGGCAGCGACTTAAACCTGCGGTATTCAAACACAATCCGTCAGATGGGGATAGACCCTACCAAAATTCGACACAGCCGCACTTCCTTCAAAGGAGTGACGCCAGGCCCTTACGCCAAGTGCATAGGCTCCATACTACTAGAAGTCGTGTTCGGATCACCGAACAATTTTCGACGCGAAAAATTAGTTTTTCACATCATCCCATTTAGAAGTGGATATCAAGCACTCTTGGGACGAAAGGCTTTTGCCCGCTTCAACGCCATACCGCATTACGCGTCTCTTACACTCAAGATGCCCGGTCCGCGTGGCGTCATTTCAGTGCGAGGGTCACTTAAAGACCCCGGACTCGGATAGATGAGTCCGGCTTCAGCAGGCTAGGGGATCCCTAGCCGCATACCTCCTCACAGGAGGCTGCGCGCACAAACAACCGCGGGTTCATAGAAACCCCGCTTTACTTATTCATATTCCTTCTTTTACACATATTTTTCGCATGAATCATTTTCAAGCTAAACGTCCCTCTCTTTTTTCAGATGAACAACATGCGTACCCGTCCAGGATAACGGCGCAACGGAGACACAGGCGCAGACGTGCAGTAGGGACCCGTTGTGAGGATTCTTTTCAGATTAAGACCATGCGTAAACATTTTTTACTGTCTCTTGTTGTTATTCTCCCTTGGTTTCTTCCTATAACCAAAGCGGAGCCTGACGTTTTGGCATCGGCCGCGTCAGAAGACCATGCCCGTACCTGGACACTAGGGGCTTAGGGCATTGTTTTGCCCATTATTATAAAGACCGAACACCTTAGGGAGTGTTCGGCGTCTCGAGTTAGGCATTATATGCATCAGCTCCGAATCATGTCTTTGGTCAAATGTTGGGTTTGCCCGGCTCCTGTGTTTTGCTACCTTACGTTCCGTATCATCGGCTAACGCGGCACCAGGAGAACTACTGCGATTGTGCCCCAGTTCGGCTGGGCGAGCACCTCAGTAGAGAAAGCCGAAAACTGATTGTCATGATACAGCGAGAGACTGGTCAACCACTCGATCGACTACCGGAATGTTTAGAATTCCCCGCTTTGACGAAGGACCGTTTCCCGGTCAGGCACACACGCGCCCCGAACTCGGAGAAGTGTGGTGCCCCAGGGGCTATATCGTAGCCCCACCCTCGAGCTCCACTGGCTAAGTGAAAGTGATAAAGCATTATAGTCCAGATTGCCTCATTCGCTACGCTACCACCTCCTTAACAGGACCGAGACGTAGGATTAAGTGTGAAAACACGCTATTTTTGCGAACACCCCCGCACCTTGTGCGTGGGGGCTGAAGCCGAAGACTGCAATCTTTCAAGTTATACAAACGTATAGGTAAAGGGCCGCACAGGAGAAGTTTCACTACTTGGGACGCACAAGTATAAAAAGCAGTTATAGCATAATCATCGTTTTACAAGCTAAAATGTTCACTTGAACGTGACATTTTTTGAGCACTGCGACTCTATTACACGAGCGCCACGCATAACCTCCCCGAAATAGTGCTCGGCAGGGAGCCGGTTTTCATCCGAGCCCTGGGCGGCAATAGCGGTGGCATCCATCTCCGTCCAATGCGCCTTCACGCGGGCAAGAGCCATCCGCGCGCCCTCGATGCAGGCCGACCGTTTCATCTCCTTGATATGCAGCACCGCTCCAAGAAATTGCTGCAGTAAGCCAAAGTAGCTCGTCGCCTTGGGCCTCTCCGACCAGACATGGGCCACGATGTCAGTCATGGCAAGTCCGGACAATCTATTTAGCTCGGCCCATTCGGCCAACCGGTCTGTCAACGAAAGTGAGCGATCCGGACTATGGAATTGAGACCAATATAGCTCTTCCGTCTTGTGATCCTTCTGGCTCCGAAAGTGCTCAACGGCATCAGCCGTACTTGCAGCTAAGTCCATATACGGATCCTCCGGACTCCACAGCCGCTCAAATTGAGCATACTTTTGATCCATAAACCGGCGACGCAGCAGAAAAGGCTTGCCAGCCACGATATCTCCGGCCTGACGCAGTTACTCCTTCATGGCCCGCATTGCAGATCGGGCATCCTTGGCTTCGGCGGTGGCCTTCTTTAGGTCTTCCCGCTCCGATAAGCGCTCCTTTTCAAGAGCCTCATTGCGGTCGGCAGCATCTTTTACTTTCATGGCCAATTCGGCCACCTCTTCCCTGCTTAGGCTGTGTGCAGCCTTTTCGGCTTTCAACTCCTCGGTCGCCCTCGAGGCAGCCGCGTCACTCCTTCGGGCTTGCTCCTTAGCTTGAGAAAGTTCGGCCCGAAGGCTCTCCACAGCAGCAGCACCGTCTGTACAACAGCATAAAACTTATCATAGGAGGGCTTCGACCCCCTTAATAAAGCAACCGCGGAGAACTCATTTACCTTGCGACTCGTCAAGTCGCCGGTTGACAAGTGTGATGTCCGCATCCGCCATGTCAAGTTGCTGATTTAACTCGGCAAACCCACTAGTCCGGCTAGCCCCCGGACTATCCGCCACCTGCATAGGAATGGCGGCATTCATTAATTACGATTTCGATCCTCGGCACGCTGTCATTTTCGACAACCTACCGAGTCTCAGGGGCTACTACCTATACAGGGCGCATTTTCATGTGCAAGACTGTTAATAGACAAAGAGATGCATCATTCTCGCGTACCTCAAACCCCGCTAGCAAACTCATAGCGGCATTGCGCAATCCGCTTTCGGCGGACGAAATCCTTCCAATCACCATACGCATCAACGCACGGTGATCTTCTGAGATAGACGCCCTCTCAAACAGATTCTTCAGTTCTCCCGGCTGGATACTAGCGGGTGCCGAACTCTCTGGCCCCTCCGGACTCGGGGATACCCTCCGTGACGATACTTCAGGCTCGCCTGCCTTATCTGACGGCGCTGCAGACGGAGGCGTTTCGCTCTCCATCATCTCCGGAAGAAGGTCCCCCGAGGATGAACTCATCTGAGAAGGCGCTAGATCCGAACTGCAAGATAAATATTTCGGTTACCCACAGAAGCACAAATGGAGGTATTTCCTTACTAATTAACTCCCCTTCTCATACTCACGGCTCGCTGGAGGGCTGATCCTTTGGCGATGATTGTGCGTCCGGATTCTCTCCGGACGCCGGACCCCCCGGTGAAGATCTCTTCCCACGCTTAGGGGCCTTGGCCTCCGGATCTTCGGAGGAGGTCCTCTTCTCCCCCTGGAAGGAGGGGTTTTTGGTTCCCCCCTCTTCGGGCGCCCCTTTGGGCGAAATAATAGCTCCTCTACTTTCCCCATTGCTCCCTTCCATGGGCGCGACCTCCAACATTCTGACGAGCACGGGCTCCAGTGCGGTCTCTGGGAGGGGGGCCGGACGCCTTATCAGCCTCGAATGTGCAACCCACTCCTGTGAGGAGTAATGGGTCAGGAGGCGAACTCTAGAAAAGGAAGATAAACAGAGCGTCCGGACTCTGAGCTATTTACCTGAATATTCGGGCGATTGCGGCTTAGGCCTGCGTCCTCGGCCGATTCCAGACACGCCACCTACGGTCCGAAGAACAACTTGTACATCTCCACGGGTGTCGCACCCATGAAGTGTTGGAGAATCCGAGGTCCCTCCGAATTGAACTCCCATAGATGGAGAGGACGACGTTTGCAGGGCAGAAGATGCCTGATTAGCATAACCTGCATCACCACAATCAGATTGATCTCCCTTGCCTGGAGGTCTCAAATCCGGCCCTGCAATAAGGGCACGTCTTCGGACAGCCCCCAACTGAGCCCTTAGTTGACCCATGACATAAGTCGGCATGGAGGTCTCGGGCGGAAGGAAGGCGGCGGCTTTTGCTTGCTGCCCTTTGGAGTGGTGATATAGAACCACTCCTATTGCCACAGTCCGAGTTCCTCTTGGAAGGAACCCTCGGGCCATGGGGCATCGGCCTTTTTGCTTATGGCCGCCCCGCCGCACTCCACGTGACGCCCCCCGATCATCTTCGGCTCCACATTGAAGGTCTTCAGCCACAGGCCGAAGTGGGGGGTGACGCGGAGGAAGGCTTCGCAGACGATAATGAATGCGGAGATGTGGAGGATGGACTCCGGAGCCAAGTCGTGAAAGTCCAGCCCATAATAGAACATGAGCCCTCTCAAGAAGGGATCCGTCGGGAAGCCTAAACCTCGACGGAGGTGGGATACGAAGACAACGAACTCACCGGGCTCGGGGGCAGGCACGACCTGCCCTTGGGCGGGCAACCTGTGCGAAACCTCGTAGGCCAGGTACTTGGCCTCGCGTAACTTCAATATGTCCTCCTCCGTGACGAAGGAGGGCATCCACCGGCCCTGGAGGTCGGAGCCGGACATGGTTGAGAATCCGAAGCGCTCGAATCTGAGGCTCTGGGTGTTGGAACTGGGAGCGAGGAGGAGATTCGATGCGAGATTGAAGAAGAAAAAGAGCGAGCCTTGGTCCTCTTATAAAGGGGAAAAATACCAAGAGCCGCCTCCGTGACCATTTGGGATTCACCTTCGATGGAGGAGGCGTGGCGACGGGAACGGTCGGGTTACCCACGCACGTATTGATGAGAATCCCGGAATAAGGGGAACACGATCTCTGCTTCGACAAGACGTGCCAAGGAAACCGCTTCGCTAAACGTGCTGAGGTGGTATAGTAAAAAACGATTCAAGTAAAAGCCTGGTAGCGGTGTGATGTCACGCCGCATAATACGTCAGCAGATTGAGCTAGTGTACATTTTATTCTCTCTACGGTGGAATGTGGAATTTATTTTGCAGAGCCGGACACTATCCTGGTGTTCATGATCTTCTCTGGATTATTCAAGGGAGGAACCCGCCTTGCAATGCCGAACATTATGCGCGTCGGACTTATCGTCATTGAAGCCTGGTTCGGGGGCTACTGAGGGAGTCCTGGACTAGGGGGTGTCCGGACAGCCGGACTATCATCGTCCGCCGGACTCCAAGACTACGAAGATACAAGATTGAAGACTCCGTCCCGTGTCCGGATGGGACTTTCCTTGGCGTGGAAGGCAAGCTTGGCGATACGGATATGTAGATCTCCTACCATTGTAACCGACTCTGTGTAACCCTAGCCTCCTCCGGTGTCTATATAAACCGGAGGGCTTTAGTCCGTAGGACAACATACATTACAACAATCATACCATAGGCTAGCTTTAGGGTTTAGCCTCCTTGATCTCGTGGTAGATCCACTCTTGTACTACCCATATCATCAATATTAATCAAGCAGGACGTAGGGTTTTACCTCCATCGAGAGGGCCCAAACCTGGGTAAAAACATCGTGTCCCTCGTTCCTGTTACCATCCGCCTAGACGCACAGTTCGGGACCCCCTACCCGAGATCCGCCGGTTTTGACACCGACAAGGGCCTTCCCACTTTGGCATCAACTTGTTGGAATTCTTGGCGGATTAAACACGCCGAAGAACAAGGTCGCCTTCCTCAAGGCTTCACACATGAACCTTGCGGCTATGGTAGCGGCACAAGGCTTGCTGGTAGCGCGCAGCTTGCACAGCAGCCTGAAGACGATCTTCCTCAAGGAGCGTAGCATCATCTTGGTGCAACTGCTCTTGCTCAAGCTCATCATAAGCAAGCACTAGGGGTGACCCATATGTGAGTTCTATGGGGAGAACTATTTCTGTCCCGTATACCAGGGAGAAGGGCGTCTGGCCAATGGCTCGATTTGATGTCATTCTGATTAACCAAAGAACCGTCGGCAACTCATCAATCCAGCGTATTCCGCATTTGTGTAGCCTATCAAAGGTTCTTGTTTTGAGGCCCCGCAACACTTTAGCATTTGCCCTTTTTGCCTGGCCATTGCTTCTTGGATGAGCAAAAAAGCAAAACAAACTTTGTTGCCGAGGTCTTGGATATACTGCATGAAGGTGCAGCTCGTGAACTGCGTGCCATTGTCGATGATGACTCTTTTTGGCACACCAAAACGACAAACTAATCCTTTGAAGAACTTGACGGTTGATTGTGCTGTCACCTTTCTCACTGGCTCCACTTTAGGCCACTTTGTGAACTTGTTGATTGCGATGTACAAGTACTCAAAGCCCCCGATAGAACGGGGAAAGGGGCCCAATATGTCGAGCCCCCAGACCAAAAATGGCCAGGAAAGAGGGATCTTCTGAAGAGCTTGAGCTGGTTGATGAAGCTTCTTCGAATGGAACTGGCACGCTTCACACTTGGTTACTAGTGCAGTTGCATCCTGGAGAGCAGTGGGCCAAAAGAAACCTTGTCGGAATGCTTTGCCATCAAGGGCTCTTGATCCTATGTGAGAGCCACATATGCCTCCATGTATATCTGCCAACAGCTCCAGTTTGTCCTCCTGAAGAATTCACTTCAATTTCACGTTGTTTGGTCTCTTTCTGTATAAGACATCATCCACAAACTGGTACATGCTGGACCGACGGGCTACTTTCTCTGCTTCTTACCATTCTTTAGGGAGTTCCCCTGTTTAAAGGAACCGAACGGTGTGCTATGCCCATGCTGGAGCCTAAGGCTCGACGGCAAGGACTAAAGGCATGTCCTCTGCCATGGGGGAAGTTTTCTCCACGGCAAGGGCTTGAGGCCCTGCCAGAGGCTGCTGCTCACCAGCAAGCTTGGCGTTCCCGGCAACTTCCTTGCCAGTGGCTCCTGGGAGCTCAGCAGGAAAGTACTTGCCAAGGCTTGTCTTCCTTCACTTATTTTGTCCTGTCGATGGTTCAATGGATGGCTGAGTCAATTGGAGCACAAAGGTTCCTGGTTCCGCAGGCAACTTGAGGGCAGCGCATTTTGACAGGTTGTCAGCAATGTTGTTCTTTGCTCAAGGAACACGCTCTTCTTGTAGACCGCCAAAACGCTCCTCCAACTTCCTCACTTCACCTACATAGGCTTCCATCAACAGGCTCTGATAATCTTTGTTAACTTTCTTGACGACAAGCTGTGAATCACCTCTGACGATGAGCTTCCTGATTCCAAAGTCTGCCATGATCCTGAGACCGGCGAGGAGTCCCTCATACTCTATAGTGTTGTTTGTTGATCTCTCCCAGGGAAAGTCCATCTGGATTATGTACTTGAGGCGCTCTCCGGTTGGCGCGACAAGTAGCACACCAACACCGGGTCCTTGCAGCGAGAAAGCCCCATCAAAGTACATAATCCAATCACGGCTCGTTTCCTTGCCGGGGAGAGTCGTCTCTTGAATTTCTTCGTCAGGCGTTGAGGTCCATTCTGCTATGAACTCCGCCAAGGCTCTGCTCTGAATTGTCGAAGTGCTTTCAAACCTGAGACCAAAGCTTAACAGTTCGAAAGCCCACTCCACAATCCTCCCGGTTGCATCTGGGTTGTGCAAGATCCGTTGCAACGGTAAGCGAGTGACGACGGTGATCTCATGTGCCTGAAAATAGTAACACAGCTTCCTCGAGGCCATAAGTAGACTGGGTGCTCCATCATCATCTTCTTCTATTCCACTTCGCTTGCTTCCGCAGATCATGTCTTGTCGGGACCAGGCTCTACCCAGGGTCCTGCCTCGTCGGCATCAGGCCATGTTGGGGAAGGCCTCGGCTCATCATCTGACGGCCTCGCTGTTCGCTGCTTCTTCCTCCACTTCTCTCTGTGCCACTAGTGCAGCACTGACCACTTGATTCGTTGCTGCTAGATATAGAAGCAATGGCTCTTGCGGTTTAGGTGCGACTAGTATTGGCGTAAAGGAGAGGTACCTCTTCAAATCTTGCAACGCTGCCTCCGCTTCCGGAGTCCATTTCATTGGACCTGCCTTTTTCAAAATTTTGAAAAAGGGCAGGGCGTGCTCAGCAGATTTGGAGATGAACCTACTAAAAGCAGCAACGCAGCCAGCAAGCCTACGTATGTCCTTGACCCGTCTTGGCGCCTCAATCTTCTCAATCGCCTTGATCTTGTTGGGATTTGCTTCAATTCTACGTTGAGATACAAAGAACCCGAGAAGTTTGCTGGATGGGACACCAAACACACACTTCTCAGGGTTGAGCATGATGTTGATCTTGCGCAAATTTGCAAATGTTTGTCCCAGATCTTGCACGAGCGTTGCTTCATCCTTAGTTTTGACCACTATATATCATCCATATATGCTTCCATATTTCTATGTAGCTGGGGCTCAAAACCAATTTGGACTACTCGGGCAAATGTCGAACCAGCGCTTTTCAACCTGAAAGGCATCCATATAAAACAATATGTACCACATGGGGTGATAAGCGCAGCCTTTTCTTCATCTTCCTTTGTCACAAAGGCTTGGTGGTATCCTGAGTAGGAGTCGAGGGACGACAGCAAGTCGCACCCGACAGTGGAGTCCACTATCTGGTCAATGTGTGGCAAAGGGAAAGGATCCTTTGGACAAGCTTAATTGATATATGTATAGTCAATACACATCCTCCATTTCCCATTTGCCTTGCGCACCACCACTAGATTGGCCAACCATGTTAGGTGGAGCACTCCTCTAACCAAGCTTGTTGCTTCCAACTTCCTGATGTCTTTAATGATGAACTCTTGTCGCTCCAAAGCTTTCTTCCTGACCTTCTGCTTGATGGGTTGCGCATGAGGACAGATAGCAAGGTGGTGCTCAATCACCTCCCTGGGAACGTCGGGGATGTCAGATGCTTTCCATGCAACCACATCGACATTCACCCGCAGGAAGGCGACGAGCACGCTTTCCTATTTGTTGTCAAGGGTGGAGCTTATGGTAAAAGCTCTGCCCATGCCGTCCTCCTTGACGGGCACCTTCTTGGTTTCTGGTGGTGCTGCCTTGGATTTCTCACTCTTGCCGGTGGAGCTCTCTGGCACATCCTCATTGGGAACGCAGCACTCTGAGGAGGCGCATTTGCCGAAGTGGGTGCAAGAGGCCCTTCCCGAGCCAGAAGTCTTGCCGGTAGTTGAGGCCTTGCCGGTCTTCTTCCCCTCGGGAGTTCTAGTGGTAGGAGCAAGTGTTTTGGCGGCAGGTGTTGCAACTGCCTCTCGATAGAGTTGGTCGGCACAGATGAGTGCATCTCTTTTGTCACAGCCGACGGTGATGATGCTCATCGAGCTAGGCATCTTCAGCTTGTTGTAGGCGTAGTGTGACGCCGCCATAAACTTGGCCAGTGTTGGACGGCCAAGGGTCCTGTTATATAGCAACGGGATTTCGACGATATCCAAATGATCTTCTTTGTCCTGTAGTTTAGGTCACCACCAAATGTGACTGGTACTGTGACCTTTCCTTTAGGCTGGCTTTTCCCTGGATTGATCCCTTGAAACGTACATGTTTCTTTGAGATCTTCATCAGGAATCTGAAACCTCTTGATCACATTGGGCGAGATCAAGTTCAAACCAGCCCCACCGTCAACTAGCATTTTTGTCACCTTGAGGTTGTGGATTGTTGGTGGAACCAACAATGGAAAACACCCCACCGCGATTGTGCGATCAGGGTGATCCTCAGCGTCAAGAATGAAAGGCGTGTTGGACCATTTCAGTGGCTTCCGGGCGTCGATCATTTGCTCCATCGCATTAATCTCACATGCCCACTGTTTAAGTTGGCAGTGAGAAGAATGCAACAAAGCACCTCCATCAACACACATGACCTCTGTAGCTTTCTAAAACTCATGCTCGCTGGACTCGTCGTCATCATCATGATCGTCATCCCCCTCTTTCTTGTCATGGCCTTGAGCAGGCCTCTCTTGTTGCTTGTCCTTGTCGCGCCCTCGACCACCGTGCTTCTTACCAGATCCCTCAGCACCATCCTGGCCCTTCTCTTTGTCTCATCTTTCGTACTCGGCCCTCTGCTTCTCCATCAGCTTCTCAACTTGACGGTAGTTTTGGAGGTCATGGCCTTTAGTGTGATGAATCTTGCAATATTGCTTGTCGGAGCCCTTTGGCTTGTCAGCAGCTACCAAGGGTCGACAGGCGTCGCACCCGGCAATATCCTTGCCTAGGTCATTGACCTTGGCCTTCTTGGTGGTGACGGGGTTGCCGGATTCCTCGATGGCAAGCACGGTCTTGCCCTTGCGCTTCTTGTTGCATCCTCGGCCCTTCTTTGTCGGGGCGACAACGTCTTCATCTCTAGAGTCAATTTCCACGCTGGCATTTCACCATGGTACTTTCTTCCTTCTTCAGCTCGAGCACACCTGTCGGCCAGAACATAAAGCTCGGCAACATCTGTAACCTTGTTCATTGCCAGTTCTTCATGCATCTTATGATTGCGCATGTTCTGATGGAATGCGCTAATGACAGCGGCGGGATGAACATCTGGGATGTTATATTGCACCCGGCTGAATCTCTGTATGTATTTGCGCAAGCATTCGCTATCCTTCTGGGGGATGACATGCAAATCACTGGCCTGGCTAGGAGCTATGTGGCTGCCAGTAAAGCGCCAACAAACTCGTGGCACAGATCCAACCAAGAGGAGATGGAATCTATCAGCAGGTGCATCGACCATGACCTAACATTGGGCATGAGCACCAACGGGTAGTTGGCGAGCACCTTGTCGTCCCGAGCCCCGGCAGCTTGCATCGCGATGGTGTAAATGCTCAGGAACTCGGACGGATGAGTCTTCCCGTCGTACATTTCCGGGACTTCCAGTTTGAACGTGTGGGTAGTGGGCCACTGGAACTGCCGCAGCTCACGGATAAATGTTGGACAGGTTATTGCATAAGGCAAGTCACTAGAATTCCCCGATGCAGGCTCGTATGCAGTGGTCCCACATGCCTATCAGATTGGTGGCGCGCTTCCCGTCGCCGCTCGATGGTGGTTCGAGTGTCCTACTTGAGTTGTTCCCGAGGAACTTGATGTTGGTCGCGACGAGCTCGTGGATCGAACGATGCCGTGGATACGTTGTCATGGGCATTGACCCGACGAGCTGACGACCGCCGTTGTTGTGGTGGAAAGGAGTGCACCGTGGTTGCGGCGCCTCCAACCCTTCCACTAGCGACACGCGTCGGCTCGGTGGTCCGACGTCGCGAAGGACTTGCCTCCTGGTAGCCATCCCTGTTGGCGTGGCCAATAAGGCTTTGGATAGCAGCCCTCCACTCTTCTTGCTTCTCCGCAGCAGGAGGAAAGTCGAGGAGTAGCTGTGCTTGTGCTAATGCTTATGCTCGCGTGGGTGGCAGCGACAAACGCAAGGAACGGGAGGTGCTCGGACTTCTAATTATGTTAGAAGGAGCTC
Organism: Triticum timopheevii; assembly: GCA_963921465.1. Taxonomy (NCBI): domain Eukaryota; kingdom Viridiplantae; phylum Streptophyta; class Magnoliopsida; order Poales; family Poaceae; genus Triticum; species Triticum timopheevii. Next base: position 491,007,886 of record OY997274.1, on the reverse strand, counting down.
CATCACGGTTCGAAGGCCGCACGCCGTTTTCACCAGCATCTCGGCGAGCATGTCAGACCTGCGCATCTCGAGAGTGCTGTTGAGGGCTCTTGCCACGGGGACGCCCGGGGTCACCAACATCGCGGCGCTGCTTGTCGCGCATGACCTGGGAGGACCGTGGTGCATGCGTCAGCGGAGTCGTCTTCCTACCCTTGGAGGTCTCTGCGCCGCCCGTAGGCAGCACGGCTCCATCTTTGGTGCGCGGATCGGCGTTGTGGCTGTGGACGATGCCGCACGCATGGATCCTGGTACCAGAATGGTGTGGGTGGTCTTGATATCCACCACCACCACCATCTACCCCGTCGCACGTCCGTGCTGGCATGGGCAGACCGGCTCCAGATGAACCGATCGTTGTGATCGTCTTCTTCTTGGGGCCATGGTGATGAAGAAACTGAGGTACTAACTACTAGACCAGATTTGCACACCCTAGTTCCCCTACCTGGCGCACCAAAGATTTCAGGGAAAGAACACCTATGGGATCACATGGACCCCTGATACGTCTCCAACGTATCTATAATTTTTATTGTTCCATGCTATTATATTTCCTGTTTTCAATGTTTATGGGCTTTACTGTACACTTTTATATCATTTTTGGGACTAACCTACTAACCGGAGGCCCAGCCCAAATTACTGCTTTTTTGCCTATTTCAGTGTTTCGAAGTAAAGGAATATCAAACGGAGTCCAAACGAAATGAAGCCTTCGGGAGCGATCTTTTTGGAACAAACGCAATCCAGGAGACTTGGAGTGGACGTCAAGAAGCGAACGAGGTGGCCACGAGGGTTCCTGGCACGCCCCCCACCCTCGTGGGCACCTCGAGCGTCCACCGACCTACTTCTTCCTCCTATATATATCCACGGACCCTGAAAACATCCAGCAACACCATGCAAAACTATTTCCACTGCTGCAACCTTCCGTATCCGTGAGATCCCATCTTGGAGCCTTTGTCGGCACTCCACCAGAGGGGGAATCAACCATTTGATCCCAACTTTGTATTTCCAAGGCCTCTTCGATGAGTTGTGAGTAGTTTACCACAGACCTTCGGGTCCATAGTTCTTAGCTAGATGGCTTCTTCTCTCTCTTTGATTCTCAATACAAAGTTCTCCTTCCTCTTCTTAGAGATCTATTCGATGTAACTCTTTTTGCGGTGTGTTTGTCGAGATCCAATTAATTGTGGGTTTATGATCAAGTTTATTTATGAGAAATATTTGAATCTCCTCCGAATTATTTTATGTATGATTGGTTGTCTTTGCAAGTCTCTTCGAATTATCAGTTTGGTCTAGCCTACTAGATTGATCTTTCTTGCAATGGGAGAAGTGCTTAGCTTTGGGTTCAATCTTGCGGTGTCCTTTCCCAGTGACAGCAGGGGCAGCAAGGCACGTATTGTATTGTTGCCATCAAGGATAAAAAGATGGGGTTTAATCATATTGCATGAGTTTATCCCTCTATATCATGTCATCTTGCTTAATGCATTACTCTGTTCTTATGAACTTAATACTCTAAATGTAGGCAGGAGTCGGTCAATGTGTGGAGTAATAGTAGTAGATGCAGAATCGTTTCGGTCTACTTGTTGCGGACGTGATGCCTATATACATGAGCATGCCTAGATATTCTCATAACTATGCACTTTTCTATCAATTGCTCGACAGTAATTTGTTCACCCACCGTAATACTTCTGCTATCTTGAGAGAAGCCACTAGTGAAACCTATGGCCCCCGGATCTATCTTTCATCTTATAAGTTTTCCATCTACTTTTATTTGCATCTTTTATTTTCCAATCTATATCATAAAAATACCAAAAATATTTATCTTATCATATTATCTCTATCAGATCTCACTTTTGCAAGTTACCATGAAGGGATTGACAACCCCTTTATCGCGTTGGTTGCGAGGTTATTGTTTGTTTGTGTAGGTGCGTGGGACTTGGGAGGAGCCTCCTACTAGATTGATACCTTGGTTCTCAAAACTAAGGGAAATACTTAGGCTACTTTGTTGCATCACCCTTTCCTCTTCAAGGGAAAAACCAATGCATGCTCAATAGGTAGCAAGAAGGATTTCTGGCGCCGTTGCCGGGGAGGTCCTTGCTCAAGTCAAGACATACCAAGTACCCATCACAAACTCATCTCCCTCGCATTACATTATTTGCCATTTGCCTCTCGTTTTCCTCTCGCCCACTTCACCTTTGCCATTTTATTCGTCCCTCTTTCGTTCGATCTTATGTTTGCTTGTTTCTCCATGTTCCTTCTATGTGCTTGCATCTTTGCTTGCTAAAAATCTATTAATATGGATCCACTTAAAGTGTTCTACTTGGATCATCTTCGATCCTTATGCGCTCGTGCTGAAACCCCAACTAGCCTAGTTGATGGGAAATCGTTAGATGAGCATGCTCATTTTGTGCGTCACCGTATGTCTGAAAAAGGGAGACTCTTATGGGATCAAATAAACAGATTGATTTGTTATGCTTGGAATCTTTGTGAAATTTGTGATTTTACGTGTTGCTCTAAGAACCCCAAAAAACACCTTCCCTACCTATGTGAGTTTAATGAAAATGAAATCTTATCTTCTTATGCAAAGGGTGTTTATAGTTACTATGATATCAAAACAATTGAAGAATTTGTTGCTTTTAAGGGTGCTTATGAAGTTGCTTCTTTGATTGATAAGTATGATATTACTCTCTACGAATCTGAAAATTTTGACATACTTAAATATTGCTATGAAAACTATGCTTATAATGTCTATGTCAAAGAATTTATTGAGAAAATGATTGTTGCTTTGGAAGAAAATAATGATATGCATGAGTCTATAGATAATGATTCCGATGATTTGATTGAAATATCCCTTGATGAACATGATGCTTGCTATTCTTGTGGCCATGATGCCAATATTTATGAAGATGAATTTACTATAGTTCCTTATGTTAAACATGAAATCGTTGTTATTGCACCCATACTTGGTAGTTCCTTCAATGAAAAGCATGATTGCAATGATGTTACTATAATTTCTCTTGATGTCAATTTTGCTAATAATATGCAAAACCCTAAGGTTGGGGATTCTAGTTTTGCTATGTCTACTACTTGTTGCAATGATCATGATTGGGGTGATTCTTCTTATGATCTTGAAAATTTATTGAAGCCCCATGATGAATATGAGATTGATAATAGTGTTTGCAATAAAACTGAAAGTGGGTTTGGAAGATTGTCAACTTTAGATCCCACATATCTGGAGTATTTTCAATGTTACGGTATTTTTGATAAAAGTGGGTTCGGAGAGGTCATGACTTTAGTTAATGTTAATCCCACTATTTTGGAACAGTATCAACTTTGCATGCATGTCGATCGTGTTGATAATATGTTATGTGATAGCTATTTTGTTGAATTTGCTTATGTTCCTACATGTAATTATTATGAGAGAGGAAAATATGGTTGTAGAAATTTTCATGTTACTAAATTACCTCTCTTCGTGTTGAGATTGCTATTGTCTTCTTCCTTGCATATGCTAGTTTTTGCTTGCCTTGATAAAAAAATTTCTTATAAAAAACCTATGCATAGGAAGTATGTTAGACTTAAGTGTGTTTGTCACATGTTTTATGATGCTCTCTTTTTGCTTCAATTCTTGTCTTTCATGTGAGCATCATTGAAATCTCAATGCCTAGCTAAAAAGGCTTTAAATAAAAGCGCTTGTTGGGAGACAACCCAATATTTTTCCTTGCTGTTATTCAATAAATAATTCATCTAGTTTCTGTTTAGATGTGTTTTTATGTTTTAATTAGTGTTTGTGCCAAGTAGAACCTATAGGATAACTTACGGTGATAGTTAATTTGATTCTGCTGACAAAACAGAAACTTTGCACGCACGAGAAAACATTCAATAAATCACAGAAACGTGCTTTTGTGTTGATTCTTTTTGCTGTAGATAAATATACAAATTTCTAGGACTTCCTATTTTTGTAGGATTTTTGGGGTTCCAGAAGTATTCGAAAGTTACAGATTGCTACAGACTGTTCTGTTTTTGACAGATTCTGTTTTTCGTGTGTTGTTTGCTTATTTTGATGAACCTATGGCTAATATTGGGGGGTATGAACCATAGAGAAGTTGGAATACAGTAGGTTTAACACCAATATAAATAAAGAATGAGTTCATTACAGTACCTTATGTGGTGGTTTTTCTTTCTTGCACTAACGGAGCTTATGAGATTTCCTGTTGAGTTTTGTGTTGTGAAGTTTTCCAGTTTTGGGTAAAGATTTGATGGACTATGGAATAAGGAGTGGAAAAAGCCTAAGGTTGGGGATGCCCATGGCACCCCAAGATATTCAGGGATAACCAGAAGCCTAAGCTTGGGGATGCCCTGGAAGGCATCCCCTCTTTCGTCTTCGTCTATCGGTAACTTTACTTGGAGCTATATTTTTATTTACCACATGATATGTGTTTTGCTTGGAGCGTCTTGTATGATATGAGTCTTTGCTTTTTAGTTTACCACAATAATCCTTGCTGTACACACCTTTTGGGAGAGACCCACATGATTTAGAATTTATTAGAACACTTTATGTGCTTCACTTATATCTTTTGAGCTAGATAGTTTTGCTCTATGTCCTTCACTTATATTTTTTCGAGCACGGCGGTGGCTTTATTTTGAAGAAATTTTTGATCTCTCATGCTTCGCTTATATTATTTTGAGAGTATTTTAGAACAGCATGGTATTTTCTATGGTTATAAATTTGGTCCTAGAATGATGAGCATCCAAGTTGGGTAAAATAAAAACTATCATAAAAAGTGCATTAAAAACTATGATCGATTTGATGCTTGATAATTGTTTTGAGATATAAAGGTGGTAATGCTAGAGTCATGCTAGTTGGGTAATTATGAAATTGAGAAATACTTGTCTTGAATTTGGCAAGTCCCGTAGCATGCACGTATGGTAAAAGTTGTGTGACAAATTTGTTGCATGGGGTGCTCTTTTAATTGCCTTCCTTATGAGTGGAGGTCGGGATCGCGCGATGGTTAACTCCTACCAACCCTTCCCCTAGGAGCATGCGTAGTAGTAGTACTTTGCTTCGAGGGCAAGTAGATTTTTGCAATAAGTATATGAGTTCTTTATGACTAATGTGAGTCCATGGATATACGCACACTTACCCTTCCACTTTGCTAGCCTCTATTATGCCGTGCAACCTTCGCCGGTATCATGCACCCATTATTTACCTTCCTCAAAACAGCCACCATACCTACCTATTATGGCATTTCCATAGCCATTCCGAGATATATTGACATGCAACTTTCCACCATTCCGTTTATTATGACATGCTCCGTCATTGTCATATTGCTCTTTGCATGATCATTTAGTTGACATCGTATTTCTGGCACAACCACCTTCATATTTTTTCATACATGTCACTCTTGATTCATTGCATATCCTGGTACACCGTCGGAGGCATTCACATAGAGTCATATTTTGTTCTAAGTATTGAGTTGTAAATCAATAAAAGTGTGATGATCTTCATTATTAGAGCATTGTCCCAAGTGAGGAAAGGATGATGAAGACTATGATTCCCCCACAACTAGGGTTGAGACTTCGGACTTTATAAAAATAAAAGAGGCCAAAGAGGCCCATACAAGAAAAAGAGGCCAAACAAGCCCACCAAAAAAATGAGAGAAAAGAGAGAAGGGACAATGCTACTATCTTTTTTCCACACTTGTGCTTCAAAGTAGCACCATGATCTTCATGATAGAGAGTCTGTTATGTTGTCACTTTCATATACTAGTGGGAATTTTTCATTATAGAAATTGGCTTGTATATTCCAATGATAGGCCTCCTCAAAATGCCCTAGGTCTTCGTGAGCAAGCAAGTTGGATGCACACTTACTTAGTTTCTCTTGTTGAGCTTTCATACATTTATAGCTCTAGTGCATCTATTGCATGGCAATCCCTACTCACTCACATTGATATCTATTAATGGGCATCTCCATAGCCCCTTGATACGCCTAGTTGATGTGAGACTATCTTCTCCCTTTTTGTCCTCACAACCATCACCATATACCACATATAGTGCTATGTCCATGGCTTGCGCTCATGTATTGCGTAAGAGTTGAAAAAGCTGAAGTGCATTAAAAAGTATGAACCAATTGCTTGGCTGAAACCGGGGTTGTGCATGATGGGAGTATTTTGTGTGATGAAAATGAAGCATGGCCTAACTATATGATTTTGTAGGGATAAGCTTTCTTTGGCTATGCTATTTTGATAAGACATGATTATTTGTTAGTATGCTTCAAAGTATTACTATTTTATGTTTTATAAGCTTTTATCTTGAATCATTTGGATCTGAAAAATCATGCCACAATAAAGAAAATTACATTGAGAATTATGCTAGGTAGCATTCCACATCAAAATTTCTGTTTTTATCATTTACCTACTCGAGGACGAGCAGGAATTAAGCTTGGGGATGCTTCATACATCTCCAACGTATCTATAATTTTTGATTGTTCCATGCTATTATATTACCTGATTTGGATGTTTATGGGCTTTACTCTACACTTTTATATCATTTTTGGGACTAACCTACTAACCGGAGGCCCAGCCTGAATTGATGTTTTTTGCCTATTTTGGTGTTTCGAAGGAAAGGAATATCAAACGGAGTCCAAATGGAATGAAACCTTTGGGAGCGATCTTTTTGGAACAAATGCAATACAGGAGACTTGGAGTGGACGTCAAGAAGTGAATGAGGCGGCCACGAGGGTGCCCAGCGTGCCCTGTAAGGTTGGGCGCGCCCCCACCCTCGTGGGCTCCTCGAGCGTCCACCGACCTACTTCTTCCTCCTATATATATCCACGGACCCCGAAAACATCCAGCAGCACCATGAAAAACTATTTCCACCACCGCAACCTTCTATATCTGCGAGATCCCATCTTGGAGCCTTCGTCGACGCTCCGCCGGAGGGGGGATCGACCATGGAGGGCCTCTACATCATCTCCAAGGCCTCTCCGATGAGTTGTGAGTAGTTTACCACAGACCTCCGGGTCCATAGTTATTAGCTAGATGGCTTCTTCTCTCTCTTTGAGTCTCAATACAAAGTTCTCCTTCCTCTTCTTGGAGATCTACTTGATGTAACTCTTTTTGCGGTGTGTTTGTCGAGATCCGATGAATTGTGGGTTTATGATCAAGTTTATCTATGAGAAATATTTGAATCTCCTCTGAATTCTTTTATGTATGATTGGTTATCTTTGCAAGTCTCTTCGAGTTATCAGTTTGGTTTGGCCTACTAGATTGATCTTTCTTGCAATGGGAGAAGTGCTTAGCTTTGGGTTCAATCTTGCGGTGTCCTTTCCTAGTGACAGTAGGGGCAGCAACGCACGTATTGTATTGTTGCCATCGAGGATAAAAAGATGGGGTTTATATCATATTGCATGAGTTTATCCCTCTACATCATGTCATCTTGCTTAATGTGTTACTCTGTTCTTATGAACTTAATACTCTAGATGCAGGCAGGAGTCGGTCGATGTGTGAAGTAATAGTAGTAGATGCAGAATCGTTTCGGTCTACTTGTTGTGGACGTGATGCCTGTATACATGATCATGCCTAGATATTCTCATAACTATGCACTTTTCTATCAATTGCTCGACAGTAATTTGTTCACCCACCGTAATACTTATGCTATCTTGAGAGAAGCCACTAGTGAAACCTATGGCCCCTGGGTCTATCTTTTATCATATAAGTTTTCCATCTACTTTTATTTGCATCTTTTATTTTCCAATCTATATCATAAAAATACCAAAAATATTTATCTTATCATATTATCTCTATCAGATCTCAGTTTTGAAAGTTACCGTGAAGGGATTGACAACCCCTTTATCGCGTTGGTTGCGAGGTTCTTGTTTGTTTGTGTAGGCGCGTGGGACTTGGGAGGAGCCTCCTACTGGATTGATACCTTGGTTCTCAAAACTGAGGGAAATATTTACGCTACTTTGCTGCATCACCCTTTCCTATTCAAGGGAAAAACCAACGCATTCTCAAGACGTAGCAACCCCTTCTACGGTTGGCAGGGGAGAGGAATGCACAACGAGCAGGTCCAGTGATCTGCATGAAGGACTTTTACCCAAGTTCGGGCAGCAGCGCAGCGTAAAACCCTAGTCCTGCTTTGAGTGCATATTTAGTGTTCTTGAACCTTGACTAGTTGTTATACGTGTCCGGTCCCAAAGTTTGAATCCTCCTTCAGTATGCCTTGGGCCTCCTTTTATACGTCCAAAGGGGTTGCCACAGTGGCACACAGGAGGTGTAAAGTAGCTACAGTGCACATGCTTATCACTGACGTTGTAGGACAAACGCATTAAATGTGCTGCTTACTTGCCCTCTAACTTTATTAGGGACGGTAATAGAGCCCGTCTGGTCCGTTGCTGCCTCACCCCATCTTGACACGCATCCAGGATGATGAGGCATGCAGCGCCAAGCTGACTGGCTAGCCGCTGCTGGAGCGGTGGTAGGATCTTCACGAAGATCTGCATGCCACCACCCACGTGCTTGTTAGTTAGCAGGCTGGTCGCCGCACTGGAACTGTCGTGGGGTGGCGGAACCTTGTCGTGTGCGGGCCTCACTATGGCTTCGCAGTTGTCCCTGGCAAGAGTCTTGCCGTGGTCTCGCGGTCGTCCCCGGCAAGAGCCTTGCCGGGGTCTCGCGGTCGTCCCCAGCAAGAGCCTTGCCGGGGGACTTCGTCTTTTGGTCTTCACAAAGGCCTGTATGCCACCAGTTTTCACATAGATCTGCATGCTACTACGCATGTGCCCCTGAGTCTTGGTTTTGATGTTGTTGATGGTGTAAGAGCTCTTAGCCTCAAGGGAGGTGGCCTTGCTGGTGCTTCGCAGATTACCCCGGCAAGGATCGTGCCGGGGCTTCGCGAGCCATCCCAGCAAAGGTCTTGCCGGGGCCCAGCATGTATTATGTTCTTCGATTACTAGCTTGGATGCCGCCTTGGTCGTCTTGTACCTTGTCTCCTACTGCCCCGTCAAGCCTCGCCACATGTGCGGCTACAACCGCCCATGCACAAGTAAGGGGTACAAAAAGGCCCGGACTTATGTACACCGACAGAGGGTGAATAAAACGGCAAATTTTTGTGAAGTGGGGGAGATGAAAATGAGAGGCAAATGGAAAATAATGTAAATTGCAAGGAGATGAGATTTTTTATTAGGAACCTGGTATATGTTGATGATGTCTCCCTGGCAACAGCGCCAGAAATTCCTTTTGATGCGGCTTGAACTACGTTGGTATTTACCCAAAGAGGAAGGAATGATGCAGCACAACTACGGTAGGATTTCCCTCAATGATGAGAACAAGGTTATCGAACCAGTAGGAGAACCACACAACACTACGTGAACGGTACCTGCACACAAACAATAAATACTTGCAACCCGACGTAAAGAGGGGTTGCCAATCCCTCCCGGGTAAAAGATAGGTAAATTTTGTAGTAGATTGGATAAATAGATCTCACGGGAACGAGAGATAAAATAAATAATAATAAATTGCAGCAAGGTATTTTTGTGTTTTTGGATTAATAGATCTGAAAATAAAAGCAAATAAAAATAGATCGCGAAGGCAAATATGATAAAGAAGAGACCCGGGGGCGTAGATTTTACTAGTGGCTTCTCTCAAGAAAAATAGCATACGGCGGGTAAACAAATTACTGTTGGGCAATTGATAGAACTTCAAATAATCATGACGATATCCCGGCAATGATCATTATATAGGCATCACGTCCAAGATTACTAGACCGACTCCTGCCTGCATCTACTACAATTACTCCACACATCGACCGCTATCCAGCATGCATCTAGTGTATTAAGTTCATGGAGAAACGGAGTAATGCAATAAGAACGATGACATGATGTAGACAAGATATATTTATGTATAAATATACCCCATCTTGTTATCCTTAATAGCAATGATACATACATGTCGGTTCCCCTTCTGTCACTAGGATCAAGCACTGTAAGATCAAACCCATCACAAAGCACATCTTCCCATGGCAAGAAAAATTGATCTAGTTGGCCTAACTAAACCAAAGATTCAAAGAAGAAATGTGAGGCTATAAGTAATCTCGCATATAAGAGATCAAAATAAACTCAAATAACTTTCATGGATAAAAACATAGATCTAATCATGAACTCAAAGTACATCGGATCCCAACAAACACACCGCAAAAGAGTTACATCAAATAGATCTCCAAGAGACCATTGTATTGAGAATCAAAAGAGAGAGAGGAAGCCATCTAGCTACTAACTACGGACCCATAGGTCTACAATGAACTACTCACGCATCATCGGAGAGGCACCAATGAGGATGATGAACCCCTCTGTGATGGTGTCTAGATTGGATCTGGTGGTTCTGGAACTTGCGGGGCTAGAATTGATTTTCGACTACTCCCCTAGAGTTTCCGGAATATTTGGGAATTTATAGAGTGAAGAGGCAGTGCGGGAGGCCACTGAGGTGGGCGTAACCCACCTGGGCGCGCCTAGGCCCCCAGGCGCACCCTGGTGGGTTGTGCTCCCCTCAGACCCCCCCTCTAGTACTTCTTTGGCCCAACAGGTGTCTTCTAGTCCAGAAAAAATCTCCAAAAAGTTTAGCTGCGTTTGGATTCCGTTTGGTATTGATTTTCTACAAAGTAAAAAAAAGCAAAATAGCAACTAGCACTGGGCACTATGTCAATAGGTTAGTCCCAAAAATGGTATAAAGTTGCTATAAAATGATTGTAAAACATCCAAGAATGACAATATAACAGCATCGAACAATCAAAAATTATAGATTCGTGGGAGACGTATCAGACTCCTCGGTCAATGTACTCTAACATAGGTGACTTTGTCACCGACCCCTTCTAGATGAAGTGTTCTAGTTAACTTACTTTGTGTTTTGCATATGTTTCTTGCTATCTTGTTTACCCTTATCAAGAAACACTTCATCTAGATATTTTCTTATATGTGTTTTCTCTGTTTCTTTTGTATCAAATTCATTGCAAATCTTTTAGTTAATTCATTGCAAATCCTTGTGAGATTTAATTTGTGAAGTGAGTTGAGTTGACAAATATTTTCCTCTACATTGAACTCAGCCTCACCAATCCAAGCCTATCGGCTAGACCAAACTACAATAATATCTTGTAGACAGTTCATCAGTACAACCAACATGGACTAACCCGGTCTGACCGATATGCATCATCTATGACACTGCCAACTCGGTGTCATCGATGAAAACGGATCGGCGTTACCAATTTCACTGCTGAGAAAACTTTTTGCCATTGCATATTTCTTTTCTTCTCCAACTCCACTCAATGATTCGTATCCTCTGCTCGCATCCCAATCTACATGCTGCTGTGTAGTGTGTCCCAAGGACCGGACCTATTTGACTCATGCACCAGAAGTACCATTCTTGGAAATTGATGTCAAAGGGGGAGAGAGCACATTTGTCAGGACCCCGATCCTAAGTCACACCGATCTAGCATGTAACACATCATATCACTTTGCAGCCTCACGCACGGTATTTATCGGTGTACAAAAGTATGGGCCTTTCTGTACCCCTTACTTGTGCACGGCAGTGGTAGCCACACCCGCGGCAGGGCTTGGCAGGGCAATAGAAGACAAGATACAGGACTACCAAGACAACATTCGAGCCAGTAAACAGATAGCAGAAGACAAGCTAGACTCCCCCGGCAACATCCTTGCTGGGGCGGCATGCATAGCCCCGGCAAGCTCCTTGTGGGGCAACCCGTGAAGCACCAGCAAGGCCATCACCCTTGAGGCTGAGTGCCCTAACATCATCAACAACGTCAAAGCCAAAAGTCGAGGGTGCGTGCATAGTAGCATGCAGATCTTTGTGAAGACTAATGGCCTGCAGGCCCACGTGGAGATCAGAAGGCAAAAAAACCACAAGGCCCTTGACGGAGGCGACTGCGACGCCCCGGCAAGACCCTTGCCAGGGACAAATGCGGGGCCACAACCAGGCCCGCACCTGACAAGGTTTCGCCACCTCACAGTCGTTCCAGCGTGACAACCAGCTTGCCAACTAGGCAGACGCCTGTGTGGCGGCATGTAGATCTTCATGAAAGCCCTACCATATTGCCAGCATAGCGGCTAGCCAGCTAGCTTGGCATTGCATGCCTCGTCAACCTAGACGCGTGTCAAGGTAGGGTGAGGCGGCGGCAAATAGGACAAGTTCTATTACCGTCCCCAATAAATTTGGAGGGCACGTAAGCATCGCATTAAATGTGTTTGTCCTACGATGTCAGCGATAAGCTTGAACACTATAGCTACTTTACACCTCATATGTGCCACTATGGCGACCCCTTTGACATATAAAAGGAGGCCCAAGGCATACTGGAGAGGGATTCAGACTTTTTGGACTGGGCATGCATAGAAGCTAATCTAAGAACTCAAGAACACGAAATATACACCCAAAAAGTAGGACTAGGGTTTTACGCATATTGCGGCCCGAACCTGGGTAAAAAAAACCTCGCACTGATCACCAAACCTGCTCTTTGTGTAACTCTTCTCCTCGCAAACCGTAGAAGGCATCCTCGTGATTCCATAGGTGTCGCTTCCCCGACAGTATTCCCATGGGTGCCACCTTACCTAGCCCGAGACCGTTTGCGCCTTTTGGCTCACGTATATGATAGTGTTGCTAGCATCCATATGACAAAGACCCCGGGCTGACATGACTAGTCGTAAACCCAAGGTGGCGCTAACTTACAAGGACAGGCATACATGACCCAGCAACGAACGTGTCGATCAGCAATGTATGAACCCAAGTCGTACCAAGCTACAAGGACTTAAAGGAATAACGCGTGACATTTCCCTCAAAGGACAGACACGGGAATGAAGAAGGACACATGCCGGCCAGCCTGAGTGTTCTGGAGTAGTAGCAAGCTACCATGGCTCAGTGGAAGCACTAGGAGACATTTCCCCATAAGAGAGGCTACCAAGAATAAACAACTAGGTTGTCAGATCCCACACATACCAAGCGTTTCAAATCATACGCACAATATGCTCGATATGTGCAAGTACAACATGGCATCACAACAAAGCTCTACAACTCGAAGTATTTATTCGTTAAGCTCTAGGAAGCCTGATATTACAAACATTGGTGTGATGACCCAGCATTCAAGTCATACAAGAAATAAGCACATGCGGAAGCTTAACTTGTCTGAGTACAGACAACTACAAATGAAAAAGGCTGAGAAGCCTGACTATCTACAAGACCCTCCTAAGGGTACAAGATCGTAGCTGAGCTAACAAGCTAAACGTCGAAGTCCACGCGGAACTACTAGTGAGACTAGAGTCTCTCTGCAAGAACATAAATTAAGCAAACGTGAGTACAAATGTACCCAGCAAGACTTACATCAGAACTAACTACATATGCATCAATATCAACAAAGGGATGGTGGGTTTTAATTGCAACAAGCCAGCTTTGACTCAGTGGCTATCCTGAACTATGATTGCAAGTAACTCTGGTGGCGCACACGAGTCCACATATTCACCATATCAATACACCACTATGGATCCGCTCACGTCTCCCTACAAGAACGCCATCCATAGCACTCATGCTTATCTTGCGCATTTTAGAGTATCCACTTTCACTTGTCTATGAACTATGTAAGCATCCAAGTAATCCTTTACCGCAGACGCGGCTATTCGAATAGATGAAGTTAACCCTGCGGGGGTGTACTTCTTCACACACGCTCTCGCCACTTACCGCCATGTACACGTCATGTATCTTGGCAACCTTCAAGCGGAAACCTGGAGAGGGTGTCGGCCATGACCTAACTAACCACACAAGTCCCTAGTCCAGGTTTATCGCCTATTTAGGTTCCATCCGCAGGGAGTCCGACCGAGGTCTCCACTGCGGCCCCGAACAATGTGTATAGGGTTCCCGAGGCACCAAACGGGCGTCCCAGTACACCGTGCCACATGTTTACCGCATCACCACCCACCCCTCGGGTTAGCGCTGTGCACGGCCTCCAGCATACTACAAACACCAAAAACTACTTGCAACTCCTGGACAGAGGATATGGGCGGTTAATAAGTCGATAGGGTCCATTGGTTTCGGGCCCAACACATGGTAGTATATGATCTTAAATCGCATACACATATCTCAGTTTCTAAGGATGGTTCCAATGAAACAACCCACCATGTACTCCTACATGGCCTCTCATCGATACCTTTACCAAATCGTGTTCACACACAGTAGGACATGTTCATCACCATTCCAATTCATCCCCGATGAATCAGACCTGACTCAACTCTAAGCAGGAGCAGGCATGACAACAAGCATGAATGAGTAGGAACATCATGGCTGAAACAACTCCTACTCATACTAGTGGGTTTCATCTATTTACTGTGGCAATGACAGGTCATGCAGAGGAAAAGGGGGTTCAACTACCACAGCATGTAACAGATGAATCGTTATATTCCTAGTGCAGAAAAAGAGAGCAGGAGCGAGAGAGTGGGATTGTATCAGAATGAACAAGGGGGTTTTGCTTGCCTGGCACTTTTGAAGATAGTATAGTTATTCATCAGTGCCATCGATCTCATCATTGGAACCATGTCTACTGAGAGGGGACAAATACCGGCAACAGAGAAGGAACACAACCAATGCAATGCAACAATATGATGCATGATCATGACATGTCAACCTGATGTGGTTTGAGCTAATGCAACTAGCAGCAATTTAAATGAAGTTGGTCTGAACATAGGATTCAAATTCAAACTCCATATGTGGATATTCAAATGCCATTTATTTGATTTGCCCTAAACAGTAGTCATAAGTTGTTCCACCATTCATGAAAATGGTACAGATGGATAGATTGGATTTTTGTAATAATTTTTCATATACAAATTATTTCTTTTGGAGTTATGGTTGAATTTCTATGAATTTTAGAAGTTTTAAGCATTTTCTGAAAATAAATAAATCATTTAGATTTATTTGAATTCCAAAAAAGGTTTTATGACATTAGAGTGACATCATCACTATGTCAGCAAGTCAAAGGCGCCAACCCAGGTCAAACCTGACGGCTGGGACCCACACATCAGCCTCTCATCTACTTAACAGAGTTAATTAGCATTAACCTAATCCTAATCTAGATTAGTTAAAGGCATGGGCCCACATGTCAGTGTTAGTAGGGCTAATTAATCTTAATTAAAAACTTAATGAGTTAGCAGGGGCTAGGGCCCACTTGTTAGTGATTTAGTGGGTTAACTAAATGTTAATTAGCACTAAGCTAAAATTAGCAGGGCTCTGGGCCCACCTGTCACTGACCCAGGGGGAGTCAAACCCCTGGCCAAACGAGTCAAACTCGTCGGTGGCTCGTCGGCGGTGACAGCAAGAGCGGCAGAGGGCTCGGGTTTGGCCCTTCGGCGACCAAACTGACGGCCAAGGCCATCTACGTGACGGGGAGGCTCGTCCGTGTCGAACGGTGCAGGTGCTGGGTCGTGGGGAGGCCGGAGCTCATTGGAGTGGAGCCCGTGGCAGCTGCTGGAGCTCGGGTTCGAGCGGCGCAGCGCTATGGTGCACTAGAAGATGAGCTGACGGTGGCATAGGCTTGCTGCAGAGCTGCTAAGCACGTAGCCGTGCTCGGGCACGAGATTTGCTGGCTCTGGTTACGGCAGCGACAAGAACGGTGGTGACCGGCTCTCGACTCTGGTGGAACCACGGTCTAGAGAGAGAAAAAGAGCATGGGGAGAGATGGGTTTGGTAGAGGGGCTCACAGTGAGTCGGACGATGGTCTTAGCAAGCTCGGGGGAGGTCTGATGTGGTCGGAGCAGCGGTGGCGATCTCAGCGCAGAGGTGGCGGAGTCGAGCTCGATGGTGAGGCGTCCCTGCGCTCGGCGATGTCTAGCTCGGTGGAGAGGCGTGGGGCAGTGCCGCGCAGCTCCTGGACTCGACGGTGGAGCGAGGGATGGCCGGTGACCGTGGTGGCAGTGAGCAGTGGCGACGAGAGAGAGAGGCTGTGTGGCGTCTTTAGGGGGTCAGGGTACAGAGAGAGAGAGACAGAGGAGAGGGGAAGCTCGGGGGGAGAGAGGAGGAACCAGGCGGCTCTGAGCGGCTGCGTGGCGTCTTCAGGGGGTCAGGGCACAGGCAGACAGCCTAGAGGTGGCTGGCGTGTGGCTGTGCACGCCGATCACACACGCTCGTCCTCCTGGCAAAGGAGGGAGACGACAGGAGAGGAGGCCAGGTGGGTTGGGCCTAGCTACAATGCTGGGCTGAAACAGCAGCAGGCCAACAGTGCCAGGTATTCTTTCTGCTCTGTTTTATATTTTTTCTGTTGTTTTCTTTTTTAATAGCTCTTTTGCCACTGTTTTCAAATTCAGTAGAATCCAAACAAGTGACAAAACTTTCTGAATATTTTCATGCCTCCTTTCTGGACTTCTCCAATGCACATGAAATATTTCAGAAATATTTGAATTCATGTTCTAGTTATATGAATAGAAGTCAAATTCAAATAGCTATTGATTTAAACTCAACGTCCCAAAATTAAATCCTTAAAAATGTTCAGTTTTTTTTGTTTGGACCAAAACCCTTGCCAAAATTATCAAACATCAATGAAGAGATTTTTGGAAACAATGAATGAGATTTTTGGGTTCTTTGCTCTTATTTAAATTTTGAGGCTTTAAAATTCTCTCAGTTCAAATTTCTTGAAAGTAACATGATGCATGAAGCTAAGTGATGCAACTATCTGCAAACAAATTCTAGGGCTTTGACAACTCACCCCCACTAAACAAGAATCTCGTCCCGAGATTCAAGACGTAGGGTAAGAAGACAGAAGGGACATAAAGCTAACATGATCTTCATGATCCAATTTCCCTTCTCGAAGATGTTGAACATTGCTTCGAATTGATCTTGACGTCCTTGCTTTCGAGATCTTTATCCAACAAGATGTCGACAGAAAAAAACTCTATAGGAATCGATCTCCTCAAAGATCGAGCTACTCAAAATCAACTTGCGGAGCGAGATGTTGGAACATCTCTGGAGTTAAGACAAAACACACATCAGGTGCAATGGAAAGAAGTAGATGACAAGGGTTCAATTGGGTAGGCAAAAATTCCACACCAAAGAAGGTGGTGAACGGTGTGAACATAGCGAGGAGTTGATTGCCCTACATAACAAACGGTTCACCTTCGCATTGTGTCATTATATGTGGCCAAATTACCAGTAAAAATAATAAAATTGTAATATGGTAATTATTTAAAAAAAAGTGTTCTCAGAATCGAGCTATCATGTGTGAAGATCAATGGCTTTCAAGCCAAATGATCAATGTTACGGTAGAATTCATGGTATAGTTTGTTTAAATGACCTCATATTATGCACAAGGGTGCATCTTGGAATGGCAAACAATGTTGTCTAACTAAGTTTTCATTTTATTTTGACAAAAAAATCATTTTCCATTTTTTGAGTGCCCAAAATGAGTTTTTTGTCAAGGGCCTACCATATATTTGTTGCAAAATTGGACCAAATCATTTTCTTAAATATTAGGCCATATTCAATGCACAATTGATCAAATGGTTAGGTGTCAAAAGTTTTGATCCACCTGGAAGTACCCTCGCCTATGTCGTTGTTGTCTTCGTCCTTGTCCCCAGAGGAATCTTGCTAGATCTCTTGTTTCAGGAGCCGATACTCCCGAGTGGTGTGCTCGGGCAGAATCAGATTTCCATCCTTGTCCTTCTTTGTATGGATCTGGAAGGGTTGATCAAGGATATCACTCTTCTGGGCGACTTGCTTCTTCCCCTTCCAGTCCTTCTTCTACTTTTGGGAGATTTTGCCTTTGCCCTGGCGGCCAGAGTCGCGGCCTCGGCGTTCCCTCCAGCATTGGCCTTCTGTTTGTTCTTTTTGCCCTTATTGTTCAACTAATGAGCGTCACATGTTCGGCTTTTGTCACTTCTCAGTCAGTCTTCTTCCTCACCATTGGCGTACCGGTTGGCTATTTCCATAGTCTGACTGAGAGTCGGGGTCTCGGTTCGTCCAAACTTCATGCTTAGCTCCTGATACCTAACTCTGACCTCAAAGGCGAATTGCCTGGTGCTCGGTGACGTTCTCCACCGTGTTGTGTTAGGTGGTCCACCGCTGAATGTACTCACAGAGAGTCCAATTTTGCTTCTACATGCAGTGCTGCAGCTCGGTCAGGCCCCCCGGCCTCTTGTCAGTGCCTTCAAAAGTCTTGGCGAACACCCTTGCCAAGTCATCCCAACAGAAAATGTTGCCTGGTGGGAGCTGCATGAGCCAGGCCCGAGCGGAGCCCTCCAACATCAGCGGCAAATGCTTCATGGCTACTTTGTCGTTGCCACCGCCAATCTAAACTGCCACTCGGTAATCTTCTAGCCAAATCTCAGGCTTCAGTTCACTAGTGAATTTGCTGATCCACGTGGCCAACCTGAATTTGTTGGGAATCTTAGCCGCCCGTATGTACGGCTAAAACACTCAGGACCTGATGGTACGGAGCAACCCGGTACGTCATGATCTTGGCCCTCTTGCAGAGCCCGGCCTCTGTCGACCAAGCTCTGCGCGAGAATTGATCTCGCGTTGAACTTTGGGTCTCGAGTGTGCCTCGTAGGACGAGTGGGGCTCGGCCTACGATCGTTGTCGTGTGACCACCTGTCTTCGTAGGGCTAGCGCCTGTATGCGCCATCTCGTGGTGGAGGCATCAGGGCACGGTCATAGTCGTCGTGACGCCCGGGCGACATGACTCGATCACGCCTCCGGTCTTTGTGATGATCTCTCGAGGAGGAAGTAACTTGGCGCCTGCCAGAGCCGAGTGGGTTGTGTGTTGACTGAACGGTTTCTATTGGGGATATTACCACCAGGCATAAACCGGCCTACCTGGGCCGGGTTAACTTCAGTAGTAGTATAAGTAGATGAAGGCCCAAGGCTTGTAGTCGGTTTAGAAACTGTAGTCGTAAACCGGCATGATATGTAAGCTTGTATTGTAAGTTAGGAATAGAGAGAGACCAACTGGGATACGAATATGAACCGTTATGGGACTCTACGGACCGACGGGCGTCACCAGTGTATATAAGGGGACGACCCGGCGGCGGTTCAGGACAGACAACCACAACTCGAGCCTAGGCGAAGCTTGTTTGCTCCCTAGCCATCGAGACCACATCAATTCCATCACAACTAGACGTAGGCTTTTACCTTCATCGAAGGGGCCGAACTAGTATAAACCCTCGTGTCTTTGCGTCCGCTTTAACCCCTTCAAGTTAACCCGTAGCGATGGCTCCACGACTAAGTCCTTTCACTAGGACATCTGTCGTGACAAATCCACGATAGTTCGCACCCACCATGGGGCTATCGCACGACGGTTTGATGATCTTGGAGGGCAAGCTCAAAGGACTCGAAGGCTATGCTGTGGGCCGGATGACCAAGAGTCGTCGTGGCAAGATCTACATCGACGATGCAGGATGGGGTCCCGAAGCCGATTCGATTGAGTACGGGTACCGGGTCCCCTTTGGTGGCATACACGTTTTCATTGGCAAGATTGGTGAGCCTGGGCCTGAGCCGGACATCTGCACTGACCTCGTCGAGATGGCTCAGCGTGCGAGATCTACCCAGGTTAAACCGGCCGTGAAGCGTGCCTTCGTGGGAGTCATCCATGGAGGGGGGCATGAGGACGAGTCAGAATACGGTAGCGAGACCGTCGTATATTCCGGCGACGAGTCTTCAACCGGAGAGACCGAATCATTGTACCAGTTGCAAGACGACCAGATTAGGGGCTGTTCTGATGGCGACAGTATTCCGGACCCCCTAGACCAGATCAACCGGGTTGGAATATTCATGGCCGGCACGCAGGCGGCAAATCACTCTTCGACCGCAACGGCAATGCTCTCCGGATCAGCAGCGGCAACGGCAGCAGGGGCAGGAGGCCTTGTGCATCTGCCGGTTCAAGTTATGTCTGACCTGTTTGACACACTGGCTGCGCTTATGGCAGAGGCCAATCCGGCGGATTAGGAGGCCCATGATGCAGAGATTGCAAAGGTGAGAGAGCAGATTGTACAGGCCAAAGCCGACCTAGCAGCAAAGAAGGACAAGATGGCCGCAGAGCGGGCCGCTTTGGACGCCCAGGCCTATAAGCTCATGCTTGACCAGAACGCATCACAAGAGGTCTTGAAGCGGAAGCACAGATCACGCCTGCCGTTAGGATTCGACCCTCGAAATCTCTTTCACACTCCGGGAGCTGGAACTCGTAATCCGCCGGGGCACCTGGAGGCAAACCGGATCGAGGCACTAGGGCCAGGAGCGACAGTCCAGCTCCGCCTGATGGAACCTCCTCGACAGAACATTGTGACTCCTCCGCCGGTTCAGACGCCTCCGGGTCATTATTCTAATCCTATGGACAATCTTGTTGCAGCTGCTGCACGATTAGAAGCTATCCCGGTGGAAGGAGACTCTCCGCAAGCAATAGAGATGCGCCGGGTTAAGGAACTTCTCCGGACCGCTTTGATTCAACAGGAGGCATATTCATACAGCCGCGATCGGATTCACTCCACACCTCGTCCAAGCCAGAGCTATAGCAGGTGCCTGGATGAACCGGCCATATTGAGCAATGCGCGAGGCCGTGATGCGGCCCGTGGCAATAATCCGGCAGGTGGTGTTCACGATGCTCAGGAGGTAGTGGACCGGGCCCGAGCACGAAGGGAGGCCGAGTTAGCAGCACAGAACGAGGCGGATCAGCTTACACCGGTTCGTCCTACCACCTCTGCCGGGCCAGGGGTCGCATCTGCTTTGGGAGTGCCCTGTTTAGTCCCCCCTTTTCGCAATGTACGCTTGCCCAAAGACTTCAAGGGTCCACGCAAGGTGTCGAATTACACCGTTGATTTATCTCCGGAAGCGTGGGTAGAGAGTTATGAGATGGCCATGGAGATGCTGGATGTGGATGAGACCGCATGTGCAAAGTACTTCACCATGATGCTTGAGGGTACGGCCCGTACTTGGCTGAAGAGCCTGCCGCCTAATTCTATCAGTTCATGGGCCCAGTTGCGGGCCCGGTTTATCCAGAATTTCAAAGATACATGTAAGCAGCCCAAGTCCATAGTAGACCTGGCGGCTTGTGTTCAGGAGGACGGAGAGTCAACAACCCATTGGGTGCGCCGCGTTTCGGAAGTTTTTCACTCATCTGACAGGATCAATGCTGACTCTACGATCTTAACCCTGGAGGGCAACTGTCGGTTTATGCCTTTAAAGTTGAAATTGGGGCGTATGAAGCGGTTCTGTAATGACATGGGAACTCTCATGGCCGCTTTGGTGAAGTATGCTGATTCTGATAGTACCAAGGATCCCGAGACCGACGATGATGAAGCAGGGAAGGGAAAGAAGAATAGCAACTCCAAGGGGCATCAGTACAAACTGGCGGGCCACGGAAACGGAGGCAAGCGTAAAGCAGACGGCAGCATGGACTTTGTGGCTAACACTAATGCACAGGATAAGGGTCAACGGCGCAGAGGTAAAGCGGCGAATCGTAATGGGGCTCCAAATACTAACCCGGATCGCTTAAACTATTTGTTGAATCAGCCTTGTCCAAAGCACGGGACGAAGGAGGCACCGGCTAACCACCATTGGAAGGATTGTTACATTATGCAGGAGTTTAAGAACTCTAATGCTTTCCGGTATGACCGTGGGTCAGGCGGTGGTTCAGGATCCGGTTTCCATGGGCCGGCTCATGATGGAGCTTCCGGTTCAGGTTTCAATCAGGGCGGCAATAATAATCAGAATAATCAGAACGGTCAAGGGGGTTACAACCAACAGCAGCAGCAACAGTCGGGTTATCAGAGCCAGCCAAAACAGTTGAACAGCGGACAGTATCACGTTTTCACAACTAGCTTGGATAAGCGCGACCGGAAGCTTCACAAGCGAGCGGTGAACGTTGTTGAACCGGCTGTGCCACGTTACTTACGCTGGTCGGAGCAGCCTATCGTGTGGAGCAGGGAGGACCACCCACCCCGGGTTGACAATCCGGGCCAGCTGGCATTAGTGGTAGACCCTCAGGTGGGAGGTTATAAATTCACCAAGGTACTCATGGATGGAGGGAGCAGTATTAACATCCTATACTATGAGACATTCCGCCGCATGGGGCTAACAGACAAAGATCTCAGACCGTCTAATACGGTGTTCCATGGTGTGGTGCCTAGCAAATTAGCATATCATGTTGGTAAGATAGCCCTGGATGTGGCTTTTGGGGACGAGCATGATTCCCGATCCAAAAAACTAACCTTTGAGGTGGTGAAGATCCGGAGCCCGTATCACGCCTTGTTTGGGCAACCGGCTTATGCCAAATTCATGGCACGGCCTTGTTATATCTACTTGCAGCTTAAGATGCCGGGTTACAAAGGGACAATAACGGTTCACGGGAGCCGTAAGATTGCTTTGGAATGTGAGGAAGGTGATGCGGCCTATGCAGAGTCGGTTTGTGCCACGGAGGAGTTGAAATATTATAAGGACAATGTTGATCCGGCGGACATGACCCCTTTGAAGAAGCCAACCACGGAGCATGATTCAGATCTGAAGTTCAAATCGGCGGCTGAGACCAAGCTTGTTGACATCGTGCCCGGCGATTCGTCCAAGCAGTTCACTATCAGTGCCAACTTGGACCCTAAATAGGAAAGCGCGCTCATCGAGTTCATCCGTGAGAATCGGGACATTTTTGCATGGAAGCCTTCTGACATGCCAGGTGTACCGAGGGAACTCGCTGAGCACACTCTTAATGTGGATCCTAAGTATAAACCGGTAAAGCAATTTCTCCGCCGGTTTAACGAAGAAAGGCGCAAAGCCATTGGAGATGAAGTGGCCAGGCTCTTAGCGGCTGGCTTTATCATTGAGGTGTTCCATCCAGAGTGGCTTGCTAATCCGGTGTTGGTTCTTAAGAAAAACGGCACTTGGCGTATGTGTGTGGATTACACGGATCTTAGCAGGGCTTGTCCAGCGGATCCTTTTGCCCTCCCCCGCATTGACCAGATTATTGATGCCACGGCGGGTTGTGAGCGTTTGAGTTTTTTGGATGCATATTCTGGATATCATCAGATCAAAATGGCGGTTAAGGACCAGGAGAAGACAGCGTTTATTACTCCCTTTGGAGCCTTCTGCTATGTTTCTATGCCTTTTGGGCTCAAGAGCGCCCAAGCCACTTATCAACGATGTGTACAGAATTGCCTGCATAAACAGATCGGCCGCAATGTGCACGCCTATGTGGATGATATTGTAGTGAAGTCAAGACAGAAGGAGACGCTGGTGGATGATTTGAAGGAAACCTTTGACAACTTGCGAGTTTACAAGATGATGCTTAACCCGGCCAAGTGTGTCTTTGGTGTTCCGGCAGGCAAGTTACTGGGTTTTCTTGTGTCCAACAGAGGAATTGAGGCTAATCCGGAGAAGATTACGGCTATCACCTCCCTGGCTAAACTGAAGTGTATCAACGATGTTCAGCGTTTGGCGGGTCGGATCGCCGCGCTGAGCCAGTTTATCAGCCGCCTCGGAGAGAAGGCTATCCCTTTGTACCAGATGCTGAGAAAGACAAATCAATTCATCTGGAGTTCGGCTGCTGATGAAGCGTTGGAGGACTTGAAGCGGCAATTAGCCAATCCGCCCGTTCTTGCGGCTCCAGTCGACAAGGAGCCGTTATTGTTATACGTAGCGGCCAATGCTCGTGCAGTTAGCGTGGCCATTGTGGTGGAACGCAAGGAGGCAGGCCAGGAATATCCGGTTCAGCGGCCGGTTTATTATATCAGCGAGGTGCTTATTGAATCCAAGCAAAGGTATCCGCATTGGCAGAAGCTGGTATATGGAGTTTTCATGGCAAGCCGGAAGTTGAAGCAGTATTTTCAAGGGCACCCCATCACAGTGGTTAGTTCAGCTCCCTTGGGTGATATCATACAGAACCGGGAGGCGACTGGCCGGATTGCCAAGTGGGCTATAGAGCTTGGGCCGCACGGGTTGAAATACGTGCCTCGGACGGCGATGAAGTCTCAAGCACTTGTTGATTTCATCAATGATTGGACAGAGTTGCAAGCACCAGAGGAGAAGCCGGATCACACATATTGGACTATTCATTTTGATGGATCCAGGCAATTGGAAGGCTCGGGGGCTGGAGTCGTATTAATTTCCCCACGAGGTGATAAGTTTTGTTATGTTCTCCGCTTAATGTTCCCTTATACTAATAATGCAGCTGACTACGAAGCTTTGCTCCATGGTCTCCGGATGGCTAAAGAGATGAACTTAAGCCGGGTTAAATGCTTCGGTGACTCGGACCTCGTGGCTCAACAGGTGTCTGGCACTTGGGATTCTAAGGACCCGCTCATGGCTGCATATCATCGTGAGGTGGATAATATTGCGGGTCACTTCAAGGGTTATCAGGTGGATCACGTGGACCGTCGAAAGAATGAAGCGGCGGACGCTTTAAGCCGGTTGGGCTCTCAGCTTAAACCGGTCCCGCCTAATATCTTTCTTGATGTGTTGCACAACCCGTCAGTTAAGCTCCCGGGTGAAGCGGATTTGGCTATTCCTGATCCGGAGGCTCAATTGGTGGCAGCCCTGCATGTCATACCGGATTGGACAATTCCTTATCTTGCGTACATGAACCGGGGAGAGTTGCCAGAGGATGAGATTCTAGCCAGGCAGATAGTCCGGCGATCCAAGTCTATGACTATTGTCAATGGCGAATTGCATCATTGCAGTGTATCAGGGGCGTTTCAACGCTGCGTCTCTCCTGAGGAAGGCTGTGAAATCTTACGAGAAATCCATGAAGGGGATTGTGGTCACCACGCCGGTTCAAAGTCTCTGGTGGCAAAGGCGTTTCGTCACGGGTTCTACTGGTTGACAGCTCATGCTGATGCGGAGGACTTGGTTAAACGGTGGGATGGCTATCAGAAATTTTCAAGGCGTGCTCATATACCAGCTCAAGAATTGAGGATGATTCTAATTACTTGGCCGTTCACAACATGGGGGCTGGATATGGTCGGACCCTTTAAAAGATCCAAGGATAAGAAAACCCACCTTTTGGTGGCAGTTGACAAGTTTACCAAGTGGGTTGAAGCGAAGCCTGTTAGCAAGTGTGATGCAGCTACAGCGGTGCAGTTCATTAAAAAGGTGATTTTCCGGTTTGGCTTTCCACACAGTATCATTACTGATAATGGTACCAATTTATCCAAGGGTGCGATGAAGGAGTTCTGTGAACGTGAGCACATCTGACTTGACGTATCATCAGTGGCTCACCCCCAGTCCAATGGGCAGGCAGAACGGGCTAATCAAGAGATCTTGCGAGGCATCAAACCCCAGCTTATGGTTCCATTGCAAAGAACACCAGGATGTTGGGTTGAAGAACTACCATATGTGCTATGGAGTATCAATACTACACCCAACCGATCCACAGGATACACGCCGTTTTTCATGGTCTACGGAGTGGAGGCGGTTCTCCCTAGTGATATCCGGCACGATTCGCCTTGTGTGGCAGCTTATGTTGAAGCGGACAATGAGACAACACGACAAGACGCTTTGGACCTATTGGACGAGGAGCGCGATATAGCGGCTGCCCGCTCGGCGATTTATCAACAAGATCTTCGTCGCTATCACAGCCGCCGGGTCAGAACCAGAACTTTTCAAGAAGGAGATTTGGTGCTCCGGCTCATCCAAGACCAGACGGATATGCACAAGTTATCCCCACCTTGGGAGGGACCTTTTGTGGTCAGCAAGAATCTGCACAATGGGTCGTACTATCTGATTGATATTCGAGAGCATAAAGACTCACGCACATCAGAGGAGGAGACCAACAGGCTGTGGAACATAGCTCATCTTCGGCCTTACTACACCTGAGCCATTGGCTCTATCTATGTACATATTATGACAGTGTATATATTATCTTTGATATAATAAAACCGGAGCCTTAGCTAAAGCGGGGTCTCTGCCTTTTCATATCATGCGTGGTTACATGGAGTGGTTCTGTTTTAAAGCAGCCTCCGGTTTACCCCTTGAAATTTGCTTTTTATATCACTTGGGGCCTTGGTCGTGTTCGAACCAACGCGACACCTTTTGATAGGCGAAAGCCACCAGATCACTTGGGGACATGGTCAAGTCTGAACTAGTCACGCCTCTTGATCGGCCTAAGGCCACAAAATCACTTGGGGGCTTGGTCGAACCCGAACCATTGCCACGCCTTTTGATTGGCATATATGCCACGGTTTCATTTGGGGACCTGGCTGACTTGAACCATTGTCACTCCTATTGGGGGCTTGGTCCTGTCCGACCATGGTAACACCATCTGATCAGCTCAGTAAAGCATGTTTTTGCAAACGGTTTTTATGATTAACTTTGCTTCCATATTTCTTTTATGGCTATTTGTCAATTTTTGTTGTGTTTTCTTTACACCAACAATACTTTCTTACCGGTTCAGCTGACGAATTCGGTTCATTTTTAATCCGGAGAAATATACCCGGTTTACCTTTTCCTGTTAACATCATGGAGTAACAGGGGGGCTCATAATGACCTAGCACGGTTTACATGGGAGTTGTTTTCTCCCCTTTGACGGTAATGGTTTATAACACCTCCGTTTCAAGCCTGGCTAAGCCAACTTCAGGCCCAGCGATGGCAGGTATTTTGTATCGCATATTTGGTTATATGCCTTAAATACATTGATGATATATATATCAAGGTCATAAACCGGCTGGCGGTATAACCACCACCGCAGTTCAAGATTTTCTGATTGCAGGAAATATAAATTGAGGATTTTCAAGCAAAAACATCAGTACTTATGCATGAAGGCATATTTAAAGCGGAAGTATTGGCTATTCTATTACAAGGCAACGCAGTGCCCAAATAAGATCATTGTTCTTCTTGCACATCATAGTGAAGTAGCTATTTAAACCGGCTTCTGGTTCAAGCCTGCTCATCGTCCTGCGCCGCTTCAGAATCTTCATCTCTATCCATTGGCTGGAAATCAACAGTGGTCTAGTCGATTCCCATTAAAGCTTGAAAGACAGCCTCTTCATGGATCAGAGAAGACGGTTCAATATCAGGAGCGTAAGTATGCTTACGGTTTGGAGGAATCAGATTCTCCGCTTCAAGAACTGGTGCAGCTACTCGCTTGTTCTGATCATTGTATTGAGCTCGATAATGCGACAAGTCTGCCTCTTCAGCTAATTGACAAGCCAGAGGGCGCACTGCATGGTTTATCGCCCTTAAATCCTCTTCATTGAATTCTGAGCCATCTTCCTTCAAGCTAGGATAGCCTTGAGCTGCTTCAACAGGTTCGAAATCCGGCACCCATGCTTTTGCCCGGATCAAGGCATTAATTGCTCCGGTTCGAGTAGTAGATTTCTTCAGCTCTTCAATCCAGGCAGGAAGCATTGAAAACCTCTTCAGAGTATCTTGGATTAAAGTGGGTGCCGGATTGTTATGGGATGCAGTGGTGATGATCCGCTGCGCTCCGGTATACAGCTGTTCAATTAAGGTGTAGGCAGCCTTCAGTTTCTTCCGAACATCTGACCCTAAGTGAGCAATGCGTGTGCCTGCAACAGTACAGGAACAATCACAAACTGGATCTATTGTAAGAAGTAAGAAGTTGTCAAACAAACCAAAAGGAGCTTACCGAAGATAGCAGCGGTCATGGCGTGCACTTGCCGCTTTACGGTCGTCAGCTCATCTACCACCGGTTTAAGGGCAGCTTCAGCATTTTCAGCTCTCTTTATCAAAGCGGCCTTCTCAGTGGCCCAATCAGCCCACTCCTTCTTGAAACCCTCTTTCAACTGTTCCGTGATGCTTAAGGCGTTGGTCAATTCCTCCCTTGCTTTGTCAGTTTCGGCTTGTTGGGTTTTCAGAGTTTCTTGCAGATCAGTAATCCGGTCCTCTTTGACCCTCACTTCAGCCTGCATACAAACAGTACTTGGCTTTAAATAAAACGGTACAAGAATTTGAAGTACCAACCACATAACAAGTTATACGCTTGATACTTGGGGGCTAATGCACCTTCAATTTTCATCTATTATTTCACAAAGTCCCAAGCTCAATATAGGTATTCAACTTGGCACTTGGGGGCTAATGGCTATTTGCTCAGTTATATTCTGATGTTAGAATCTTTATGGGAGTCCCGATTTAACTATGCTTAGTTGAACCGGCCCTTGTGGGCTATATTGACGGATTTCAAAGTACTGAGGATTATATTCAAGTCCCGGTTTGAAGAAGGTTACTAGCCGGTCCTTGGGGGCTAGGAGGATTAATACAGTGGCAGTAAGTAAAGAAAGAAGAAGCACAAGGCAGTTACCTCAAATTTATCTCTCATCATCTTTACCAGGCCAGCTTCACAGTCGCGACTAGTATATAGCTGGTTCAAGTAACCAGAATGAAGATCTTGGGCACTCAGAGCAGCATATGTTTCCAGTTCTACATCCCATTTGCCTTTGTTCTTGGTAGAAAAATCCTCTTTCACTGTATGCTTGGTTAAAGCGACAGGATTCCCTGGTTCAAAGCGACCTACGCCGGTAATTACAACATCATCATCCTTGGACTCACCGGTTTGCGTTGGCGCGGTCGGTTTATCAGCAGGATTGCGGGATCTTTCAATCCTGACGGAGCTGGCAGGCGGGTCAGCAGGGACTGAAGTATTGATTGGCCTTTCCTCAGGAATAGCATCGTCTTGCAAAGGAGGATCATTGGGAATATCCTCATGAATAAATGTTTCAAGATCTGGTGCTTTATCCTGTTCAGGGGCGACGTCTTCCTCAGCCACTTTGTCCAGGCGGGCTTTCTTGCTCGGTTTAGGTTTAGCCCAGAAAGAGAAACAAAGAGTCAAGAAACAACATAAGTTATAACATAGTATATCAGAAGCATATGTTCAGCCTAGCTTACCCAAGGACCGTTTTCAGTGGCGGCAGCTGAGTGGCCGATGATTCACCAGAGGAAGAATGAGAAGTAACCTGATAATCGGAGTCAGACGGATTAAGAGGTTGACGGATGAAACCCGCTTTAGGATATAAATTAATAAAAAGGTCAGAGACCTCGGAGTGGCGCTTTCGAACCGGACTGTTTGGTAAACCGGCGGAGGTAACTACCTGGCCGCTGTGCTGGGTTGTGCGGCGAGCTTCATGTTGCTGAGTCTTCATAAGAAACTTGGGATCCAAGTAAGCAAGAGGATGAGAAAATTTAACTTTCCGGTTTGCCTGGCGAAATTTTGGCAAAGGCAAAGGATCTGAATCTGAAGAGAGAATAGTTACCTCAGCGACATCAGCATTACTGGCCTCAGCGTCGTCCTGACAAGTATCATCATCAATAAGGCATGTAAAAAGTAAGCCTAGTGAATCGAGTTCTACCTCAAGGTCCGAGTTACCCACATCATCATCAACAGCCGGATCAGATGAAGCAGTGGTTTTCCTCTTTTTAGCAGGCTTCTTCATGACCTTGGTCTTTGGCCGGGTTGGCCGCTCTGCTTTCTCCGTTTTGTCTTATGGAAGCTTCTTGCTCCAAAATGGATTATCACCCTGGTTAAGCAGTAATTGATGTCAGACGGAGATAACAGGTTCAATAAAAGAACAATCAAAATCTTACAGCTGGTGGTTTGTTGGTAGCGCAGAAAGGGAGCAGGCCGGTTTGAGCGCAGAGGTGCTCCGGTTCATTCAACATTTTCTTCACAGAATCTGTGACTTCATCATCAGAGAGGTGGATTTTAGTGTGTCGGAGTGGGTCATCGACGCTATCAGTGTACTTGCACATCAAACCGGAGCGCCGGCTGAGAGGCAGTATGCTCCATGTTATCCAACAGCGTGCAAGGTCTATTCCTGTTAAACCGTTGGCCATGAAGGCTTGGAGCTTGGACAGTTGCGGAGCATATTTACTTCTCTCCTTGGCACTTAATCTTTGTGGAAAGGGGTGAGTGTTGCTGAGCCGCTCCGGATGAAAGCCAGGCAAGGGATTTTCATTATCAGGGGAGGTGTCTTTGCAATAAAACCATGTTGCATTCCACTCCTTGGGGTGACTGTGTAGTTTGACGTGGGGATAAGTGATCTCTTTTCTTTTCTGAATTGCCATACCGCCCAGTTCGGTATTGGGGCTGTCAGTAAATTCAGTGCGGCGGTTTAAGTGGAAGCAGTCTCTAAACAATTCTACTGAAGGCTCCTCTTGAAGGTATACCTCAGAGAGCACTTGGAAGTGACATAGGTTCGTAACAGAATTGGGGCCAATATCTTGCGGGCGGAGCTGAAAATTGGCTAGTACATCCCGGTAAAATTTAGAACCGGGCGGCTTCAAGCCCCGGGATAAATGATCTGCGAAGATCACAACCTCTCCCTCTTGAGGTGTGGGAGGACATTCATTTCCAGGAACCCTCAAGTGGATCGTGTCTTTGCTGTCTAAAGCACCGATCAAGACTAAATCGTCCAGCTGAGTTTCTGTGACGCGAGAAGGAACCCAATTGCACTCATATACTTGTTTGGCCATGATGAGATCTACAAGAAATAGGTGATTCCGGTTCAAGAACATATTGAATAAAGGAAGGCGCTGGTATGAGCAATGCTAAACTGGAGGCAATATATTTAAACCAGATTTCTATGAAGTGGCATCGTATGGCCAAAGAATTTTGGCGGTTCAACCAGGGGACTAATGGTATATACCGGTTTATTAACTTTTTCTATATTGAGTTAAACCGCCAGATCTAAACATTGAAGGGTGCTATGATTCCGGATGGCTAAGTATGCAGAAACAGGTTTCGCAAAGTCTAATTGCAGCAGTGGATCTGAAGCAAGTTCAGAAAAACAGAAGATATTCAGAAGGGCAAAGACAGAAAGGAAGTAAACCAACGGGCAGATATGTAGATGAGATCTATGGACTTAAGCGTGAAACTACAGGCGGATGCTAAAAGGCTACTGCTAATAAGGGCAGGGGTTCACAGATTTATCCAGGAGTCTGGGTACGAGCATGAACAAGCGATGAACGCGGCAAGAACAGGAAACCCTAAGAATAGATCTATGTCAAGAAGAATAGAAGGCTTACTGGAAACGAAGAAGACGCGGAAGGCGACCGCAGTGCTCTGGTGCGTTCAGGTCGATGCAGCGGCCCAAGATGATGCAGAGGTCGACGGCGGCGGCGGAGCTCCGAGCCTGGCGACGTGAGGAAGACGAAGAGAAAGAGACGAAGAGGAGAAAAGGAAATGACCCTTCGGTCCTATTTATAAGGCAACAGACGTGGGTCTGGCGCGCGAATCCAGGAGCCAAAATTTCGGAAGTGGAGCTGATGACTTGGGTATCGCAGATCTATTAATGAAAGAAGGCGTCATAAGTGTTAACTTCGTGATGACGTCATGCCGGTTTACAGCAACCAGAAATGATGACAACATGGCGGTTTACCAATTACCAGAAGATGTCGAAGACAAAGATTTGGTGAAGGATTGACATGAACCAGTTCAAATCAATCTGGAGCCTAATGTTGGGAATATTACCACCAGGCGTAAACCGGCCTACCTGGGCCGGGTTAACTTCAGTAGTAGTATAAGTAGATGAAGGCCCAAGGCCTGTAGTCGGTTTAGAAACTGTAGCCGTAAACCGGCATGATATGTAAGCTTGTATTGTAAGTTAGGAATAGAGAGAGACCAACCGGGATACGAATATGAACCGGTATGGGACTCTACGGACCGACGGGCGTCACCCGTGTATATAAGGGGACGACCCGGCGGCGGTTCAGGACAGACAACCACAACTCGAGCCTAGGCGAAGCTTGTTTGCTCCCTAGCCATCGAGACCACATCAATTCCATCACAACTAGACGTAGGCTTTTACCTTCATCGAAGGGGCCGAACTAGTATAAACCCTCGTGTCTTTGCGTCCGCTTTAACCCCTTCAAGTTAATGCGTAGCGATGGCTCCACGACTAAGTCCTTTCACTAGGACATCTGCCGTGACAAATCCACGACAGTTTCCATGCACACCGATGCACTATGGATTCGGTCTCTGGACTGGCTCACCGCCGCATTCTGCGACAGCACCGTCTTCAGGAGCGCATGGATCTGTAGAGTCCCTTCTCCGATCGTAGAACCGGATGGCTAGATGGGATCCTGATCTGAATGTCGGCGCCAGATTTTGTAATGGAGTACTGGGGACTTGATACTTACGAGGCTGGCCGTTGGAGTAGAGCCGGCGTTTATGCCGATTGGAGATGGAGTAACAGTGCTCACACTTGTCGAACTCCCTTTGCAGACGTTCTAGATGATCGCGCTCGGCCAGGGTGGCCAGGCGAGTCGACTCCATGTCCAGCGCGTCGGTAGTAGTTCCGGTGATGGGAGTGTTCAGGATCTGCTCATTCCTACTACAAGCTCGTCCCACTGCTCCCGAGTGAGAGCCTGGGGTACGTATGGCTCATGGCCATCAGCGCCGCCGTCGGTGTTTTTTGATGCACCCGCGCGGCCATTCGTGTACCCCGGGGTCGTATGGTGCTTGCTATTGTCCGCCATAAGGACCTCAGAGGTTGACTCGGTGCTTTCGCACTCAGACCCCTCAGTGGAGTCGTCGAGTGATCCCTCCGAGAGACGGAGAGCTGGCTCGTCGAACTCGAGGGCAACCACGTGTTTCGCCGTGGTCTGGGCAGCCATGGCATGCTTGATCCAGCGCTGCAGCCATGAGCACCCAGAACGCTTGCGATGACGTGCAATGGTGGAGCAGACAACCACTCAGTACAGAGCTGAGGGCTTTCGGAGGAGGACTCCATACAACGATGCACTGAAATGCGTCGCGCCAGGGACGGGCAACGCCTCCACGTCCAGCGGGGCCTCGTGAAGCCATGCTGAGTCGTCGGCGATGAAGAAGAGTGCCCCGAAACGGATTTCACCACCGACTGACATGATGATGAGGAAATCCACATACGCCGTGAAATTTTGCTAAACGCCTAGCCCCACAGTGGGCCGCAACTATCGGAGTTATGATCCTGACAATGAGTACTAGGGGTACGAATAAGGGACAGGGACTAGCTATGGCGCAAGTGTAACACTCGGTGTTTAACGAGTTCAGGCCCCTCTCGGCGGAGCTAAAACCCCTACGTCTCGTGTCCTGAGGCTTGCTTTGATTTGATGGGTATGGTCACAGAGATTACTTCATGCCTAGATATGGAGAGGGGTGCGGCTTATATAGAGTGCACCACAGCCCATGCCTCCCACACCACCGAGGCAATTAATGGTATTGAATGAGTCAGTTACTAATGTAATGAGCCTCTACTACAGCGGTTACAGGTAATAGTAGCTATAACTCTATTAGTGGATGACTTAGGATTCCTCGACCGTTGCATCTCCCACGACGTCCTCTTGCCCTCTTATGTTCGAGTGGCGATCCATCAGCCGAGTGACACGTGATCGTTCGAGTGCCATTGAGTTGTCCAAGTGAATTTCCTGATATGTGCATCCAAATGTTGGCATGGTACAGGGACCTACCTATGTTGGTGATGAGCCCCATGTGGGTCCCAAATAATGGGTCCTGGGCCCTACCTGGAATACGTAACCACCTCACCAACCAACCACCATAACCGGGAACTCCGTGAAAATTTCCTCGCCCTCACTTCTACCATGATTTTTTATGTCATGGACGGCCCAAAGAATGTCATGCGGGTGTGTCCCCGGCCCGCCCAGGATGAAAAGCCTATTTTCTGTCATGATTTTTTGTCATAGAAGTAGGAGCCCACCACATCTATGATGAAACGTGTTTTCGTCACAATTATTGTCATCGAAGTGTCATAACCATGACAAAAAAAATTGTTCGGGCCATAATGTCATGGATGTGTCTTTTTTTGTAGTGAAGGGACGGTCGATGACATGCGGCCAGCAGGCACATGGCCAGTCGGCCCGCACCGGGGAGCCGGCTTGAGGGGTGCTAGCCACCCCGAAGTTTTAAAAAATGCTTCGGGCTTCGGTGCCTACCCAGCTGTCATCCCCTCGACAGCGTCGGATGCTGAGGAGGCAGCATCTTTCCCTTTGCCGGCCATTGCTGGTGGGGACAAGTGGGAGAAGGAGAGAAGCTTGGAGATGGATCTGAGGGCCTTGGAGCTCTGTTAGGCTTTGAGCAATGGAGCAAGGGATGGAAGTCTGGGGGAAATGATTTACTACCCCTTTTCTTTTATAGGTCAGTAAAAGACCAAGAGTCCCCTCGTCGCACCATGTAAATCGCCTGCTTCCCAACCCATCATGTCATTATATGCACATCAATAAATCAACTTGTTGATGATGTCCCTTAAAAACGGGGGCACGATCTCAGTATTGATGAGACAAGCCAATGAAAGCAGCCTTGGGCCATGAAACGTTTTTGTAATAACTGGCTCCATCCCACGATAGGTTCTAATGGTTCAATAAAGTTGTCAGGGGTTCGACCCTTTCACTGGTTGTGCCTACGTGGCGAGTCTTTGAGACTGAGTTAACTCAAGACCTCGCATGTGGGTAAATACCTTTGTAAAAAGGGGCATGTACTTTCCCTACCGAGAAAAAGGTTTCAAAACATGTGGTTGGTAGGGTTAACTATAAAAGGAGACCCAACGATTTAAAGCCAATCAAAGACCTCAGATTCAAAACATGAGCTGGTAAAGGAGGAACTCGCCTGCCTAGCCAAAGAGACTCGACCGAGGATGGAGCTCTAATCTTCGGTTTCGAAGACCAGTTCAGGATCTACTAACGGTGTCCTGTACTAATGGGTACTGACCTGTGCGGCCCGCAATCCATGGGTCGGGCTTACAGCCTGCCGATCACTAGAAGGAAGGATTACTGAAGCTATGAACCTCCGCGTGACCAAGATGGAAACCTCCAAAGACTTGGCATATACTTAAAGGATTGCTCTATAGCTGGCATGTTGGCAACCAAACATTTGTGTAAGTGTAACCTACTAGGTACCCTGGGTGCATATATAAGTTGAGGGATTTAGTACTTAGAGGCACGATTACCAACCTTAGGGTTTAGAACACAACCATATGATCTCGAGGTGCATCTTGTACTTTGTGCTCCATCACATCAATACAATCAAAGCGGGACGTAGGGTTTTACCTCTTTGAGAGTGCTCAAACCTGGGTAAACATCGTCTCCCTTTGCCCCATGTTACCATTGTTCCTAGACCCACATCTTGAGACCCCCTACCCGACATCCACCGGTTTTACCACCAACACCAGGGGTCAGTGTTCTGAGCCCATTTGGACAGGGGATCGGGTTCCCTTTCTGTGGGTGCCTTGCCCATTATGGGGTGGGGTGAGCTTGGAGATGTTAGCTATGTACTAGGTGTCGTATCTTTACTCTGCCATATGGGCCTCCTCTGTTGTTGCTTTTTCATCAGACACCCCATTGTGCATTTGCTTCTCCTTCTGTGTTCATCCCTTTCAGTACCCAAGTTTCCCTTTGTGGAGCTCGGCGCTGCAAGTTGGCGGTGCTCTGGTTGGTCTTCCGGGTGGCAACTGTGGCGGCTGCTTGTTTTAGCTTGTATAACGTCTCTATCTTCCGACGAATCGATGGCTCGTGCCAGGTGAAGGTCAGGGAGCCCCTTTCGAAGATGGAGGAGGTTGTATCTGAATTTGCGGGAGCCCATGGAGCTGACAATGTGTTACCCTCAAGTTGCTAGTTGTGTCTCCTTAAGGCCTCCCTGGTGTCATTGAATGGTGGACTAAGCTCAATGGAGGGCTTCGTCTTCAAATTGTTCGTATGCCTTAGTTTTCTTCATCTTTGCTTGTAGAATGTATGAAGCTTTGCTAGTTGTTTGTAGAGCATTGTGTACCTCTTAGCTATTTTGTTCTTGTAAGTTGGTTGATGATGTAATCCTTGCCGGTTGATGGCTTTGTTAATTCAAAGTTGGGATCTACTTGAGCCTTCGTTCAGAAAAAATTGGACGGTGGTAAAGCCACCAGGCAGGCAGAAGGGAGTAGAGCGAAGTAACCGATCCGTGCAGGGGGCACTGGCGCCTGTGAATGGCTTGAGGAGGCGGGAGTAATAAGCTTGTCGTTGGGTATGGACAAGCTTATTACCCTAAACATGACTTTCAATAATGCCAAGATATATCACTATGGCATCCCTTTAGACCGCTTCTAGAGAAAAAATGGCCTTCTAGAAGCAGCACGGCAAAGTTCGTGGTGCAATCGAGGGAGAAGAAAACACTGAATATTTCCACGCTGCTGCCTCGCAACACCTCCGAAAAAATACAATCTCCTTGCTTTCGGTTGGAGGGGCTGACTTTCACTCCCATCACCAAAAGGCGGACATACTCAGAGACCATTTCACAAATATCATCAGAATTTCACCGCAAACTTCCTGGTCCTTTGACCCAAAAATATAGTACCCACAAACACTGTCACAGCTGCTATCCCTTGACTCCCCCTTCTCTGAATAAAAAATCAAGGCCTCTTTTCTACAAATGAACCCATTCCCCAGCCTTGAGCCGAATGGCTTCGGCCCCCTGTTCTACCGTAAAGTTTGGAACCTTGTCAAACCTCACATTCTTAGCTTCTTGCATGACTTTTAGGACTGTTCGGCACAGAATG
This sequence comes from Triticum timopheevii, assembly GCA_963921465.1. Lineage (NCBI taxonomy): Eukaryota > Viridiplantae > Streptophyta > Magnoliopsida > Poales > Poaceae > Triticum > Triticum timopheevii. The sequence goes on along the minus strand of OY997274.1, from coordinate 490,971,384 downwards.
AATGCTTGAATAGAGCACACGTCATTCTTCTTCCTAAAAAGACAGCGTCAAAGCTCATGATCTTTTCGCCCAATCTATCTTTAAAACTGTCCGATTAAGGTTGTCACTAAGGTGCTGAATTGCTTAAAACCCTTAATTCCACTACTCGTGCATGACAATCAAACTGTGTTCATCACTGGTCGTTGCATCGCTGAAAACTTTGTTTACGCAGCCGATCTGGTTAGCTCTTGTCACTCCAAGAAATCTGTAACCATGATCTTAAAACTTGACTTTCGAAGAGCTTTCTACTCCCTCTCCTTGGGACTCACTTCTCACAATCCTACATTCCCGAGGCTTTACCAGCAAATTCTCCGCTTGGATTAGCGATCTTCTGACCTCTGGGAAAGTTGTTGTCATGCTCAATGGGGTCCCTGGAAACTGGATCAACTGCAAGAATATCTTATACAAAAGTGACCCGTTCTCTCACTGCCTATTTATCATTCTAGTCGACTTGCTGCAACAAATGATACAACAAGATCGTGACCTACTTCACCTAAGCCACCCCTTGTTCTCCCATCTTCCGCCTACAGTCCTTTAGTACGTTGATGACATGCTAATCGTTGCCGAAGCATCTATAGGTGCTACCCTGCAACTAAAATACATGCTTGACAGGTTCTCCCTAGCAACTCTTAATATCCACTACTAGGGAAAACCTTATACACAGAGGTATAGCAGTAGCGCTGGTCAAAACTAGGCGCTACTGCTGCTTAGTAGTAGCGCTTGTCACAACAGCATGCTATAACTATAGTTGTAGCAGTAGCGCATCTGCACAGAAAAGCGCTACTACTATAATTCCCACACTATTGCAGGTAGGCTAGGAATAGTAGTAGAGAGCCTATGTGAAACACGTTGTTGCTAAGTTCGTTGTAGCAGCGCATCTCTATGGTAGAGCGCTACTGCTAAGAAAAAGCAAATAAGTAGAAAAATAAATGAAAATGAAAGAAATAGAAAAAGGAGAAATGAAAAAAGAAAAAGAAAAGAAAAGGAAAAATAGAGGAGAAAGGCATAGCAGTAGCGCTTGTTCTCACAAAGCACTATAGCTACTTTAGCAGTAGTGCTTTTTCGTTCACGCGCTATAGCTAAGTTCCTTAGATAAAAGGAAAAGAAAAGGGAAAATAAATAGCTACTTCCTATAGCAGTAGCGTGTTTTAGTGGAAATCGCTATAGCTAACTTAGCTATGGCGAGTTTTCCTTTCCAGCGCTACTGCTAGTTTGACTTAACACGGGCGGGCTCAAAATTTTCCTAAGTCCTTTTCCCCCTCACCCCTTCTCCCCCACCGTTCGTCGCCCCTGCCACCCCGCAATCGTTCCCCCGAGTCACCGTCGATCACCAGGGCAGCCGAGCCGTGCATCCCCGGTGCCACCCTCGTCTGCTCCTCACCGCCCCTGCTCCCTCATCGCCCCTTCCTCCGTCGCCATCACCGTCACCGCCACCGGAGCCGCGCGCCACCGGAACCACCCTCATCCGCTCCTCGCTACCCCTGCCTCCCTCGATGCCCCTGCCTCCACGCAACCGTTCCGCTGAGCCACCCTCAACGCCCTCCTCTCTACGTTAATTAACTTAGGTGAATTTAGTTATGAATCCTAGGAATTAGCAGGTGTGGTACTAGTAGATGTTAATTAGATTAACTTAGGTTAATTATGTTAGGGCTGTAGAGCAGCAGCATATAACAGGACCCTAGGAATTAACTTACGTTAATTAGGTTAGGGTAGTAGTGGTACTAGTAGATGTGAATTAGATGTTTTTTAGTTAGGGAAGTAGGGTTTTACTAGGTTAATTAGGTGAAGTTAAATGAATGACCTAAATGAATGAAATTAGTAGTTAACTGAATTTTTAGGACAAATTTCTATATGCTTAAGTACTTAACTAAATATTATTTTTAGGACAAACTTGTATATGCTTAAGTAGTTAACTAAATATATTATAGGGTTGTATATATAGTTGTGTAGGACCTTGAGAAGAGGTGTCTAGAGGGGGGGTGATTAGACACTAAGTACCAAAGTTGCAATTTTTAAGGTTCTTTAAGTTTAAGTGGAGTTTAGGCACAATTTCAACATTCACAATACATATCAAGCAAGCATGCAAAGAGTATATGAGCAGCGCAAAGTAAAGCATGCAACTTGCAAGAAAGTAAAGGGAAAGGTTTGGAGGACTCAAACGCAATTGGAGACATGGATGTTTTTGGCGTGGTTCTGATAGGTGGTGCTATCGTACATACACGTTGACGGAGACTTCAACCCACAAAGGGTAACGGCTGCGCGAGTCCATGGAGGACTCCACCCACGAAGGGTCCACGAAGAAGCAACCTTGTCTATCCCACCATGGTCGTCGCCCACGAAGGACTTGCCTCACTAGCGGTAGATCTTCACGAAGTAGGCGATCTCCTTGCCTTTACAAACTCCTTGGTTCAACTCCACAATCTTGTCGGAGGCTCCCAAGTGACACCTAGCCAATCTAGGAGACACCACTCTCCAAGAAGTAACAAATGGTGCGTTGATGATGAACTCCTTGCTCTTGTGCTTCAAATGATAGTCTCCCCAACACTCAACTCTCTCTCATAGGTTTTGGATCTGGTGGAAAGAAGATTTGAGTGGAAAGAAACTTGGGGAAGGCTAGAGATCAAGATTCCTATGGTCGGAATGGAATATCTTGGTCTCAACACATGAGTAGGTAGTTCTCTCTTAGAAAATGTATGCTGGAAGTGTAGGTTCAGTCTGATGGCTCTCTCCACGAATGAAGAGGAGGTGGAGGGGTATATATAGCCTCCACACAAAATCTAACCGTTACACACAATTTACCAAACTCGGTGGGACCGAATCGTTAAACTCGGTCGGACCGATTTAGCAAATAATGTGACCGTTAGGGTTTTCGGTGGGACCGAAATGCAACTCGGTGAGACCGACTCGGTTAGGGTTAGGGCATAACGTAATCTCGGTAAGACCGATTACACAAACTCGGTGAGACCGATTTGGTAACAAGCTTTCCAGAGAGTTGGTCAGGCAAACTCGGTGGGACCGATTACTCAAACTCGGTGAGACTGATTTTGGTAATAAGTTTTCCAAAGAGTTTGCATTGTAATCTCGGTAGTACCGATTGCTCAAAATCGGTGGGACCAATTTTGATAATGGACATACACAGAGAGATTACAATCCCATCTCGGTGAGACCGAGATCCCTATTGGTAAGACCGATTTGCTTAGGGTTTGTGGCAGTGGCTATGACCTTTGGAATCGGTGGCGTCGGATAGGAAGAATCGGTGTGACCGATTTTGGCTTTAGGTTTAGGTCATTTGTGGAAGTGGGAAAGTAGCTGAGGGTTTTGGAGCATATCACTAAGCACATGAAGCAAGAGGCTCATTAAGCAACACCTCATCCCTCCTTGATAGTATTGGCTTTTCCTATAGACTCAATGTGATCTTGGACCACTTAAAAAGTAAAATGAAGAGTCTTGAGCTTGAAGCTTGAGCCAATCCTTTCTCCTTAGCATCTTGAAGGAGTTTCCAAATCCTTTAGTCCATGCCACTCCATTGTTGAACTTATCTGAAACATGCTAGATAAAGTGTTAGTCCAACAAGAGATATGTTGACATTAATTACCAAAACCACCTAGGGAGCACTTGTGCTTTCAATCTCCCCCTTTTTGGTAATTGATGGCAACATACATCAAAGCTTTAGATAAAGATATAAAGAGTAGCAAGTAAAGCTTTGGAAAGACATGTAACAAACATAGACTCCCTCTACATGTATGCAATCATGTGAATATGGAATGTAAAAGCATGTGAGAGCATAAACATGATAGAGCAGGCAATGTGTTACATGTATCTTGGCCATATGCATCAGAGCAAAGAATGTTGAAGAAAATACCTTCATGCTCATGAGTCCTTCTTGCAAACAATATGTACATCAGCAAGAATTCCTCATACACATGATTGTGATGCATATACTTACCTTGTAGTCTTGAGTTGTCTTAGGATGAAATGAACCTGTGTAAACAAGGTTAGATAACACAGATGCATCTACTAGCCAGAGCAGACAGAAGAAACCACAAGAATACCAAGACTGGGATGACATGTAGAGAGTGAGTACTAAGTACCACATGAATTTGACATGTCCCCAAGAGTAAAGATATGCAATGAATTTAAATGACCTTTCCCTTAGATGTCTTGCTCCCCCTGAATCTAACATGGGATATTGGGAGAAGATAGGGAACAGAAAATCAGAGCTGAAAGAAAACAGAGCTGAAAGATATGAATGATGATCAGAGCTGATGCATGCTAATGCAAATAAGCACAACAAAACATATGAACATGTCTCTCCCCTCAAGAAGACATGTGGACATCTCTCCTCTTGAACACCAAGCATCTGGGATCCTTGAGAAATACTTTCTACTTAAGTATTCGCTCCCCCTGGAGATCTCTCTCCCCCTTTGAGGGTCTCTCCTCTTAGAAGGTCTCTCTCCCCCTTTAGGAGATGATATCTTTCTCCCTTAAGAAGGTAATAAGCTTTGATGCTCTCTCTCTCCTCAAATGATAAGCTTTGATGTTCTCTCTCTCCCCCTTTGACATCAATTTCCAAGAAGGGTCTTCTGGAATCTGTCGAATGGGTTTGGTCCTTGAGACACAGAACAAAGCAATGAGAAAAATGTGATGCTTGTAGAGGACAAGATTCATTGAGTGGAGCTGGACCAGAAGAAACACAGAATTATGTGGCAAACTGTTTTTCCTATTATGAAATCGGTGGCACCGAGTGGTATGCTTCGGTCGTACCGGAAGGATTCGGTTGGGCCGAAGATAACAAATCGGTGAAACCGAGTTCATCACAGAGAAAACACTTGTCACCTCAGCTCACTAGACTAGTAAGATCTCACAAAGATTTGCAAGGAATTTACTGAAAGATGTGCAATGAATTGGAATGCAGAAAATGCAGAGCAAAATAGAGAAAGAAATCTAGATGAAGTTTTTTCTTTTGAAAGGGGAAACAAATATGCATGAGACAAATGCAAAAAAATAGAAAAGAACACAAGAGAACTTCATCTAGAGATGGTCGGCGACAAAGTCACCTATGTTAGAGTATATTGACTTAGGAGTCAAGTGAGATCACTTGATCATAGGTCATACTCATCATTTAAGCTCAAAATGGGGTTGCCATTTTTCGTTTAAGCATCTTGATGTATTCACATCTTGCCGAGTTGCTTTAGCTCATGACTTGGAGTAAAGCTTCTCTAATATGGAACAACATACCTTGGTTGGTGGTGTAGTCCATGTGGTTGAACTTGTGTGGGTTGCTCAAGGTTGATGTAGCTCATCAAGAATTTGGAGCACCACTTGGAATTTTAGTCCATCTACCTACATGGATTAGTTCTTGCAAGGAAGAGCACTTGTGTATCCAAGAATGACAATCATGAAGCTTAACATAGAATTTGTCAAAGGATATGTTTAAGAGGTTTCGTGCTTCCTTGTCTTCATCCACCATTGTGTAGAGACTTGGTGATGTAGATATTGCTCAAGATATGAGTAGATTACAATCTCATGGAGTTGGATTCCACCAAGTACCTTCAAGAGTTAGATAACATGCAAGATATAAATATATCCAAGACATATGATTTTCATCATAAGAGAAAAACATCAAGGATTAGTCATAAGCTCATGTCTTGAATGTATCCAATGGAGTTTCTACTCCAAGTTTGAAGCACAATGATGTTCAATTCTCCTCTTAACCTGCAAAACACTTTCTCATCAAGAGGTTTAGTGAATATATCCGCTAATTGCTTTTCGGTGTGAACATGCTTAAGATCAATGTCACCCTTAGCAACATGATCTCGAATGAAATGATGACGAACTTCAATATGCTTAGTTCAAAAATGTTGCACAGGATTATGACCAATTTTGATAGCACTTTCATTGTCACAAAGCAATGGAACATGTCTCACATATATCCCATAATCTTTAAGAGTTTGGGTCATCCAAAGTAATTGAGCACAACATGAACCAGCGGCAATATATTCAGCTTCGGCGGTGGATAAGGATACCGAGTTTTGTTTCTTGGAGGACCAAGACACAAGAGATCTACCAAGAAATTGACAAGTACCCGAAGTGGACTTTCTATCAACCTTGTCTCCGGCATAGTCCGAGTCGGAATAGCCAACAAGATCAAAAGAGGCCCTCTTAGGATACCAAATGACAAAGTTTGGTGTATGGATTAAGTATCTCACTATCCTTTTCACGGCCTTAAGATGACATTCCTTAGGAGAAGCTTGATATCGTGCACACATGCACATACTTAGCATGATATCGGGATGAGAAGCACATAGATATAACAATGAACCGATCATAGAGCGATAAACCTTTTGATCAACCGGTTCACCACCTTTGGTTAAGTCATTATGTCCATTAGTAGGCATGGGTGTAGACATACCTTTGCGTTCTTGCATATTGAACTTCTTGAATAAGTCCTTGGTGTACTTCGCTTGAGAAACAAAGGTACGTTCGTTAGTTTGCTTGATTTGCAACCCAAGGAAGAATTTGAGTTCACTCATCATAGACATCTCAAACTTCTGCGACATTAGCTTCCCAAACTTTTCACTAAAATGAGGGTTAGTTAAACCAAATATGATATCATCAACATAAATTTGGCACACAAATAGTTCTCCATCAACCCTTTTAGTAAAAAGAGTAGAATCAATTTTCCCAATTTCAAAGCCTTTCTCAATAAGGAACTTGGTCAAGCATTTATACCAAGCTCTAGGAGCTTGTTTAAGACCATAAAGAGCTTTGTGAAGTTTGTAAACATGATTGGGTTTTTTTGGATTGACAAAGCCGGGAGGTTGCTTAACATAAACTTCCTCCTCTATTTCACCATTTAGAAAAGCACTTTTAATGTCCATTTGGTACAAGGTGATATCATGATGATTAGCATAGGCAAGTAAGATGCGAATGGACTCAAGTCTAGCAACGGGGGCGTAAGTCTCACCATAGTCCATACCTTCGACTTGTGTGTAGCCTTGGGCGACGAAACGTGCTTTGTTGCGAACTACTTGTCCATCTTAATATTGCTTGTTGCGAAACACCCATTTGGTACCGATGATGTTGTGGTTGTTGTCGGGCTTCTCAACCAATGTCCAAACTTGATTCCTCTCAAAGTTATGTAGCTCTTCATGCATAGCATTTATCCAATCCGGATCTTCCAATGCTTCTTCAACCTTCATAGGTTCAATGCTAGAGATGAAAGAATAGTTTTCACAAAAGTTAGCCAAATGAGTTTTAGAGTGAGTGAATCTCCCGGTTTGAATGTCATTGTAGATTTGCTCGATGGGATGATCTTTAGCAACTCTTGCTCGAACTCGTGAAAGCTTTTGCTTGGGTCTTTGTTGAACATCTTCTTCATCTTGTTCTTCTTCTTCTTGGCCTTCTTCATTGTTGGTATTGTCATTCTCTTGTTGTGGTGGAGAAGGAGGTCGTTGACGTTCATCTTGATGCACTTCCTCGTTTTCTTCATCTTGGTGTGTCCCGCTTGTGGATGCTTCCGTATCAACTCTTGGTTCACCTTGTTGTGAAGTTGAAGCTTCCACTTGGACGGACGAGCTACTCTCCTTCACCTCCGTTGGACAAACCTTGCCAATAGCCAAGTCTTGAATTGCTTCCGAAGGATCTTTGTCACCTACATCAATTGGCAATTGCTCAACTTGCGAGCCGTTAGATTCATCAAACTTCACATCTACCGTCTCTTCAACCTTTCGGGTGAAATTGTTGTAGACACGGTAAGTGTGAGAGTTTGAGCCATAACCTAGTAGGAAACCTTCATGAGATTTAGGAGCAAATTTAGAGCGACGATGCTTATCAAGAATGTAGCACTTTGAGCCGAATACTCGAAAGTATCCAACTTGGGGTTTGTTACCGGTGAGGAGCTCGTATGTCGTCTTGCCGAGTAGCTTGTGAAGATACAAGCGATTTGTTGCATGACAAGCTGTCTCAACCACTTCTGCCCAAAAGTGCTTCGGCGTCTTGTACTCATCAAGCATCGTTCTTGCCATTTCGATGAGCGTCCGGTTCTTCCTCTCAACAACTCCGTTTTGTTGAGGTGTGTACGTAGCCGAGAACTCGTGTGAAATCCCTTCTTCGTCAAGAAAGGTGTCCACATTTGCGTTCTTGAACTCCGTTCCATTGTCGCTGCGAAGCTTCTTGATCTTCACTTCAAATTGATTTTGAGCCTTCCTTGCGAAGTTTTTGAAGATCTTTTGGACCTGCGATTTATCATCAAGAAAGAACACCCACGTAAATCTTGAAAAATCATCAACTATAACAAGACCAAACGAATTTCCATCGAGACTCTTGTAAGAGTTGGGACCAAAGAGATCCATGTGAAGTAGCTCGAGTGTCCTCCTTGTAGTCATGATGTTCTTCACGGATGCCTTCCTCCAACTTGTTTACCTGCCTGACAAGTGCTGCAAAGTCTATCCTTATCAAATATGACATCATTAACTCCAAGGATATGATTTCCTTTAATAAGCTTGTCAAGGTTTCACATACCAACATGACCTAGTCGTCTATGCCATAGCCAACCTTTTGAGGATTTAGCAATGAAGAAATTTTTAGGTTGAGCCTTTTTAGTGAAATCAACAATGTATAGATCACCTCTACGCACACCGGTAAAGACCATTTTATGATTATCTCGACAAAACACTTGGCAATCAACTTCAGTAAATAAGACATTGAAACCGAAATCAGCAAGTCTAGATACTGAAAGTAAGTTGTAAACAAGAGATTCAACGAGCATGACATTTTGTATGGAGCTATCATGTGATATGGCCACCTTACCAAGGCCAACCACTTTACCCTTTGAGTTGTCACCGAAAGTAACATACTTTCGAGGACTATCGTTGTCAGCAAGCTCACGAAACATGTCTTTATCTCCGGTCATGTGATCGGTACATCCACTATCAAGAACCCATTCCTTTCCTCCTGACATATATTCCCGAAGATTTGCCATAAGACCAAAATGTCTCATTGCATCATCAAGATCGAAGTCACTATCATCATCCTCATCATAGTATCCAAGTTCAACATCGTCATGGGGTGGATCAAGTCCTAGAGAGGGTGATTCATTAGAATGAGTTTGACAATAATCTTGCTTATGAATTTTTATGGCTTCGGAAATAATATCACTAATAATACCAACATTTCCTTTGGCACGCATAAGGTTTGTAAGCTCAAATAGACGATCACCAAACATAGGATCACTAGTATTCATCTTACTTAAGGCAATGGACTTATGAAGAATTTCATCAAGATTTTTCAAGGAATAATCAGGAAATCGTTCCTCAAGAAATTTCCATATGGTGTAGGCACACTTGAAAGTAGGCAAACATCCAAGCAAGTTTCTAGGCAATCCTCTAATGATAAGTTCGGCAGTTCTAAGATTCCTAATCATGTCAACTGACTCATCATGGGTAGGATGCATAGGATCAACATAAGGTGCACAAGGGCTAGCAATGTACTTGTTAAAATGATATTGACTGAAAATAACAAGCATCTCATTTTTCCACTCATGAAAATACTCTCCATCAAGAATAGGCACTCTATGTCTAAGACTCCCAATAGTAGACTCATCCATCTTCCTCCAATGGTGATTAAACCAAAGCAATGGAGACCAATGCTCTGATACCACTTGTAGGACCTTGAGAAGAGGTGTCTAGAGGGGGGGTGATTAGACACTAAGTACCAAAGTTGCAGTTTTTAAGGTTCTTTAAGTTTAAGTGGAGTTTAGGCACAATTTCAACATTCACAATACATATCAAGCAAGCATGCAAAGAGTATATGAGCAGCGGAAAGTAAAGCATGCAACTTGCAAGAAAGTAAAGGGAAGGGTTTGGAGGATTCAAATGCAATTGGAGACACGGATGTTTTTGGCGTGGTTCCGATAGGTGGTGCTATCGTACATCCACGTTGATGGAGACTTCAACCCACGAAGGGTAACGGCTGCGCGAGTCCACGGAGGACTCCACCCACGAAGGGTCCACGAAGAAGCAACCTTGTCTATCCCACCATGGCCTTCGCCCACGAAGGACTTGCCTCACTAGCGGTAGATCTTCACGAAGTAGGCGATCTCCTTGCCCTTACAAACTCCTTGGTTCAAATCCACAATCTTGTCGGAGGCTCCCAAGTGACACCTAGCCAATCTAGGAGACACCACTCTCCAAGAAGTAACAAATGGTGCGTTGATGATGAACTCCTTGCTCTTGTGCTTCAAATGATAGTCTCCCCAACACTCAACTCTCTCTCTCGTAGGTTTTGGATCTGGTGGAAAGAAGATTTGAGTGGAAAGCAACTTGGGGAAGGCTAGAGATCAAGATTCATATGGTAGGAATGGAATATCTTGGTCTCAACACATGAGTAGGTAGTTCTCTCTCAGAAAATGTATGCTGGAAGTGTAGGTTCAGTCTGATGGCTCTCTCCACGAATGAAGAGGAGGTGGAGGGGTATATATAGCCTCCACACAAAATCTAACCGTTACACACAATTTACCAAACTCGGTGGGACCTAATCGTTAAACTCGGTCGGACCGATTTAGCAAATAATGTGACCGTTAGGGTTTTCGGTGGGACCGAAATGCAACTCGGTGAGACCGATTCGGTTAGGGTTAGGGCATAACGTAATCTCGGTAAGACCGATTACACAAACTCGGTGAGACCGATTTGGTAATAAGCTTTCCAGAGAGTTGGTCAGGCAAACTCGGTGGGACCGATTACTCAAACTCGATGAGACCAATTTTGGTAATAAGTTTTCCAGAGAGTTTGCATTCTAATCTCGGTAGTACCGATTGCTCAAAATCGGTGGGACCGATTTCGATAATGGACATACACAGAGAGATTACAATCCCATCTCGGTGAGACCGAGATCCCTATCAGTAAGACCGATTTTCTTAGGGTTTGTGGCAGTGGCTATGACCTTTGGAATCGGTGGCGCCGGATAGGAAGAATCGGTGTGACCGATTTTGGCTTTAGGTTTAGGTCATTTGTGGAAGTGGGAAAGTAGCTGAGGGTTTTGGAGCATATCACTAAGCACATGAAGCAAGAGGCTCATTAAGCAACACCTCATCCCTCCTTGATAGTATTGGCTTTTCCTATAGACTCAATGTGATCTTGGACCACTTAAAAAGTAAAATGAAGAGTCTTGAGCTTGAAGCTTGAGCCAATCCTTTCTCCTTAGCATCTTGAAGGAGTTCCCAAATCCATTAGTCCATGCCACTCCATTGTTGAACTTATCTGAAACATGATAGATGAAGTGTTAGTCCAACAAGAGATATGTTGACATTAATTACCAAAACCACCTAGGGAGCACTTGTGCTTTCAAGTTGCTTAAGTACTTATAGAGTTGTTCTGCGCCCAATGTATGCTTAAGTAGTTGTATAATTCCTAGTGTTCATCAATGGGTGCTTAAGTAGTTGTAGATGCTTAAGTAGCAAGTTAGTACATGTAGATGCTTAAGTACTAGGGCAGTAGGGTTAGGCAGTAGGACATAATTTGAATTGAGTTCTAGGGTTCATAATTTGAAATTTGTGTGAAACATTGAAGTGGTCATGATATATGAAAATTCCTCGACTGTGCCCAAGTGGCCTTTTGTTTTGTTGTTTCCAAGGAATGAAGCCGAGTGGCCTATGTTTTGTTGGGATGTTGATTCATTTCCGTTCCGGCAAATTTCAGGTGCTCGATTTTTCCACTTTTTAGCAAAGGTCATGCCGAAATTTTTCATGAATTTCGGGATGACTTGTGCTACAAACTAGGACATATCGAGTGGCCGGGATTTGCCGCACCGGGAAGGAATCAACGTTCCTACAAAACATAGGCCTTTTTTATGTCATTATTCATTTATTAGGTCTAGAATTAATTGACCAGATTTAATCATAGAAAACATGGCTAGCAACGATGAAGGACAGGGTTCTGGTGATTGTGATGACGTCTACCTGGCAGCAGACGAATTTTTGAACCTTGCCGATGATCAACGGTTGTTGTTGTTGGGCCCACCTGTCACATCCAAGACCGACATCGAGACCAGCGCCGAGACCCCTTGGCGGAGTTCACCATCTCGCAGGAGCATGACGTCCTCATGGCCCGGTACCGTTGGGACCCAGTCAAGAAGGTTTTCGAGACGGACCCGGTCACAAGGAGTTCATGAGACTGCTGGTAATTTTAGTTTCTGATCAATTTGACTGCATGTTTAGTCATATTTGTAAACGATCCTTGTTCCTTTTGCAGAGAGAGCAACACAGGATTGCGGCCGAAAGCGACTCGCCGTCTGAGGCGTTGGCGAGGCCCAAGTGGGGCACCCCATTCAACCGGTCCTTGAACATATTGGAACAACTCTCGGTGGACACTCGGTCATCGTATGGACGCGTGCACGGTGTCGGAGACAGCGACACATGGAAGAAGTACTACGGTGAGACCACGGAGGAGAGAAAGGAAAGACGGAGGTTAACTGAAGAAAACATCGACAAGAAGGTTGAGATTGCGGTTGAGAAGAAATCAGCTGAGACAGTCACAACAGCCATAGCTGCCGCAAAATGGGAGCTGGCAGCTACGTGTGGTGTCTTGGTTCCGGCTATCGTCAGTTGGAGCAGGCAAAATCCAAATAAAGATGCAGTGGACTTTCCCCTTGCCGACTTCTTTGGGAGTAGCTCAACTAGCGTTGCACCAGCACCTGCTCCTGCACCGGCTCCCACGCCTGCTCATAGCAGCCCGCACTCCATCTCGGACGTGCTCGGCGGTGCTTCGTCTTTGGCTGAGCTCGACGCCCTCACAGTACCTGTCAAACCGGCCCTTTTCAATAAATGTATAATCTTCCGTTTTCATTGCCTTTTAGATGTCTCACGTCGCAGACATGTCTTTGCAGGCCGACGCCTCTTGCACCATATTGTACAACATCAATGGCTAGAAGGTGGACGTGGGGAAGGCAACGATAATGAAGCCGAAGGAACAATTGTTCCACAGCCGCCCGATCCCCCCTCGTGTCTTCAAGGTTTCCATGGCCAGTGTCAAACCGGGCCACGAGAATTTGGCTTCTCAGGTACTAGGGGGAGATGATGGCAAGACCCCGCAGTGGCTTGGCGGTTGCAAGACGTGGGTCATGTTGTGGCCAAAGAGTCTACTTCAACTGGAGGCGGCCAGGAGCACACCCACGACCATGCAGCCTCCGCAAGGTATGAACATCAGCACCCCACCTACCCAATTAGCGTCCCCTGTCGTGCTGTGTGAAGCGGGCGGGGTGAGGAAGAGGCTCCATTAGTCACTGATGACGTCGCCATAGATGAGGACGACGATGACACTCAACACTATCTCAATACTAGTGCCATTGATGATGGAGGATTGATGCCTCAGCAGTATGAGTACTCAGGGTTTGAGTGTCATGAGTCGGTGCCTGAACTGCCGCCTCCGGAGCCTGAACGTATTATAGATGACCTTCCACCAAAGAAGCATCGAAAGAGAGCGAGGAAAGGCAACAATAAAGTTGTTGTTGTGATCCAGCCGCCTCCGTAGCCTCGGGTTCAAGACCATATATATGTCCGCGGTGCGCCGAAATACCATATCCTCGGTGAACCAAACCTACCTAAGGCATCGGTAGAGGCCATACACAGCAATCTAAGGAGAATTCATGCCGATGTGTTGCGGAGAGAGAAAAGCATAATCGCCTCAGAAAATCCAGGATACCCACTCTACGTGGTTAACGTGCCGCGACAATGGTTGTATGTCGACTCATTCCCCACGGAGAAGTTGTTCCTTCGATTCGATTACATCTTCAACATGTTTCACTTGAAGAAGCTGGATTTTACGTTTGTCCACCTTTATGCCTTGTACATGAACTACATCATAAGGATTGAGCAGATACCTTATATATGTGTCGTTGACCCGTACTTCATGCACGAGGTCTTCTTGGCAGTCTGTGCAGAGCACCATCAGTACACGAGGGACTACATCGTCGATTTCATGGTCGCCAATAAGGACAAGGAGATGATTCTCGTGCCTTATCATCCCCTGTAAGCCATCCACACGGATATCCTTCCTTCAATTTCAATCATTCATTTGCATGGTGGAGGCTAATTAATTTGAGGTGTACTTATTTTTGCGCAGCCACGGGCGTGCCGTCCTCATCATCCTTTACCCCCGATACTCCCACGCTCTTTACTTGGACTCGTCAAAGAACATGAACAAAAAGGATTACACCCACATCAAGTCTGTTCTCGACAGTGCTATCTTTTTCTATGGCGTACGGGGTGGAGAGATCAAGACCAAGAAGAAGAGGAACGACAGGCCCGCCTTCAGCCATAAGACCGACTTCTGCTGCATCCAGCGACCGAGTGATACTCTTAGTGATGAATTCTATGGCCTACACCACATGCTGAAGTACAGACGAGATCAGCAGAACCTTCGCATGTCACCTACATCCGGGGATGCCCATATTCTGCAGTGGGCAAAGAACATAGGAGATATCAAGGATCATTGGATTCAAGCTAAGTTCTATCACATCCAGCGTGAACTTGCCACAATCATCATGAAGGAGGTCCTTGAAAAAATAGGGATGTTCTATGAGGAAGGGCAAATGTCGCGGGAAGACGTCCGAACACGCGTAGCCGCTCGGTCTCTCGACCTGAAGCCTTTCACTAAGCTCGGGGACTATCACCCTGACTTGGCTGGATGGCACGACATGTTTGAGTGATTCAATATATGACAATGTGTCCGTTTAGTCCATACTTTATTTATGATGAAACTTTGAGTTATGCACGACGAAACTTTATTTGTGATGTAATTAAACCGTCCTCCTCGACTAGCAAAGATCACTCTAGTTAGAGCATTTTGGGTATGATGAACTTTGTTATTTATCCTTATGATATGTTGCTTCTATTTTTGCCAAGTCTGTCTCTTGCTGTTGCTCAACTATATATGTTGCATATAATCGACTCATGTGATGATGCAGGTGCATAAATCATCGATGTCTAAGAAGTGCTACGCCAGGAGTATATGACGAGTGGCTGGAGTGTCAGGCCCAGGTGTACTGGTTTTCGGTTTCCGAGTGACAGCTAGTAGTTAGTTTAGGTTCATGCTAGTGCGAGAGAGGGATACGAACTCATGTACTGCATAGTTCCGCTCTCACTCATAGTGATAGCTCTTCTCGCATATATCATTGTTTAGATGGATGACTATGTAGTTGCAAGTAATCAAGACTTGTATCGCTATTTTCGAGATGATGACGAGAGACCACTTTGTGTTGGATGATGATTATGATGATGACATGATTTGATGCTATGATTACATTTGTATGTGTATGATATGCTAAATGTTATTGTATAAATCCTGCTCAAATACAAAACAAATATGCAGAAAAAACAAAAACTAATAAAACTAACAGTAGAGATGGGAGTAGAGTTAGCAGCAGCGCGCTCTTACCAGTAGTGCGCCCTAGATAAAAGCGTTGCAGATATTAGCAGTAGCGTGTTGTGCTAAAGCTCGCTGCTGCTAGCCATGTATAGCAGTAGCATGGGTCAATACGCGCTACTGATACATCTTAGTTGTAGCGTCGTATCAGTAGCACGTGGCCCCGCTCTACTGATGCACCTAATACGCGCGCTACTGCTAGGCTTTTCCCTAGTAGTGATCAACTTCTCTAAAACCACATTTGTCCCACTACATGCCACTTCTAACGTTGCTTCCACCATTGCCTCCACTATACAATGCCCTGTCTCTACCTTCCCGTGCATTTACCTAGGACTTCCTGCCAATGCATTACTACCTATCATTGAGAAATGCAAAAAAAATATCTCTGAATGGCGGGCCAAACTACTCTCTAAACGCAATAGACTAATTCTTCTTTTAGATGTCATTGACTCCATCTTTGTTTACTTTATGTCAGTCTTTCTTATTCCGATAAGTGTCCTCAAAACTCTGGATTCAGTCCGACGCGCTTTCTTTTGGGCTGCTGAAGAAACCTGCACGGGTGCTGACTGTCTGGTTGCTTGGAAAATTGTTTGTAAACCTAAGAAGTTTGATTGTCTAAGGCTGAAAAATCTGGCACAACAAAATTGCTGCCTCCTCATGAAATTCGCTGCTAGAGTTCTATTATCGCAACGCACACCCTGGCTAGATTGGCTTGCTCTTCAACACTCCATTGCCCTTATCAACCCATAGGGCAACCAGTCCTTTCTTTGTAGAACTATCAACCAACAACTCCCCTTTCTTCACCCCATTTCATTTGTTCTTACCAACTGAGGGACCAACACTTATTTTTTTTTGGTTAGATAAATGGCTACATCATAAATCACTTGCGGAATTATTCCCCTACTTATATTCACACACCACTCTCCCACTTGCTCGTGTGGCTACTGTTTTGAATCAAGGTTTATGATCATTCCTACGGACTCGCCTAACATCTAATGTTTCGTCCGAGTTGTGTTCTTTGTTGTATTTGATGTAGGATTTCCAACCATCACAAGAGCCAGACAAACATTTCCTTATCGGTGGCATACCTTTCTCCACAAAAGCGGCGTACGAGCTCACCTTGCGGGTGGACTCTGTCGACATTCACTCCACACCCATTTGGTCATCGCGTGTTCCCAACAGGGTGAAAAATTTTGCTTGGCTTCTATGTTGAGGAAGGCTCAATTCTAAAGAAAATTTGTTGCGCAAGCATATCGTTACAGACGCCCTATTCCCAAGATGCGGATTTGATGGTGAAGACACCACTCATATATTCATCAGCTGCTTGCTCGCGCAGCTTATCTGGCACAGGCTCGGCTTCCCTCCCCCCACCAGCAACATCGATGATCTTTGGGACTGCCACATTCCCCCTATTGCTGATCAGAGAATCTAGCATTCTATGCTGCCTTTTTGTGTGTGTAATTTCCTCTATGTTTGCACTTTATCAAGATTCACTTAAATCCCCAGGTAATGAGCATTCTAGGTGTTTTGTTTAAGCAACAAGCCATCTGGTCAATTTCCACTAAAAAGTCGCCAGTTTTACATAGCAGGAATGCAAGTAAAAACAAACGAAAATTGAAACTATGTACGAAAATAGAACGCAAACCACAGCCAAATTTTCGTACACTTGTCTGTAAGCTGCAGCCCACCTGAATATATTTCTCAAGTTTGCAATCCATTGTTTCACCGACTACAAAGGGGAATTACATAAGCACGTGTAAACGTGAGGACAGGTAAGAACGCCATGAGGAGTGGCCTCTTTTTCTTCTGGCTTCATCATTCGATGAGTCCAAAGCATGAGATCTTGTATAATGCATTTGAGGGTGGTGATGATGTGACGATTCTGTTGCCTGATGTCATGGCATTCCTAGAGTCCCAAATCTTCCATAGAATGATGAGTAGCTACAGCGGACAGCACACTATTGTGATGCAATCCCAAGTCCAATAGTAGAGCAAGCAACAATTTGGTGACACCAGCAGACGATTTACGGTACCCTGCAGTATAGCAAATACTGGAGTACCAAACGAATCTGGCCGTTCATGATGAGGGGTAACTTAGTCATTTTCTGAAGGTTACTTTGGGGCTTTTCTGTGTCATCTCATCCCGATGGAGCAAATCCTATCCTATTCGGCTGTCAGGACCCCGACTCAATGCCACATCGATCTAGCATGTAACACCTCATATCACTTTGTGGCCTCACGCACGGTATTCCCACGGGTGTCGTCTTACCTTTGCCCGGGACCATTTGCGCCTTTTGGCTCACGTATATGATAGTGCCGCTAGCATCCATATGATAAGGAGCCCGGGCTGACATGGCTAGTCGTAAACCCAAAGTGGCACAAACTTACAGGGACAGGCATCCATGACCCAGCATCGAACGTGTCGGTCATCAGCGAGTGAATCCAGGCTGTAGCACTGGGCTAGCAGGACTCCGGTGAACCGGGCTGTAGCGGGCTAACAGGACTCCGGTATTCATCGCGTGACATTTCCCCGAAGGGACAGACACAGGAACGAAGAAGGACACATGCCGGCCAGCCTAAGTGTTCCGGAGCAGTAGCAAGCTACCGTGGCTCAGTGGAAGCACTAGGAGACATTTCCCAGTAAGAGAGGCTACTAAGGATAAACAACTAGATAGTCAGATCCCACACATACCAAGCATTTCAATAACATACACACAATATGCTCGATATGTGCAAATACAACATGGCATCACAACATAACTCTACGACTCAAGTATTTTGTTCAATAGGCTCCGAGGAGCGAGATATTACAAACATAGGTCTCATGACCCAACATTCAGAGCATACAAATCAAAGCACATGCGAAAGCTTAACATGTCTGAGTACAGACATCTACAAATGAAAAAGGCTGAGAAGCCTGGCTATCTACCAGAT
Source organism: Triticum timopheevii (assembly GCA_963921465.1). Lineage (NCBI taxonomy): Eukaryota > Viridiplantae > Streptophyta > Magnoliopsida > Poales > Poaceae > Triticum > Triticum timopheevii. Next base: position 490,952,992 of record OY997274.1, on the reverse strand, counting down.
CCTGCCGAGGGCACAAGATCGTAGCTGAGGTAACAAGCTAAACGTCGAAGTTCACGTGGAACTACTAGTGAGACTGAAGTCTCTCTGCAAAAACATAAAATAGGCAAACGTGAGTACAAATGTACCCAGCAAGACTTACATCAGAACTATCTACATATGCATCATTATCAACAAAGGGATGGTGGGGTTTAACTGCAGCAAGCCAGCTTTGACTCGGTGGCTATCCAGAACTACGACTGCAAGTAACTCTTTTGAGGTGGCGCACACGATTCCACATATTCACCATATCAATACATCTATGGATCCGCTCCTGTCTCCCTACGAGAACGCCATCCATAGCACTCACGCTTATCTTGCGTATTTTAGAGTATCCACTTCCATTTGTCTATGAACTGTTATAGGCAACCCAGAAGTCCTTTACCGCGGATGCGGCTATTCGAATAGATGATGTTAACCCTGCAGGGGTGTACTTCTTCATACATGTTTCCACCACTTAGCGTCTGCACACGACATGTGCTCGGCAGACTTCAAGCAAAAGCCGACGTGGGTGTAGACCACGACCTACCTAGACACCTAAGTCGCTAATCCAGGTTTATTGCCTATTCAGGTTCCATCCGCAGGGAGTCCGGCCGAGGTTTCCACATACGGCCCCGAACGATGTGAACAGGGTTCCCAGACACCTAACGGGTGCCCGGTGTACCCGGCCACATACCTACCGCATCACAGCCCACCCCACGGTCAGCGTTGTCGACGGCCTCCAGTAGGCTACAAACACCAGAAACTACTTGCAACTCCTGGACAGAGGACTAGGGTGAATAAGAAGTCGAGCGGGGTCATATTTCAGGGCCCAATGCATGGTAGTAGCTGAATCATGGATCACAAACACAGAACTCAGTTCCTAAGGACGGCTTCAATGAGACAACCCACCATGTACTCCTACATGGCCTCTCACCGCTACCTTTACCAAATCGTGTTCACACACTTAGCTCGCACACAATAGGACATGTTCACACACCTCTGATTCATCCCCGATGAATCAGACCTGACTCAACTCTAAGCAATAGCAGGCATGACAAACAAGCATGAATGAGTAGGCACATCAGGGCTCAAACAACTCCTACTCATGCTAGTGGGTTTCATCTATTTACTGTGGCAATGACAGGTCATGCAGAGGATAAAGGGGTTCAGCTACCGCAGCAAATAACAGATGAATCGTTGTTGTCCTAATGCAGTAAAAGAGAGCAGGAGCGAGAGAATAGGATTGTATCGGAATGAACAAGGGGGTTTTGCTTGCCTGGCACTTCTGAAGATAATATAGTTCTTCATCGGTGTCATCGAACTCGTCATCGGAACCACGTCTATCGAGAGGGTACAAACACCGGCAACTGAGAAAGAACACAATCAATGCACTGCCACAATATGATGCATGATCATGACATGGCAATATGCTGTGATTTGAGCTAATGCACCTAGCTATGTTTTAAATGAAGTTGGTTTGAATACATGATTCAAATTCCAACTCCATATATGATTATTTAAATGTCCTTTATTTGTTTTGTCCAAAACAGAGGACAAACATTGTTCAAACATGCATGAAAATGGTACAGATGGATTCCTTGCATTTTTCTGATAATTTTTCATATATAATTTGTTTGATTTGGAGACACGGTTGAATTTATAGGATTTTTAGAAGTTTAGGACATTTTCTAGAATTTCCTATATAAGAATAAATCCAGAAAATAATTAACTGCGTCAACACTGCGTCACTGTGACGTAAGTGGTCAACGGGGCTGGTCCAGGTCAAACTGACCTGTGGGCCCTGCGTGTCAGTAGTTAGTTTAACTAACTAATACTATTAGTTAGCTCTAATCTAAGTTAATTAACAGGGGGGTCCCACTTGTCATACACTCAGGGAAGTCAACCTGGGCCCACCCGGTCAAGGTCAACAGGTCAAACCCGCCGGCGTTTAGCCGCCGGCGAGGCCAGGCGCGGCGGAGGAAGTGCAAATTCGCGCTCGGCGACCAAATGGTCGGCGGAGACCATCTACGGGTAGCTGGGAGCAAGCCGAAGCGTTTGATGGCGGTGGTTCGGCTCGGGGTGGCCGGGAACATCGCCGGCGACAACCTTGGCGGTCGCCGGAGTCGGGTGAAGAAGAAACCGAGACTACAGGGAACAACAAGGCACGTGACGAGGTGCGTTGCACTCGTGGGGGTGCGATGGAGTTAGTGGACAAGGTAGTGAGGCCTGTGGGTGGCCGGAGTCACGTCGGCGACGAGCTCCGTGGCGGCGCGTGCGGGTGAGCTTCGTGTAGTCGCTACAGTGCACGAGAGAGAGAACGGAGAGGATGGGGAGGTGGATAAGCTCACGGCGATCATGTTAGAGCAGTCGGCGAGGTCGGTGACGAGCTGATGCGGCGGCGACGGGGAAAGGGATCTGCGGCGGTGCTCGGTGAAGATGATCTCGAAGAAGACGAAGCAGGGCTCGCGAGCGCTCGGGGCTCGGGCTGCTCGACGGAGTCGACGACGGCGGAGTTGTTGGACACGGTGGCTCGGTACGGGGGCGACGGTGGACGCGGTTATCATGGTGGCACGAGCGCGACAGCGTCGGCCATGGCGGGAGAGGGCGAGGGAGAGAGGCAGGGGGCGTGTGAGGTGTCTGCGGAGTCGGGGCGGCAACGTGGAGCCTGCCTAGGTGTCCACGGGCGTGGGTGGCAAGCAGGTGGCGCCGTGGCGACCTTGCGCTCGTCGGCGTCACCTCTGTGCCTGCCTGGCGTGGACGAAGCAGCTGGCTGGCATGGGCCAGCACAGTGATGGGTCTGCCAGGTGGGCTGCGGCCAGGTAAGTTCCCTCCTTCTCTTTTATTTTCTGTTTTCTATTTTTCTGTAACTGTGTGGCTTTATTAAAAATACTTAAACAGATCCAAAAATCATGAAACTAATCATGGCTACTGTTTAGAATATATCCAACAGTAAACATTTTTGTTTATGATTATTTGAGCATTTAAAATATTTTATAGCATTTAAATGCCCAAATTCAAATAACATATGATTTAATTCAGAAATCCAGAATGGCCTAGAAATATGTGCATGACTTTTGGCAGAGGTTTTCACCTTTGACAAAAATCATGAACTTTTCTAAAGGGCATTGGGATCATTGAAAATATTTTTTTATTGAACCTAGTTGAATTCATTTGGTGCTAGGGCTTGGATCAATCCCCATTTCAAGTTCCAATAAATTTAGACATGATGCATGGATGATAAAGCAAAGACAAGCAAGGCCTGAACTGGGGATGTGACAACTCACCCCCACTAAACAAGAATCTCACCCCGAGATTCAAGGCGTGAGGTAAGAAGACAAAGGGAACACAAACTAATAACATGAACTCCAAGATCCAACTGTCTTCTCGAGGGTGTTGATCTGTTGACTCTAAACAATCTTGATGTCTTTGCTTGCGAGGTCTTCATCCAACACGATGACGATAGAAGGAGACTCTACAGAAGACAATCTCCTTGAAGATCGAGTATTCCAGATCAACTCATGGAGTGAGAGGTAAGAACATCTCTCGAGCTGAGATACGAAGCATTCATCCAAAGGGATGGAGTGGAACGGATGGCGAAGGTTCACTAGGTAGACAACAATTCCACACTTAAGAGGGTGGTGCACGGTCGTCAACGTAGCGAGCAGTTGAGTTGCCATGATACCATAACGATGCACTTTAGGGAAGGTGACTCGTATAAATATCCCCTTAAGTGGCAAAAAGAATTACCTTTGATTCAAAGATCATTGAAACTCTTTATACTAGCCTAAGGCAATTCTCGAGCGATCGTTTAGAGGGGTTCGGTAGAATGGCATACCCGGATTAGAATGGATGATGTGGATTACCTTGTTGAAAACAACACAAGGGATGATTTTAGTAACTAGGGAGAAGCTCAATAGTAGAGAGTGAGTCCACTGTTTGAAAAGTTATAGCATAACCGAGGAAATTGAGAGCAATTCCAGTTAGTGCCGATGACAACACCTAGCGCTTGTGTGTGCTCTCAAGAACTTGAGCATTTCCATAATCATCAAGGTTTTACCAACATCCATGTCAAGGGTGCTGACAACACAACATACTACCATGATGAATAGCGATGGACGATGCAGATGCATAGGAAGATAACACTTTCTCAGATTTCACCTTAGCGAGACCAAGGGGACAAAATCTGGATGATCGACCGAGAGACATTTAGCACTCCGCTTCTAATGTTCTCCTTGATGTACTAGCGTATCCCATTCATTGAAATGGTCTAGTATCTAGAACATCAAGTAAAGGTCGGACTTAGGAAACACAAAAATCCATAAAGGACAACTAGGGAGTAAATCCTATGAAATCCTTATGGGGAGGTGGCCAACTTCCTCCATCAAGATACTACAATAATAGGTCTTCCGGCTGGGTGTGTTGGCCACGACATCCACTTTACCGGTTATCGAGGGACCAATATTATAGTTCTTGGGAAATGTCCCAACCATCATCTCTGCCTGAGATTCAGATCTGGTTGGTGTCAGAATATTCCAGACTCATCAAGTCTAGAAAGAAGAATGAAAGTTTGCAACACAAATCGACGAGACGACATTGCGAGATTCTCGGGAAATGGACGACGGTAGTAAGCTCCAAAACATGAGCTGGTTCTGCTACACACATGTGAACACGCTGTCTCAGACAAGCATGACCACGTGGTAGTCTTATAATAAAACACTACCGAGTTCAGGTGGGGAACCATCAACAAGGATATCGAAGTCTTTACGCGCGCTAGACTTATTTTCCTTGAACAAGTCGATCAGTGGCTTGGGGTGCTAGGAACACATATAGAATGGAGGCGGCCAACCTATCAAACCATAGAGTACTTCGCACATATGCGTGACCAACTTGGGATGATTCCAGAGGAAGCAAAAACAAGCTTTCTCGAATTCACAGCGGCAACTTACATCAAATGCACGTGAATTAGAGGAAGTCACTCCTTTCATCCGAACATATGCTTCACGAGCTAGCATGAAGAGACGCTTTCAAAAGTTTCCAACACTAGCTTAATGTTCAACAAAATTATGAAGAAGACAAGGATGTTGTCGATGGGCTCAACAACAATTCATCTAGATTCCCATGGAGATGGAATTCCATAACTATGTGAACTAGGTGATAGTATTGGTCAGACCCAAAAGATATAATGGTGTATGCTCGAGGGAAATTCATGAGTAAGACAACATTATGAACATCATTGGTTCTGATTTGATTTGAGGATAGCCCATACTCAAATCAAAGTTTTAGCAAGGCAATAGCTCCAACAACTGGTCACGGGGATCAATCGATGAAGATACCATCTTTCTTCAATACACACACAAAAACATCCCTTTGGGTTGAGCTAAGTCGGACAAGCTTTTATCTTCCAACTCTCCAAGTTGTTGTTTAGCTTAACCAACTAGCTCAGGGGTATCTAACACTGATTCTTGGAGAAGGAGTGGTTTACAGGAATAAACCAACTTGATCACGAGCTCAACGTCGCGGTCAGGTGACGACCTGGTGATACTTCCGAGAAGACATTCAGAAAATCACGAACCACCAGTATGTTACTAAGCTCGAGAACAATCTTGCTTCTCAGGGCAAGACGATATGATCAAAAGAGCGAGGGTTTGACACTATCCTAACTCATTGATCGAATAGTGCACCGGGAATAAGGAGTAGGTAGCACAATCTATCTTAGGATGATGATTCAATAATCAACATGCTAAGAATGAGAATATTGTCCTTTAACTACCAAACAATGGAGTTTCTAGGAGTATAGATTTCACACATCATAGTTCACCTGTCGGCATTCCGGTTGCAACAACACGGGAACCGAGAAATGAACAATGATGGCAAGAAGTATCACTGCATCAAGGATTCATAAGAGATAGTGCAATTCTCATGACGATCCTGACGTAAGAGGGTAACACTCCAAGGTAGAACAGAACAAAAGCTCGATTAGCATTTTGATCCACGGAATACAACTACTTTGACCCAATCCTCGAAGTGGACAAGGTACTGGAGTTTGTTTCTCCAAGTCATTCCGGATAGAATGGCTTGACGGACCACAAGAGTAATAGGCATCAATAAACGAATGCTCGCATACTCTTGACTATCAATTGATAGACGAGGGTCAGAGTACAACTAAAGAGAACAACTCAAATGAACATATAATTTTCTAAGTTGTGGATGCATAGATTAGTATGTCGAGCGAAGCTCAACATTTCTTCCGGATAACCCATGCGGAAAGGTAGAACTGGCAGATTCACAATTATGAATGGAGAACTCCTCAAGAGTACTCTGATTGCGATCCTTCGGTTCAGCGAGGAACTTCTGCCATAAGCGGTTCATAGTATTTGGAAGAAGGAAATACCACGGACCTCGAGGACTATCGCAAAGTTACTAATATCCTAAAGGAACGAGCAAAGACTATCAATATGAGGTAAGTAGGGTGGGTCTCGGGTTCAAAAACCCAGAAGTAGAATACCTACTACTAAGTGGCATCACGGGATGCTTTCGAGAATAAAGGCCAGAATCATCACACTGGGAACACATAACATGGCTAAATTACTAGGTGACTCCCTAAAACACCTAGGGTCATACTAATAGCTCCAACATATATGTCAAGGCAATAAATTACCTCAAAGCACCGGTTAGTGTGCTTATTCTGACCGTAAAGGACATCGGGAACGGAAAGAAAGGATTTGCAAATGCATCAGACTATTCAGAAACCTGGGATGACTCGGACAGCATAACGGTTGTAAATGCTTAAAAAAGATTTGAGATATCCTGCAGAAATGGTGGCATAACCACTCAACATCATAAGAGCAAGGTTCTGAGACCAGCTATGAACATACAGAAGTAGTAAAAGCTGAACTGAGATTTGAAACTATCAATTCTATAAGTCTATGGTTTAGTAACACGTCATCCTGATAGATAGATGAGAAGGCCTAGTTCTTAATCCCCGTATAAGAGAAGAGGATGACTCAGATCAGAAGTCCATGAGGAATAAGGAGTAAAAAGAGCCTTACGTTCCATCCCACAATCAATTCCCTTACATAACTAAAGCATTTCTAGACACAACTTCGACCAGTTTGGCTTGGTAATCCTACAGGCAGTCAGGCTCTGATACCAAAGCTGTCAGGACCCCGACTCAATGCCACATCGATCTAGCATATAACACCTCATATCACTTTGCGGCCTCACGCACGGTATTCCCACGGGTGTCGTCTTACCTTTGCCCGGGACCGTTTGCGCCTTTTGGCACACGTATATGATAGTGTCGCTAGCATCCATATGATAAGGAGCCCGGGCTGACATGGCTAGTCGTAAACCCAAAGTGGCACAAACTTACAGGGACAGGCATCCATGACCCAGCATCGAACGTGTCGGTCATCAGCGAGTGAATCCAGGCTGTAGCACTGGGCTAGCAGGACTCCGGTGAACCGGGCTGTAGCGGGCTAACAGGACTCCGGTATTCATCGCGTGACATTTCCCCGAAGGGACAGACACAGGAACGAAGAAGGACACATGCCGGCCAGCCTAAGTGTTCCGGAGCAGTAGCAAGCTACCGTGGCTCAGTGGAAGCACTAGGAGACATTTCCCAGTAAGAGAGGCTACTAAGGATAAACAACTAGATAGTCAGATCCCACACATACCAAGCATTTCAATAACATACACACAATATGCTCGATATGTGCAAATACAACATGGCATCACAACATAACTCTACGACTCAAGTATTTTATTCAATAGGCTCCGAGGAGCGAGATATTACAAACATAGGTCTCATGACCCAACATTCAGAGCATACAAATCAAAGCACATGCGAAAGCTTAACATGTCTGAGTACAGACATCTACAAATGAAAAAGGCTGAGAAGCCTGGCTATCTACCAGATCCTGCCGAGGGCACAAGATCGTAGCTGAGGTAACAAGCTAAACGTCGAAGTTCACGTGGAACTACTAGTGAGACTGAAGTCTCTCTGCAAAAACATAAAATAGGCAAACGTGAGTACAAATGTACCCAGCAAGACTTACATCAGAACTATCTACATATGCATCATTATCAACAAAGGGATGGTGGGGTTTAACTGCAGCAAGCCAGCTTTGACTCGGTGGCTATCCAGAACTACGACTGCAAGTAACTCTTTTGAGGTGGCGCACACGATTCCACATATTCACCATATCAATACATCTATGGATCCGCTCCTGTCTCCCTACGAGAACGCCATCCATAGCACTCACGCTTATATTGCGTATTTTAGAGTATCCACTTCCATTTGTCTATGAACTGTTATAGGCAACCCAGAAGTCCTTTACCGCGGACGCGGCTATTCGAATAGATGATGTTAACCCTGCAGGGGTGTACTTCTTCATACATGTTTCCACCACTTAGCGTCTGCACACGACATGTGCTCGGCAGACCACGTGGGTGTAGACCACGACCTACCTAGACACCTAAGTCTCTAGTCCAGGTTTATCGCCTATTCAGGTTCCATCCGCAGGGAGTCCGGCCGAGGTTTCCACACACGGCCCCCAACGATGTGAACAGGGTTCCGAGACACCTAACGGGTGCCCGGTGTACCCGGCCACGTACCTACCGCATCACAACCCACCCCACGGTCAGCGCTGTCCACGGCCTCCAGTAGGCTACAAACACCAGAAACTACTTGCAACTCCTGGACAGAGGACTAGGGTGAATAAGAAGTCGAGCGGGGTCATATTTCAGGGGCCAATGCATGGTAGTAGCTGAATCATGGATCACAAACACAGAACTCAGTTCCTAAGGACGGCTTCAATGAGACAACCCACCATGTACTCCTACATGGCCTCTCACCGCTACCTTTACCAAATCGTGTTCACACACTTAGCTCGCACACAATAGGACATGTTCACACACCTCTGATTCATCCCCGATGAATCAGACCTGACTCAACTCTAAGCAATAGCAGGCATGACAAACAAGCATGAATGAGTAGGCACATCAGGGCTCAAACAACTCCTACTCATGCTAGTGGGTTTCATCTATTTACTGTGGCAATGACAGGTCATGCAGAGGATAAAGGGATTCGGCTACCACAGCAAATAACAGATGAATCGTTGTTGTCCTAATGCAGTAAAAGAGAGCAGGAGCGAGAGAATAGGATTGTATCGGAATGAACAAGGGGGTTTTGCTTGCCTGGCGCTTCTGAAGATAATAGAGTTCTTCATCGGTGTCATCGAACTCGTCGTCGGAACCACGTCTATCGAGAGGGTACAAACGCCGGCAACTGAGAAAGAACACAATCAATGCAATGCCACAATATGATGCATGATCATGACATGGCAATATGCTGTGATTTGAGCTAATGCACCTAGCTATGTTTTAAATGAAGTTGGTTTGAATACATGATTCAAATTCCAACTCCATATATGATTATTTAAATGTCTTTTATTTGTTTTGTCCAAAACAGAGGACAAACATTGTTCAAACATGCATGAAAATGGTACAGATGGATTCCTTGCATTTTTCTGATAATTTTTCATATATAATTTGTTTGATTTGGAGACACGGTTGAATTTATATGATTTTTAGAAGTTTAGGACATTTTCTAGAATTTCCTACATAAGAATAAATCCAGAAAATAGTTAACTGCGTCGGCACTGCGTCACTGTGACGTCACTGGTCAACGGGGCTGGTCCAGGTCAAACTGACCTGTGGGCCCTGCGTGTTAGTAGTTAGTTTAACTAACTAATACTATTAGTTAGCTCTAATCTAAGTTAATTAACAGGGGGGTCCCACTTGTCATAGACTCAGGGAAGTCAACCTGGGCCCACCCGGTCAAGGTCAACGGGTCAAACCCGCCGGCGTTTAGCCGCCGGCGAGGCCAGACGCGGCGGAGGAAGTGCAAATTCGCGCTCCGGCGACCAAATGGTCGGCGGAGACCATCTACGGGTAGCTGGGAGCAAGCCGCAGGGTTTGGTGGCGGTGGTTGGGCTCGGGGTGGCCGGGAACATCGCCGGCGACAACCTTGGCGGTCGCCGGAGTCGGGTGAAGATGAAACCGAGACTACAGGGAACAACGAGGCACGTGACGAGGTGCGTTGGACTCATGGGGGTGCGGTGGAGTTAGTGGACAAGGTGGTGAGGCCTGTGGGTGGCCGGAGTCACGTCGGCGACGAGCTCCGCGGCGGCGTGTGCGGGTGAGCTTCGTGCAGTCGCTACGGTGAACGAGAGAGAGAACGGAGAGGATGGGGAGGTGGATAAGCTCACGGCGATCACGTTAGAGCAGTCGGCGAGGTCGGGGATGAGCTGATGCGGTGGCGACGGGGAAAGGGATCTGCGGCGGTGCTCGGTGAAGATGATCTCGAAGAAGATGAAGCAGGGCTCGTGAGCGCTCGGGGCTCGGGCTGCTCGACGGAGTCGACGACGGCGGAGTTGTTGGACACGGTAGCTCGGTACGGGGGCGACGGTGGACGCGGTTATCACGGTGGCGCGAGCGCGGCAGCGTCGGCCATGGCGGGAGAGGGCGAGGGAGAGAGGCAGGGGGGCGTGTGAGGTGTCTGCGGAGTCGGGGCGGCAACGTGGAGCCTGCCCAGGTGTCCACGGGCGTGGGCGGCAAGCAGGTGGCGCCGTGGCGAGCTCGCGCTCGTCGGCGTCACCTCTGTGCCTGCCTGGCGTGGACGAAGCAGCTGGCTGGCATGGGCCAGCACAGTGCTGGGTCTGCCAGGTGGGCTGCGGCCAGGTAAGTTCCCTCCTTCTCTTTTATTTTCTGTTTTCTATTTTTCTGTAACTGTGTGGCTTTATTAAAAATACTTAAACAGATCCAAAAATCATGAAACTAATCATGGCTACTGTTTAGAATATATCCAACAGTAAACATTTTTGTTTATGATTATTTGAGCATTTAAAATATTTTATAGCATTTAAATGCCCAAATTCAAATAACATATGATTTAATTCAGAAATCCAGAATGGCCTAGAAATATGTGCATGACTTTTGGCAGAGGTTTTCACCTTTGACAAAAATCATGAACTTTTCTAAAGGGCATTGGGATCATTGAAAATATTTTTTTTATTGAACCTAGTTGAATTCATTTGGTGCTAGGGCTTGGATCAATCCCCATTTCAAGTTCCAATAAATTTAGACATGATGCATGGATGATAAAGCAAAGACAAGCAAGGCCTGAACTGGGGATGTGACATCGGCGCCGGTTAAGGGCAATTTTCCTAACCGGCGCCTGCAGCCGCGTTAGGTGGGCTGGCCCATTTATCTATTTGTATGGTTATTTTCTTCGGTTTCCTAAAAACGCAAAAAGAAATGCCTGCGGCGTGAGTCGAACCCAAGACCTCCGTATGCTTATTTTCTTCGGTTTCCTAGAGTCCCAAATCTTCCATAGAATGATGAGTAGCTACAGCGGACAGCACACTATTGTGATGCAATCCCAAGTCCAACAGTAGAGCAAGCAACAATTTGGTGACACCAGCAGAGGATTTACGGTACCCTGCAGTATAGCACATACTGGAGTACCAAACAAATCTGGCCGCCCATGATGAGGGGTAACTTAGTCATTTTCCGAAGGTTACTTTGGGGCTTTTCTGTGTCATCTCACCCCGATGGAGCAAATCCTATCCTATTCGGCGCCGGTTAAGGGCAATTTTCCTAACCGGCGCCGGTTAAGGGCAATTTTCCTAACCGGCGCCTGCAGCCGCGTTAGGTGGGCTGGCCCATTTATCTGTTTGTATGGTTATTTTCTTCGGTTTCCTAAAACGCAAAAAGAAACCTTCGTATGGTTATTTTCTTCGGTTTCCTAAAAACGCAAAAAGAAATGCCTGCGGCGTGAGTAGAACCCAAGACCTCCTGTTTGAAGGCGCAATTCGCACACCACCCGGACACATGACCTACTGTGACATTTTTTATCTTTCTCGTTCCTTTATTATTTCTACTTTTTCTTTCCTTTTTTCCTTTTTCTTTATTCTTCTTGGTGGTTCGATGAACCTTTTTCATATTTGATGAACTTTTTGCTAATTCAATGAACTTTTTCGCAAAATCGTTGATTTTTTTTCCAAATTTGATGAACTTTTTACAAATTCAATGAAATTTTTCTCAAAATCGTTGATTTTTGTTTCAAATTTGATGAACTTTTTTTCAAAGTCGATGAACTTTTTTTCAAAGTCGATGAACTTTATTCAAATTCGTGAAACATTTTCTAATTCGATGAACTTTTTTTTGAATTTGATGAACTTTTTCCAAAATCGATGAACTTTTGTCAAATTTGATGAACGTTTTTCAAATGCGATGAACTTTTCTCAAATTCACAAACTTTTTCCCTTTTTGCGGACTTTTTCTATTGGTACAAAACTTTTTCAAAAAAAAATCAATTCATGGTTTTTGTGAAATCTTTTGAAATTTATGTTTTGTTTATTCATATAATTTGTAGCTGGTGTATAATACTACTATATGTTTAATGCTTGTACTAAAAGATTTATAGCGGACATGGTCCATCCATCCGCTGCATGCCTCCACGATGCACTACTGGATTTCGCAAATCCGCCATTTTCTTCGGAATTTATAACCTATGTTTGCTGCAGTCTCGTGAAGACCTGCTATTTATTCAAAGTTCGTGTAGTTTAACTTTGGAGCAGTCTAGCCTAGCCATTCCTTGGAAAACGACATAGATTGCTCTGTACTCGGAAGGGAGGACCAAAGCCTGAGTTTTCTTTTATCCGGGCAAGGTGTACCATGATTCAGAAATTATGAATGCTAAGCATCTTTTGTACTAGATTGCTAGTTATCTGACACCATGTTATGTATGCAATACTTGTCTAATCACCTCTTTTATTTTGACGAAATTGTACATTCTTACATTTGCTGAATTATTATCTTTCCCTTGAGAATTGAATTAACCTTCCGGTATCTGATGCTTACATGGTGCAAAGCACAAATAATAATACTATCATAATAACTGAAGTGATTTCAATCAACCATCATATATTTTCTGAATAAGATTGTGTTAAGAAATTTTTACAGAAATTTTCTCCTGCCTCTACTTCTTTCATATTACAGATCAAGACTGAAAACAATACAGTTTACCCACTATGTAATCAGCATATCCATTACAATGCAAAATGGGGAACTCATACCATCTGAAGCAACACTTGCACACGCGAAAGCATAATTTTCCAAATGTGGAGCTTTCAAACCAATTTACATCAAATATGAAAATTGATAACACAAATGTCACAGATTCCAAATCTGGCCAAGTGAAAGCATCCCTGCAATCCACCAAGCTCAAGTGTGCAGAGTAACGGAGCAGATGAGAGGGCCATCATCCCCTCGTTATCAATCAAAGAAGTTTTTATGAGAGGGCCATAATATAAGATCGTTTTGCAAGCTGACAGAGGGAGTAACAAAGATACGAGTATATATGACTGATTCACATAAAACTATTGGGCAAACTGCTTGGATGTAATAAGGTCTTATATTATGGGACGGAGGGAGTAGAACCCTATTTTCTGTCTTTCAACATACAAACATACATACTCTGCAATTTTGAGGTTCGTTTGCTACACTGACTGACAACCAAGCAAAAGTAAAAGGTACTCAACTTCAAAAGCATATCAAGATAATGAGAAGGCAACAAACTCGTCACGAAACATATGTACAATCACGATCATTTTGAAAACTTCTCTGTGCATCTATTAAACATCCATTAGCTCATCTTCACAAGGAACAGTAACTGAGGCACCGCCTATTTTAAATAAATTGCTGAGCAAACAGCCCAGCAAGCCACAAGGAAAATGAACTAAAACCAGTCATTTGGAATCACTGCAACTCGAAGAAAGAATGGACCTAGGAATCAAATAGCCAGAACTATTTAAAACATACAGTCAGACCAATCTGCTGAATTGAAATATTTGGAGCTACCTAACTAATCTTATGGAAAATCAAGCACAGTTGGGGAACTAAAATTACTTATTTGCTCAACATATTCCAGAACCTAGTATGGAAGCAACCAGCTTCGTCTCGATACTAGTTTACTTCCTAGCGACATCCATCTTCAAACAAGAGCAAAAATAAAATCAAATGCTCACGATTTCAATAACCCCAATGAAAGTAAACATCCATCACAGAAGTGGAGAACAAGGTCGCACTCGAATTTCTATGTCAGAATTTGTACAGGAACATGAATCTAAACGGTTTCACCCACAGCAAAAAAAACATGAATTTGAACTTCAGCGACCACTGAAACTACAGATGAAATGCCAACTAAACTACTCTTGAATTAAAGAAACTGATGCAAGAAAAGATATCAATTTAGCAACTTCTGATTGATGGCTTTGTTTTCTTGGAAACTTCCATTCCAGCCAAGCGACTCCTCTTTCATCCATGATCACAAGTCTCAGGACAAGCTTCATCATATTCCAGAACTTCTGTTCCAGTCCTGTACATATGAGTGTATTAATGTCAGGTTGTCAGCAGTGCAAATCACTACTTCGAATAAGCCAACTGAACAGTAAATCATCCCGCAAAGTTGAGCCCCAACTGTCCATTACTTGCAATTATAGTTCCTGGTATTTTTCTGTAGCACATTTTAGAAAAATTCAGGGCTCGCTATTAATTTTCTTACCGTATCCAGGTTTTTACAATAAAAACAATAATGGCATGAATATAGGGGGAACAGCATGTTTTGTTACCAAGATAATTTACCGGCAGGATTGGCCGTTTCTTTTATATCTACAAATGACCATATATGGTTCATTTTGCTCAACTTAATTTTTAAGACATTATGCTAAGCTAAATTATCCACATATGATACACATGCAGATCATCACATACAGTATTATAGCAGTGCTAAAGTTTCCAAATTCCAGAAGTTGTGTCATACCTTAAGCTCTGACTTAGCATCACGATATGCACCTGGAACAAAATGCTTCTTCTTTCCGAGGATTTTGGCATACTCTGTCAGAAAGAAAAACCTATGTGTATCGTTCCACTTCAAATAATCCTCCTTCCCCATGCTCTTCATTCCAATTTCTCTGTACAGCTTTTTCTGCAGAAAAAGGGCTAGACCAATGGCAGGAAACATGGGCACCTTAGAATGCGTCAGCTGCTCGGCCTGCTGAAAAGTGTATCGTCCAGCGATGGGCACGATGGCATTCAATTCCTCACGAGTGGACAATCCTTTGGCTTCCTTTTCTTTTCTGGCACTGTATGGACCAAATGGGTGTAAAACCCCTGCCCTCTTGACTGCAAGGAGATTTTTCCCATTGATGAAATTTGGATTCCCAGAGCCCTTGCCAGGATGGTCAGCTTTAGATTGTGGGAAACTTTCATCACCCTGAGATTTCTTGATTTGCTCACCGAGATACATCCCATGCCTTAGCCACTGATCGGTCATTGGATGCATACCTTCCACACCTCCGGGCACCAGCTTGCCCAGGTCTTCAAGCATCTGTCTAGCCATCTTCCTTCTTAAGTGGTCTCCGGGTAAAGAAGCACGTTCCTCACGCAGAAAATTGCTGAAATAGATGATCAGTTGGGTAACTTCCTCAGAAAACAGGATAGCAGGATGATTGGTAATCAACCGCTTGTCTATCAGAGCAGCATTTTTTAGGAGAGGGCGCAGGTCAGAGAGGTTCCAAGGTAACTCTTCATCCAGCAAGACCTGGCCAGCCGACCTTCCAAGCATTCCGGACAGGCCACATTGTCCAAAATACCAATCGTGGACGGCTGCAAATGCCAGATGATTGTTATCCCTTCCAGTCATCTCAAGCTGATCAAGTTGATTGATGTCCTCGACCTGCCGCCTTAGATCCCCACTTTCTGAAATGCGGATGTACTCACTGACAAACAAATGGGCAACATTCCTTCCACGCATTAGATTTGCTGCCACCAAACGGACACCTTGGCGCAGAGGCTTTAATCCAGCAATCGCATGCCGATATTTCCTTCCTTGCTGTACATCCACTAGTCTGATTAGATCTCCTGGACGCTCCTCATGTAAGAGCTTAAATCTGTCGGCATAACTCTCTGGCTGAAACCAAGTCTTCCATCTCCAATCCATCTCATGTAAGCTGCTGCAACGATACACCACAATGGAGATTAAGTTAGAAACTGGTAAATGGACTGAACATATGTCCACAGGCTGAACCGTATATCCAAATTCCAGAAATAGAGATTCTCACCTTAATTGGGTAACAATTGGTTGCTTGTCAGGAAGCGAACAAAACATTCTGATCAATTGTTTGTCGCTTGGCCTTTTTCCATGCCTCCAAACGACCCCAGCAACAGATGCCATATCACCTGGCACAGCAAAAACTTCAGTTAGCACTATTATTGCCAGCATGGAAAATGCAAAACTTCAGCATAAAGAAGTTTAACAGTACGTAGCATAGAACTGAATGTAACATGATTGACATTGGACATGACATTCAGCAACAATGCAGTAAACTTCCTCGGGAAAAAAACCGCAGGAACTGAGCACTGAAATGCAGAGATGTGGCTAGGGATAGTCTAGTTATGCAAGCATCTACTGGACATGCTCATGCTTCTCTCTTTACTAAAATATGAAATACCAGTATTATATAAACTGGAGTGGCATTGCAAGTGAGGTCTCAAACAGGAATTTTATGGGACCAATTACTGTAACTACACTATATGAACAAGGTACAAAAACACCATCAAAATTAGTGGACTACATGCCACTCATGTGTCTGCTACAATTAGCAAGGCATATCTTCTAGCCTGCTTCTAAAGCCAACACAAAAGCAATCAAGATACTAGACACAAGATGACAATTTTCAGTCCAGCACAAAGTCGCCACAGCATCTAACATTTACCATAGTTTTACTCGCAATCATGCCATACTGAATTACTGGTCAGTACACAGATAACTAAAACAAATTCTGCGAAACATCTACTGAATATAAGCAATCTGATGAACCAATCAACATGCTCTAGCGCAAAGCCTCTCGAAGTACAAAACTGATCCACCCAAAAAACAAATGAAATCTCCCTGAAAACTGGACAGATGAACCAAGGGTCCTGCCCAAAAATCACATGAATACGTCGAACCAAAACTACGAGAGAACATGCGACGCGCCGCACCTTGTTCGACCCCTAAAACTCGTCGGCAAACTCGACTAATTCGACCCCTAAAACCTTGGCACGACCGAAACACAGGCGCCGCGCAGATGTCGAGCCCAATCACCTAGAATCCGAGAATGCCTCGACTTCATCGAGAACCCCAACCACGGGCCGCCGCACTTGATCGAGAAAAAAAAAACGCGCCGGACTCTAACGAGGTCGCCAACCATCGAGGCAAACCCAATGCAGAACTCGCGATGACCTCGCAAAAAATCTAGGAACAAGCGGCGCGGATTTCGAACTACGTCGCCTTCATCCGGAGCAAACCCCAGCCGGAAAAACCTCAAAAACCCCGCAAGCACAACGAACCGCGCAGACCTACGCGACAGGAGTAAGGGGCGGATTGGAACTCACCAGATGTCTCCGCGAGATGCAGACCCCCTCCGCCTCCTTCGCCCCCGCTACTTTCCCCCTTGTGGCAGCCGCGCCTTTTGGGAATGGAGGGAAGATTGGTGACGGAAGGCGAGACGGAGGAGGCGAGACTGCAGTGAGGGACGGGACGGGACGAGGGGGTATTTTGGGGATTTTGCTTTCTGGAGGGAAGGGACGGCGTGGGTTGGTAATGTCGAGCTAACAGCGCTTCAAGTCGAGTTTCCACCGCATCCTGACCCCGCACATCTGATCGGTGCGTTCAAAAATGAACGGCGTAGATCCTTCGCACGCAACGTTGTTTTGGTAATCGTCGTGTACACCGGCGGGTTTTTTTTTTCTTGCTAAACAAAGAACTTTATTTAATTCTTATCTGCTCTTCGCTGACGACTCTAGCATGCTGCAGGCAGAGGAGAACATTAGTCTCATATCAATATCTTTCTAATAAACCTAGAGCCAGGGCTCCGCCTCCTCCTTCTCCTCCAAGAAAGAAAATTAGGGTTCATGCCTCTCGCCGACGCCGGCGCAGGTCCGCCTCCTCTCCGGTGGCCCTAGGACCATGGACGCGCGGTGGATCCTGGCAAGGGCCGGCGGGAGGGCTCCGTTTTTAGTCGGTTTTTTCAATCTTGTTAGGGTTTGTGTCCTACTCAGGAAGGCGAAACGGCGGCGGCTCCTTGAAGATGGAATAAAGGTCTCCCCGCCTAGCCCCCGTTCCGGCGGTGCGTCTACCATCGTTGGTCGGCGTGTGGAGGTGTGTCCGGTAGATCTATCTTTGGTGGATTTGCTCGGATCTCGTCGTTGTTCGTCTACGTTCGTGTGTCTTCGGTTTGGATCCTTCCGATCTATGTTATTTTTCATCGGCGGCGGTTGCTGCTCTGGGGTGCTGGTCCTTTGGGGCCTTAGCACGACGACTTCACGACTGTCTACTACAACAGTTGTGCCCGGCTCCGGCGATGGAGGGGCAATGACGGCGGCGCGCCTTCGGCTCGCTTCAGTGCTTGTAGTCGTCGCTAGGTGGTTTACGAATCTGGATGTAATTTTTATTTCTGGTATTCGTTGTACTGCCATGATTGAAGATGAATAGATTGTGAGTTTTTCCAAAAAAAAAAAAGAACAGTGGCACATTGATAGGGGTCAAGGTGTGTAGGAGGCACCGCAAATTTCTCATCTGCTCTTCGCTGACGACTCTTTAATTCTTATGAAAGCAGATGGCCCAAATGCGGAGTGCCTCCGAAGGGTATTGGATGATTATTGTGCAAGCTCAGGGGAGTTGGTCAGCGATGCTAAATCTAGCATATACTTCAGTCCAAACACCCGGTGGAGGAGAAAGTTGTGATATGTCAACAACTAAATATTAACACGGAAGCCCTTAATGATAAATATCTTGGGCTGCCATCCATGGTGGGAATGGACAGGAGCGACTCTTTTGGGTATCTCATCACAGAGTAAATCAGCTGATGATAGGGTGGAAGGAGAAGCTGCTTTCCACATGGGGGGAAGGAAACGCTAATTAAGGATGTTGCCCAAGCCATGCCAGTGTTCACGATGTTTGTATTCAAAATTCCGAAGAAAATTTGCAAAGGAATGACGGATGCTATATCAAAATACTGGTGGGGAGATGACGACAACCATAAGTGTATCCATTGGGCAGCGTGGTGGAAATTGTGTGTACCTAAAGAAAGGGGAGGCTTGTGTCGGATATCGGGTTCCGGCAAAACCCTTGAGGTTCGAACTCTGGGGTGCGCGCGAAGATCTTCCCCCTACCGATCCACGTCCCAACGCCTCGCTGAGAATCAGAGCTACCCGATGAACAACACAAGGGACGCAAGGTTTATACTAGTTCGGGCCACCGCTGTGGTGTAATACCCTACTCTAGTTTGTGGTGTGGTGGATTGCCTTAGGGGCTGATGATGAATAGTACAGAGGAAGAACAACCTCGCGAGGGGTATTCTTGCGGTGGTGTGCTTGGAGAGGAATTGCTCCGTCTATGTGGCTCTAAGTCAGATCTCGATCTCCCTTCTCCTCTACTGTGGTGGCTATCCCTATATATAGAGGCCCTGGTCCTCTTCCAAAATATTGAGCGGGAAGGGCGCCAACAACGGCCATTTTGAAGGGGAACATCTAGTACAAGTTATCCTGACTAAAGTTGGTCTTCGGCTACTGTCGGTGTCAAAACCAGTGGATCTCGGGTAGGGGGTCCCGAACTGTGCGTCTAGACGGATGGTAACAGGAACGAGGGACACGATGTTTTTACCCAGGTTCGGGCCCTCTCGATGGAGGTAAAACCCTACGTCCTGCTTGATTAATATTGATGATATGGGTAGTACAAGAGTGGATCTACCACGAGATCAAGGAGGCTAAACCCTAAAGCTAGCCTATGGTATGATTGTTGTAATGTATGTCGTCCTACGGACTAAAGCCCTCCGGTTTATATAGACACCGGAGGAGGCTAGGGTTACACAGAGTCGGTTACAATGGTAGGAGATCTACATATCCGTATCGCCAAGCTTGCCTTCCACGCCAAGGAAAGTCCCATCCGGACACGGGACGGAGTCTTCAATCTTGTATCTTCGTAGTCTTGGAGTCCGGCGGACGATGATAGTCCGGCTGTCCGGACACCCCCTAGTCCAGGACTCCCTCGGTAGCCCCCGAACCAGGCTTCAATGACAATAAGTCCAGCGCGTACATAGTCTTCGGCGTTGCAAGGCGGGTTCTCCCTTCAGGTTCCATGTACCTGCCGAATAGTGTCCGGCTTCATCATAAATACTGTGCTCCTCGGCTTCTACGTCCAATAATAGCATTTTTCCACGCGTCGCACGAATGCGAAAAGCCAGGGTGTCTTTTACGTTTCACCCCCTAGTCGTGCGAGTCATTCGCCTATAAAAAAGGAAAAAATCCAGACCCAAACCACACCATCTTCCTCCCGCGAATACTCCATCGGAGCGCCTTTGACCTAAAAATCCATTCCATCATGGACCGTCGACGCGGCTCCTCTTCTCGCGCTCCCAGCCCACCGCCAGGGGATTGGAGGAGGTGCTCTGTTCCGCACAACGAGCTAGTGAAGCTCCAAGCGGGGGGATATCTCCCTCCGGCCTTCATGGTCCCGGTTCGAGCCGGGCTGGTTACTTATCAAGGTGGGAGGCAAGCGGAGGCTACCCCAAGCCCCAATAAGGGGGAGCGGGTATGCTTCGTCCCTTATCTGATAAGGGGACTCGGATTCCCAATACATCCGTTCCTCCGCGGGCTCCTGGAGTTCTACGGACTCCAGCTCCACCACCTTACACCCGCCTCTGTCCTGCATATTGCGGGATACGTAGCTCTTTGCGAGCTATTCCTGGGCATTGAGCCCCATTTTGCATTGTGGAAGAGGCTGTTCTGCCTCGTACCCCGTTCTTACGAGGGGTCCATATATCAAGTGGGAGGCGCCGAAATATGGCGCATCGCCGGGACCGGATACCCATCCGGTACTCCCAAGAAGGCGTCTGAAGACTGGCCTTCCGAGTGGTTTTACATAGGAGACGCTCCGCTGCCGAACCCAGTCCGGATTGGCCTCCCAGAGTTTAATGCCGCTCCTTTGAAGAAACACCTCAGCTGGCGCCCACGGAGCCCCCGATTGGAGGAAGACAAGAGCGTCCATTACTTGATGGGCCGAATAAGATTACTGGCCCATTCCGGGTGAACCATGATTGGAGTCATGGCGACATGCATCATGCGGGGGGTACAGCCATTGCAATACAGAGGCCACCCCATGTGGGATTTCAACGGGGAGGACGATGCCACCCGTCATGGCCGCAAAGGGCCGGATTCGACCGAGGATCTGGTGGAGATCCTGTCCAGCCTGTACAAGAGGGAAAAGGAGGACTTCCTTCGAACGAACCCATTGGATGGGTTTTCCATGAACAACCCTAGAGGATGGGTAAGCGAACACCTTTAAGGGCTCAACCCATGTTTTCGAAGTCTAGGCTTCTTACATTATGTCTTCGACGCAGGATCTACGCCGGACTGTGAAGGACATGGTTAGTCCTGCTCCGCAACCCGAGGATCCAGGAAGATCCCTAGATCCGGCCTCCTAAGAGGATCCGGACATCAAGGTGGAGCTGATCGACGGGGTATTTCACCAGCTCAGCATGGATAATGCTTTGGTCGCCATTACGGCGGACTACCCCGGACTATATCCGGCTTCCCAAGTGACTGTGACCGAGGTCCGGACACCATTATCTCTTCCTTGTCCATTTCTAACGTTCGCGGACGATGGCATTCTACAGGAAGCGCCTTCACGGCGGGAAGTCGAGCCCACGACGGCTAACCAACAGAGGTCAGTCCGGACCAACAGGCGGAAAAGGAGCGCGGTGCAGACTGAAACGTCACCGCAAAGGTATAACTCGTTTTTGAATTTTCAGAGCAACGTTCCTAGGAAGCGTCTGAGTGCTCATGATCTTTGTAGGAGAAAAAGTGCTCGCCGGACTGCGGGCGCGGAAGTTGCCGATCCAACCTACACCGGCCAGGCTCCAGCGCCCGGCCTGGAGGGGGAGGCAAGCACAAGGCGCGGGCCGGATCCTTCTCCAACGGAGGACACCGACAGACTGTCCGCCACCAAATCTGAGGTGGAGAGCACCATGAAACATAGGCGCCGCCGGACAGTATTTCGTGAAGCGTGCTTCTCCCCTGAGGCATTGGACGCCTTTAACGCAGGGGACGCGCACCTCCGTGCCGCTCAAGATGGTTTTACCAGAGCCACGGAGCAGTATGTGAAAGACATACAGGTAAGGGAATTTTAATGGTTATATATACCAGTAGCCCCCGAGACTTAAAGTAGTTATGTTAACTGATTTAAGGATCATTTGAAACGTAGGCTCTTACTGAGAAGAATGCCCAGCTGTCTCAGGAGCTGCAAGAATGCAAGGCCCAACTTGAGGCCGCACTTGCTGCCGCAGGAGGAGACGCAGAGACCCCTCCTGGTAACACATTTTAATAAATATAAGCGCTGTGCGGCGTGCGCGCAAGTCTAATAGTGATATTGCAGGTGCCGCCGGACAGGATCCGGACAGGCAAGAATTACTGCGCCAGCTAAAGGCCGGCGAGAGAGTGCTGAATAGGATGCAGCAAGAAAGGAACCAGCTCCAAGATGCCAACGCCAAGCTCGGAGAAGAGCTAAAAGGCGCTCAGGCCGGGCTGTCCAGCTCCATTAAGGAGAACTAGCGGCTTCGTCGCGGCATTTATAGTAAGTGCTTGAGCGGACTCTCTTGAAAAGAAGAGTTCGGCGAGGAAGTAAATTGACATAGTATGTCTTGTAGGTATACTCACAGGTCGCCCTGCGGAGGAGATGCCCATATCAACGGGTGATCAACTTCCCGAGCTGTTGCAACTGCTCGAACGAGTTCGGCAGGCGATGAGCGGCGTCGTCCAGGCTTTATGGCCAGCCCTCTCCCTACCCGAGGGCCTTGGGGAGCTTACGGAGAAGCTTCAGGGAGTGCGGCAGCGCTTCCGTTTGTGGAAGATTTCGGCTTGCCGTCAAGGTGCCAGGGAGGCTTGGGCCATGGTGAAGACGCGTTACAAGAAGGCGGATCCCAACCACATGGCCGAAGTTGGACCGGTGGGGCCCGATGGGAAGGAGATCCCTGTGAGTTTAGTGTACAGCCAAGTAGAGTTGGCTGCTAAATTTTCCCAACGGGACTATAAGTTAGACAGCCTGTTAGACGGGATTGAAGAGGAATACAATCAGTAATGTTGACAATGTATGTTTTCCTTTAAAGTGACATGTGAAATGCCTTCTTGCCGGATTGTAGATCGTTTGTCTTTGCCGACCTTTTCGCTTCAACCTCGGGACCCTAGAGTCCGGAGTGTGTCCGAATACCTTTTTGGTTGAAAACAACCGGGGTATGCATGGAGACCAGGCGTAGGGGTCATTAGTGATTTATCAGACAAGTGCCCAACTAGTTATGTTATATTACATGGTTAGTAAGAAACATCTTCCAGAGAGAATAGTTCCGTTAAGGGTTCCTTTCTCTGGGAGGCATGCCCTAAAGTGCATGTCCGGACTGCGAAAAAAGCAGAAAAAACATCTGGGGGCGAATAAATGAGCAGGTAAAAAATCATCTTTTAGGTCACCGACCGAATATTCCCTTAAGAACGCTAGCTTTCGGCTTCACCCAGTCTGAGGTACACATCCGGCTGACCCGGCAGTAACAATCGCAGAGGTGCTCCCTTTACCTCCTAGCCGAACAATCGGGAACGTAGGGGTAAGCACAGGAGCCAGGCAACCCAGCTTGGCCAAAACTTAAGTCATATCGATGCATATAATGGTGAGCAAAAGGTACATGTGGAAGCTTGACACATGTGCTGGGCATAAAACCCTTATAATTTGAGCTTCTGTAAAAGAAGCCCCCAGGTATAATGAGTGCGGATGGCACATCAAGTGTATGTGAACAATGCGAAAATAGGCCCGTAAGGGCTTTTAAATAAAAAGGCATAGAAAGAGAAACAAAAGACAGCCGAAGTGTAAAAGTTTGGACGGGGAAGGGGACGAACTCTTAGTCCGGCGCTAGGCATAGAATCGTCGGAGGCGGGCTGCGTTCCATGGGTTCGGCTCGAGTCGGTTATCCGACGCATTTCGTAGACGGTATGCTCCGCCGGTCAGGACTTGATCAATAATGAAGGGGCCCTCCCATTTGGGCTTGAGCTTGTCCTTTTTCTTGTCCGGCAGGCGTAGAACTAGTTCACCAACGTTATAAGTCTTGGCCCGTACTTCTCTACTTTGATATCTTCGGGCCTGTTGCTGATAAAATGCGAAACGAGCCTTCGCGACGTCACGTTCTTCTTCCAATGTGTCCAAGCTGTCCTGCCGATCAAGCTCGGCCTCTCTTTCCTCATACATGCGCACTCGAGGTGAGTCATGAATAATGTCACAGGGCAAGACTGCCTCTGCGCCGTATACCATAAAAAATGGTGTGAATCCGGTAGTACGGTTAGGCGTTGTCCGCAGCCCCCAGAGTACGGAGTCGAGCTCCTCGACCCAGTGCGTGTCAGATTTAGTAAGTGACCGCACTAGTCTGGGTTTAATGCCGCTCATTATTAGACCATTCGCTCGTTCCACTTGACCGTTGGTTTGAGGGTGATAGACTGAAGCGTAGTCGAGCTTGATGCCCATATTTTTGCACCATGACTTGACCTCATCGGCTGTGAAGTTCGTGCCGTTGTCGGTGATGATGCTGCGGGGGACTCCGTACCGGTGTACTACCCCGGATATAAAGTCTATCACTGGTCCGGACTCTGCCGTTTTGACCGGTTTGGCCTCTATCCATTTGGTGAATTTATCCACCATGACCAATAAGTATCTTTGCTTGTGGGTTCCCCCTTTTAGGGGTCCGACCATATCAAGCCCCCAGACCGCGAACGGCCAGGTAATGGGTATAGTTTTGAGGGTGGTGGGCGGCATGTGGCTCTGCTTAGCAAAGAGCTGACAGCCAACGCATTTCTGGACTAAGTCCTGAGCATCTGCCCGGGCCGTCGGCCAATAAAATCCTGTACGGAATGCCTTTCCTACAAGGGCCCGGGCTGCTGCGTGGTGTCCGCCTAGTCCGGCGTGAATTTCCGCCAGGAGGCTTCGCCCTTCCTCTTTGGAGATACACCTTTGAAGGACTCCGGTTGTACTTTTCTTATAAAGTTCTCCCTCATGGACCTTGTAGGCTTTCGATCGCCGGACTATGCAGCGGGCCTTGTTTTGGTCTTCGGGAAGTTCCTGCCTAAGCAGGTAGGCTAGGAAAGGTTCTGTCCATGGGGCGATTACTGCCATTATAACGTGGGCTGAAGGTGTTATGTCATCGGCTGAATCCCCGATTGGCGCGGTTTTTCCGGTTTGTCACTTCCGGACTCCTCTTCCCATAGTACGGATGGCTTGAAGAGCCGTTCCAGGAAGATATTTGGAGGGACAGCATCACGTTTCGCACCGATGCGTGCCAGTACGTCGGCCTCTTGGTTATTGTCTCAGGCTATGTGATGGAATTCAAGTCCTTCAAACCGAGCTGACATTTCTAGGACAGCGTTGCGATATGCTGCCATTTTCGGATCCTCGGCGTCGAAGTCTCCATTTATTTGGGATATTGCAAGGTTTGAATCCCCGCGCACCTCTAGGCGTTGAATGCCCATGGAGACTGCCATCCGGAGACCATGTAACAGGGCCTCGTATTCGGCTGCATTGTTGGAGTCCGTTTACATTATTTGAAGTACATACTGGATTGTATCTCCGGTTGGGGACGTAAATACGACGCCAGCCCCCAGTCCGGCCAACATTTTAGAGCCGTCGAAATGCATAGTCCAGTTGGAGTATGCGCCGTACTCTTTATGGAGTTCGGCTTCGGTCCATTCGGCGACGAAGTCAGCCAAAACTTGTGACTTTATAGCTCGCCGAGGTTTGTAAGTTATGTCGAATGGTAAGAGCTCAATGGCCCATTTTGCAATCCTGCCCGTTGCGTCGCGGTTATTTATAATGTCATTGAGTGGTACTTCAGAGGCCACTGTTATCGAACACTCTTGAAAGTAGTGCCGGAGCTTCCGGGACGCCATGAACACTGCATATGCTATCTTCTGATAGTGCGGGTAACAGGATTTGCAGGGGGTTAATACAGTGGATACATAGTACACTGGTTTCTGCAGAGGGAATTTATGCCCTTCTGACTCTCGTTCGACGACGAGGACCGCGCTTACAACTTGATGCGTTGATGCGATGTATAATAACATTGATTCGCCTAGGTTGGGCGCATCCAGGACCGGATTTGTTGCCAATATGGCCTTTATTTCTTCGAGTCCGGCCGTGGCGGCATCCGTCCATTCGAAATGTTCGGTGCGCCTGAGGAGGCGATATAAGGGCAACGCCTTTTCTCCTAGGCGGGAGATAAAGCGGCTGAGAGCTGCCACGCATCCTGTTAATTTTTGTATTTGTTTGAGGTCTTTTGGAATGTCCAACTATGACAGAGCTCGGATTTTAGCCGGGTTTTCTTCGATTCCTCTACCGGACACGATGAAGCCCAGCAGCTTTCCAGCTGGTACGCCGAAAACACATTTTTCCGGATTCAACTTGATGTCGTATGCTCTGAGGTTGTCGAACGTGAGCCTCAAATCGTCTACTAGAGTTTCGACGTGTTTTGTTTTGACGACCACGTCGTCTACGTATGCCTCGACTGTTTTGCCGATCTGGGTAGCCAGACATGTTTGAATCATGCGTTGATATGTTGCGCCGGCGTTTTTAAGTCCGAAGGGCATCGTGTTGAAGCAGAATGGTCCGTAAGGGGTGATGAATGCCGTGGCGGCTTGGTCTGCTTCTGCCATCTTGATTTGATGGTAGCCAGAGTATGCGTCGAGGAAACACAATGAATTGTGCCCCGCGGTAGCATCGATAATTTGGTCGATGCGGGGGAGAGGGAAGGGATCCTTTGGGCAAGCCTTATTGAGGTCTTTAAAATCGACACGGAGGCGCCAGGATTTGTCCTTCTTAGGTACCATCACCAGATTCGCT
This sequence comes from Triticum timopheevii, assembly GCA_963921465.1. Classification (NCBI taxonomy): domain Eukaryota; kingdom Viridiplantae; phylum Streptophyta; class Magnoliopsida; order Poales; family Poaceae; genus Triticum; species Triticum timopheevii. The sequence goes on along the minus strand of OY997274.1, from coordinate 490,925,946 downwards.
AGCCAGTCCGGATGTTTGATATCTCTGATGAATCCGGCTTCCAATAGTTTGGCTAGCTCTTCTCCCATTGCCTGTCTTTTGGGTTCGGAAAATCGTCGAAGAGCCTGTTTGACTGGCTTAAATCCTTTTAGGATGTTTAGGCTATGTTCTGCCAATCTGCGTGGGATTCCGGGCATATCCGAAGGATGCCAGGCAAAAATGTCCCAGTTTTCCCGAAGGAATTCGCGTAGTGCGGCGTCTACTTCGGGGTTCAATTGTGCCCCAATGGAGGCCGTCTTTGTTGGGTCCGTTGGATGGACCTGGAATTTTGTTATTTCATCTGCTGGTTTGAAGGAGGTGGACTTGGATCTTTTATCGAGTATCACATCGTCCCTGTTCGCCGTGGAGCGCAGCGCGGTAAGTTCTTCTGCCGCTAAGGCTTCGGATAGTGCCTCGAGGGCTAGTGCGGCTGTCTTGTTTTCGGCGCGGAGTGCTATGTCCGGATCACTAACGAGAGTGATTATTCCGCTGGGCCCAGGCATTTTGAGCTTCATGTACCCGTAATGAGGTACCGCTTGAAAGATTGTGAATGCCTCTCGTCCTAATATGGCGTGATATCCGCTGCTGAACGGGGCCTCTTGGAACGTGACTTCTTCGGATCTGTAATTATCCGGCGAGCCGAACACCACATCGAGTGTGATTTTTCCAGTGCAGCGCGCTTCCCGGCTAGGGATTATTCCTCTGAAGGTTGTGCTACTTCGCTCAATACGGCTCCAATCGATTTCCATTTTTTGCAGAGTTTCCTCGTAAATAGGTTTAGTCCGCTGCCGCCATCCATGAGGACTTTTGTCAGTCGAAAGCCGTCCACTATGGGACTAAGTACCAGTGCAGCTGGTGCTCTGGCTGTTCGGAATTTGGGCTCGTCGCTGGCGTTGAAGGTAATAGCTGTGTCGCTCCATGGATTTGCTATTGCTACTTGGTAGACTTCGGCGAGTCCGCGGATTGTTCGCTTTCGCATATTGTTTGATGCAAAGGTCTCGAAGACTATTGATACCGTACTGGTATTGTTGGAGTGGTTTCCCGGAGCTAGAAGCTCCTCGCCACTTTTGGCCACCTGCCGTAATATCCAACATGCTCGAAGGCTATGTGTTGGGACGGCTCCCTCTGTACTATGAAACTTAAAGGGTCCATTGAGCCATCCCTCCAGTACGGTTCCGTGCCCCTTATTGGGTTTTTGCTTTTTCTTTTTTGCATCTGGGGCCCGAGCGTGAGGTACCCTTTTGTTGCGGACTGGGGTTGGGGCCGGATTATCCCAAAACTGGTTTTCGGTTTTCCGGAAGCTCTCCATCGCACAATACTTTCGTACTATGGATGCCAGATCGGCGAAACTTGTAATTTTGCGGCGATCGATGGCGTTCAATATTCCCTTGTCCGTGCAATTATTGCAGAAGATTGAGATTGTGTTTTCCTCTCGGCAGTCCTTTATCCTGTCCATAACCAGGAGGAATCTGGCCCAGTAATGGTGTACTGTTTCGGCGGGCTCTTGTTGTATTAGAGATAGATCGCATATGTCTGGGCGGGTGGGTGGACTAAAGTCCGGATCCCTGTCCATCTTGGGGCTCAAAGGCCAAAGAGTTTCCGAATTTGGAAGCTTGGTTTGCTGGACACAATCCAGCGAGTCCGGAGCGATGCATGGTTTTAAGTTCCATGCTCGATCGAAGTCCGTTCCTCCGCGGAAATCCGGCATGGAGGGTTCGGGAATCCGGACATGAATAGTTTTTAATACAGGCGAAGGGTTGCCGTATTGCCCCTCTACCACTGCGACGTGGTGGGTGGCCTGGGGAGAGTTAATCTCTCTCAGATCAGTTTTAAGCCCAATCTGGTTGTAGTCCATAGCGACTCCCACGGTGGCGATGCGATCCAAGAGCTCGTTAACAGACGAGAGCTCTATTGGATCCAACTGTTCGGCAGCTTTCGGGCTGACGCGAAGATTGCTTCTGACGACTTGAGAAGTCACTGTCGAAGCGGCGGCCGGACAGGCGGTCATAAGGAAACCACCTAGCCGGATAGTTTGGCCGGCGGCTAAGGCCCCTTCGGCGAAAACACCGTCTTTGAAGACGGGTGGAGGCATCCGCCCTATCGGTGACGACATAGAGGAACTCTCAATGAAAGCACCAATGTCGGTGTCAAAACTGGCGGATCTCGGGTAGGGGGTCCCGAACTGTGCGTCTAGGCGGATGGTAACAGGAACGAGGGACACGATGTTTTTACCCAGGTTCGGGCCCTCTCGATGGAGGTAAAACCCTACGTCCTGCTTGATTAATATTGATGATATGGGTAGTACAAGAGTGGATCTACCACGAGATCAAGGAGGCTAAACCCTAAAGCTAGCCTATGGTATGATTGTTGTAATGTATGTCGTCCTACGGACTAAAGCCCTCCGGTTTATATAGACACCGGAGGAGGCTAGGGTTATACAGAGTCGGTTACAATGGTAGGAGATCTACATATCCGTATCGCCAAGCTTGCCTTCCAAGCCAAGGAAAGTCCCATCCGGACATGGGACGGAGTCTTCAATCTTGTATCTTCGTAGTCTTGGAGTCCGGCGGACGATGATAGTCTGGCTGTCCGGACACCCCCTAGTCCAGGACTCCCTCAGCTACCAAAGGAACTGGCGATGACGCCATCTTGGGCTCCACGGTGACCTTTGTCCTGCTGCTCTGCTGGTCTTGGTCTCGTTGCACCGAAATGGTAATCTTTGCTTGATGCCTCGGCACTCCGCGCCTGTGCTTGCCCCCTTTGCACCAAAGATGAAACAAGGACACTGCACAGGCTGGCGCCCGCCTGGCGCACACCTGGTCTCGATCGTCATGGCTTGCGTCATGAGCACCTCGCGAGGTACCCCTGCCTTGATCTCTCTGCCTCCTCGCGAGCCTGCCTGGTGAGGCCGCTCCTGAGGAAGCCTTCCATCGCCCGCCCCGCGAGGCCCTCACGAGGGTCTTGAGTTTGAGTGGATGAAGACGGGCCGTACTGGGCCACCACTTGAGCCACGCCGCAGGCCGCATGCAGGCAAGTCTGGGGACCCCCATTCCCAGAACGCCGATAGTAGCCCCCGGGCCCAAGGCGCGCTCGGACTTGGCTTAGCAGAGAAGCGAAGGGGCAAGTGCGGAGCGCCACGGGCCCCAACAGCCTGCAGCCTTGGGCGCCACGTGGCGGTTGTTTGGACGTGGGCGTCTCCGCTTCCCCACGTTCCCCACTATGCATCTGGCTAAGCGGACACGAGGCTGTACCCAGTTATTCTCTCCTTGCTACCCGCGTGCTCCCTGTTCCTCTTTCTTCCTTGAGCTTCTGCCTCTGCCTCAAATCCATCTCGAGTCCCCCCCTTTCCATTGCCATGGCGCCAACAAAAAAGGAAAAGGACAAGAAGCCCGCGCCTGCGTCCCGCTCGCCTCCGGCAGCTACGCCCGTCGTTGGCCAGTCGCTCATACTCAATCTGGAAGCTGTGGACAAGGTCCGCTCTGCCCTCGCCTCAAGCTTCAACGAGTGCGAGAGGACGATAGCCTAGCCCGCGTCCCACGCTTCCTTCAATAGGATCTCTATGGAGGTCCGATTCTTCGCCCATGCCCTGTGGGCGGGCCTGGTTCCCCCCTTCTCTGCTTTCTTCAATGCGGTGCTTTCCCATTACCAGATCCATATGATGCATCTCGGTCCCCAGTCCATTACTCTTCTTGCTGTCTTCGCCTTTGTCTGCGAGGCCATGGTGGGCCTTCCTCCCTCCGTTGCCCTCCTGCGCCACTTCTTCTCCATGCGCCTGACTGACCCATCTCAATGCTCGGGGTGCGTGAGCTTCCAGGCCGTGCCGGAGACGGCCGCCTCGGGGATCGATTTTGGCCTCCCATCTTCTGCAAGCGGGTTTCGGGAGGGGTGACTATATGTGGACGTTGGGGTGCCCAGCCCCCTGCTCGCGCACCCGACATTGCCTGCTATCCCCAATTCAGGCTGGGGTCATGAGAAGCTCACGGACCTTCAGCTTGCTTTTGTCTGGCGTCGCTTTGAGGTTGAGGACGCTTGGTGTGACGGCGCCCCAGGTGGTGAAGGAGTTCCTCCGGTGCCGCATTGCTCCTCTCCAGCGTCACACCCGTCCGATGTGGATTACTGGGCATCAAGACCACATGAGGCTCCAGGAAGAGGATCTGGCACCCGAAATGCTGAGGAAGGTGCTGAGGGTCTTGACTGGCGACCCCTCTCCAGGCAGTGTCCGGCGCGGGGGCACCCTCCTGTATCTTTGCTCCGGCAGGACCAAGTTCGTGAGGCAGATGCCCCGCCTCGACGAATGGGGGTTGCGCCCGGCTGACCTCGTGGGGCCCCATGAGAATCTAGTTGTCGTGGCTCCTCCCCCGGTCTTCCCGGTCGCCCACACCGATCCTGCCTCAGGTGGTGGCGCAGGGAGGCAAGAATCGCTGGGAGCTGGGGGGTCTGACGTCGAGACGCTGATGCCACGCGGGGCTCCCAAGGCATCGTCCTCCAAAGTTCATCCTGGAGTGGTGGCTGATGAGGAGACGCGACCTGCGGCTCCCGAGGCCAAAACTGCCGAGGCTTCGGCTGGCCTCCAAGAGGTGGTACCTGATCGCTCCTCCCATCCTGGCGCCCTTGGTGCAAGTTACCTTGATTCTTCTCCCATGCCGCGCGCCGGCCCTCATGTCGAGAGCTTGGGTCGGTTCCGCATAGACTTCGAGGCCCTCCGCGAGAGGAAGAAGGCTTTGGGTGGCAATGATCGCCCTTGCCGCCCATTGAAGTACAGGAAGTACTTCGCCATGAACGGGTAAGTCCCTCCCTCTTATGATTCCTTGTTTTGCCATTCCTTTCGTTGATTGTGGCCTTTCAGGATCCTCCTGCCGAACCCACGGAGCCGGCCAAGGAGCCGTCTCCTCACGCTTCATCTTCACCGCCGGCCTTGATCGTCCCGAGCCTGTGCGCCACCCCTAACGCGAGCTCGGCTGGAGAGGTTTGCCGGCCCGTGAAGTTCCTTGAGCCCGTGCACGCGCCGCTCTTCCTTCGCGGGCTCCTCCTAGGCACAACCAGCTTGCCCCGGGCTCCTCCACTGATGATGGGCGGCGAGTGGTTGAAGTCGATCTTTGGTTCCTCCTCAGGGGATGGATCGGCGCCAGGCTGGGTCCCTTGTGGGGCCCGTCCAACGGTCACGGGGGTGCCAGCCCCCAGCCCCCTGTCGAGAGGGATGAGCCACTTCAGGGTCCTCCGCCGACGTCGATGGCGGGGGACGAAGTTGACGATGTGCTCAGGCGTGCGCGGGAGCGCAGCGCCGCCCGCCGAGAGTTTCTCCAGAAGGCGACAGACGTGGTGAGCCAGCTTGGTGCGGAGCTCGCGGGCGAGGACGCGCGTCTTGAGGCTGAAGGCTTGCGGCTGATCGAAGAACGCCGCAAGCTGAAGGCGTCTGTCGGTCTCGCGCGCCACCAGCGTGATCTTGACAACGCCAAGGACGAAGCATCTCTGGTGGCCTCGCGGGAGGCCTGCTCCCGAGCCATCGAGGGGGCTCAAGAGGCAGACCGGCGACGCGAAGCCGCGGAGGAGCGTGCGTGGGAGCTCCAAGACTGGTGCAATTCCCTGGAGCAGCAAGTGGAGTGCTACGTCTTGAGCTTGCGTTGGTTTTCCTCGAAGAGGAGAGGGTGATGCAGCAAGTGTAGCGTAAGTATTTCCCTCAGTTTTGAGAACCAAGGTATCAATCCAGTAGGAGGCTCCTCAAAAGTCCCACACACCTACACAAACAAACTGAGAACTCGCAACCAACGCAATAAAGGGGTTGTCAATCCCTTCAAGGCCACTTGCGAAAGTGAGATCTAATAAAGATAGTATGATAAGATAAATATATTTTTGGTATTTTATAATATAGATGCAAATAAAAGTAGATTGAAAGCAAATATGATAAGAGATAGACCCGGGGGCCATAGGTTTCACTAGAGGCTTCTCTCAAGATAGCATAAGTATTACAGTGGGTGAACAAATTACTGTCGAGCAATTGATAGAAAAGCGCATAGTTATGAGATTATCTAGGCATGATCATGTATATAGGCATCACGTCCATAACAAGTAGACCGACTCCTGCCTGCATCTACTACTATTACTCCACACATCGACCACTATCTAGCATGCATCTAGAGTATTAAGTTCATAAGAACAGAGTAACGCATTAAGCAAGATGACATGATGTAGAGGGATAAACTCAAGCAATATGATATAAACCCCATCTTGTTATCCTCGATGGCAACAATACAATACGTGTCTTGCAACCCTTTCTGTCACTGGGTAAGGACACCGCAAGATTGAACCCAAAGCTAAGCACTTCTCCCATGGCAAGAAAGACCAATCTAGTAGGCCAAACCAAACTGATAATTCGAAGAGACTTGCAAAGATAACTCAATCATACATAAAATAATTCAGAGAAGATTCAAATATTATTCATAGATAAACTTGATCATAAACCCACAATTCATCGAATCTCGACAAACACACCGTAAAAAGAGTTTACATTGAATAGATCTCCACAAGAGAGGGGGAGAACATTGTATTGAGATCCAAAAAGAGATAAGAAGCCATCTAGCTAATAACTATGGACCCGTAGGTCTGTGGTAAACTACTCACAACTCATCGGAGGGGCAAGGATGTTGATGTAGAGGCCCTCCATGGTTGATTCCCCCTCCGGCAGAGTGCCGGCGAAGGCTCCAAGATGGGATCTCGCGGATACAGAAGGTTACGGTGGTGGAAATTGTGTTCCGTGGTGCCCCTGGATGTTTTCGGGGTACGTAGGTATATATAGGAGGAAGAAGTACGTCGGTGGCCACCCAAGGGGCCCACGAGACAAGGGGGCGCGCCCTACAAGGGGGCGCGGCCTCCTATCTCGTGGAGCCCTCGGCTGCTTCTTGACTTGAACTCCAAGCTCTCCAGATCACGTTCGTTCCAAAAATCACGCTCCCGAAGGTTTCATTCCGTTTGGACTCCGTTTGATATTCCTTTTCTTCGAAATACTTAAATAGGCAAAAAAACAGCAATATGGGTTGGGCCTTCGGTTAGTAGGTTAGTCCCAAAAATGATATAAATGTGTAAAATAAAGCCCATAAACATTCAAAAGGGGTAATATAATAGCATGGAACAATCAAAAATTATAGATACATTGGAGACGTATCAAGCATCCCCAAGCTTAATTCCTGCTCGTCCTCGAGTAGGTAAATGATAAAAATAGATTTTTTGATATGGAATGCTACCTAGCATAATTCATAATGTAATTTTCTTTATTGTGGCATGAATGTTCAGATCCAAATGAATACAAAATAAAAGTTCATATTGACATAAGAAATAGTAACACTTCAAGCATACTAATCAAAGTAATCATGTCTTCTCAAAATAACATGGCCAAAGAAAGTTATCCCTACAAAATCATATAGTCTGGCTGTTGCTCTATCTTCATCACACAAAGTATTTAATCATGCACAACCTCGATGACAAGCCAAGCAATTGTTTCATACTTTAATAATCTCAAACTTTTTCAACTTTCACGCAATACATGAGCGTGAGCCATGGACATAGCACTATATGTGGAATAGAATGGTGGTTGTGGAGAAGACAAAAAAGGAGAAGATAGTCTCACATCAACTAGGCGTATCAACGGGCTATGGAGATGCCCATTAATAGATATCAATGTGAGTGAGTAGGGATTGCCATGCAACGGATGCACTAGAGCTATAAATATATGAAAGCTCAACAAAAGAAACTAAGTTGGTGTGCATCCAACTCGCTTGCTCACGAAGACCTAGGGCACTTTGAGGAAGCCCGTCATTGGAATATACAAGCCAAGTTCTACAATGAAAAATTCCCACTAGTATATGAAAGTGACAACATATGAGACTCTCTATCATGAAGATCATGGTGCTATTTTGAAGCACAAGTGTGGAAAAAGAGATAGTAGCATTGTCCCTTCTCTCTTTTTCTCTCATTTTATTTTTCTTTTTCTCTTTTTTTCTTTTTTTTCTTTGGCCTTCCTTTTTTTTCTTTTTGGCCTTTCTATTTTTTCTTTTTTTTTCTTTTTGTAAAGTCCGAAGTCTCATCCCGACTTGTGGGGGAATCATAGTCTTCATCATCCTTTCCTCACTAGGATAATGCTCTAATAATGAAGATCATCACTCTTTTATGGATTTACAACTCAAAAATTACAACTCAAGGCTAGAAAAAGATATGACTCTATATGAATGCCTCCGGCGGTGTACCAGGATATGCAATGAATCAAGAGTGACATGTATAAAAATTATGAAGGTGGCCTTGCTACAAATACAATGTCAACTACATGATCATGCAAAGAGCAATATGACAAAAGTAATGCATGTCATATGAACGGAACGGTGGAAAAGTTGCATGGCAATATATCTCGGAATGGCTATGGAAATGCCATAATAGGTAGATATGGTGACTGTTTTGAGGAAGGAGTATGGTGGGTGTATGGTACCGACGAAATTTGCACGGTACAAGAGAGGCTAGCAATGGTGGAAGGGTGAAAGGGTGCGTATAATCCATGGACTCAACATTAATCAAAAGAACTCATGCACTTATTGCAAAAATTTAGAAGTCATCAAAAACCAAAGCACTACGCGCATGCTCCTAGGGGGATAGATTGGTAGGAAAAGATCATCGCTCGTCCCCGACCGCCACTCATAACGAAGACAATCAATAAATAAAATTGTGCTCCAACTTCATCACAAAGCGGTTCACCATACGTGCATGCTACGGGAATCACAAACTTCAACACAAGCATTCTTTAAATTCATAATCACCCAACTAGCATAACTTTAATATTACTACCTCCATATCTCAAAACAATTATCAAGCATCAAATTGATCATAGCATCCATTTCACTTTCTATGATAGTTTTTATTATACCCAACTTGGATGCTCATCATTCTAGGACCAACTTTATGACCATAGCAAAAACCAAGCTATTCTAAAAGACTCTCAAAATAATATAAGTGAAGCATGAGAGACTAGCAATTTCTTCAAAATTAAGACACCACCGTGCTCTAAAAGATATAAGTGAAGCACTAGAGCAAAAACTATCAAGCTCAAAAGATATAAGTGAAGCACATAGAGTATTCTAGCAAATTCCAATCAAATAGGATTCTCCCAAAAGGTGTGTACATCAAGGATGATTGTGGTAAACTAAAAAGCAAAGACTAATATAATACACGACACTCCAAGCAAAACACATATCATGTGGCGAATAAAAATATAGCCCCAAGTAAAGTTACCAATGGACGAAGACGAAAGAGGGGATGCCTTCCCGGGGCATCCCCAAGCTTAGGCTTTTGGCTATTCTTGAATATCTTGGGGTGCCATGGTCATCCCCAAGCTTTGGCTCTTGCCACTCCTTATTCTATAGTCCATAAAAGCTTTACCCAAAATTTGAAAACTTCACAACACAAAACTCAACAGGAAATCTTATAAGCTCCGTTAGTGAAAGAAAACAAAACCACCACATAAGGTACTGCAATGAACTCATTCTTTATTTATTTTGGTGTTAAACCTACTGTATTCCAACTTCCTTATGGTTTATAAACTAATTTACTAGCCATAGATGCATTGAAATAAGCAAACAACACACGGAAAACAGAATCTGTCAAAAACAGAACAGTCTGTAGCAAACTGTAACTAACGCAAACTTCTGGAACTCTAAAAATCCTACCAAAATAGGAAGTCCTGGAAATTTTGTTTATTGAACATCAGAAAAAAGAATCAACGCAAAATCACGTTCCTGTGATTTAAAAAAATTATATTCGTGCGTGCAAAGTTTCTGTTTTTCAGCAGAATCAAATCAACTATCATTGTAGGTTATCCCATAGGTTCTACTTGGCACAAACACTAATTAAAAGATAAAAACACATATAAACAGAAGGTAGATGCAAGATTTATTACTAAACAGGAGCAAAAACAAAAAACATAAAGAAAATTGGGTTGCCTCCCAACTAGCGCTATCGTTTAACGCCCCAAGCTAGGCATAAAAGCAAAGATAGATCTAAGTAGTGCCATCTTTGGCACTAGATTCGTAAGTAGCACGCATGATAGATTCATAAGGTAATTTAACTTTATTTCTTGGAAAGTGCTCCATGCCTTTCTTTAAGGGAAATTGGAATCTAATATTCCCTTCCTTCATATCAATAATCGCACCAATCGTTCTAAGGAAAGGTCTACCAAGAATAATAGGGCAAAAGAGATTGCAATCTATATCTAGAACGATAAAATCTACGGGCATCAAATTTCTATTTGCAACAATGAGAACATCATTGATCCTTCCCATTGGATTTTTTGTTGGAAATATGCCCTAGAGGCAAAAATAAAAGTATTATTATATTTCATTGTTCATGATAATTGTCTTTTATTCATGCTATAACTGTATTATCCGGAAATCGTAATACACGTGTGAATACATAGACCACAATATGTCCCTAGTGAGCCTCTAGTTGACTAGCTCGTTGTGATCAACAGATAGTCATGGTTTCCTGACTATGGACATTGGATGTCATTGATAACGGGATCACATCATTAGGAGAATGATGTGATGGACAAGACCCAATCCTGAGCATAGCACAAAGATCGTGTAGTTCGTTTGCTAGAGCTTTACCAATGTCAAGTATCTCTTCCTTCGACCATGAGATCGTGTAACTCCCGGATACCGTAGGAGTGCCTTGGGTGTATCAAACATCACAACGTAACTGGGTGACTATAAAGGTGCATTACAGGTATCTCCGAAAGTATCTGTTGGGTTGACACGGATCGAGACTGGGATTTGTCACTCCGTATGACGGAGAGGTATCTCTGGGCCCACTCGGTAATGCATCATCATAATGAGCTCAAGGTGACCAAGGTGTTGGCCACGGGATCATGCATTACGGTACGAGTAAAGTGACTTGCCGGTAACGAGACTGAACAAGGTATTGGGATACCGACGATCGAGTCTCGGGCAAGTAACGTACCGATTGACAAAGGGAATTGTATACAGGGTTTTGATCGAATCCTCGACATCGTGGTTCAACCGATGAAATCATCGAGGAGCATGTGGGAGCCAACATGGGTATCCAGATCCCGCTGTTGGTTATTGCCCGAGAGTCGTCTCGGTCATGTCTGCGTGTCTCCCGAACTCGTAGGGTCTACACACTTAAGGTTCGGTGACGCTAGGGTTGTATGAATATGAGTATGCAGCATACCGAATGTTGTTCGGAGTCCCAGATGAGATCCCGGACGTCACGAGGAGTTTCAAAATGGTCCGGAGGTAAGGAATAATATATAGGAAGTGGTATTTCGGCCATCGGGAAAGTTTCGGGGTCTCCCGGTAATGTACTGGGACCACCGGAAGGGTCCCGGGGGTCCACCGGGTGGGGCCACCCATCTCGGAGGGCCCCATGGGCTGAAGTGGGAGGGGAACCAGCCCATCGTGGGCTGGTGCGCCCCCCTAGGCCCACCCCCTGCGCCTAGGGTTGAAACCCTAGGGGTGGGGGGGCGCCCCACTTGGCTTGGGGGGCACTCCACCCCCTTGGCCGCCCCCCCCCCCTTGGAGATTGGATCTCCAGGGGCCGGCGCCCCCCCTGGAGGCCTATATAAAGGGGGGAGGGAGGGGGGCTGCTGTACCCTTGTGCTTGGCGCCTCCCTCCCCCTGCTACACCTCGTCCTCCTCCCGTAGTCGCTTGGCGAAGCCCTGCCGGAGTTCTGCTGCATCCACCACCACGCCGTCGTGCTGCTGGATCATCATCAACCTCTCCTTCCCCCTTGCTGGATCAAGAAGGAGGAGACGTCTCCCGTCCCGTACGTGTGTTGAACGCGGAGGTGCTGTCCGTTCAGCACTTGGACATCGGTGATCTGAATCACGTCGAGTACGACTCCATCATCACCTTGCAAGCTTCCGCACGCGATCTACAAGTGGTATGTAGATGCAAACTCTCTCCCATTACTCGTTGCTTAGATGAACCCATAGATGGATCTTGGTGAAACCGTAGGAAAAATTTTAATTTTCTGCAACGTTCCCCAACAGTGGCATCATGAGCCAGGTCTATGCGTAGTTCTCTAATGCATGAGTAGAACACAATTTTGTTGTGGGCGTGGATCTTGTCAACTTACTTGCCTCTACTAGTATTTTCTAGCTTCAACGGTATTGTGGGATGAAGCGGCCCGGACCAACCTTACACGTACGCTTACGTGAGACCGGGTCCACCGATTGACATGCACTAGTTGCATAAGGTGGCTGGCGGGTGTTTGTCTCTCCCACTTTAGTTGGAGCGGATTCGATGAATAGGGCCCTTATGAAGGGTAAATAGAAGTTGACAAAATCACGTTGTGGTTATTCGTAGGTAAGAAAACGTTCTTGCTAGAACCCAATTGCAGCCACGTAAAAGATGCAACAACAATTAGAAGACGTCTAACTTGTTTTTGCAGCGATTGATCATGTGATGTGATATGGCCAGAAGTTGTGATGGATGATGAATTGTGATGTATGAGATCATGTTCTTGTAATAGGATTCACAACTTGCATGTCGATGAGTATGACAACCGGCAGGAGCCAAAGGAGTTGTCTTTAATTTTTGTATGACCTGCGTGTCATTGAAGAACGCCATGTAAACTACTTTACTTTATTGCTAAACGCGTTAGCCATAGAAGTAGAAGTAGTCGTTGGCGTGACAACTTCATGAAGACACGATGATGGAGATCATGATGATGGAGATCATGGTGTCAAGCCGGTGATAAGATGATCATGGAGCCCCGAAGATGGAGATCAAAGGAGCTATATGATATTGGCCATATCATGTCACAACTATATAATTGCATGTGATGTTTATTATGTTTATGCATCTTGTTTACTTAGGACGACGGTAGTAAATAAGATGATCCCTTACAAAAATTTCAAGAAGTGTTCTCCCCTAACTGTGCACCGTTGCTACAGTTCGTCGCTTCTAAGCACCACGTGATGATCGGGTGTGATGGATTCTTACGTTCACATACAGCGGGTGTAAGACAGTTTTACACAGCGAAAACACTTAGGGTTAACTTGACGAGCCTAGCATGTACAGACATGGCCTCGGAACACGGAGACCGAAAGGTCGAACACGAGTCGTATGGAAGATACGATCAACATGAAGATGTTCACCGACGATGACTAGTCCGTCTCACATGATGATCGGACACGGGCTAGTCGACTCGGATCGTGTAACACTTAGATGACTAGAGGGATGTCTAATCTAAGTGGGAGTTCATAATTTGATTAGAACTTTATTATCATGAACTTAGTCTAAAACCTTTGCAAATATGTCTTGTAGATCAAATGGCCAACGCTAATGTCAACATGAACTTCAACGCGTTCCTAGAGAAAACCAAGCTGAAAGATGATGGCAGCAACTATACGGACTGGGTCCGGAACCTGAGGATCATCCTCATAGCTGCCAAGAAACAATATGTCCTAGAAGCACCGTTAGGTGACCCACCTGTTCTCCCAGCACTGCAAGACGAGTTGAACGTTTGGCAGACTCGTGCTGATGATTACTCCCTCGTTCAGTGCGGCATGCTTTACAGCTTAGAACCGGGGCTCCAAAAGCGTTTTGAGCATCGCGGAGCATATGAGATGTTCGAAGAGCTGAAACTAGTTTTCCAAGCTCATGCCCGGGTCGAGAGACATGATGTCTCCGACAAGTTCTACAGTTGTAAGATGGAGGAAAATAGTTCTGTCAGTGAGCACATCCTGAAGATGTCTGGGTTGCACAACCGTATGACCCAGCTGAACATTAACCTCCCAGATGAGGCGGTCATTGACAGAATCCTCCAGTCGCTCCCACCAAGCTACAAGAGCTTTGTGATGAACTACAACATGCAGGGGATGGTGAAGACCATTCCTGAAGTGTTCTCGATGCTGAAGTCCGCAGAGGCTGAAATCAAGAAAGAACATCAAGTGTTTATGGTCAATAAGACCACTAAGTTCAAGAAGGGCAAGGGTAAGAAAAACTTCAAGAAGGACGGCAAAGATGTTGTCGCGCCCGGTAAGCCTGTTGCCGGGAAGAAGTCAAAGAATGGACCCAAGCCTGAGACTGAGTGCTTTTATTGCAAGGGGAAGGGTCACTGGAAGCAGAACTGCCCCAAATACTTAGCGGATAAGAAGGCCGGCAACACTAAAGGTATATTTGATATACATGTAATCGATGTGTACCTTACCAGTACTCGTAGTAACTCCTGGGTATTTGATACCGGTGCCGTTGCTCATATTTGTAACTCACAGCAGGAGCTGCGGAATAAACGGAGACTGGCGAAGGACGAGGTGACGATGCGCGTCGGGAATGGTTCCATAGTCGATGTGATCGCCGTCGGCACGCTGCCTCTACATTTACCTACGGGATTAGTTTTGAACCTTAATAATTGTTATTTAGTGCCAAGTTTGAGCATGAACATTGTATCTGGATCTCGTTTAATACGAGATGGCTACTCATTTAAGTCTGAGAATAATGGTTGTTCGATTTATATGAGAGATATGTTTTATGGTCATGCTCCGATGGTTAATGGTTTATTCTTAATGAATCTCGAGCGTAATATTACACATGTTCATAGTGTGGATGCCAAAAGATGTAAAGTTGATAACGATAGTCCCACATACTTGTGGCACTGCCGCCTTGGTCACATTGGTGTCAAGCGCATGAAGAAGCTCCATGCTGATGGACTTTTAGAGTCTCTTGATTATGAATCGTTTGACACATGCGAACCATGCCTCATGGGCAAAATGACCAAGACTCCGTTCTCCGGAACAATGGAGCTAGCAACCAACTTGTTGGAAATCATACATACCGATGTATGCGGTCCAATGAGCGTTGAGGCTCGCGGAGGATATCATTATGTTCTCACTCTCATTGATGACTTGAGTAGATATGGGTATGTTTACTTAATGAAACACAAGTCTGAAACCTTGGAAAAGTTCAAGGAATTTCAGAATGAGGTGGAGAATCAACGTGACCGAAAGATAAAGTTCCTACGATCAGATCGTGGAGGAGAATACTTAAGTCACGAATTTGGTACACACTTAAGGAAATGTGGAATCGTTTCACAACTCACGCCGCCTGGAACACCTCAGCGTAACGGTGTGTCCGAACGTCGTAATCGCACTCTATTGGATATGGTGCGGTCTATGATGTCTCTTACCGATTTACCGCTGTCATTTTGGGGATACGCTCTAGAGACAGCTACATTCACTTTAAATAGGGCACCGTCAAAATCCGTTGAGACGACACCGTATGAATTATGGTTTGGGAAGAAACCTAAGATGTCGTTTCTAAAAGTTTGGGGATGTGATGCTTATGTCAAGAAACTTCAACCTGAAAAGCTCGAACCCAAGTCGGAAAAATGCGTATTCATAGGATACCCTAAGGAAACTGTCGGGTATACCTTCTACTTAAGATCCGAAGGCAAAATCTTTGTTGCCAAGAACGGATGCTTTCTGGAAAAAGAGTTTCTCTCGAAAGAGGTAAGTGGGAGGAAAGTAGAACTCGATGAAGTACTACCTCTCGAACGGGAAAGTGGTGCAGCTCAGGAAAATGTTCCTGTGATGCCCACACTAACTAAGAGGAAACCAATGATGATGATCAAGGTACTTCAGATCAAGTTGCTACTAAACTTCGTAGGTCCACAAGGACATGTTCCGCACCAGAGTGGTACGGCAACCCTGTCCTGGAAATCATGTTGTTAGACAACGGTGAACCTTCAAACTATGAAGAAGCGACGGCTGGCCCAGATTCCAACAAATGGCTTGAAGCCATGAAATCCGAGATAGAATCCATGTATGAAAACAAAGTATGGACTTGGACAGACTTGCCTGATGATCGGCGAGCGATAGAAAACAAATGGATTTTTAAGAAGAAGACGGACGCGGATGGTAATGTTACCATTTATAAGGCTCGACTTGTCGCTAAGGGTTATCGACAAGTTCAAGGGATTGACTACGACGAGACATTCTCTCCCGTAGCGAAGCTGAAGTCCGTCCGAATCATGTTAGCAATTGCCGCATACTATGATTATGAGATATGGCAGATGGACGTCAAAACGGCATTCCTTAACGGACATCTTAAGGAAGAGCTGTATATGATGCAGCCGGAAGGTTTTGTCGATCCTAAGAACGCTAACAAAGTATGCAAGCTCCAGCGATCCATTTATGGACTGGTGCAAGCATCTCGGAGTTGGAACATTCGCTTTGATGAGATGATCAAAGCGTTTGGGTTTATGCAGACTTATGGAGAAGCCTGCGTTTACAAGAAAGTGAGTGGGAGCTCTGTAGCATTTCTCCTGTTATATGTAGATGACATACTCTTGATGGGAAATGATACAAAACTTCTGGACAGCATTAAGGCCTACTTGAATAAGTGTTTTTCAATGAAGGACCTTGGAGAAGCTGCTTATATATTAGGCATCAAGATCTATAGAGATAGATCGAGATGCCTCATAGGTCTTTCACAAAGCACATACCTTGATAAGATTTTGAAGAGGTTCAAAATGGATCAGTCCAAGAAAGGGTTCTTGCCTATGTTACAAGGTGTGAGATTGAGCTCAGCTCAGTCACCGACCATGGCAAAAGATAAAGAAGAGATGAGTGTCATCCCCTATGCTTCAGCCATAGGATCTATTATGTATGCCATGCTGTGTGCCAGACCCGATGTAAAACTTGCCGTAAGTTTGGTAGCAAGATACCAAAGTAATCCCGGTAAGGAACACTGGACAGCGGTCAAGAATATCCTGAAGTACCTGAAAAGGACAAAGGACATGTTTCTCGTTTATGGAGGAGACGAAGAGCTCGTCGTAAAGGGTTACGTCGACGCTAGCTTCGACTCAGATCTGGATGACTCTAAGTCTCAAACCGGATACATGTATATGTTGAATGGTGGAGCAGTAAGATGGTGCAGCTGCAAGCAGAGCGTCGTGGCGGGATCTACGTGTGAAGCGGAGTACATGGCAGCCTCGGAGGCAGCGCATGAAGCGATTTGGGTGAAGGAGTTCATCACCGACCTAGGAGTCATACCCAATGCGTCGGGGCCGATCAAACTCTTCTGTGACAACACTGGAGCTATTGCCCTTGCCAAGGAGCCCAGGTTTCACAAGAAGACCAGGCACATCAAGCGTCGTTTCAACTCCATCCGTGAAAATGTTCAAGATGGAGACATGGAGATTTGCAAAGTGCACACGGATCTGAATGTCGCAGATCCGTTGACTAAACCTCTCCCGCGGGCAAAACATGATCAACACCAGAACTCTATGGGTGTTCGATTCATCACAATGTAACTAGATTGGTGACTCTAGTGCAAGTGGGAGACTGTTGGAAATATGCCCTAGAGGCAATAATAAAAGTATTATTATATTTCATTGTTCATGATAATTGTCTTTTATTCATGCTATAACTGTATTATCCGGAAATCGTAATACACGTGTGAATACATAGACCACAATATGTCCCTAGTGAGCCTCTAGTTGACTAGCTCGTTGTGATCAACAGATAGTCATGGTTTCCTGACTATGGACATTGGATGTCATTGATAACGGGATCACATCATTAGGAGAATGATGTGATGGACAAGACCCAATCCTGAGCATAGCACAAAGATCGTGTAGTTCGTTTGCTAGAGCTTTACCAATGTCAAGTATCTCTTCCTTCGACCATGAGATCGTGTAACTCCCGGATACCGTAGGAGTGCCTTGGGTGTATCAAACGTCACAACGTAACTAGGTGACTATAAAGGTGCATTACAGGTATCTCCGAAAGTATCTGTTGGGTTGACACGGATCGAGACTGGGATTTGTCACTCCGTATGACGGAGAGGTATCTCTGGGCCCACTCGGTAATGCATCATCATAATGAGCTCAAGGTGACCAAGGTGTTGGCCACGGGATCATGCATTACGGTACGAGTAAAGTGACTTGCCGGTAACGAGACTGAACAAGGTATTGGGATACCGACGATCGAGTCTCGGGCAAGTAACGTACCGATTGACAAAGGGAATTGTATACAGGGTTTTGATCGAATCCTCGACATCGTGGTTCAACCGATGAAACCATCGAGGAGCATGTGGGAGCCAACATGGGTATCCAGATCCCTCTGTTGGTTATTGCCCGAGAGTCGTCTCGGTCATGTCTGCGTGTCTCCCGAACCCGTAGGGTCTACACACTTAAGGTTCGGTGACGCTAGGGTTGTATGAATATGAGTATGCAGCATACCGAATGTTGTTCGGAGTCCCAGATGAGATCCCTCACGTCACGAGGAGTTTTGGAATGGTCCGGAGGTAAAGAATAATATATAGGAAGTGGTATTTCGGCCATCGGGAAAGTTTCGGGGTCTCCCGGTAATGTACCGGGACCACCGGAAGGGTCCCGGGGGTCCACCGGGTGGGGCCACCCATCCCGGAGGGCCCCATGGGCTGAAGTGGGAGGGGAACCAGCCCATAGTGGGCTGGTGCGCCCCCCTAGGCCCACCCCCTGCGCCTAGGGTTGAAACCCTAGGGGTGGGGGGGCGCCCCACTTGGCTTGGGGGGCACTCCACCCCCTTGGCCGCCCCCCCCCCCCCCCTTGGAGATTGGATCTCCAGGGGCCGGCGCCCCCCCCCCCCCGAAGGCCTATATAAAGGGGGGGACGGAGGGGGGCTGCTATACCCTTGTGCTTGGCGCCTCCCTCCCCCTGCTACGCCTCGTCCTCCTCCCGTAGTCGCTTGGCGAAGCCCTGCCGGAGTTCTGCTGCATCCACCACCACGCCGTCATGCTGCTGGATCATCATCAACCTCTCCTTCCCCCTTGCTGGATCAAGAAGGAGGAGACGTCTCCCGTCCCGTACGTGTGTTGAACGCGGAGGTGCTGTCCGTTCAGCACTTGGACATCGGTGATCTGAATCACGTCGAGTACGACTCCATCATCACCTTGCAAGCTTCCGCACGCGATCTACAAGTGGTATGTAGATGCAAACTCTCTCCCATTACTCATTGCTTAGATGAACTCATAGATGGATCTTGGTGAAACCGTAGGAAAAAATTTAATTTTCTGCAACGTTCCCCAACATTTTTAATGGTGGAATCCGCAAGGTGCAAATTTAAAGAGCAATCATCAAGATCATGGAAACCTAGAATATCACATAAAGTTTTCGGAATCGTGGAAACACTAGCACCCAAATCACACAAAGCAAAACACTCATAATCTTTAATTCTAATCTTTATAGTAGGTTCCCACTCATCATCAAGTTTTTTAGGTATAGATAATCTAAATTAAGTTTTTCATCATAAGATTGCATCAAGGCATCAACAATATGTTTGGTAAAAGCTTTATTTTGACTATAAGCATGAGGAGAATTAACAACGGATTGCAACAAGGAAATACAACTTTTTAAAGAGCAATTATCATAATAAAATTCCTTGAAATCCGAGATAGAAGGTTCAATATTATTAGAAGTTGAGGATTCTCCAATCTCACTTTTACCAAATTTAGCATCAAGATCTAAAGATTCCGAATTCTTGGGACGCCTTCTAGGCAAAGTTGATTCATCATCAGTCCCATAATCATCAAAATTCATATTGCAAAACATAGATATAATAGGAGATGCATCAATAACTTTAAGATCATCATCATTATTTTCATGGAAACTAGAAGAACACGCTTTTATAAAGCTATCTCTTTTAGCACGCGATCTAGCGGTTCTTTCCTTACACTCATCAATGGAAATTCTCATTACTTTGAGAGACTCATTGATATCATGCTTAGGAGGAGAAGATCTAAGTTTAAGAGAATCAACATCAAGCGAAAGTCTATCAACGTTCCTAGCCAAATTATCAACTTTGAGCAATTTTTCTTCAAGCAAAGCATTAAAATTCTTTTGAGAAATCATAAATTCTTTCACACTATTCTCAAAATTAGAGGGCATTTTATTAAAATTACCATAAGAATTATTGTAGGAATTTCCATAATTATTAGAGGAATTACTAGGGAACGGTCTAGCATTAAAGTTTCCTCTATAAGCGTTGTTTCCAAAACTATTCCTACCAACAAAATTCACGTCCATAGATTCACTATTATTCTCAATCAAAGAAGACAAAGGCATATCATTGGGATCAAGAGGAGTATTTTTAGTAGCAAACATCTTCATAGGTTCATCCATCTTTCCACTCAAAACATTGATTTCTTCTATAGCATGCACTTTTTTACTAGAAGATCTTTCGGTGTGCCATTGAGAATAATTAGCCATAATATTATCAAGTAGTTTTGTAGCATCTCCTAACGTAATTTCCATAAACGTGCCTCCCGCGGCCGAATCTAAGAGATTTCTAGAAGCAAAGTTCAAACCGGCATAAAAATTTTGTATGATCATCCATAAATTCAAACCATGAGTAGGGCAATTGCGAAGCATCAATTTCATTCTTTCCCAAGATTGGACAACATGCTCATGATCAAGTTGTTTAAAATTCATAATATCGTTCCTAAGAGTGATGACCTTAGCGGGAGGAAAATACTTAGAGATAAAAGCATCTTTGCACTTGTTCCAAGAATCAATACTATTTTTAGGCAAAGATGAAAACCAAACTTTAGCATGATCTCTAAATGAAAACGGGAATAACTTCAATTTGACAATATTGTTATCCATATCTTTCTTATTTTGCATATCACACAAATCAACAAAGTTGTTTAGATAAGTAGCGGCATCTTCACTAGGAAGGTCGGCGAATTGATCTTTCATAACAAGATTCAGCAAAGCGGTATTGATTTCACAAGACTCAACATCATTAAGAGGAGCAATCGGAGTACTAAGGAAATTATTATTATTGGTATTCGAGAAATCACACAATTTGGTATTATCTTGCGCCATGGCAACAAGTAATCCAACACACAAGCAAACAGAAAAAGGCAAGCGAAAGGAGAGGAGGAGATTGGGAAAGAGAGGACGAATAAAATGGCAAGGGTGAAGTGGGGGAGAGGAAAACGAGAGGCAAATGGCTAATAATATAAATGCGAGGGAGATGGGTTTGTGATGGGTACTTGGTATGTCTTGACTTGAGCGAAGACCTCCCCGGCAACGGCGTCAGAAATCCTTCCTGCTACGTCTTGAGCTTGTGTTGGTTTTCCTCAAAGAGGAGAGGGTGCTGCAGCAAGTGTAGCGTAAGTATTTCCCTCAGTTTTGAGAACCAAGGTATCAATCCAGTAGGAGGCTCCTCAAAAGTCCCACGCACCTATACAAACAAACTGAGAACTCGCAACCAACGCAATAAAGGGGTTGTCAATCCTTCACGGCCACTTGCGAATGTGAGATCTAATAAAGATAGTATGATAAGATAAATATATTTTTGGTATTTTATAATATAGATGCAAAAAGTAAAGATGCAAATAAAAGTAGATTGAAAGCAAATATGATAAGAGATAGACCCGGGGGGCATAGGTTTCACTAGAGGCTTCTCTCAAGATAGCATAAGTATTACGGTGGGTGAACAAATTACTGTCGAGCAATTGATAGAAAAGTGCATAGTTATGAGATTATCTAGGCATGATCATGTATATAGGTATCACATCCATAACAAGTAGACCGACTCCTGCCTGCATCTACTACTATTACTCCACACATCGACCGCTATCCAACATGCATCTAGAGTATTAAGTTCATAAGAACAGAGTAACGCATTAAGCAAGATGACATGATGTAGAGGGATAAACTCAAGCAATATGATATAAACCCCATCTTGTTATCCTTGATGGCAACAATACAATACGTGCCTTGCAACCCTTTCTGTCACTGGGTAAGGACACCGCAAGATTGAACCCAAAGCTAAGCACTTCTCCCATGGCAAGAAAGACCAATCTAGTAGGACAAACCAAACTGGTAATTCGAAGAGACTTGCAAAGATAACTCAATCATACATAAAAGAATTCAGAGAAGATTCAAATATTATTCATAGATAAACTTGATCATAAACCCACAATTCATCAGATCTTGACAAACACACCGCAAAAAGAGTTTACATCGAATAGATCTCCACAAGAGAGGGGGAGAACATTGTATTGAGATCCAAAAAGAGAGAAGAAGCCATCTAGCTAATAACTATGGACCCGTAGGTCTATGGTAAACTACTCACAACTCATCGGAGGGGCAAGGATGTTGATGTAGAGGCCCTCTATCACGCCCAATATGCGACCCTATCCAAAAGGAACTCGAAGGTCCCACCAAGGATAGACCCGCATATTGAAACGCTTTTGCAAGGTGGATATCATTACATCAATATTACATAATAGATAGGGATACATACATAAGGCATGCAATGGCCACACGAATACAACATTATCTTACACAAGAGCACCATCCGACTACAGATGAAACACAAACAGAAACTCAAACGACATCCACCCTGCTAGCCAAGGCTGCCGACCTGGAACCTATCCCTTGATCGAAGAAGCAGAAGGAGAAATCAACGCAAGCAAGCATCGCTCTCGCGTCAAGATCATCGCGTAACCTGTACCTGCAACTGTTGTTGTAGTAATCTGTGAGCCACGAGGACTCAGCAATCCCATTACCATGGGTATCAAGACTAGCGAAGCTTAATAGGAAAGGAAGGGGTAAAGTGGTGAGGTTGCAGCAGCGACTAAGCATGATATGGTGGCTAACATACGCAAATGAGAGCGAGAAGATAAACAAAGGAACGGTCGTGAAGCTAGTAATGATCAAGAGGTGATCCTGAACTCCTACTTACGTCAATCATAACACAGAAACCGTGTTCACTTCCCGGACTCCGCCGAAAAGAGACCATCACGGCTACCCACGCGGTTGATGCATTTTAATTCGGATCTGGTGTCAAGTTATCTACAACCGGACATTAACAAATTCCCATCTACCACATAACCGCGGGCACGGCTCTCGAAAGTTTATACCCTGCAGGGGTGTCCCAACTTAGCCCATGATAAGCTCTCGCGATCAACGAAGGATACACCTTCTCCCAGGAAGACCCGATCAGTCTCGGAATCCCGGTTTACAAGACATTTCGACAATGGTAAAACAAGACCAGCAAGACCGCCCGCTGTGGCGACAAATCCCGATAGGAGCTGCACATATCTCATTCTCAGGGCACACCGGATGAGCCAGACGTCGGGTTGGCGTAGACCCTGGTTTCCCAGGGGGCGCTGGACATCGCTCGGTTTGGACCAACACTTAGACAGGCATTGGCCTGGGGGGGCTAAAATAAAGATGACCCTCGAGAGAGCGACTCCCAAGGGAAAAGTAGGTGGTGGTGAGGCAAATGGTAAAACCAAGGTTGGGCCTTGCTGGAGGAGTTTTATTCAAAGCGAACTGTCAAGGGGGTCCCATAAATCACGCGACCGCGTAAGGAACACAAAATCAGGGAACATAACATCGGTATGACGGAAACTAGGGCGGCAAGAGTGGAACAAAACACCAGGCATAAGGCCGAGCCTTCCACCCTTTACCAAGTACATAGATGCATTAATTAAATAAGAGATATTGTGATATCCCAACATAACCCTGTCCACCATGGAGCTATCTTCAACTTCACCTGCAACTAACAACGCTATAAGAGGGGCTGAGCAAAGCGGTAACATAGCCAAGCAACGGTTTGCTAGGAAGGGTGTCAAAGGTTAGAGGTTCATGGCAATTTGGGAGGCTTGAAGAGCAAATGATAGGTAACGCAGCATAGCGATAGAACGAAGCAACTAGCATAGCAATGATAGTAGTGAGATCCAGGGTAACGGTCATCTTGCCTGAAATCCCGCAAGGAAGAAGAACGAGTCCATGAAGAAGATGAAGCCATGAAGACGAACCAAGCGTAGACGAACGAATCCTCACGATCGCAACGAAACGGGAACTATCGAGAAGAAGCACACAACATGGTAAACACCCCACACACAGACAAGACATGATGCACAACAAGCATGATGCAAGACAAAGCTAGATGAAGCTACTCATGGCAAGAGACGATGCAAACAAGAGCAACACACCAAAGCAAGTTTAAATGAGGCCGGGAACAACATATAACAATTCCGGTAAGTCCTCATATGCAAGTTTCAAAGTTGGTCCAGATCTGAACAAACATTAAGTTGGAGTTATTAAACAGCAAGTTAAAGGGCACCAAGAGGATCTACACGAAATTCTAGTCAAGTTACATATAAAGTTCATTAGATTCGGAGTTACGGCCTAGAAGACATGAGCAAAACAAGTTAATCATGGCATTGATGCAAAATACATACAAACATCAAGCAAACGCCTCAAAACAAGTATGCAACATGATAATATGAAACAACATGCAAAATCAAGCAAGTTTCATATAGAGCACACTCAAAACAGAGCAACGGTTCAACACATACACTCTATACAAGGCATAACAACAATCTGTCCATAACAGCAACTAGGCATCTTGCAAGCATCAAAACAACATGCTACAGCACCTCAACATAAGAACAAAAGGCATGGGCATGAAGTACAGGTAAAGCACTACAAAACATGAACACTGAGCTAACTCCAGAAATCACTAGAACATGCTCAAACACACATGGCAAGATTGCAAATAATAACAGTTACAGACTTTGTAGATATAACATCAGGTTGCAATGTTTAGAGCTATCAAACAACATGTTACAGGAACTTAACATGGCAAACAAAGGCATTGCATGAATCTACTACTTGCATATAACAAAAGTCCCTTACAGACCATGAGCCAAAAGGGCACAGAAAATATGATGGCACCCATGTAAACATGGCAAGTTATATGACAGATTCATACATGGCAGAAACAGCAATAAGTAGGCATGTTGGTGAGCTTGAACCACTCACCACAGAGCAATACATGGCATGACAAGGCAACCAATAGTAATAATACATGTTTATGAAGCTAAGCATGGCAAGAGCAAGGTCATAGGTTGCATGGATCACTAACAACAACCATGGAAACATTGAACTTAATGTTAACAGGCTGACAGCAACATTATTTAGCAAGTTTGGAGCAAGATAACAACAAGTTACAGCAGGCTATAAATGCAACCAGGGGCATGAATGGACAGAGCATGACATGTAAAACAAAACATCCTTAGTGTACATCTCCAGATTATGCATAGAATGACTTGTAGCAGCAGGTTTACATAGCAACAAAATATAACAGAATCAGTCAGGAAAACAGCAACAGTAAGTACCCTACTTCATGAGCTCGATGCACTCACTAAACAACTCACAATAATACATGGATGGCACCACTGCAAAGATGATATGACATAGAACAAAACACATGTAGACATCAACCTCATAGGATGCACACATCAAACATGGCAAAAATGACAAATGAGCATGTTATAACAGTTTCAGCAGATTAACATCATATAGCACTATTTCAACGATGATTCAGGCATCAATATGGTCTCAAATGAACATGATGCAATAGAATGAAATGAAGTACTCATCGAGGCGAACAATTTGACATATTGCACGCACGAAACGGAGCAGTATGCAGCAAGTTATGATGCGATGAACATGGCATGATAATGTCAAAATAACAGGGACTTGGTGGAAATTGGACCTCGCGGGAAAAGTCAACGTGGGCGGTTTCAGATCTAGCTCGGGCGGCGAGAACGAGGTTCGCCGGGGTTCGCCGGAGTTGAGGCCGAGGAGGTCTCCGGGGAGGTCGAGGACGGCTCGGGGAGGTGGCCCCGGACCGGATCCGGCCGGATCCGGCCGGCGGCGGGCGCGGGAGGCGCGCGGGGAGGCGTGGGCCGGCTCCGGCGAGGACACGACGGCCGGAGGGCGCGGTCCAGCGAGGCGGCGGCAGCCGGGGGCGCGGGCCGCGGCGCCCTTGGCGGCGGCAGAAGCAGACAGGCCGGGGGAGGCGCGGGGAGGCGCTCGGGCGAAGGCGGCCGGCGGGCGGGCCACGGGGCGGCGCTAGCGGAGCGCTGAGGTGGCGGGGTGGCGGGCGCGGACCGGCAGTGGGTGCGGACGGCGAGGTCCGGCGACGAGACGCGGCGGCGCGGGAGGCGGAGGGCGCGGGCGGCGAGCAGCCCGGGTGCGGCCCGGGGTGGGCCTGCCTCGGGCCCCTCGGGCCTGGCGGCGGGGCGCGGTGGCTGGCGGCGGAGGAGGCCACGTGGCAGCGGCGGATTAGGCGC
Organism: Triticum timopheevii; assembly: GCA_963921465.1. Lineage (NCBI taxonomy): Eukaryota > Viridiplantae > Streptophyta > Magnoliopsida > Poales > Poaceae > Triticum > Triticum timopheevii. The sequence goes on along the minus strand of OY997274.1, from coordinate 490,899,786 downwards.
GGGGGCGGCTGGCGGACGTGTCCGGCGCCGGGCAGACGCGTCCGGCGCGCGGAGGAAGAAGGGGGCTAGGGTTTGGACCCGAAATTTCAGAGGGGGGACCTATTTATAGATTCTGGGAGCTAGGAGAGTTCAAATGAGGAGCGGTTTTCGGCCACGGGATTGTGATCAAACGACCGAGAGCATGGAAGAGACTTAGATGGGTTTTGGGCCACTTTGGAAGGGGTGTTGGGCTGCACACAAAAGAGGCCTTTTACGGTTACCCGGTTAACCGTTGGAGTATCAAACGGACTCCAAATGGCACGAAACTTGACAGGCGGTCTACCGGTGGTGTACCAAGGCTGCTTGGCAAACCTCGGGCCATTCCGATAAAGTTAACACCCACTCACAACGAGAGACAAAAGGGGGACGCCGGAGGACATAGGAGTGCCGGATTGCAAAACGGACAACGGGGAAAATGCTCGGATGCATGAGACAAACAAGTATGCAAAATGAAATGCCCATGATGACCTGGCAAAGTGCAACACGCAAGCAAATGACATGGCAACGACGGCGAATAACTGGCAGACACATGGCGCATCGAATCCGGGGCGTTACACCCTCCATGGTTGATTCCCCCTCCGGCAGAGTGCCAGCGAAGGCTCCAAGATGGGATCTCGCGGATACAGAAGGTTACGGTGGTGGAAATTGTGTTTCGTGGTGCCCCTAGATATTTTCGGGGTACGTAGGTATATATAGGAGGAAGAAGTACGTCGGTGGCCGCCCGAGGGGCCCACGAGACAAGGGGCGCGCCCTACAGGGGGGGCGTGGCCTCCTATCTCGTGGAGCCCTCGGCTGCTTCTTGACTTGCACTCCAAGCTCTCCGGATCACGTTCGTTCCAAAAATCACGCTCCCGAAGGTTTCATTCCGTTTGGACTCCGTTTGATATTCCTTTTCTTCGAAATACTTAAATAGGCAAAAAAAACAGCAATATGGGCTGGGCCTCCGGTCGGTTAGTCCCAAAAAATGATATAAATGTGTAAAATAAAGCCCATAAACATCCAAAAGGGGTAATATAATAGCATGGAACAATCAAAAATTATAGATACGTTGGAGACGTATCATGGAGCTGCGCCGAGCTGCCCTTGCGTCGCTGAAAGGGGCGCCCGCCGAAGGGGAGGAACTCCAGAGGCGTGAGGAAGCGCTGACAGTGGTGGATGCCGAGCGCAACCTCGATCTTGAGCGGTTGGAGATGAGGGAGCGCCAGGTTACCCAAGCGGAGGGCGATGTCGGCGCGCGGGAGGTCCGGGTCTAAGAAGAGATTGACTGCCGCGTAGCGGAAGCCCGCTTGGGTCTTGAGCGCGAGTATGAAGAGAGGCTGGAGCTGGTCAAGGCCGAGGCTGTGGGCAGGACTGCTGCTCTCAGGGCCAAGCTGACTGAAGCAACGCAGCATGCTGAGGCCACCGCAGCCGCCTTAGGCATGGCGCAGGCTGAGCTGGCCTCCTCCCGCGTCGAGCTGCTTCTTCTCCAATGGAGGGTCGGTGATGCCGAGGCCGTTGCGCGGCGGAACGAGGATGAGATCCGCCAACGGCAGACTTTGGAGCATATGCATGGTCCTATGCTCTGAACACTCAGGGAAAAGGCCAACGCGGCCCTGGGCAACATCTGTGAGGCGGCCGCTGAGGAGCCTCATGTGACTAACTACGCCGGCAATCTCCGGTTCTTCACTGACGTGGTGACGCATCTGGAGAGCCACTCTGAGAGGGCTCGCCAGCTTGTCGAGGAGAGGAGACGCGGCCTGCTCGCACGAGCATTCTCCCGTGTCTTCAGCCACCTTCAGAACATCGACCCCCTCTTTGACTTCGACGTCGCCATCGCCCTAGTGCCTGAGGCCATCCGAGGCGACATGGCGCGATGGGTTGAGGACAACATGGATGCACTTGTTCGAGCCTTCACCTCTGATGATGACGGGGTGGTTGTCACTGCTGATGAAGGCGACGTGGTGAACGGTGGCGAAGACGGTGCCAACGACGGCGAGGGTGAGGCCAGCAACAGCGATAGCGGCGCCAGCGACGCCTCTGGAGGCGCCCAAGAAGATGCGGTGAGCGACATGTTCGATTGATCCTACGCCCCCTCTGTTGTTTACCCTGCGCAGAAAAAGCTCGGGCGTGGCCCTGAAGGTTGTAAGAGCATTTTGGGAGGGGAAGCCCCTCATGTAAATAGTATTGTCGTCCATGCGTTATTAAGGACGGCACCGAATGGGCGCTCGTATGAGGTCATGGTTTCTACGATGAGTTGGTCGCCGTGATTTTACCTTTATCTTGGCGAGTTTCGAGTAGGCTTGCAGCGACTCTTCGAGGGTCCTCGGGAGACCCATTGACCATGCGGTGAGAGCGAGCGCCGGCCGCGTGACGGCAGGCGCGTGTGCTGGGCCCGACCCTGCTTGCGAGGGGCTCGCGAGAGAGAGGCAGCTAGTGCGAGTTCCAACTTGATCAGAAACCAGAACACGAGAAAACACGCGAACAAGACAAGACACCCCTCCCCGCAAACGCAAACACAAATTCAACTTCAACTTAGATCCAAAACGAGAAAGCTTGACCACACGAAAGGAAGCAAAAGCAAAAGGCCGCGTCCGGCACCTAGTCTAGTCTTCGACGTCTTCTCACCAGCGCGGAGCTAAGTGCTGCCACTGGGCGTGGGAGGGAGCCCCCGAGGCCCGAGGGCGGCTCTCCGGAGACTCCGGGGCGTGTACAGCCCCAACTCATTATTACGTGAGAGTGTCACGGGCGGCGAGCTTCACAAGCACTGGGCCTTCTTCACAGGTACCGGACTTGCTTCATATCGCCAGATGAGGGCCCCGCCTTGCGCCACCATTGACGGTGACCAGAAACCAGGACGACGCCAATGGGGAAAAGGGGACGCCAGTGGTTCCCCCGATGACCACGGGTCCTCTGTCGGGGGCAGGCCTTGCGGCACCTCCCCGACAGAGGGCCTACCTCCGAGGAACACCTTGCTCCGTGCGCCGTGGGGGGAGTCTGGCTCCCGACCCCTCTCCTGCAGCCCCCAGTGCCCTCCTCCTGAGGGGTAGGAGGCTGCAGCATTGGGGCAGGCATCCGCTGCTGCGACCTGTACTTCCTGCGACCCATGGTTAGCATAAGCTTGCTCCTGAGGAATTAGCGGTACCCGATAGCTGCTGCCGCTGGCGCGATTGTCGAGGCTTCCTTGGGGTTCCTGAAAGAGCTCAGCTTCTGGCATCTCTTCCCCCCAGCCTGGCCCGAGGAACGAGTCATGGTCTTCTTCCAGTGCGTACTCCCGATCCACCATGTGGGGCACATAAGCCTCCGGGTTCGCCGCCCCAAAGGCCTCATCGTAGTGCCCCACGCGCCATGTAGCTCGGCTCGAAGCGTCGTCTTGAGGGTAGTAGGGCGGCGGCCCACCCGGGCTGTAGGCAGCGATGCGCATCCCCTCGCTTACCAGAGGCGGTGCTGGTGTAACCTGTCTCCCGGTGTTGATGGCCAAGCTGGTGCTGATGAGGCCTTGAGGTACGCCCGGGGTCGCGCGGGCATGGATGGGCCCACCATGTGATCCGCCCGGGGCCTGGGGTGGAAGTTGGACGTAGAACGGAGGTGCTCCTGAAGCAGCAGCATCCAGGAGCTCGACGACGCGCTCCAGCAGCACGTCGTGGTCGCTTTCCTGTAGTCTGCACCGTAGCAGTTCTCGAGCCACCGTGAGCGCGGCCTTTATGTTCGCCTGCTCCCGTCGGGTGTGCAGTGTTGTGGCCGCGGCGTGGTTTGAGGACCTTGCTGCTAATCGTACCTGCCGCGGGGTAAGGGCAGGCGACGCTTGGCCGCGGCGCCCGCGCCCCGCAGCGTTTTGTGGAGCGCGGGCTGCCTGAGGCGCGGGGTTGAGGTCACCTTGGGCAGGCGGCACGACATGGGCAGGCCACGCCGCTCAGCAGTCGGCGTTGGCCGTCGGGTCGCCGGACATGGAGACGACGAAGCGATGGAACGTGGGACAGCGGAAGAAAGATTCCGGCGCACCCCTACCTGGCGCGCCAAATGTCGGATATCGGGTTCCGGCAAAACCCTTAAGGTTCGAACTCTGGGGTGCACGCGAAGATCTTCCCCCTACCGATCCACGTCCCAACGCCTCGCTGAGAATCCAAGCTACCCGATGAACAACACAAGGGACGCAAGGTTTATACTAGTTCGGGCCACCGTTGTGGTGTAATACCCTACTCTAGTTTGTGGTGTGGTGGATTGCCTCAGGGGCTGATGATGAATAGTACAGAGGAAGAACAACCTCGCGAGGGGTGTTCTTTCGGTGGTGTGCTTGGAGAGGATTTGCTCCATCTCTGTGGCTCTAAGTCAGATCTCGATCTCCCTTCTCCTCTACTGTGGTGGCTATCCCTATATATAGAGGCCCTGGTCCTCTTCCCAAATATTGAACGGGAAGGGTGCCAACAACGGCCATTTTGAAGGGGAACATCTAGTACAAGTTATCCTGACTAAAGTTGGTCTTCGGCTAACAAAGGAACTGGCGATGACGCCATCTTGGGCTCCACGGTGACCTTCGTCCTGCCGCTCTACTGGTCTTGGTCTCGTTGCACCGAAATGGTAATCTTTGCTTGATGCCTCGGTACTCCGCGCCTGTGCTTGCCCCCTTTGCACCAAAGAGGAAACAAGGACACTACACAGGCCGACGCCCGTCTGGTCTCGATCGTCATGTCTTGCGTCATGAGCACCTCGCGAGGTACCCCTGCCTTGATCTCTCCGCCTCCTCGCGAGCCTGCCTGGTGAGGCTGCTCCTGAGGAAGCCTTCCGCCACCCGCCCCGCGAGGCTCAGCCCCTCGCGAGGGTCTTGAGCTTGAGTGGATGAAGACGGGTCGTACTGGGCCACCACTTGAGCCACGCCGCAGGCCGCAGGCAGGCAAGTCTGGGGACCCCCGTTCCCAGAACGCCGACAGCTTGGGGTTCAGGGATCTACACAGTTTTAACTTAGCTCTCCTTGCTAAACAAGTTTGGAGGCTGCTTGAGAACCCTGATTCTCTTTGTGCTCGGATTTTAAGAGCCAAATATTATCCGGATGGAAAGCTACTAGATGCTAAGGTGAAAAGTGGAAGCTCGTATACATGGCAAAGCATTTGTGCTGGTATTAATACATTCAGGAGAGGGGCAATATGGCGCATAGGTGATGGATCACAAGTGAACATTTGGGTTGACTCGTGGATACAATCGAGTGTTGATGGTCGCGTCATTACACCACAAAGAGGAACCCTTCTGTCTAAGGTTTTGGAGTTGATTGATCCTGTCACAGGGTTATGGGATCAACACTATAAATGATGTGTTTTGGCCGGTTGATGCGCATATAATTCTTGCAATACCGCTGGCACCACATGGGATGATGGAAGATTTTGTGGCCTGGAGGTTTACAAGGAACTTTACCTTCTCGGTGCGATCAGCTTATCATGTCGAGTGGCAACATCAATTTGCAAGCTGGTATGAACGAACAGAGGGGGAGCCGTCCCAGCGCTACCCGGTGTGGAAGAAACTCTGGACATCGCCCGCCCCAGCAAAGATTAAGATCCATGCCTGGAAGGTTTTACACGGTTTCATACCATGTTATGGGGTGTTGGCAAATCGCCATATTGATACGTCTGATAGCTGCCCTATGTGTGTGGGTGGATGCGAAGACATTATGCACGCTCTCTTCACTTGTCCTAGGGCAGCTGAAGTCTGGAGATGTCTGAATCTGGACGGGTTCATGGAGGAGGTGTGTGATACAGACAGGGCGGGCTCGGCAACGTTGGACTATATTTTATGTGATCCTACACGTCAGACGTTGATCACAGATATCCCAGCTCAGTTTCTAATCCTTGTGGGTATCTGGTACATATGGTGGGAACGTAGACAACACGCCCATGGGGAGGAAGTGCAGGCCCCGACACGGGCCGCTTTGTCGATCGCGGCGCTGGCAGCAAATTACCTCAAGGCTACGAAGAAGAGCGCGGCAGTGAGATCAGTTGGATGGAAGAAACCACAGGAGGATTTTGTCAAGTTGAATGTAGATGCAGCTTTCCATGCAGATGCTCTCCGGGGGGGCTATAGGAGCTGTTCTACGGGATTACAAAGGTGGTTTCATTGCAGCTTCAAATGAAAGGCTAGAGCATGTTGCTGATGTAGGGACAGCGGAAGCACATGCACTACAACATGGCATCTAGTTGGCGCGGCAGATGGGGATCAGCAAGCTCATCATGGAGTCGGACTGCCTTGAGATGATTGACACCATGAATAATGGTGGCTTTACGGCATCGGGCGCAGCAGCGATCTATTCGGATTGTTTGGTCCTTACCATATGTCATACTTCGGTGTCTTTTGTTCACTGCCCTAGGGAGACAAACTCTGTCGCTCATGTTTTAGCTAGGCAAGCGGTGTCGGCTCCACCTTCGGTGTGGATTGATGAGCCACCAGCTTTCATTGTAAAGGGCTTAGTGGATGATGTAACACTGTTTTGATTTAATAATAGATTCCCGAAGTTTCAAAAAAAACAAAGAACTTTATTAATTATTACTCATTTGGATCACTTTATTAATTATTACTCATTTGGATTACAATCTCAACGTAAAACATCTGCTAGTAGGAATAGAGGCGCATAATTAATCCAGAGACAACGGCACATTGCCCCTCTATGTGTTCGACACATTGTCCTATCAGTTTTTTATGATTGTTCTGTAGGCAAAACGATGGATTCAGGTGGTGCGTCGGACAAGGAGTATGGACCACAAAAGCTTGATGAATTAATTCAAAATGGGACTTTCGATTCTTCGGATTCAGGCGAAAAAGCCAAGATGATCATGAGCACCCAACAAGATATAGACCAGGAGGTGAAGCACATTCTCAACTTCAATGGCTCGATTAAACGAGTAGAGTTATGAACCAGGATGAACCATGGGTCCATTGTTCTTGCACGTGGTAGAGGGAGTGGAGGCAAAAAGAACGCATAAAGAATAACATAGGAATAGCAAGGAATCGATTCTATAATTACTTGTCATCGACGAATTGTTATTTTTACAATCGTCAGCACCTGCAGTTCATGCCCTTCCCTACCAGTAAAACATCCCAGGAAATACTATATCAGCTATTCTCAAGGCAGCAAGCAAGTGTATAGTACCCTAATCAGCTCAACAAAAATGAAGTGGATCCCAACGAACTACTATCCCTTTCTCGTGCTCAACTCCAACCTCGCTACAAACATCCCCTCAAAGTTACCCATCGATTGTTGCCTTCAGCCTCTCAACCTCAGTAAGGCTTTGTTCGGTTAATCCTCTCCCCAAGAGGATTGGAGGGGATTGGCAAGGATTGGTTCATATTTTGACTTAGAAGAGGTTTAAATCCTCCTCAAACCCCTTCAATCCACTCAGATTTACACGCAACCGAACAAGGCCTAAGGAGGGAAGAGTTCATCTCACAAGCATCCTTCAAGATTTCGATTCTCCGGCCAACTTCGTCACTGTACTGTGAATCCCGTGGAATGCCTTGCAGAATGAGACTGCATGGCCTGTCGGACGGGATTACCCGAAACACCAACGGATGGAGCATGGTTAGAAATTTGTATGTGTTGCCAAGCATAAGGAGTTCATGTCATTGGAAAACTTGAGGGGCCGCAAAAGTTACCTCGTGATGTTGCTTCTGGGCGTAGCACCGGATGAGCGACTTGACCATCTTGTTGCGCACTTTGACGGAAGCACTGCTCCGGAAAACGAAACCAGACAAGTGGTGTTTTGCTAGTGTGAAAGACATGGATTCCCTCCAGGCAGCCTTGTCCAGGACACCAGATGTCCATGATTTGGCATAAGCCTCCAAGATTCTTTCGTCGTCCTACAAATGCAATTCAAAAATATGAAACGGTGGAGCCATCACTTTTTTATTTATCACACATAAAGCCATTGCATGCAGTTCAGATACGCGCGGATATCTAATAATTAGCAACAAGACAGCATGTATTATGTGCTCTTTGCATAGTCTATGTTGTGCAATGTGCAAGCACTAGACAAGTTAAAAGTAATTGATGAAAACGAATTCATAGTCCTCCCAGTTACTACCAAAGATGCCATCTGGAAGAGAATCATAGAAGGAACTAAAGAAACGATACCTCAAGAAGCTCCAAGTATCCTTTAATGTCACCAATGCACTTGTCTAGGGGAGGCAACAGTTCAAGCACATAAGCAGTAGACAATGCATTCCAGGCTGCCAGCCGAACCGTAGTCTCAACACTTCTATGCAAATAAATGGCCACTTGCCGACCAAAAATAACATCTCCATATGAGACAGCTGCGAATTGATCTACAACACTCTCGACAAAAGTAGTGTAGCTCTCATGGATTTTCTCCTCGAATCTGAGAATTTCGTGAGTGCTAATTACTTTTACTTCTTCAACAGTGGCCATAGACCCTACAACCACATCATTATTAGCAGAGTGATATCTATAATATTTCTGGCATAACATGTCCAGATGCTGGCCATACAATTCTTGCAAAGCCTCAAAAACATCCTTGCTTCTATCTTCTTAAAGTAAGTCCACGTTAGTGCGGACAGAGGCAGAAAGTGCATGCATTTTCCAAACCAAAGGAACATCAAGAGATGGAGCAGCTGATACAGCTTCCAGACCCAATAAAAAGATAAGACCAGCTCTTGAAATGTCAGCGTCATCAGTGCAGCAGACTGAACTTAGAATCCAATGCACAGGAAGAGGCAGTCTCTGGTGTGCCCACTCTAGAACTAACGTGCTGCAAGGTGGATATACAACTTCTGTTAACTCCATTTCCTCTTGAATCGTCTCCAACGTTTCTGGTACTTTTGGCTTATTTATGGCACTGTTATTTCTTGCATGTTTGTCTGGATTCTTCTTCTTGATGGCCAACCATCTGGATCTGAAATGTGAATTTAGCACACTGCTAAAATGCTGATACTCATCCTCAGTTATGTCCCACTCAAAAGTTTTTGGTAATTTCATTTGAGAAGCCAGACATTGCATGGAAGATTTGAGACATTTCAGAACTGAAGGTTGGAAGAGGATATCAAAGGCTCTCTCCAACGTAGAGATCTGGCCAGGTCCTGCAATCAAAGATACACCAAGGACAGGACTAATTCTCTCTGAAGCGTTGGCGAATGGATTAGTCACATTATCCGGGTTTGCACCTTTACTGAGAGTAACAAGGCCTTCTGGCGCAGCAGAGACGATTTTTATCAATCCAGTTGTGCAAGCAGGCATTTCAGAGACCAAAACCCACCCCTGCATGTCCCCCAGCCAAACCCAACACCAGGAGCTAGTCCTCCTCTACCAAACATCTCTATGTTCTTTAATACAGGCCACTGTGAGGAAATCACTGGCAACAGCGAAGTTAGAAAGTTCAACAAGTCATTATGCCATAAACTGGAAATGCCTTCTTGTAATATCTTGCCAGCTAGCCCTGCTTTAGATTCTTTGAGATGCTCAGAACTATTTGTTGTCGCTCTCTGGATCACTCTGTCAACAGAACAGGATAGCTGCACTAATCTTTGAAGGCAACTTATGGAAGATAGCGATGCATCGACATCACCCCAGCATCTCAGATGACAAAGCCCCTGCACCAACGATACACCACGGGACGGCAGCTGCTCCTCATGCCCAACAACTTCAGTGCACGAGAAGCTGAAAAACCCATTAGTAATTATCCCTCCGGTATCCAAGGCAAGCAGTAACTTCTACTGTCAGGAGTGCCCTCTGGTGATATTCTTTCCAATGTCGAATTAAGCATGCCTAGCACAGAAGAAATCAACAAAACCAAGCAGCTTTGCTCCGGTATATGTGTTGTATTCTCACTCTGCCCATTGATCAGTGAACACAAGTACGGAATATCATTTAGATGTAACCAAGACAGCGCCAAATCTACCATTGGAACTACATGACTCCAAGACCATATCTCACCATAACTGCCAGGAACTTCCATATCTTGCTTGCCAAACTGCTCTACTGAATGAAGAAGCAGCAGCCTTTGTGCCAGAGCACCTAGTACAAGAAACGACTCTGTTGCAACTGAAGTAAACTCAGAAAGAACATTGTGTTCACTTAAATTCTGAAACACTGGAGGGCTAAGCCACAGGCATAGAACAGGAAAGAAATCTGTGAAGTGCGATATGCAAAATCCATAAGAAATACAGGTTCTCCAAAACCGCAGCTGCTCGACCATCATTGCTGAACTCAGCTTGCATTGTTCCTTTCCTGGTTTTATCCAATCCTTAAGGGTATAAGACGGTAAGTACCAGTGCCACATTGCCTGCTGAAAAACTCCATTGTTCACAAAATTCAAGCATGTTTGTCTGTTGTATTTGGACAAAACCTAGCAAAAGGAACAAATGACTTTAGATGATAACAAAGAGACCTTCTGTTTGACAAATATGGAAGCTATAGTTAAACAAGTAACTGTCGCCTTTTAGTATGGGCAGTCTCAGTTAACAATAGCTTTTAATATGCTCATAGTGTTTATCACCTAATCTTAACAACGGGACAGCCGTATAAATAAGCATCTCAAAGGAAGATTCAAGATCCACCAAATAGTTTCTGCGTCAGTACATTCATTGTGGAAGGGTTTGATTGATTGACTTAAGTTGCAGGGGAAATACTAACACAATACAATTCTGTACAGATCTCAGAAGCTGCAAACAAAGAGGAGACCTCAAGATGAGATTGTTGGTTGTTAGTTGACACTAAAAGTATTAACTCATTCAAGAATCAGTTATGACTAAGTGACAAACGAGCCTTTAGTTTTGAGTTTTGACATAACTGATACAAGGTGTTACAATACTTACATCCAACAGGGCACCACTTCTGAGTTCAACTAACAATAGACAATTAAGCAACAAAATCAGAATAGATTACTGAGAGAAGCATAAGTAGATCTAGTTATAGATCAACGGTAAGCAAGGATGATAAATAATGAAACACTACACTACCAACAAGATGCAGCTTCAGGTGCTAACCAATATCAACATAAAAACACGATATGTCAATGTACGATGACGGATATCTATCATGTTACCATATAATATGAGATTGCCTTAGCAGCAAAGATACCTTCAACAAAGTAACCCCTTTGATCATTGACGAGTGAATTTCCATTGACCCTTGCCTGTCCAACAGCTTAACAACACATTGAACAAGCTTTGTACAATTCAAGATGGCATCAGCAGATTGCGGAGTGTCTGGCTAATGCCACAAGAATTGAAACGAGATAATCTTTTTGAATTTGAGGCGGGTCCATCTGAATCAACAAAGAGGTACAGCCTGAGTTTAAGATCCTTAATCATGCCCACCGGTTTCCACAATAAAACTAAAAGATTGACAAAATCAAATAAAATAATTTGTTCAATTATCTGACAAACAGAGCTTTGTAGCTTATAGTAATAGAAGTGCAATACAAAGTTATCTCTATGAAAGAAACAATCCAGCCAGCACATGTAAGTTTCAAAAATTGTTCCAAAAGGTAATATATGCTATTGGATGGCAAGAAACAATAGTGTTCAGATGATTGAGTTAGTACTATCGCACACCTACGACTGCCATGTGGCATACAGTTCTCATATATACAAAGGATATTTATATTTATTCAAAGGGTAAACAAGTTAATACTAGTGGACCAGGAGATGCTGTGCTGGAGGCATATAATTGATACTCCCTCCGTCCCGAATTACTTGTCTTAGATTTGTCTAGATACGGATGTAACACTTTTAATAGAATATAGACAACAAGTACAAGACTGAACAAACTTTGGAGGGGGAGAGGGTGAGTACATCAAAATAATCCAAAAGCAGGCCTGTGACTAATAGACAACACAGTTCGGTGCAAATAATTTGCAGCCGATGGTTTTGTTATTCTAGTGAAATAAAAGAAGGCACAAAGCTCTATATCTGGCCAAAAGTCTGTATGGTTGTAAAAGAAACACGCTGGACAAGAGAAAAACTCAAAAGGTAAAGATTGACCTCCAAAAGGGAGCAGATACGTGGTAGGATTCCCATTCTAATAAGACCAGCAGCAACATCCTGTCCAGACACAATAACATCATCTTGAATGGTGTGTTTCTCGTCACTTTCTTCTTCATCTTCACCATAGCGTGGAAGTATATTGGATGGTTTTGTGTTATATTTCCAAAATAACCCTTCAAGAAAACCTCCATCCACGTCAGGTTTGCTACGAAAAACAGGAGCTGTGCAGATATCTTCCGTCTGATTTATTAATTTCTGCACGTGCAGGAGATCAACCATATAAGACTCAAATTTGTAATAAAAAAAGAATAGACAGTTGAGTTACCTCTGAAAAATCAAAATATGACTCATTCATGTCATAGCTCAACATAGCATTAATAACTTTAGCGCAAGTCAAAACTACCGACTCATGGTTATCATCCAATGCCATCCTGCAAATGTGTCAGTTAGCGACAAGGTGGTAAAACAAAATATAGAAAGAAAAGATATATGGCATGACAAGGTCTCAAATTGATGCCTTTTGACTAACAGAAATACCATGCAAAACATCTAGGTGTACATTTGCTAACTGCTGGTTGTGTTCGCGGGGGGGGGGGGGGGGGGGGGGGAGTATAAGAGCATCCATACCCCAGCGCCTATAAATTAGATGCGCTACAGTGGACATTTCTGCCTTCTCTTTCCGTTCACCTTCTTACCTCTTTAGCCACATCCCTTAGCACACCATCTATAGGTGCTAAGGAGTCCAATACTTATTCAAATATATATCTATTGAGCTTAACAATGGGTGCTATTGCTAAGCTTTTTAACCTTAGCACCTACCCTCACATCCACTAGCACCAGCGCTAGCCAATTTCTATTACCATTAGCATCTAGGGATGTGGATGCTTTAATAAGGTTAGGGGATAAATACATTAACATCATCTTGTAAATCACTGATAGTTTATGGATGAGATCACTTTAAAGTTTAAATTATTACTAACACTTACTACTCTCTAATATGACAACTAAAAATACGATTGTTTGAAGCATGCCATTTCAGGCATAGATGCAGCTATTTAAAATATCTTGGAAGGAAACTAAGCATGTCTCTGTGGTTCATGTTATGTTTGTTTGACTATACTTGATAGTAGGATCATGTAGTACAAAGTACATGTGTGTTCAGTGGCTCTCCCCACTATGATGAACTAAAAAAACATTGTATGGCAACAAACAAATCTAAAATGAAGTTAGCAACTCAGAAATAAGTACCTTAGAGAAAGAACCAACTCTGGTTCGGGGCCAAGGGCATAGGCCCAAACTGCTTGCCAATCATAAGCTTTCTCAGCATAATTAGCTCCTTCCACATTATCAGCTAGATCCATCTTATGCAGGTTGTGCAATGCCCTATTCAGAACAGAAGCAAGAAGCTGCAGTGCTAGTACACGCTGACCAGGAACCTATAGTTTGAACAGTAAAGCTGAATTACATTGTGTTTCTACATATTTTTGGGTCACACTTCAAGAATTGAGGCAAAAACTATGAAGCACTTCTTCATAAACTGAGATTTGTGAATTCAATGAAGCAGGGAACACTAAATACCATCCCTACATGCCCACCCTTCGCAGGTGGTCTCAAGTAATCTGAATGAGTTATGTGACAACCCCTATCTTTTACTTGGTCTGTTTTATATACCGATAATTAAAATTTACCAATTTACTAGCATGTGATTCTGGAGAAACAAATTAATGGAATAGCCTCACCGATCAGTCTAGCATAATAGCCAGTATGTCATTTCATGACAAATGCATGCAACCTAAGTAGTAAAAGTTGAAGCTTAACAACCTATCCAATTGGATGTGGAATGCATGCAGATCTTGCAATTGTAAATTTAGCAAGAACTGCTTCGATAAAAGTTTAATTGAAATGTGTACCACGCAATCAATTGTGCATAACATGAACCCCACACAATTCAAGAAGATATCCATGTATCTTGCGATGTTGATGTTGCTCGAATATGACACCGAATACAGCAAACGCTAAGTATATTTTGCCCATCCACCATCTGGTAAAGTTTATAAAACAAACCATGCTCCTGGTGAGTGCTAACGCCTCATTGATTGTGTAACCAACAGCTGCAAGATCGCCCTCTGTTCGTAGGAAGTCACGATCAGCTACGCTTTCTCCGTGAGTCTTCTTGTCTACAAGCAGAAAAGGCAGGCTGTGATGCCACCACAAGAAGCTAAACTCAAAGCAAAGAAGAAATAATTTACCATCCTGTTGCTCCTGGGGAGATTGAAATCCCATAATATCTCCATCCAATCCAAACCCACACGACCTGATCCGCTCCACTCTCTCACTCCATGCCTTCCAAGAGTGTGCACTCTGCTCACCAGCAGTCAAATGCTCGCCTGGAATAGCCTTTGCAGTCTTCCTTGGCCCTGAAGTTTGCCTGCTCTTATCCTTACCCTCATCTTTCTTGCCACCAGACTTCTCCCTCCCCCGACGCCTCAATACCTCCACCAGAGCTGGATCCATCCTATTCAAAATATCTGCCTGTGCCTCTGCTATCTCCTCTGCCGACATCCCTGCCAGCCTCGCTGTGTTCTCTGCGTTAATCTCTGCTGCGATCGATGGCTCCCCAACATCCAGCTGCATACCCTCTCCTCGCAATTCAGCAACCCCAGCCCCACCTTCCGTCACCGATGCATCCCCTGCATTCATCAGCTTCTTTGACAAGACGTCAGAAACCAAACCAGTTGACCCCAATGCTTCCCTGCCATTTCCACCGTCCAGCTCCATGCCATCTCTCCCCAACCCCCTCTCCCCCACCTGACCACCTACATTTTTAACCTCGGCCACATGATCAATTTTCTTTGTGTTGTCTTTCTTCGCCTGCCTCCGCTTGGGGGCACGTCGTCGGCGACGAACTCACGCCACCTGCTGAAATCCATGCCCTTCTTCTCTTTCCTGCTGGTAGTCCATGTCGTCCACATCCATCCCGTAGTCCTCCTCCTCCCCTTTCTTCTTGTCGGCACCCTTCGCCACCGGTTTCCAGTGCTGCACAAGAGCAGTTAGTCAGTCGTAAAGCACAAGCCAGCACTAACTGAATAGGAGAGGAACAGGTTGGCGGGTTCAGGGTTAAGCTAGGGTTTCAGGGAGGGGCGACAGCGGCGGCTTACGGGGCCATGGGAGCGGTGGCGGGCGACGGGGAAGGGGAGGACGGTGGGGCGCGGGGCGGAGGAGGGCGCGGCGGCGGAGAAGCCCTTCTCGACGATGGCGCCGACGAGGTGGGCCGGTGAGGCCACCGTCGCTGCCGCGGCGGCGGCGGGGGGAGGCGCTGGCGGGTCGAAGGGCCCCTCCACGACCTTGCGGCGCGCGGGGAGAGCGTCCGGCTGGTGCCTCCGCTTCGTCGCGTCTTTCATTGGCGGCCTGGTGTACGGAGGCGCTGCCGTAGTAGTCGGCAAGGGAGGGTTTAAGGAGAGGAGCCGAGGAGGGAACGAGGGGATTTGCTGTGGTTGGTTTCTTTCCTTCTTTCTTTTGCAACTCGATCGCCCAATTAGCTCTTTGGTCGTGTGACAGGTTTTCCAATTTTTCAAAGGGGTGTCGTTTTTTCAGAGTCAAATCTGGCAACTGTGATGTGCCTTTGTTTGGTCTCATGATGATGAGATTTCACCCATTATTTGAATATAACAGAACTGTAACAAAACATTTTATATGAGTGACTAACACGTTTAAACTGGTAAAAAAAGCACAAGTGCATGCATATTTCATAGCCATAATGTTATATATGTTCTAATAACATAATGTTATATATGTTCTACGTGTGTGTGCGCGCGCACGCCACACTAGCAAAAAGGCCCGTGTGTTGTGTTGCAATGGGAGAAAAAAATACCACACGCTATTAATTTATAAAAAATGTTCTACAACCTGAGAATTTGTAGCTACTTCCTAAATACATGAAGAGTTGTTAAAAAGGTTGTGAAAAAAATGCATGATTTTTTAATCATAAAAAGAGATTGTTTTTGTTTGGAAAAGAATTCTGCCAATCACTATCTTATCTGGAAGATTAACTTCCACTTGATTCAAGCGATTGAAATACCCAGACAATCTGAGCACATGCTCACTAGTTGAGCGATCCTCCTCCATCTTTTAGCCATAGAACTTGTTGGAGACTTCATATCTCTCAACTCGGGTATTTTCTTAAAATATTAACTTCAACTCCTGGAACATCTTATATGGTCCATGACGTTCAAAACGTCTTTGAAGTCCCGATTCTAAGCCGTTAAGCATGGTGCACTAAACTATTAAGTAATCATCATATTGAGCTAGCCAAACGTTCATAACGTCTGCATCTGCTCCTGCAATAGGGCTGTCACCTAGCGGTGCATTAAGGACATAATTCTTCTGTGCAGCAATGAGTATTAACCTCAGATCACGAATCAAATCCGCAACATTGCTACTAACATCTTTCAACACAATTTTCTCTAGGAACATATCAAAATAAACATATGAAAGCAACAACGCAAGCTATTGATCTACAACATAATTTGCAAAATACTACCAGGACTAAGTTCATGATAAATTTAAGTTCAATTAATCATATTACTTAAGAACTCCCACTTAGACAGACATCTCTCTAGTCATCTAAGTGATCACGTGATCCAAATCAACTAAACCATGTCCGATCATCACGTGAGATGGAGTAGTTTCAATGATGAACATCACTATGTTGATCATATCTACTATATGATTCACGTTTGACCTTTCGGTCTCCGTGTTCCGAGGCCATATCTGTATATGCTAGGCTCGTCAAGTTTAACCTGAGTATTCCGCGTGTGCAACTGTTTTGCACCCGTTGTATTTGAACGTAGAGCCTATCACACCCGATCATCACGTGGTGTCTCAGCACGAAGAACTTTCGCAACGGTGCATACTCAGGGAGAACACTTCTTAATAATTAGTGAGAGATCATCTTAAAATGTTACCGTCAAACAAAACAGAATAAGATGTATAACAGATAAACATCATATGCAATCAAAATATGTGACATGATACGGCCATGATCATCTTGCGCCTTTGATCTCCATCTCCAAAGTACTGTCATGATCTCTATCGTCACCGGCACGACACCATGATCTTCATCATCTTGATCTATATCAATGTGTCGTCACATGGTCGTCTCGCCAACTATTGCTCTTGCAACTATTTGGATAAAGTAAAGCAATTATTTGGCACTTGCATCTTATGCAACAAAGAGACAACCATAGGGCTTCTGCCAGTTGCCGATAACTTCAACAAAACATGATCATCTCATACAACAACTTATATCTCATCACGTCTTGACCATATCACATCACAACATGCCCTGCAAAAACAAGTTAGACATCCTCTACTTTGTTGTTGCAAATTTTACGTGGCTGCTACGGGCTGAGCAAGAACCGTTCTTACCTACGCATCAAAACCACAACGATAGTTCGTCAAGTTGGTGTTGTTTTAACCTTCGCAAGGACCGGGCGTAGCCACACTCGATTCAGCTAAAGTGAGAGAGACAGACACCCACCAGCCACCTTTAAGCACGAGTGCTCGTAATGGTGAAACCAGTCTCGCGTAAGCGTACGCGTAATGTCAGTCCGGGCCGCTTCATCTCACAATACCGCCGAACCAAAGTATGACATGCTGGTAAGCAGTATGACTTGTATCGCCCACAACTCACTTGTGTTCTACTCGTGCATATAACATCAACGCATAAAACCTAGGCTCGAATGCCACTGTTGGGGAACGTAGTAATTTCAAAAAAATTCCTACGCACACGCAAGATCATGGTGATGATATAGCAACGAGAGGGAAGAGTGCTCGTCCACGTACCCTTCGTAGACCGTAAGCGGAAGCGTTAGCACAACGCGGTTGATGTAGTCGTACGTCTTCACGATCCGACCGATCCAAGCACCGAACGTACGGGGCCTCCGAGTTCAGCACACGTTCAGCTCGATGACGATCTCCGGCCCTCCGATCCAGCAAAGGCTCCGGAGATGAGTTCCGTCAGCACGACGGCGTGGTGACGATGATGATGTTCTACCGGCGCAGGGCTTCGCCTAAACTCCGCGACGATATGACCGAGGTGGAATATGGTGGAAGGGGGCACCGCACACGGCTAAGGAACGATCCGTAGATCAACTTGTGTGTCATGGGGTGCCCCCTGCCCCCGTATATAAAGGAGCAAGGGGGAGAGGGCGGCCGGCCTAGGAGGGGGCGCGCCATGGGAAGTCCTACTCCCACCGGGAGTAGGACTCCCTCCTTCCTTGTTGGAGTAGGAGAAGGGGGAAAGAGGGGGAGAGGAGGAAGGAAAAGGGGGCCGCACCCCTTGTCCAATTCGGACCAGAGGGGGGCTGCACGCCTCCTTCCTTTCGGCCTCTCTCCTCTAATCCCGTATGGCCCAATAAGGCTCATATACTCCCCGGCGAATTCCCGTAACTCTCCGGTACTCCAAAAATACCCGAATCACTCGGAACCTTTCCGAACTCCGAATATAGTCGTCCAATATATCAATCTTTACGTCTCGACCATTTCGAGACTCCTCGTCATGTCCCCGATCTCATCCGAGACTCCGAACTCCTTCGGTACATCAAAACTCATAAACTCATAATATAACTGTCATCGAAACCTTAAGCGTGCGGACCCTACGGGTTCGAGAACTATGTAGACATGACCTAGAACTATTCTCGGTCAATAACCAATAGCGGGACCTGGATGCCCATATTGGCTCCTACATATTCTACGAAGATCTTTATTGGTCAAACCGCATAACAACATACGTTGTTCCCTTTGTCATCGGTATGTTACTTGCCCGAGATTCGATCGTCGGTATCCAATACCTAGTTCAATCTCGTTACTGGCAAGTCTCTTTACTCGTTACGTAATGCATCATCCCGTAACCAACTCATTGGTCACATTGCTTGCAAGGCTTATAGTGATGTGCATTACCGAGAGGGCCCAGAGATACCTCTCCGACAATCGGAGTGACAAAACCTAATCTCGAAATACGCCAACTCAACATGTACCTTCGGAGACACCTGTAGTACTCCTTTATAATCACCCAGTTACGTTGTGACGTTTGGTACTACCCAAAGTGTTCCTCCGGTAAACGGGAGTTGCATAATCTCATAGTTACAGGAACATGTATAAGTCATGAAGAAAGCAATAGCAACATACTAAACGATCAAGTGCTAAGCTAACGGAATGGGTCAAGTCAATGACATCATTCTCCTAATGATGTGATCTCGTTAATCAAATGACAACTCTTTTGTCCATGGCTAGGAAACTTAACCATCTTTGATAAACGAGCTAGTCAAGTAGAGACATACTAGTGACACTATGTTTGTCTATCATTCACACATGTATTATGTTTCCGGTTAATATAATTCTAGCATGAATAATAAACATTTATCGTGATATAAGGAAATAAATAATAACTTTATTATTGCCTCTAGGGCATATTTCCTTCATTATGCCCCAACGAAAATCTTTTGGGTTTCATCTCCATAAGAGTGGCTGAGTTTTTACGTTGGCTCGCCAGCCTATCACAACCCTCCTCCTTTACCTGAGCTTGGGCCTATATGCTATTTTTTTAAAAATTATCAGGTAAAATAACATTATTTTCAGATTCTATATATTTTTCTAATCAAATTTCATATATAACATGTTAAATTTGAAGTTACGGTTTAGAAGATATGAGTATTTTAAAAAGCATTTGATATGTACTGGAGGTTTAATGTCAGAAACATTACGGGGTTTTCTACAAAATAGCATGACGGACTAAGGATACCTATTTCTTTTATTAGTAGGTATAGAGTATAGATATAGATATCTTTCCCTAATAATAAAGTACGGATTGACTCCGTCGGATTCACCGTCATCTTTTTTTAATTGGCTTTGACTAAGCAAAGATGTCACGTTCGTCCATCCGTCCGTCAAAACGGCTGGTTGCCCTTTTTACGCACAAAACGTACGTGTCGTGTCAAAGTCATGTACTACTACTAGAAAATCAATTAAATAAGAAAACAAAGAAACTCACGATCAGGACTTCGAGTCCAACCTTCCTAACCCTCCCATATATACGATGTCCGGGATCACGTGCTCTCCTATACCTAGACGAGACGCTGAGACCTCGCATCAAGGAAGAGCAGCGCCAAGTCCGAGGAAGCACGCTGGACGTCCTTGGTCTTCCTCCCGATCGAGATCAGCCACGGTGTTGTCCGAAGTTGTGTGCATGACTTCCTTTGATCTCTCACGATGCGTATGTCTGTTACCCTGCTGAAAGGATCGATATGGTTGACTAGAGGGGGGGTGAATAGGCAACTAACAATTTTTTAAGCTTTTCTTTACCAAATTAAACTTTGCAACAAAATAGGTTGTCTAGATGTGCAACTAAGTGAGCAACCTATATGATGCAATAACAACTAGCACACATGCAAGCAAAGGATGTAAAATAAGTAGGCTTGCAAAAGTAAAGGCACGAAATAACCAAGAGTGGAGCCGGTGGAGACGAGGATGTGTTACCGGAGTTCCTTCCGTTTAAAGGGAAGTACGTCTCCGTTAGAGCGGTGTGGAGGCACAATGCTCCCCAAGAAGCCACTAGGGCCACCGTATTCTCCTCACGCCCTCACACAATGCGAGATGCTGTGATTCCACTATTGGTGCCCTTGAAGGCGGCGATCGAACCTTTACAAACAAGGTTGGGGCAATCTCCAGAACAATTGGAGGCTCCCAACAACACCACGAAGCTTCACCACGATGGAGTATGGCTTCGAGGTGACCTCAACCGTCTAGGGTGCTCAACACCCTAGAGTAACAAGATCCGCGAGGGATAAGTGGGGGGAATCAATTTTCTCTTGGTGGAAGTGTAGATCTGGGCCTTCTCAACCAATCCCGAGCAAATCAACAAGTTTGATTGGCTAGGGAGAGAGATCGGGCGAAAATGGAGCTTGGAGCAACAATGGAGCTTTGGGGGAAAGAGGTAGGTAAACTTAGAGGAAGAAGACACCTTTATATAGTGGGGGAACAATTCCAACCTTACCTCACTGTACATCCCCGCACAGAGCGGTACT
Organism: Triticum timopheevii; assembly: GCA_963921465.1. Taxonomy (NCBI): domain Eukaryota; kingdom Viridiplantae; phylum Streptophyta; class Magnoliopsida; order Poales; family Poaceae; genus Triticum; species Triticum timopheevii. Next base: position 490,878,706 of record OY997274.1, on the reverse strand, counting down.
ACCGCTAGGGTAGGGCGGTACTACCGCTGAGAGCGGTACTACCGCTCCCTACCCAGCGGTACTACCGCGCTGGCGAGGAGGACAAGGCCCTGGCCCCAGAGCGGTACTACCGCGGGAGAAGAGCGGTACTACCGCTTGAAGCGGTACTACCGCTTCTACTACCGCTTCTAGTACCGCAAAACCCGACATGAGAAAACACCGGTCTCGAATCGAGGCGGTAGTAGCGCGGAACAGCTGCGGTACTACGGCCAAAGCCCGCAAGCGGTACTGCTGCCCTGCGGAGCGGTACTACCGCTGAGAGAGGTACTACCGCTTCGTGGAGCAGAACTACCGCTGGAGAGCTTCGGCGGTACTACCGCTGTAGACCGCGGTACTACCGCTGGCACGGAACGGAGCAGGTACGGAAGAGAAGGGGCAGCTCCAAAGATGCGAAAGGAAGACGACGGGTGTGATAGGGATGTGTACGTGTTGATTCCACCCTAGTCTTACCAAAGCGGATCCCCTCTTGATAGTACGGTGACTCCTACGAAACTAGTCCACCAACAACGAAACGAAGGAGCTACACCGTCTTGAATAAAACATCGAGGGAAGGAAATCGTCTCGTGCCAATGGATGAATCTCTGAAAGAACTTAACGCACACGATTAGTCCGCAAAAGCATTGTCATCAATCACCAAAACCACTTGGGGATAAATATGCCCTTACAATCTCCCCCTTTTTGGTGGATTGATGACAATACGGGATTTGCACAAGCATGATATAGAGTAAGCGTACAAACCCCACCGTCCTAAAATGTAGATGGGCTCCCCCTAGATGTGTGCTATCTAGATAAGGCTTTGGACTGCACGGCACACATACTAGGATCAACGCTCCCCCTACATTTTAGAGACCAACAATCTAAGCAAGGTATATGAGAGCAACATAGATGATATAACAAGAAAAGCAAGCAACTCATAAGCTAGATAGTGACATAGATAATGATACTGGAAAGATAAGGTAGCATATGTCTCACACCATATGACTCGAACTTAGGTCTCACAGACAAACCAACCAAAGCAAATGCGAGGAAAACACGAACACAAGAGACGAAAGACACAAATTGCAAATCCCTAAACTCTCTCTCCCTTTGGCATCGAGACACCAAAAAGGAGAGGGAGTGATGCTACGGCTCCAGGTGAGAGCAAACGAGGGACACACACATCAGATCCCAGCGGGATCATCGGCGCCACCGTCCTCAGACTGGAAGTGCTCGGCATCAGAATCGGTCCACGGGCAGTGCAGCTGAATCCACTCCTCCTCCTCGGTAAGCTGGTCCTCAGACCCACTGTTAACTGTAGCACCCAACTGACGCATGAGCTCCTTGTGGCGACCTCGGGCCTTCTTCTCAGCCACATGAGTCATGTACTGGCTGTGAGACTCCATGCAGAACAACTTCTTCATCTTGAGCTTGAGCTTCTTTGCCCAAGAGGGCTCTGCCTCAGAAGGCATGTAGTCATCATCATCATCATCAGCCCCAGTCTCCTCCTCGGTCTCCATGGCAGAAGCAGACGAAGGAACTCCAGTCCTAGGGGCCTGAGTGCCCCAGTTATCCTTCTTCCTCAGACGCTTGACATCGTGAGAGATCAACTCTCCAGTCTCCAGTAACACCTAGGGATAGACACGATCCCAGGCCTTCTCAATGAGCAGCATGATGAATGGACCATAAATCGGGCACTTGCGCTCGGAGATAGCAGATAGCAGCTCAGACCACATAACATGAGAGATATCCAAGGACTCTCCGGTGTGCTGTCCCTTCTCACGCTGGCAGAAAAGAAGCATGTCCACGAGATAGGAGTGAACCTAGTCCAGATTCCCGATACGAGGGAAAAGAGTCTCTCTGAAGATGCGGTGAAGGATATCCAGATAGGCAGGCAGCTCATGGGTTTCCTTCTTTGTCTCATGGTTGATCCTCAAAGTGCAGTAGGGCCAGAGAGCTTGCTTGTGAGTGGCATTGGGGCGTCCGTGAGGGCGAAAGCCGACAGAAGACTCAAGACCTAGATCTTGCACCCCAATCAACTCCATGAACGCTTTCCACTTGACTGAAAGCAACTTGCCATTGGTCATCCAGGTCAGTGTCCTGTCCTCATCAGTCCCAAGGTGAACCGTGGCATAGAATTGGGCCACAATATCAGCATCATAGTCCTTGTTGAATTTCATGATCCTAAGAATGTTCAGTTGAGTGCACATCTGAAGAGCTTCACCAAAGTATTCAGGATCTTGCTCCATATGGTCGGTGTCGATGGAGTGCACGTTGACATAGAGGTTCTTCTTGGCTTTGAGAACATCGAAGAAGATGGCAAACTGGAACCTGTTCCAGAACGGACGGTTGACCAAAGTGGGATCTTGGTCTGCCTCATACGGGTTGCGGCAGCGCCTTGCCCAGAACTCCTTTGGCGGCATTTCTGGCACGGTTTTTCCTGGCTTTGGCTTGACCCCAGGCTTCTTCTAGAGTTGAGGTGGAGGTGGAGCACTTGAAGAACCTCTGGCAGGCTCGGTGGTGCGGTAGCGCTTGGACGTGGCATGACCGGGGTTGACACGACGAGCCTGATGCTCAGGGACCTCATCACCTGGAACCACACACAAGAACACGCAAACAACCAGAAAGAACGAGCATAAGCCACAAAACACGAGCAAAAGGATCACTGAAAGGTAGGAATATGGTGGAAATTGGTAGAGGGCGGTAGTACCGCGACCTCCGAGCGGTAGTACCGCTCAAAGCGGGGAAACAGCCGGTTCCAACTGCCGTGATCAGATCCGGTACTACCGTCCTACCAAATTCAAAAATACTCCAACCAAACACTAATCCACAATGTCTAGAAGCATTCTCCATCCTACTCAAGCCTAGATCTGGCCAAAAATCTAGAGATGCAACTGCTTTTGCCCCTAAGACGCTAGATTGGAAATCTAGACAAAAAGAAACAGGGAACGGGGCAATACCGGCATCCATGGCAAGAGGACAAGGTGGGGATCGACTCCACCGAAGGGAATGGAGAGGAGCGCCCCAGAGAGGGAGATCCGCCGGAGCCCTCCCGCGGCGCCGGTGCTGAAGAGAGAGAGGAACAGAGCGAGGGGAGGCGAGCGAATGGGTATGGGGGAGAAGAAACTCCCCCTGCCCCCGATATAATCCCCTGCCCGCACCTCACAGCGGTAGTACCGCGCTGGAGGGCGGTAGTACCACTCAGAGCGGTAGTACCGCTCGCCACCAGCGGTAGTACCGCTTCAGCAACCGCACGACTTCTAGACCAACGGCTAAAACTCCAAGAAGACGGAAAGGAAAACTAAGAGAAAGAGAAGACCAACAAGGCAAAAGATGCACACGCAATGGACCAGAAACCACTCAAACAAAAAACAACCACACGAAACAGAGCGAGCTCTGTCCTCTCTCAAGAGAGGGCGGTGGCTGGAGCCACCTATGTTTGAGTCAATTGGTATGGCACCGCGAAGAATTATCCTTGGGCCCATGACCAAAACTCGTCTTTGAAGCACAAGTACCATCAAAAATGGCTAATGTGAAAGAGTAGATCGATTTATGCATAATGGGGGGTGGGAGAGTTCATTGAGAGAACAACACTCCCCCTATGTCCATGCCTACACCTAAACTAGACAACAAGTTGAGTGTGGTGGGGGGGTGCACGGGTTCAAGTCACATTACTCAAATCAATGATATTTAGCTCATGCCTTAACTCGCGAAATCTTGCTTCATCCAAGGGCTTCGTGAAAATATCTGCAAGGTTATCATGAGTGTTGACATACTTGAGCTTGATCTCCCCTCGCCTAATGTGACCCCGGATGAAGTGATACCGAATCTCAATGTGCTTCGTCTTGAAGTGTTGCACCGGGTTGAGAGAAATCTTGATGGCACTTTCATTATCACACCAAAGAGGCACTTTGTCACAAATGACACCGTACTCCTTTAAAGTTTGCCTCATCCATAGGAGTTGAGCACAACAACTACCGGCCGCCACATACTCCGCTTCGGTGGACGAGAGAGACACACAACTTTGCTTCTTGGAAGACCAAATTACCAAAGAGCAACCAAGAAATTGGCACCCTCCAGAAGTGGACTTCCTATCCACTTTGTCTCCCGCCCAATCAGAATCCGTGAAACCTTCAAGCTTGAAGTTTGCTCCTCTTGGGTACTATAAGCCAAAGTTTGGTGTATGAGCCAAATATCGAAAGATTCGCTTGACCGCCACATAGTGACTTTCCTTTGGTGCGGCTTGAAAACGTGCACACATTCCCACACTCAACATGATATCCGGTCTAGATGCACAAGGGTAAAGCAAGGAGCCAATCATGGAGCGATATACCTTTTGATCCACCGCTTTACCATTGGGATCGATGTCAAGTTGGCACTTGGTAGGCATTGGTGTAGTAGCTGGCTTGACATCACTTAGCTTGAATCTTTTAAGCATGTCTTGAGTGTATTTGGCTTGGTTGATGAAGGTTCCTTCTCTTCTTTGTTTGATGTCAAAACCAAGGAAGAACTTCAACTCTCCCATCGAAGACATCTTGAACTTGGAGGTCATGAGAGCGGCAAATTCCTCATTGAAAGCTTTGTTAGGAGAACCAAAGATAATATTGAAGGAAATATGCCCTAGAGGCAATAATAAAGTTATTATTTATTTCCTCATATCATGATAAATGTTTATTATTCATGCTTGAATTGTATTAATCGGAAACATGATACATGTGTGAATACATAGACAAAACTATAGTCACTAGTATGCCTCTACTTGACTAGCTCATTAATCAAAGATGGTTATGTTTCCTGACCATAGACATGTGTTGTAATTTGATTAGTGAGATCACATCATTAGAAGAATGATGTGATTGACATGACCCATTCTGTTAGCCTAGCACTTGATCGTTTAGTATACTGCTATTGCTTTCTTCATGACTTATACAAAGTTCCTGCAACTATGAGATTGTGCAACTCCCGTTTACCGGAAGAACACTTTGTGTGCTACCAAACGTCACAACGTAACTGGGTGATTATAAAGGTGCTCTACAGGTGTTTCCGAAGGTACATGTTGGGTTGGCATAATTCGAGATTAGGATTTGTCACTCCGATTGTCGGAGAGGTATCTCTGGGCCCTCTCGGTAATACTCATCACCTAAGCCTTGCAAGCATGTAACTAATGAGTTAGTTATGAGATGACATATTACGGAATGAGTAAAGAGACTTGCCGGTAACGATATTGAACTAGGTATTGGATACCGACGATCAAATCTCGGGCAAGTAACATACCGATGACAAAGGGAACAAAGTATGTTGTTATGCGGTTTGACCGATAAAGATCTTCGTAGAATATGTAGGAACCAATATGGACATCCAGGTCCCGCTATTGGTTATTGACCGAGAATGGTTTTAGGTCATGTCTACATAGTTCTCGAACCCGTAGGGTCCGCACGCTTAACGTTTCGATCACAGTTTTATTATGAGTTTATAAGTTTTGATGTACCGAAGTTTGTTCGGAGTCCCGGATGTGATCACGGACATGACGAGGAGTCTCGGAATGGTCGAGACATAAAGATTGATATATTGGACGACTATATTCGGACACCGGAAAGGTTCCGGGAGTTTTCAGAGAAAACCGGAGTGCCGGGGGGGGTTACCGGAAACCCCCGGAGAGTTAATGGGCCACATGGGCCTAGGTGGGAAGAGAGAGGGGCGGCCAGGGTGGGCCACACGCCCCCTCTCCCTCCAGTCTGAATTGGACTAGGAGGGGGGGCGGCGCCCCCCTTTCCTTCCCCCACTCTCCTCCTTCCTTCCCCCTCCTAGTAGGAGTAGGAAAGGAGGAATCCTACTCCTACTAGGAGGAGGATTCCTCCTCCCTTGGCGCACCCCAAGGGGGCCGGCCGGCCTCCCCCCTCCCTCCTTTATATACGGGGGCAGGGGGCACCCCATAGACACACAAGTTGATCTACGGATCGTTCCTCAGCCGTGTGCGGTGCCCCCTTCCACCATATTCCACCTCGGTCATATCGTCGCGAAGCTTAGGCGAAGCCCTGCACCGGTAGAACATCAAGATCGTCACCACGCCGTCGTGCTGACGGAACTCTCCCTCGACACTCGGCTGGATCGGAGTTCGAGGGACGTCATCGAGCTGAACGTGTGCTGAACTCGGAGGCTCCGTACGTTCGGTGCTGGATCGGTCGAATCGAGAAGACGTACGACTACATCAACCGTGTTGTGCTAACGCTTCCGCTTACGGTCTACGAGGGTACGTGGACATACACTCTCCCCTCTCGTTGCTATATCATCACCATGATCTTGCGTGTGCGTAGGAAATTTTTTGAAATTACTACGTTCCCTAACAGTGGCATCCGAGCCTAGGTTTTATGCGTTGATGTTATATGCATGAGTAGAACACAAGTGAGTTGTGGACGATATAAGTCATACTGCCTACCAGCATGTCATACTTTGGTTCAGCGGTATTGTGAGATGAAGCGGCCCGGACCGACATTACGCGTACGCTTACGGGAGACTGGTTTCACCGTTACGAGCACTCGTGCTTAAAGGTGGCTGGCGGGTGTCTGTCTCTCTCACTTTAGTTGAACCGAGTGTGGCTATGCCCGGTCCTTGTGAAGGTTAAAACAGAGTCTATTTGACAAACTATCATTGTGGTTTTGATGCGTAGGTAAGAACGGTTCTTGCTAAGCCCGTAGCAGCCACGTAAAATTTGCAACAACAAAGTAGAGGACGTCTAACTTGTTTTTGCAGGGCATGTTGTGATGTGATATGGTCAAGACGTGATGCTATATTTTATTGTATGAGATGATCATGTTTTGTAACCGAAGTTATCGGCAACTGGCAGGAGCCATATGGTTGTTGCTTTATTGTATGAAATGCAAACGCCCTGTAATTGCTTTACTTTATCACTAAGCGGTAGCGATAGTCGTAGAAGCAATAGATGGCGTAAACAACAACGATGCTACGATGGAGATCAAGGTGTCACGCCGGTGACGATGGTGATCACGACGGTGCTTCGGAGATGGAGATCACAAGCACAAGATGATGATGGCCATATCATATCACTTATATTGATTGCATGTGATGTTTATCCTTTATGCATCTTATCTTGCTTTGATTGACGGTAGCATTTTAAGATGATCTCTCACTAAAATTATCAAGAAGTGTTCTCCCTGAGTATGCACCGTTGCCAAAGTTCGTCGTGCCGAGACACCACGTGATGATCGGGTGTGATAAGCTCTACGTCCATCTACAATGGGTGCAAGCCAGTTTTGCACACGCAGAATACTCAGGTTAAACTTGATGAGCCTGGCATATGCAGATATGGCCTCGGAACACGGAGACCGAAAGGTCGAGCGTGAATCATATAGTAGATATGATCAACATAATGATGTTCACCATTGAAAACTACTCCATCTCACGTGATGATCGGTTATGGTTTAGTTGATTTGGATCACGTGATCACTTAGATGACTAGAGAGATGTCTGTCTAAGTGGGAGTTCTTAAGTAATATGATTAATTGAACTTAAATTTATCATGAACTTAGTACCTGATAGTATCTTGCTTGTCTATGTTTGTTTGTAGATAGATGGCTCGTGCTGTTGTTCCGTTGAATTTTAATGTGTTCCTTGAGAAAGCAAAGTTGAAAGATGATGGTAGCAATTACACAGACTGGGTCCGTAACCTAAGGATTATCCTCATTGCTGCACAGAAGAGTTACGTCCTGGAAGCACTGCTAGGTGCCAGGCCTGCTGCTGATGCAACTGACGACGTTAAGAACGTATGGCAGAGCAAAGCTGATGACTACTCTATAGTTCAGTGTGCCATGCTTTACGGCTTAGAACCGGGTCTTCAACGACGTTTTGAATGTCATGGAGCATATGAGATGTTCCAGGAGTTGAAGCTAATATTTCAAGCAAATGCCCGGATTGAGAGATATGAAGTCTCCAATAAGTTCTATAGCTGCAAGATGGAGGAGAATAGTTCTGTCAGTGAACATATACTCAGAATGTCTGGGTATAACAATCACTTGATTCAACTGGGAGTTAATCTTCCTGATGATAGTGTCATTGACAGAATTCTTCAATCACTGCCACCAAGCTACAAGAGCTTCGTGATGAACTATAATATGCAAGGGATGAACAAGACTATTCCCGAGCTCTTCGCGATGCTGAAAGCCGCGGAGGTAGAAATCAAGAAGGAGCATCAAGTGTTGATGGTCAACAAGACCACTAGTTTCAAGAAGAAGGGCAAAGGGAAGAAGAAGGGGAACTTCAAAAAGAACGGCAAGCAAGTTGCTGCTCAAGAGAAGAAACCCAAGTCTGGACCTAAGCCTGAAACTGAGTGCTTCTACTGCAAGCAGACTGGTCACTGGAAGCGGAACTGCCCCAAGTATTTGGCGGATAAGAAGGATGGCAAAGTGAACAAAGGTATATGTGATATACATGTTATTGATGTGTACCTAACTAGAGCTCGTAGTAGCACCTGGGTATTTGATACTGGTTTTGTTGCTAATATTTGCAACTCGAAACAGGGACTACGGAATAAGCGAGCACTGGCCAAGGACGAGGTGACAATGCGCGTGGGAAACGGTTCCAAAGTCGATGTGATCGCGGTCGGCACGCTACCTCTACATCTACCGTCGGGATTAGTTTTAGACCTGAATAATTGTTATTTGGTGCCTGCGTTAAGCATGAACATTATATCTGGATCTTGTTTGATGCGAGACGGTTATTCATTTAAATCAGAGAATAATGGTTGTTCTATTTATATGAGTAATATCTTTTATGGTCATGCACCCTTGAAGAGTGGTCTATTTTTATTGAATCTCGATAGTAGTGACACACATATTCATAATGTTGAAGCCAAAAGATGCAGAGTTGATAATGATAGTGCAACTTATTTGTGGCACTGCCGTTTGGGTCATATCGGGGTAAAACGCATGAAGAAACTCCATACTGATGGACTTCTGGAATCACTTGATTATGAATCACTTGGTACTTGCGAACCGTGCCTCATGCGCAAGATGACTAAAACACCGTTCTCCGGAACTATGGAGAGAGCAACAGATTTATTGGAAATCATACATACAGATGTATGTGGTTCGATGAATGTTGAGGCTCATGGCGGGTATCGTTATTTTCTCACCTTCATAGATGATTTGAGCAGATATGGGTACATCTACTTAATGAAGCACAAGTCTGAAACATTTGAAAAGTTCAAAGAATTTCAGAGTGAAGTAGAAAATCATCGTAACAAGAAAATAAAATTTCTACGATCTGATCGTGGAGGAGAATATTTGAGTTACGAGTTTGGTTTACATTTGAAACAATGCGGAATAGTTTCGCAAGTCACGCCACCTGGAACACCACAATGAAATGGTGTGTCCGAACGTCGTAATCGTACTTTACTTGACATGGTGCGATCTATGATGTCTCTTACCGATTTACCACTATCATTTTGGGGTTATGCTTTAGAGACGGCCGCATTCACGTTAAATAGGGCACCATCAAAATCCGTTGAGACGACGCCTTATGAACTGTGGTTTGGCAAGAAACCAAAGTTGTCGTTTCTTAAAGTTTGGGGCTGCGATGCTTATGTAAAGAAACTTCAACCAGATAAGCTCGAACCCAAATCGGAGAAATGTGTCTTCATAGGATACCCAAAAGAGACTGTTGGGTACACCTTCTATCACAGATCCAAAGGCAAAACATTCGTTGCTAAGAATGGATCCTTTCTAGAGAAGGAGTTTCTCTCGAAAGAAGTGAGTGGAAGGAAAGTAGAACTTGATGAGATAACTGTATCTACACCAATTAGTGAGGAAGCTAATGATATTGATCATGAAACTTCAGATCAAGTTTCTGCTGAACCTCGTAGGTCTACCAGAGTAAGATCCGCACCAGAGTGGTACGGTAATCCTATTCTGGAAGTCATGTTACTTGACCATGACGAACCTACGAACTATGAGGAAGCGATGATGAGCCCAGATTCCGCAAAATGGCTAGAGGCCATGAAATCTGAGATGGGATCCATGTATGAAAACAAAGTATGGACTTTGGTTGACTTGCCCGATGATCGGCAAGCCATTGAGAATAAATGGATCTTTAAGAAGAACACTATGCTGATGGTAATGTTACTGTCTATAAAGCTTGACTTGTTGCGAAAGGTTTTCGACAAGTTCAAGGGGTTGACTACGATGAGACTTTCTCACCCGTAGCGATGCTCAAGTCTGTCCGAATCATGTTGGCTATTGCTGCATTTCATGATTATGAAATTTGGCAAATGGATGTCAAAACTGCATTCTTGAATGGATTTCTAGAAGAAGAGTTGTATATGATGCAGCCGGAAGGTTTTGTTGATCCAAAAGGTGCTGACAAAGTGTGCAAGCTCCAACATTCCATTTTTGGACTGGTGCAAGCATCTCGGAGTTGGAATAAACGCTTTGACAGTGTGATCAAAGCATATGGTTTTATACAGACTTTTGGAGAAGCCTGTATTTACAAGAAAGTGAGTGGGAGCTCTGTAGCATTTCTAGTTTTATATGTTGATGACATATTATTAATTGGAAATGATATAGAATTTCTGGATAGCATAAAGGGATACTTGAATAAAAGTTTTTCAATGAAAGACCTCGGTGAAGCTGCTTACATATTGGGCATCAAGATCTATAGAGATAAATCAAGACGCTTAATAGGACTTTCACAAAGCACATACCTTGACAAAATTTTGAAAAAGTTCAAAATGGACCAGGCAAAGAAAGGATTCTTGCCTGTGCTACAAGGTGTGAAGTTGAGTCAAACTCAATGCCCGACCACAGCAGAAGATAGAGAGAAAATGAAAAATGTTCCCTATGCTTCAGCCATAGGCTCTATCATGTATGCAATGCTGTGTACCAGACCTGACGTATGCTTAGCAATAAGCTTGGCAGGAAGGTACCAAAGTAATCCAGGAGTGGATCACTGGACAACGGTCAAGAACATCCTGAAATACCTGAAAAGGACTAAGGATATGTTTCTCGTATATGGAGGTGACAAAGAGCTAGTCGTAAATGGTTACGTCGATGCAAGCTTTGACACTGATCCGGACGATTCTAAATCACAAACCGGATACGTGTTTATATTAAACGGTGGAGCTGTAAGTTGGTGCAGTTCTAAACAAAGCGTCGTGGCAGGATCTACATGTGAAGCGGAGTACATAGCTGCTACTGAAGCAGCAAATGAAGGAGTCTGGATGAAAGAGTTCATTTCCGATCTAGGTGTGATACCTAGTGCATCGGGACCAATGAAGATCTTCTGTGACAATACTGGTGCAATTGCTTTAGCAAAGGAATCCAGATTTCACAAGAGGACCAAGCACATCAAGAGACGCTTCAATTCCATTCGGGACCAAGTCCAAGTGGGAGACATAGAGATTTGCAAGATACATACGGATCTGAATATTGCAGACCCGTTGACTAAGCCTCTCTCACGAGCAAAACATGATAAGCACCAAGACTCCATGGGTGTTAGAATCATTACTATGTAATCTAGATTATTGACTCTAGTGCAAGTGGGAGACTGAAGGAAATATGCCCTAGAGGCAATAATAAAGTTATTATTTATTTCCTCATATCATGATAAATGTTTATTATTCATGCTTGAATTGTATTAACCGGAAACATGATACATGTGTGAATACATAGACAAAACTATAGTCACTAGTATGCCTCTACTTGACTAGCTCATTAATCAAAGATGGTTATGTTTCCTGACCATAGACATGTGTTGTCATTTGATTAGTGGGATCACATCATTAGAAGAATGATGTGATTGACATGACCCATTCTGTTAGCCTAGCACTTGATCGTTTAGTATACTGCTATTGCTTTCTTCATGACTTATACAAAGTTCCTGCAACTATGAGATTGTGCAACTCCCGTTTACCGGAAGAACACTTTGTGTGCTACCAAATGTCACAACATAACTGGGTGATTATAAAGGTGCTCTACAGGTGTTTCCGAAGGTACATGTTGGGTTGGCATAATTCGAGATTAGGATTTGTCACTCCGATTGTCGGAGAGGTATCTCTGGGCCCTCTCGGTAATACTCATCACCTAAGCCTTGCAAGCATGTAACTAATGAGTTAGTTATGAGATGACGTATTACGGAACGAGTAAAGAGACTTGCCGGTAACGAGATTGAACTAGGTATTGGATACCGACGATCAAATCTCGGGCAAGTAACATACCGATGACAAAGGGAACAAAGTATGTTGTTATGCGGTTTGACCGATAAAGATCTTCGTAGAATATGTAGGAACCAATATGGACATCCAGGTCCCGCTATTGGTTATTGACCGAGAATGGTTTTAGGTCATGTCTACATAGTTCTCGAACCCGTAGGGTCCGCATGCTTAACGTTTCGATGACAATTTTATTATGAGTTTATAAGTTTTGATGTACCAAAGTTTGTTCGGAGTCCCGAATGTGATCACGGACATGACGAGGAGTCTCGGAATGGTCGAGACATAAAGATTGATATATTGGACGACTATATTCGGACACCGGAAAGGTTCTGGGAGTTTTCGGAGAAAACCGGAGTGCCGGGGGGGTTACCGGAAACCCCCGGATAGTTAATGGGCCACATGGGCCTAGGTGGGAAGAGAGAGGGGCGGCCAGGGTGGGCCGCGCGCCCCCTCTCCCTCCAGTCCGAATTGGACTAGGAGGGGGGGCGGCGCCCCCCTTTCCTTCCCCCCCTCTCCTCCTTCCTTCCCCCTCCTAGTAGGAGTAGGAAAGGAGGAATCCTACTCCTACTAGGAGGAGGATTCCTCCTCCCTTGGCGCGCCCCAAGGGGGCCGGCCGGCCTCCCCCTCCCTCCTTTATATACGGGGGCAGGGGGCACCCCATAGACACACAAGTTGATCTACGGATCGTTCCTCAGCCGTGTGCGGTGCCCCCTTCCACCATATTCCACCTCGGTCATATCGTCGCGAAGCTTAGGCGAAGCCCTGCGCCGGTAGAACATCAAGATCGTCACCACGCCGTCGTGCTGACGGAACTCTCCCTCGACACTCGGCTGGATCGGAGTTCGAGGGACGTCATCGAGCTGAACGTGTGCTGAACTCGGAGGCTCCGTACGTTCGGTGCTGGATCGGTCGGATCGAGAAGACGTACGACTACATCAACCGCGTTGTGCTAACGCTTCCGCTTACGGTCTACGAGGGTACGTGGACATACACTCTCCCCTCTCGTTGCTATATCATCACCATGATCTTGCGTGTGCATAGGAATTTTTTTGAAATTACTACGTTCCCTAACAAATATCATCAACATATAGTTGGCATACAAACAACTCCCCTTTAACCTTCTTAGTAAAAAGAGTGGGATCGATTTGTCCTACTTCAAATCCACGATCTTGTAGCAACTCGGTAAGGTGGTCATAGCACACACGTGGGGCTTGTTTAAGGCCATAGAGTGCCTTATCGAGTTGATACACATGATCCGGGAAGTAGGGGTCCTCGAACCCGGGGGGTTGCTTGACATAGACCAACTCATTAATAGGACCATTAAGAAAAGCACTTTTCACATCCATTTGTTGCAACTTAAAGTTGTGATGGGAAGCATAAGCAATCAACAAATGAATGGATTCAAGACGAGCGACGGGAGCAAAGGTTTCACCGTAGTCGATACCCTCGACTTGGGAGTAGCCTTGTGCTACCAGTCTTGCCTTGTTGCGAACAATGTTCCCATGAGCATCTTGCTTGTTCTTGAAGATCCATTTGGTCTCAATGACGTTGTGGTCTCCCGATGGCCTTGGCACCAATCTCCATACTTTGTTGTACTCGAAGTTGTTGAGTTCTTCATGCATGGCATTGAGCCAATCTGAGTCTTCGAGCGCCTCATAGACCTTTTGGGGTTCAACACAAGAGACAAACGCGTGATGTTCACAATAGTTTGCTAATTTTCTATGAGTGCTTACCCCCTTTCTTAGGCTTCCAACCACATTTTCCATGAGATGGCCTTGGGTGGTGAGCTTGGAATCAATCTTCGCGGCACGACGCTCTAATTCCTCCTCGGATGTGGAAGGAGGAGGGTTGACTTGATCATCTTGAGTGTCGTCTTGAGCTTGTTCTTGATCTTGAACTTGCTCGAGGGGGAGAACTTGACCTTGGGCATCATCTAGAGGTTCACCACCATCTTGAGGTTGAACTTGCCCTTGGTCTTGTTCACGAGGTTGAGGGCCTTCACTTTGTTCTTCGGAAGCGTGTGGGTCTTGATGAGGTGATGGCTCTACTTGAGTAGAGCATTGTCCTTCTCCTTCGGCCACAAGGGGTTCCTCAATGGGTAGAATTTGACCAATACCCATTCTTCTTATGGCTTGGGGAGGAATTTCATCACCTACATCACAAGTACCACTTTGCTCCACTTGGGAGCTGTTATTTTCGTCAAACTCCACGTTACACGTCTCCTCAATGAGTCCGGTGGACTTGTTGAGGACACGGTAAGCATGAGAGTTTGTAGCATAACCAACAAATATGCCCTCATGAGCTCTAGCCTCAAATTTAGACAAACGAACACCTTTCTTGAGAATGAAACACTTACAACCGAACACCCGGAAGTACTTGAGGTTGGGCTTGTTGCCGGTGAGTATCTCATAAGGAGTCTTGTTCAAGCCTTTGCGAAGATAGAGCCGATTGGATGCATGGCATGAGGTGTTGATGCCTTCGGCCCAAAAGTTGTATGGAGACTTGAACTCCACCATCATGGTCTTAGCCGCATCCATCAACGTCCGGTTCTTCCTCTCCGCAACACCATTTTGTTGAGGGGTGTATGGAGCAGCATATTGGTGCTTGATCCCCTCATCACTAAGAAACTCATCCAAGGTGTAGTTCTTGAACTCGGTGCCGTTGTCACTTCTTATTGTCAGGATCTTTGCATTGTGTTGACGTTGAGCTTCATTAGCAAAGTCGATGACGGTTTGTTGAGTCTCACTCTTCCTCTTGAAGAAGTATACCCAAGTGTATCTTGAATAGTCATCCACAATCACCAAGCAATACTTTCTTCCTCCAAGACTATCAAAAGATGGAGGCCCAAAGAGATCCATGTGAAGGAGCTCCAAGGGTCTCTTCGAGTAGATGATGGTTGATGGAGGGTGAGCCTTTTCATGAAGCTTTCCTTCGATACAAGCACTGCAAGCACGATCTTTGGCAAAACTAACATTTGTTAGTCCACGGACATGGTCCCCCTTGAGAAGACTTTGCAAAGATCTCATATTGACGTGGGCTAAACGGCGATGCCAAAGCCATCCCACGTCAACTTTAGCCATTAGGCATGTCGCGGTCTTAGTGGGTCGCTCCGAAAAGTTTATCACATAGAGACTGTTCTCGACATGCCCAACAAAGGCTACTTTAAGAGTCTTGTTCCACAAGAGGGCCACGGTATCAATGTCAAAGAATGTAGCAAAACCCATGAGTGCAAGTTGACGAACGGAAAGCAAATTGTATGCAAGGGACTCAACAAGCATGACTTTCTCGATCGTTAGATCATGAGAAATGACAACCTTGCCAAGACCCAATACCTTAGAATGTGATGCATCACCCCACTCGACATTGGTGGGCATAGATGGAATCTCTTGCACGTCCACCACCAAGTCCTTGCTCCCGGTCATATGATTTGTTGCTCCACTATCGAGCAACCATGATCCCCCACCGGAAGCAAACACCTACAAGAGATCAATGCTTGGTTTTAGGTACCCATTTAGTAATGGGTCCTTTGATGTTAGTAACAAGGGTCTTGGGAACCCAAATAGACCATTCAATGTACTCATAAGGAGAACCAACAAATTTAGCAAAGACATGTCCATCACTAGCACGGCACAACACATATGACGGGTTAAAGTCGCCGGCTTTGTTTAAGGAAATGCTTTTGCCCTTTTGGGCATCAACTCCCTTCACTTTTTCCTTCTTCTCCTTAGGAGCACCCTCTCCCTCTTTCACAAATGTTTGTTTGAGAGGAGGAGGACGATTGGTCTTGTTGTTGTTCTTCTTCTTGCTCTTGGACTTGGGTGCAAACCCAATTCCTTCTTTGGCCACAACTTCCTTTTGATTGCTCAAAAGGTCGTTGAGGTTCTTCTCACCTTGAATGCAAGTCACAAGGCCTTTCTCAAGTTGATCCTTCAACTTGGCATTCTCCTCCACAAGATGCACATGCTCACAACACGGGTTAGTAGCACATGCATTATCAATTAATACCATATGAGGAAAGGTGGCCTTTTCCTTGATTAGCTTAACTTGGAGTTGAGCATGAGACTCTTTGAGGTTAGCATGAGTACTCTTCAAGACCTTGTGGGCCTTGTCAAGTATCTCAAACTCCTCTTTGAGTCTAGCATGATCAACCCCAAGTTTAGCCTTCTCGGAGGTTAGCACACGAGACAAGACAAGAGCATGATCAAGATCTTTCTTTAACTTAGCATGGTCATCATTGTGTGACTCCTCAAGAGTCAAATGATGCACAAGCTCTTCCTCAAGAGCATTAGAGAGATCCGATATCTCATCGGCATAGTCACGACTATGACCTTCCATCTTGGAGATGGTTTCTTCGTGAGCCTCGATCATGTCATTGGCCTCACCAAGTTGTTCCAAGAGAGCAACAAAGTGCTTCTTGGACTTACCCTTGAGCTTATTCATAAAAGACTCAAATTCATTCACTTCCTCATTAGACTCAACATGTTCATCAATGCAATCCCCCAAGGAGGGATTATTAATGATGGTGGTTGTGATGTTGGGGGTTACCTTGTTTGAAGCTTTAGCCATGAGGCATTTGGCGGTGATGTTTTCGTTGGGTGAATCAAAGAGAGACACCCGGGGAGTAGTAGCAATGGCAACGGATGCCATGGCCATAGCTTCTTCATTTTCATCATCATCGTCATCCTCTTGGTATTCTTCTTGAACCACCAACCCATGAGTGGGAGTCTTCTTGGCGAAGTTGTTCTTGTTGGGGAAGGACTTGGCTTTGTCTTTTCGGATGAACTTGCCACCATTGTCTTCCTGCTTCTCGTAAGGACAATCCACAACGAAATGGCTCACATTGCCACAGTTGAAGCAAGTTCTAACTCGTTGCTTGCCCTTGACGCCACTTGAGTTGTTCTTGTTGAAGTTGGGCCTTGAACTCTTCTTGCTCCAAAATTGTCTTGAAGCAAGGGCCATGTGCTCATGGTAATCAAATTTGGTGTCTTCGGGGTTGCTTTCCTCATCTTCCACTTCTTCCTCTTCTTCCATAATAACCTTGGCCTTCAAAGCAAGGTTGGGCTTCTTTGCCCTTTGAGAACGGAGCACTGCATTGTCGGCGGTCTTCTCCAAGATGCTCATTGCAACGAACTCATCCAACACTTCACTTGAGGTCATGGAGTGGAAGTCCGGTCGTTGACGAATGACGGAGGACATGGCCTTGTTGTAGGGCATCATGGCCTTGAGGAACTTTCGCTTGATCCAATTGTCGTCTGTGTCCTTGCTTCCATGATCTCGGAGTGCGACCGCGAGTTTGGTCACTCTTCGAAAGAGCTCACGAGGTTCTTCATCTTCTTTCATTGCAAACTCATCGGCTTCATCTTGCACCACTTCATAGTTGGAGCGTTGAATGCTAGCACTTCCTCGATAGAGACCCTCGACACATTTCCATGCTTCTTTAGCCATGGCATGGGGTCGAAGATGAGGGAGATCTTCGGGAAGGATTGCATCTTGGATGATGAAGAGAGCACTCTCATTGAATTGATTGTCCACGGCTTCTCGAGGGGTGAAGTTGCTTGGGTCATGAGGATAAAAACCTTCTTCAATGATTCTCCAAAGGTTAGAGTTCACATGCTTTAAATGACGCTTAAAACGATAGACCCAAGAATCAAAATCTTCATGTTTCTCATATTTAGGAGGAGGACCGGCATGATTCAAATGAGTGGAGGGGATTGGCCCTCCATAAATTGGAGGTTCCACATGGGCAAAGATGCCGGTACCATTTCTACCACTAATAGAAGGACTATTTTCAGTGTTAGCTTCCCCCTTGTCGGAGGTAGCATCCGTCACCTTGTTGGTGGGATCACCCACTTTCATCGGCGAGGTAGATTGTTTAAGTCCTTCTAGGAATTCCTTAAACATGTCCTTGACCTCGGTCGTCATGGAGGTTTTCAATGTTTCCAAAGCCACATTGAATTCCTCACGTGAGATCGAGTTACCCCCATCTCCCGTAGATGAGATCGGATTCGCACCGGAGTACTCTCCCACCTCATCTACGACATCAACCATACTCTTCGGACGGTAAAGCCCTTAAAAAGATACGAGGCTCTGATACCAATTGAAAGGATCGATATGATTGACTAGAGGGGGGGTGAATAGGCAACTAACAATTTTTTAAGCTTTTCTTTACCAAATTAAACTTTGCAACAAAATAGGTTGTCTAGATGTGCAACTAAGTGAGCAACCTATATGATGCAATAACAACTAGCACACATGCAAGCAAAGGATGTAAAACAAGTAGGCTTGCAAAAGTAAAGGCACGAAATAACCAAGAGTGGAGCCGGTGGAGACGAGGATGTGTTACCGGAGTTCCTTCCTTTTAAAGGGAAGTACGTCTCCGTTAGAGCGGTGTGGAGGCACAATGCTCCCCAAGAAGCCACTAGGGCCACCGTATTCTCCTCACGCCCTCACACAATGCGAGATGCCGTGATTCCACTATTGGTGCCCTTGAAGGCGGCGACCGAACCTTTACAAACAAGGTTGGGGCAATCTCCACAACAATTGGAGGCTCCCAACAACACCACGAAGCTTCATCACAATGGAGTATGGCTTCGAGGTGACCTCAACCGTCTAGGGTGCTCAACACCCAAGAGTAACAAGATCCGCGAGGGATAAGTGGGGGGAATCAAATTTCTCTTGGTGGAAGTGTAGATCTGTGCCTTCTCAACCAATCCCGAGCAAATCAACAAGTTTGATTGGCTAGGGAGAGAGATCGGGCGAAAATGGAGCTTGGAGCAACAATGGAGCTTTGGGGGAAAGAGGTAGGTCAACTTAGAGGAAGAAGACACCTTTATATAGTGGGGGAACAATTCCAACCGTTACCTCACTGTACATCCCCGCACAGAGCGGTACTACCGCTAGGGCAGGGCGGTACTACCGCTGAGAGCGGTACTACTGCTCCCTACCCAGCGGTACTACCGCGCTGGCGAGGAGGACAGGGCCCTGGCCCCAGAGCGGTACTACCGCGGGAGAAGAGCGGTACTACCGCTTGAAGCGGTACTACCGCTTCTACTACCGCTTCTAGTACCGCAAAACCCGACACGAGAAAACACCGGTCTCGAATCGAGGCGGTAGTAGCGCGGAACAGCTGCGGTACTATGGCCGAAGCCCGCAAGCGGTACTACCGCCCTGCGGAGCGGTACTACCGCTGAGAGCGGTACTACCGCTTCGTGGAGCGGAACTACCGCTGGAGAGCTTCGGCGGTACTACGCTGTAGACCGCGATACTACCGCTGGCACAGAACGGAGCAGGTATGGAAGAGAAGGGGCAGCTCCAAAGATGCAAAAGGAAGACGACGGGTGTGATAGGGATGTGTACGTGTTGATTCCACCCTAGTCTTACCAAAGCGGATCCCCTCTTGATAGTACGGTGACTCCTACGAAACTAGTCCACCAACAACGAAATGAAGGAGCTACACCGTCTTGAATAAAACACCGAGGGAAGGAAATCGTCTCGTGCCAATGGATGAATCTCTGAACTTAACGCACACGATTAGTCCGCAAAAGCATTGTCATCAATCACCAAAACCACTTGGGGATAAATATGCCCTTACACCTGCTCACGTTCTCCTCGACTCGATTGGCTCCGGAGCTGGATCATCTCCTGTGATAGGTCGCAATGGCGACAAAGGTCCCAAGAATGCCCGCCAGACTTCACTCCAGATCGAGCTCTACCCGTACTCGTTCACCCCATGCAATTTCTCCGCCGACCGTCTCCTTCGCGCACGGCCTCCCCCGTTGGACTCTCCCGCTCCCGCCTGGTGCGTCCGTCATCCGTGATCGGGCTCTTCACTACCGGCACCGGCCATCAGTAGATCGCCGCCTCCCAACCTCATGCATCGATCATCCTCCACTCATTGCTCCCTTCATTGGCAGTTGCAGCCGTATGTTCTCGCTGCTCGTCATGGTGCAGTGCTGAAGGTGTTCCGGGAGCCGCTGGCTGGCGCGGGAAGAAGCGTCTCGTCGGTGTACCACTCCATCGCCTATCAATGGCACCACCAAGGTACGTTGATTGAGGTCGAGGTTCACACAACATTGTGAAATCAGAGATAGAGTCGTGTGCTTGGTGTAGCGGAGTGGCCCGTGACTCTCAACGTTGTTCCATCTTTCCTTTTTTCCATATACTTCCCAAGCAGGTAGAAGAGCATTGATCCCAATTTTCATGTTCTAACCTTGCTATGAGCTGTAGAAGAGCGTGAACTACATCCTGGTAAGGTGATGGCTATTTTTAAGAAAAAGGGTTTCCCCCCGCTTTGTATTACAAAGCAACCATCACCGAAACAATCAACGATAGGTGCTGGGGCGGAAGCAGCACAGTCATGCCCAAAAGAAACGAAAGAGAAAACAGAAAAAAGAAATAATGCGAATAGTGACAGATCAACGAAAACGAAGGAGACCCGCAACCACTGCGCCCATCGGAGAATTCCACCACACTCCAAGCGCTCCGGACTGCCGCATACCAAGCAACACCTTCAAGAAGGATCGCGACGCCGACGACGCTGCTGCCCGGACAAGTCCTTGGGTTTCCCCCGGTACGCAGAGGGGTGCAGGGGAAGGGGTAAACCCGACGCCCTTCAGGAAGGCATGGAGGCACCCAGAGGCGTCACCGCGTCGGTGGCGGACAAGCCGACAAGGATTTCTCCTGACCACCAACCACCCATGACCCCGGACGATCCATCGCGCGCCACCAAACACGCCACCCCGCCAACATGCGCCACCACGGCCGTGCAGTCCCCATCACCGTCTCACCATGGCAAACGAAGCGAGACCGGCAGTAACAGAGGAGGTAACCAGGAACGAGGAGCGGCAGCACCAGCAACCGCGTGGGAGGGGACAACCTCCACCGCCCATGGCAGGAACCGTCTGGACGTAGCAACACGAGCAAACTAGGCACCCGTGACCCAATCGACCAGGGGAAAGGGAAGGTGGAGAAGTGGCCCATGGCCACGACCGGCGCTCGTGCCGACTCCAGCTCCCCCCCCCCCCCCCCGAAGCCATGCCTCGCCCCCGCGCCGAAGGCCCAGATGTGCCCGGCTGAGCCGGAAATAGGCTCGTGAAGCCCCCGTCGCCGCGCTGTAGTACACAACTCGCCGTCGCCGCCACTCCTCGCACGAGTCGCCCCGCCATCCACCGGAGACGCCGTAGATGTGCCCCGGCCAGGCCCGCCCAGACCCAGATGGGGTCCAAGGGCCCTGACCTGGGCCGGGAGGGCGCCGCCGCCAGCCACCGCGACGCCCCGCCGCCAAGAAGCCGCGTCGACGCCACCTCACCACCCGGCACCGCGCCACCCAAGGGGCCATGCCGCCGCCGGATCCACTGTCGCCGAGCAGCATTGCCGCCATCAGGAGGCCCCCGCGCCTCCCCATGCACGCGCGGGGAAAGGACGGCCCGCCGGCGGCGGCAGGGGAAGAGGGTCGGGGAGGTGGGGGTGGAGGAGAGGAGCCAAAGGCCCGCCCGTCGCTAGCGGGGGGGAGGGGGGAGGGGGCGAGCGGACTGGACGGGGGAGAGGAAGGGGAGGGAGGTGGAGCGAGAGCTCGCGGCCGGCGACGGCGGGAGGGAGCAGGAAGGAACCCTATGGAGCGGGAGCGGGGGCGAGCAGATGTCGTATCACTTAATGATATCGATCAGGTGATGGCTATTCATGCACGATGCAGCAGCAACAGCATGCAGGGATGAATGAA
The DNA here is from genome assembly GCA_963921465.1 of Triticum timopheevii. Classification (NCBI taxonomy): domain Eukaryota; kingdom Viridiplantae; phylum Streptophyta; class Magnoliopsida; order Poales; family Poaceae; genus Triticum; species Triticum timopheevii. The sequence goes on along the minus strand of OY997274.1, from coordinate 490,856,750 downwards.
AGTAAGTAGCAGACTAGCACTTTGCACGTCTCATGATTCTCCTTGATTGGTGATGACAAATCTTTGACTGAATATTGCGTCGGTAACGTATCCGTTCAGCAATCATTCTGTTATTGTTGCTGCTCCGGCTTATGAAGATATATGTCCATGCATATCTTCTTGATGAACAAACATAAAATCTTGGATGCCCATAAATATGTTAAAAAAACATGGGTACTACACCACGGTCAAGTTTTGGTGACACATCAATCTGTTGGCATGGGGTACCTTTGCCGACAGATAAATTGTAGCTAACATATATGCTGACAGAAGATAAAACAGTCGGAGGACTTGCCGTGGGGAAAGGTATTGCCGACAGAAGTTCACTTGCCGACACTTTTTTTGTCAGCATACACCCTACCTATGCCGACACATGGTAAGTCAACGCACACCCTACCTATGCCGACACATGGTAAGTCAACGCCTACCTATGCCGACACATGGTAAGTCAATGCACACCCTACCTATGCCGATACTTAGTCTGTCTAAATAGGTGTTTAGCATTGCCGACACATGGTTTGTCTAGTTAAGGGCATACTTTTGGCAACACTTTCTGCGTTGGAATGTTTTTGCCGACATATAAATTGTTGGTAAGATGCTACACAACCAAACCAACAATTGGATACTGCTCTAATTCAAATGTTATATACAATGTTTAACTGTGATGTGATGCACAAACAGGATCAAGATGAACACATATTGCACAATCACTGATTATATGGTAACAAAAACACACACATACATATAGTGTTACTATTCATCACCCAGGGTGCAGAATAAATTATTCTTCACCCGAGGTAATATTACGATCATTTCATAAATAAATTATATTTCAAATACAAATAGTTACGATCATATTGATTCACTGCATAAAATTTGGCATAAAAAAAGTCAGAAGACCAGAAAAATACATTTTATGTACATTTTACACTATATTTTTACATCTGTAATTTACGTAATATAAAATATTTTTTAGGGCGATTATATATTTTCTTATGTTCTCTTTTTATGTCTTAAATAAGACAAAATTTAAGGAACGTAAAATTACGGTGCATTGATGTAAAATAGAGGGGGTGAAGAATAACTATTCCTCACCCAGGGTGACGAATAGCGCGACCCCACATATATATATATATATATATATATATATATATATATATATATATATATATATATATATATATATAGGGATTGACTATTCATCACCCTGGGTGAGAAATAGTTATTCTTCACCCCTCTCTATTTTACCACCGATGCATTGTAATTTTACGTTCCGTAAGTTTTGTCTTATTTCTAGCGTAAAAAGAGACAGTAAAAAAACATATAATCGCTGTAAAAAATATTTTATGTTATGTAAAATTACAAACATAAAAAAATAGTGTAAAATATACATAAACTCCAATTTTTCTTGTCTTAGGACCTATATTTTTATTTTCTTATACCAAATTTTACGTAGTGAATCAATAGGAATGTAACTCTTTGAATTCCAAATGTAATTTAATTATGAAGTGATCGTAATATTACCCCGGGTGAAGAATAACTTATTCTGCACCCTGGGTGATGAATAGCATCACTATATATATATATATATATATATATATATATATATATATATATATATATATATATATATATATATATATTGTTCACAGGTTCAAACACAAGTCAATCTTCTCAAAGGAAAGGTTGGCCATCTTGGCAACCATCCAGAAAACACAAGTCACACACTATTTGCTGGTCTAAAATAGTTCAAACACTAAATGGTCCAAAACACTTGAGTCACATCCATGAGCACAAGATTTCTACTCCATAACACTTAAGCACCAAATGGTCCAGAACACACATAAGATTCATGATTACAGTCGAGTTGGCTGGTCAAAATATTGCAGACATCCAAATGCTCCATAACACTTCAAAGTCATCACATCCATACGTACTAGGTTCCTGATTACCTGAAAATACTCCACAAGAATTTGGTAGAAAGTGTAGTCAGCTCAAGTACTTTGAAGCTCTCATAGGGAGATTGGCAGCCAAGAGAAGCATAAGAATTAAGTATTTATGACATATGTCCATAACACACATAACATAGTTCTGTCATACATGCGGTAAAATATTTATAAAATGCTGAAACGAATCATCATGCAGACATATCTACATATAAATAGAATAAGCATTCGCCATGGCAGGCAAATCTACAAATTTTATTCAACATCTTACATGCAAGAAACTGTAGTAGGATCAACCAATGTGAAGTTGTATTTGTTCTAATAGGAAGTTAGTTGATGTGATCTTCAAAGTTTGAAAATAATTGCACAAATAATTGTGTTTGTACGTTATCTGATGAAGTAGAACGAAAATGTACAACTTCTGACCAAATAAACTGTAGTATGTGAAGTTCAATTTATGCCATGTTATCTTCAGATTGTGAGCACCAAAGGGATAACACCAAACTGATCTGTGTATGTTAACTCCTAAGCAATGTATGTGCGCTTCAGATCATGTAGTGCCATTTACATATTTTTAATTATAAACTGCAGTATGTGGAGTTCAGTTTTATCACAAGATACAAAATGTTATCTAGTAATGCTATAAGTTCAGGCAGGAATTTGGTTCTCTAGTCAAGGCTCAAAATGATCTATGTATATTTGTAAGAGAGAAATAATAAACTTAATGTATGTAGTATGTTGTAGTACCTGCACCTCCTGGTACATTAGTTGCCTTCTTGTCATCCTTTATCCACAACAATAACCGTTACTTCATAGAAATAATGTTGCCTTCTTATCAGTTTGAGGCTGCTTCTTTCACTGCAAAAGTGCTCTGACAAAATGTGTAGACATGTATCAATCATCCTTAAAAAAATGTGTTCAATATAGAAAACTCGGCTTCCCAAATCAAATCATAAAGTAAAGGCCAAAGGTCTGCAAGTTATGTACTTGGTTAGTATAATGAATGAACTTGTCAAAAGAACAAATATTATGCCAGCAACCAGCGTGAACACGAACATCTCATAAAAGTATTGAAAGTCTGAATCCTGAAACTATCTAGCCACTGCGCCAAGGCGGTTGACTCTACAATCTACATTCACATGTCCAAACAATGCAGTGTGAGGCACTATGAGAAGGTGCTTCTAATGTTTGAATGTGATCGGAACTTGCAGTTCTCCCCTCTGGAAACAGTATGCAGCTTCAAGTAGTTGAAGGTATGTGGATGCAGAGGAAGATGAGAGTATAGGTTTGGCCTAAGGTTTGAATGCTAATGCCATATTCATGCAAAAGGAAAACAACATCGTGCTCAGATAAAAAATTTATATCAAACGAAGACACTGTTATCCATTAATATCTAGTGTAGATGACGATGCAATTCAATAGTGATAAGGAATAAATTTGGAATGTGCCTCCTTAAACACTGACTAGACTCAGGGTCCACCTCGGCGCCCTCCGCTCGCCCACCTCCTCGTCCTTGTTGCCAGGTAGTACCGCGTACTCACTGCCTGCAAGCTCAACATTATGTACACCCGCTCCTGCAGCACCAAGCCCGTCGACCCAAAATTAAACCATGAAGCATCAGAAACTAAATGATGTTACAGCACAAACAACATTCAGTTCTACAGCGAAGTTGAAGCCAACTCAATCGTTTGCACTATATTAACAATCAAAACTGCTTCCTGTAAAAAAAATCTCAGAGGCTATGCACCTCCAGGAGCCTCTGTTTGACCACGCCAACTCACCCAAAAAACTTGAAGTCACACAATGGGTCGCGCTTTAAGTAACAAAACCGAACCACCTAGAAATTAGGAAGTCGCACAATGCTAACAACATATGAACTTTCACCCATATCAAATGTTAAACGAATAATCACTTTCTAATTTAACGGAGATAAAGAGTTCAGAATAGTATGATGATTATAAAAATGAAAATCAGCTATGAGACATGGATGTCAGATGGCTTGCTATGTTTTGTAGCATCAATCTGTGTATCCAAATCGAGATGCTGAGAAATATGAATAAGAACTATAAAATCAACAAATCTAAAAGGAAGATATGAACGTGTTACCCTAATTTTCAGAGTTCAGCAGTGACATATGGTTCAAAGTTCAGCAATGTACAAGCACGCAGCAGTACAGAAAAGGATATCTCAGGAGGAGCCGATGCTTACCTATTGGAAAAATGAGTCTTGTGCGGAGATCTGCAGCAACGGACGGCTGGCTTCGGGAAGGGCGCAGCGGGATGGAGAGCTCGTGGATGGATCTCTACCGGCGGCAGCAGGGACGGGGAGCACAGATGGAGAGCTCGTGGTAGGGCCGGTGCCCGAGGGAGCGCGAGGGAGATGACGGACGAGGTGGGGGCTGGAGGACGGGGATGGGGGTGGATCCCTGAGCGCGAGGACGGCGGCTGGATCACAGGCAGAGCGCGAGGACGGTGGCTGGATCTCAGGCAGAGCGCAACGATGGCGGGTGGATCTCGGGCGGAGCGCGAGGACGGTGGCGACGGCAGCAGGACCGTGGGTGCAGCGCGAATACGGCGGCAATGGTGGCAGGGCCGTGGATTGAGCGCGTGGACGAGGGGATAGGGACGGGGATTGCGAGGGCGGCGACGGGGCAGGGCCGTGGATTAGTGACTGCTAACACATAGTGTGTTCCCGATGATGTATCTACGCCGACACATGGTCTGGGGACAAAACTTCATAGCTACCTCGGACAGTTTTTTCGTGCAGACTAGTGGACCTTTGCCCACAGAAGGCCTCGTTTGGTTGCATGGGATCCCGGAGGGAACCCCGCTTATTCCCCGGGCGATAAAAGCACGGGCCAGATCAACCCGGGGAAATCGAGCGCGACGTTTGGACGGATTCGTTGGGGGGGGGGGGGCATCCCTGCCCTACCCGCGTCGTTTCCCCGGGGAAACGTTCCACGCCTCTAGGGGTCGGGGAGAGAAGCCACGGCTCGAGCAAGACCGCGAGCGCAGCGACCGAAAGGCGGCGAGCCGGCGACGGCCAAGATCCAGTCCTCCTCCTCCGAGTTTCCCCGGCAGCGACCGGAGAGACGGACCGCCCCCTCCCTCTGGTGCTCCGCCTCCATGCTCCGTCCACCAGCGACCGCAATGTCCGTGGTCGTCGCGCTCCTCCTTCTCCAGATCTCCCCTCCTCCTCGAAGTTCCTGTCCCCTCCGGTGACGGCAACGGCGGCGGTTCCGCGGTCAACTTCCACCTACTTCGACCAAGGTTAGCCCCCCTCCTCTTCCACCTCATTTTTTTCCCGTCCATCCACTCACCGTCCATGCACTGATGGCTGAGCTTTTTTTTAGGGAAACTGATGCCAGAACTTGCTGGTCCAGATCCAAGAACCCGAGCCTTCTCTTCTAAATAATTTCACATGGCGTAGACAAAATTTACTTCATTGGTTAGTAAGAATCCATCTCATTATTCCTGTGTTGTTGGGAAAAAGCGTAAGTCGGAGTAAATTACTATACTGATCAAGACAACTAATTTTCATACAAGGGCACCAATGCACAAGCGGTGCCAATGTCAGAGTGTACTAATTTCAGAGATGATTGGAGCAACCGTTGATTGGTTCAGCAGCAGTTGACATCTAATCAAATCACAGTTAATAGACTAGTAGGCAAAAATATTGGAGACCTAGTGTAAGATCAATTCATTAGGAGCATGATGGTATGGACAATTATCAGATAGTATCATAATGCATGGTTGTATCATAATTAATACACTATAATCATACATTTCACTAACATACACACAAAGAGCTCCCCAACTAGCATTTTAGAAAGATTAAATTCATATAATGATCCGTATATAATTGCCTATAATTTGCATTCAGGTACATGTTGGCTCATATTTTTCTCAGATCATATATTCATCACAACACTAACACCCGTCTTGCATTTTCTTATTCCAGAGGTTGGCTAGGTGTTGTTTTTGTGTTTCCGTGGTGCAGATGTGTGTTGCCTTTCCTACAGTCTGTGTTTTCGTGCATTTTCACGCAAAGTTTCGTGTCCTGAACTGATAAGTATTCGATTGTGTGCCAAATGCAGGTGCTCTGAGCCTCTGACATTAGCAAATGATTTGCTTTATCCGAAAACGCTAGGCGGTGGCGGCGGCGTTGTGTTCAGTGGCTAAGTGCCTTTTGGTTCGTTGGTCATTGAAAAGATTTCACCTAATGAAGAAAGGTATGTGAAAGTCATCCCTGGATGCCTTCTTCTTAGTTTGTCACATAACCATAAGATGTGATGTGAAGAAGCTTAAATTTATCTGTTGGTATAAATTGATTGACTAGTCAGCAAGAGATGTGGTTGCCTGGTTGGTGATGTTATTACTTCTGGCTGTCTAGTTAGATGGCATTGATTCATAGACCTTGATTAAGCAAGAAACACAACGCATGGATATAGTACTGCCAGCTTGCCAAGTGCCAATTAGTAACAGCAAAGTTTTACACCGATGTTAATTTTCCTTTCTTGCAAATAACTGCAGGGTCTTGCTTAAGCAAGAGAAAGTACTGCCAAGTATCAACTAGCTAGTTACAGATTCACTCATCAGGGAAGTAACTTGTAACAGCAGTGGAGTGTGGGCACGTGCCATATATCTATTAGTAATTTGGTACTTCCATCGTGCTTGTGCTAGCTCCAGGTTTGGATCTTCCTTAGTACACTATTTTTAGAAGTGATGCTTACTGTTGGATAGGGTCTTCTTCTGAAGAACAATAACAATTTTTTATATTTGTTGCAGAAGTTCTGCTATGCATTCATTTACACTTACGACACTGCCGGAGAATACATTGTTTGTGAATTGTTTGTTTGGCTGCCTTACGTCCTTTTATAGATAGAGGCCTTTACTTCTCCGCACTAAAAAATCCATGTTTGTTTTGTCCTTACTTTTCCCATTATACACTTTTTGTCCCCATTTTTACTAATTTTGGAATTATATATTGGCGGGAAGCTTCACAATAAAGATATATTGCTTATCATCTTCCATTCTCCCGTCTTAAGTTATTTAGTAATTATTACTGAAATGTACGACACTCTAACCTGAAACAGAAGTTAGTATTTTGGCTCTTATCTTTTTTCTCAACAAGTTCTGCTGATTGTTATTAAAAATCTAAGCTATAGTCATCATGTGTTCATGTAATTGTTACAATTCTCAGTTGGATACATGGTGCTAACTTTCTTACTTTTTTTTTGTAGTTCAACGAACATCGAGTTGTGGTACTTGATGTCGATGCGGAGTGGCGAAAAGACCTGAGTAGGACTAGTGATTTTCACCTTGCAACTCAATCCTATTCGAAAGTGTGTATGCCTTGGACATATGATAATTCAGAACCTTTTGTAGTGAACAAACTTAAACAATGGTGCATCAATGCCAATTGTATTGATTGCTTTTATGTTGGCACACGAAAAAGGGTTTAGGTCAACGCTTGATTGCAATGAAATGCAAAGCGATGGATATTTGAACCTTGGTGAAGTGATGGATATCAGTTGTATTTTTTGTTGTTGATGAAATTATAGTTTACATGAATTCTGAAGTTTTTTGTATGCGTCTATTTTTTTTTTTGAAAAATTATTTGTGAAATTTTTATCTTTGATCTTTTCTTTATCATCTTTGATCTGTTGTGTAATATCTGTATGATGAGGGGTTTCCTTCCCACCCTTGTTGCCATTTGGGCACATGGGGTAGTGGGAACATTTCCCCCCGTGGTGGGAGGATTTCGTATGCACAGGAAGATCTCTCCTAGGGGCCTATTTCCCCGGATTTTTTCTCCCCAACAACCAAATGAGGCCGAAGTGTGTCACATAAACTCTACCGTGGTGGCGGGAGGGAGCAGGAAGGAACCCTATGGAGCGGGAGCGGGGGCGAGCAGATGTCGTTTCACTTAATGATATCGATCAGGTGATGGCTATTCATGCATGATGCAGCAGCAGCAGCAGCATGCAGGGATGGATGAAAGTAAGTAGCAGACTAGCACTTTGCACGTCTCATGATTCTCCTTGATTGGTGATGACAAATCTTTGACTAAATATTGCATCAGTAACGTATCCGTTCAACAATCCTTCTGTTATTGTTGCTGCTCCGGCTTATGAAGATATATGTCCATGCATATCTTCTTGATGAACAGACATAAAATCTTGGATGCCCATAAATATGTTAAAAACATGGGTAGTGGGAACCACCTCCTTTTACTTAACATATATGTACATACAAGTTTTTTTGGCCTTTATATGCTTCAACTGCAGTGCCAACTGGGTGAGACTTCGCGGCGACGACATGAGCGTAATTGGAGTGTCTGATAAGAAGAAATCCCGACATATTTTATGCATGAAAAAATAATTCTAACCTGCATGAGCAGATAGGGCCAAGCGAAGGTTGCATGGACATGTGAATTAGTATACAAGTCTTGTCGGGGGGATGACCCCCGGGTAGGCCCAAGACGGCAAACGACGCTTCAAAAACACCGGGGCCAGCAACGCCCCTCAATCCGGCTCGCACTTGGCCGGGTTGCTCAACCCGGCCAAGTCCCTTAACCCGGCCGGACTCCTCAACCCGGCCGCCCGGCCGGGTCCTTGTCCGGCTGCTCTAGCCGTCCTGCTACGCGAAGTCAACCGCTGCTGAGGGAGTCCTGGATTAAGGGGTATCCGGACAGCCGGACTGTGTACAACGTCTGGACTATTGAAGCATGAAGATACAAGACTCAAGACTTCGGCCCATGTCCGGATAGGACTTTCCTTGGCGTGGAAGGTAAGCTTGGCGATCCGGATATTATATTTCCTTCCTTGTAACCGACTTCATGTAAACCCTAGCCCTCTCCGGTGTCTATATAAACCGGAGAGGTTGGTCCTTAGAAGGCCGATCACAATTACATTCATACCATCATAGGCTAGCTCCTAGGGTTTAGCCTCTACGATCTCGTGGTAGATCTACTCTTGTACTACCCATATCATCAATATTAATCAAGCAGGAAGTAGGGTTTTACCTCCATCGAGAGGGCCCGAACCTGGGTAAACATCTGTGTCCCTTACTTCTTGTTACCATCAGCCTTGACGCACAGATCGGGACCCCCTACCCGAGATCCGCCGGTTTTGACACCGACATTGGTGCTTTCATTGAGAGTTCCTCTGTGTCGTCGCTATCAGGCTCGATGGCTACTTCAACCATCATCAACGACGCTGCCCAGGAAGAGACTTTTCTCCCCGGACAGATCTTCGTGTTCGGCGGCTCCGCGCTGCGATCCAATTCGCTTGGCCACCTGGGGCAGATCGATAGCTATGCCCCTGGCCCTCAAATCGGGTTCGGAAACCTGAACCACACGGCGGATACCCGAGGAGACTTGATCTTCGGCGGATTCGGGCGAGCGCCAGAAGCGCCGAACAGTCACGACAAGCACGACTTAGACCTACTGTCAGACGTTGCTTGGGATATCATCCCGGCAGAAGCCCCGGACCTAGATTCGGGACAGGTGGCGTTGCCTAAGGACGGAGGGCTGGACCCCGCCCCGCAGGCCGTACCTTCATCGGCGATGGAGCCGAACACATGCCTCACTTTTGAGGAAACCGGTGACCCCGGGCCCGTGGACTCGTGTCCGGTTGTAGGCTCCAGTCCGTGCGTCCCCGGGCCCGCCGATCCCGGTTGGGCTCCGGCGATGGAGTTCACCGCGGCGGACATCTTTCAGCACTCGCCCTTCGACGACATACTAAACTCATTCAAAACTCTCTCTTTGACAGAGAATCTCGGGCCACATTATGTCCGGCTCAAGTGGGAAGCAGGCGACGAAGACATTCGTTGCCCACCCACCACCCACTTCATAGCCACGGTTGATGAATTAACCGACGTGCTGGACTTCGACTCCGAAGGCATCGAGGGTATGGACGACGATGCAGGAGAATACTCAGAATCTATGAGGTGCCGGATTCACGCCTCGCCACACGACATATACATGGTGGATACGCCCAAGGAAGGCGACGGTGGCAATCCGGAAGATAACACCCCTGGACAAAAACCAAAGCGACGGCGCAGACGCCGTTCCAAATCCGGCAACAGTAACAATATCAGCAAGAGCGCCAAAAGAATGGATACTCCGGTCAACCCCGATGGCAATAATGACCAAACAGAACCAGCGATGGAGCAGGATGAACCAGGTCACACCAAACATAGTCCGGGTCATACGCCCGAAGAAAACGATCCAGAGGGACGAGTTCACCAATCCAGCCCAGGACAAGAAGATAGTCCGGACGATGACGCATTCATCGTTCCGGAAGAACGCGTGGAACGAGAGAACCTCCATAGAAAGCTTATGGCTACAACGAGAAGTCTGAAGAAGCAGAAGCAACGGCTTAAAGCCGCACAGGAAACGCTTAATCGCAGATGGAACAAAGTGCTAGACACTGAAGAAAGATATGGCGACGATCGCCATACAAAGAGCTACCCAAAACGCAAGCTACTGCCAGAATTCGACGACGAGGCCGTTCTACCAAAGAACAACACGACCAGGAGACCAGGAGTACCACTTCATAGCCACAATAAATCAGCTGTCGAAGACGCCCACGATCTACATGAGCACCTGGAGAAGAAAGCTGGCGCAGCTAGGTCCATCTACGGATCTAAAGGAGACACCCCGGCGAGGGACTATGGCCGTCAAAACAATTATGACAACCAAACACCAGTTCGGAATAAACACCGAACACAAAAACAGCCGACGGCATGCCACAGCATGTCCAGATACAGAGGGGCTGCTCACCCCCTGTGCTTTACTGATGAAGTACTGGACCATGAATTCCCACAGGGCTTTAAACCTGTAAACATAGAGGCATACGACGGAACGACAGACCCAGGGGTCTGGATCGAGGACTTTATCCTCCACATACATATGGCTCGTGGAGATGACCTCCATGCCATCAAATACATTCCCCTCGAACTAAAGGGACCAGCTCGGCACTGGTTGAAAAGCCTCCCCAAAAATTCAATCGGGAGCTGGGAAGAACTAGAGGACACTTTCAGGGCCAATTTTCAAGGGACTTATGTCCGGCCTCCGGATGCTGACGATTTAAGTCACATAATACAACAACCCAGAGAGTCTGCCGCAAGCTTTGGAACAGATTCCTCACTAAGAAGAATCAAATCTTGACTGTCCGGATGCCGAAGCCTTAGCGGCATTCAAGCACAGCATCCGGGACGAGTGGCTCGCCAGACACCTTGGCCAAGAAAAGCCAAGGACAATGGCAGCCCTAACAAGTCTTATGACCCGCTTTTGTGCGGGAGAAGATAGCTGGCTCGCCCGTAAAGGCACCAGCGACCCCAGCACATCTGAAATAAGGGATGGCAATGGGAAGCCACGTCGTAATAAAAACAAACGCCAAAACAAGGAAGAGAGCCCGGACAACATAATGGTTAATGCCGAATTCCGAGGCTCTCGACCTAACCAGCAAAATAAGCAACCTAAAGGCAGTAAAGAGGGACCGTCCGGTCTGAACAGAGTTCTGGACAGACTATGCCAAATTCATGGCATCCCCGACAAACCTGCGAACCACACGCACAGAGAGTGCTGGGTCTTCAAGCAGGCCGGCAAACTAAACGCCGAACACAAGGGAAGGGAAACACGAAGTGAAGATGAGGATGAACCTCGCCAACCGAACACTGGGGGACAGAAAACATTCCCGCCAGAGGTGAAAACAGTGAACATGATCCACGCGACTCGCACATCCTTGGGATGGCATGAACGCGCCCATAAAGATGCACGGGATATAGAGCCCATCGTACCCACACCTAACTACTGGATGTCTTGTTCGATCACCTAGACGACCGAACTAGTATTCGGCGCGAAGGATCAAATGCCTTGGTGCTTGACCGAATAATTGACAGATACCATCTCACTCGCGTCCTCATGGATGGTGGCAACAGTCTCAATTTAATACATGAGGACACTATCCGCAGGATGGGGATAGACTCATCCAGAATCAGCAAGATTCACACCACCTTTGAAGGGGTGATACCAGGCGTTGAAGCCTACAGCGAGGGCTCTGTCGTACTGGAGGTAACATTCGGCTCTCCAGGTAATTCCAGAAGCGAAGAACTAGTCTTCATCATTGCACCCTTGCAAAGCAGCTATCAAGCATTGCTTGGAAGAACGACCTTCGCCCGCTTCAACGCATTGCCGCACTATGGCTACCTTACACTCAAGATGCCCGGTCCACGCGGCGTCATCACTGTTAGTGGAACAACGGAGAGCTTTTCACGCGCAGAGGAATACGCGACGGCCCTAGCGGCCGAACTATAAGCGGCCTCTAACAAAATTATACCAGGTCGTTAAGACCACGGATACGGTTTGACGAGTCCGGCAGCCCACATTAAACCAGGGCATTGTATATGTAATCCTATAGTGGACACTGGGGGCTAATAATAAAGCCCCACACTCTCGGCTCAACCTTATTGGCAGGCCAGCATTTTACATTTTCTACTATCCATCGCACACTTACGTTGCACTCTTCTATGAGATCCCCTTTTTCCGCAGACAACGTTCGCGCGATACCCTTCCAGGATGCGGCACAACAGAGACAAAGGCGCAGACGTGCAGCAGGGCCCCGTCCAACAGGGTTCTTTTTAGATTAAGCCCATGTGTAAACCTTTTCTATTGCCTCTTGTTGTTTCATCATCCCACGGGTTCCATACCCATAGAGGATACTGCCGTTTTTGGCATTACGCCACGACAGATTAATGCACGCACCTGGACATACAGGGTTTATAATGAAGGGATAATTAGATTTATGCCCCTAGTTGTGTCCCACTCGTCTGTTTTACCCCTAATTCCCAAAAGTCACCAGTTCTGTCCAAGTCACTTTGCTCCTCTTATGCTTTTGCCCTTTGACCGTTTGACCGTCAGTTTGAAAAATTCATAACTAATTCATACTAAATCAGAAAAATGCAAATAAGATACCAAAATGTTCAGAAAAACATCACCTATATGCCAGTGTCATTTGCATTCATGAAAAATGTGTTGGAAAGTGCACATTCAAGTTTTAGCTCTTTTGATACCACCATGAATAGTAAACTCCAAAAAAATTCAAAAAAAATATGGTGGCAAAGAACGACAAATGTTCTAAGTGTTTGCCAAGTTTCATTAGGGAACGACATTCGTGGAAGTCGTGGCAAAAAATAATCTATTTTGGAGTGCTGATTGTTTTTTTGCCGCGGCACCCACGAATGTTATTCCCTGATGAAACTTGGCAGGCACTTAAAACATTTGTCATTCTTTGCCACCAAATTTTTTTTGAACTTTTTTATATTTTACTATTCATGGTGGTAGCATAAGAGCTAAAACTCAGATGGGCATTTTCCAACACTTTTTTCGTGAATGCAAATGACACTGACATATAGGTGATGTTTTTCTGAACATTTTGGTATCTTATTTGTATTTTTCTGATTTAGTAGGAATTAGTTATGAAGTTTTCAAACTGACGGTCAAACGGTCAAAGGGCAAAAGCATAAGAGAAGCAAAGTGACTTGGACAGAACCGGTGACTTTTGGGAATTAGGGGTAAAACAGACGAGTGGGACACAACTAGGGGCATAGATCTAATTATCCCTATAATGAATGGGCATTCTTGAGCCCATCATCTGTTAGAAAGTCCGAATACCTTCGGGAGTGTTCGACGTCACGAGTTTGGCCTTATATGCATCAGCACCGAATCATGTCTTTGGTCAAATGTTGGGATTGCCCGGCTCCTGGGTTTGCCGCCTTACGTTCCATTATAATCGGCTAAGGTGGCCAAAGGAGAACTACTGCGATTGTGCCTTGGTTATTCTGGATGAGCACCTCAGTAGACAAAAGCCGAAAACTGACCGTCATGATACAGCGAGAGACTGGTCAACCACTCGATGACTCACCGGAATCTCTAGGATTCCTCCGCATTAATGAAGGGCCATTTCCCGGCCAGGTACATGCGCGCCCGTATTCGGATGCACGCGATGGTACCAGGGGCTACATAGTAGCCCCAATATTAGAATCCCACGGCTAAGCGAAAGTGTTATAGCTATATAGTCCGGTTGCCTAGTTCGACGTGCGATCACCTCCTTGCCGGACCAAGACGTTGGATAAAGAGTGATCAGGCGGCCAAATTTCGTGTTTTGACCCTTTTTGGAAAGAAAATCGGGATCTGACGCCAGTTCAGAAAAATTTCGGGATCTGACCCTTTTGCCTACCGCCAGAGGGCCTGGCGGTAGGATTGCATGCCCTACCGCCATAGTCTACGGCGGTAGGCCATTTGACGGCGACTAACCGCCGTTCGCAGCCACTGACGTGGAAAAGGTCCTACCGCCATCCCCAACGGCGATAGGTTACTGGAGCCTACCGCCATAGCCGCTGGCGGTAGGGTCCTGTGTTCTGGATAAGGTGGGGAGGGGCTGGTTTGTGGGCCCCACCACCACTCTTCTTCCCCACTCATCTTCTTCCCCGTGCTCAGCTCCTCTCCCCCTCTCTCCCCCTCACAAACCCCCCTAGATCCACTCCATTTGCTTGGGATTTCATCGGTGGACCCGGAGCATTTTCATCACCCAAGGTACCTCCCCCATTCCCCCTTCTTTTGATTGGTTGAGATCTTTGTTTTGTGTTGATTTGGTCAATTTATTGCAAACCCTAGGTGTTGATGTTGTTGTGTGCATTTATGATGCATTTATGGCTAGGGTTGTGGTTATGTTAGGGGTTGGTGTTAGGGTTAGGGTTAGGGATGTTGGGTGGTTATGTTGGTGGTTATGTTGGTGGTTATGTTGGGGGTTAGGGTTATAGTGGTTATGTTAGGGGTTATGGTTAGGGTTAGTGGTTAAATGTTAGGTTAACTTTAGTATGAATAGTAGTTATGCAAAATTTCGTTCATTTGTCCATTTGTGTTGGTTGGATGACATATATGGATTGATTATATTCTTCCCATTTTCTTAGATGCATAAGCTCGTAAATGTTCATTATTTGGACAAGTCGACATTTATGCTTGGAAATGACGATGAAGGGGAAGAGGCTATGGTTTTTGACACAAGTCCAAGCTTTGATGATCTTGTAGTTCAAGTGAGAAGCGTCTTACATTGGAATGACCCAAATGCCGAGGTTAAGCTTATTGGGAGGTATGACGTTGGATTGGGAGTAAAGTCCTGATTAAAGAGTATGCCCATCACCTCCCAATTGCATTGGAATGTGTACAAGGAAAAAGTAGACGCATCACAAGACAAGTCTCTTGAGATCTTTGCCTCAGAGGTTGATCCTCCTCCTCCTTTGCAAATTGATCTCAACTGCAATGCATCCTCCCCCATGCATGATGACAGTGCCGAGGTGTATGTCCCCAATTCTTCTAGCCAACCACCAAGTAGCCAACCCAATGAAGATCATATCAATGCTAGCGCCATAGTACTCCGTCATGATGCTATTCCTCATGTTGAAGAAGATGCTATTCCTCATGTTGATGATGATGCTATTGTTTCTCTAGAGGAGGATGTTTACTCGGAGAATGAAGAGATCCATTACAATCCAATTGGTAACTTGGATGTCATTGTGCGGCAACAAGACATGGACCGTACCCTCCCTTATAACCGTATGTGTGGGTATAACTTGGATGACGAGGGTCCGGAGGAAGAGTTGGATGAGGATGGGTTGACTGCGCAAGAAAACAAAATCTACAAGAAGGTGACCGGCAAGGAGAGAGGGCTGCCTTTGTTTATAGATGTGAGTCTTGCGGACAATGCAGTCGTTGATGGTGGGATGAGATTATGGTTGTCCGAGCCAACGCCGTGCCCCAAATTCAGTGATCCTCGACCAGAAAATGAGGATGAGAATGCACATTTGAAGAAAGGCATCAAGTTTGGTTCTTTGGTAGAGTTCAAGATATGGTTGTGTGACTATGCCATTAGGAACCATAGGCCGTTTGTTGTTGGTCATTCAAATCAAAAACTTCGGTACACGGTCAAATGTGACAAAGAAGGTTGCAAATGGATGGTCCACGGTAGAAAAATCAAAGAAACCGGGCAATGGGTCTTGAAGAGTCATGTTGGCACTCACACGTGCGTACCCCCGGACAAGGCCGACCAAAGCAAAGGACACCGTCAACTCACGTCGGAGTATCTAGGATATAAATTGTTGCATCAAATAGCACATGATCCAACCGTGAAGGTCAAGTTTCTCATGTCTTCGATTGAGGAACAATTCGGACACCCGGTCAAGTACGGGAAGGCATGGATGGCGAAGGCAAACGCTATTAGGATGTTGCATGGTGATTATGAGGCCACATATAACATTCTCCCCAATATGTTGGCAGCAATTGCTCATCGAAACCCGGGAATGCGCCATCAGGTGGAGTCAATTGCCGGAGTGTTTCGTCGTGCCTTCTGGAGCTTTGGACAATGCATTGAGGCATTCACGTATTGTCGCCCGGTGTTGTCTATAGATGGTACATTCTTGACCGGCAAATACAAGGGAACATTGATGATGGCGATGGCCCACTCTTCAAATGATAACGTGTTGCCGGTGGCATTTGCCTTGGTTCCTTCGGAGCACGATGATAATTGGGAGTGGTTCATGGGGCATGTGAGAACCAAGGTGATAGGCAAGCGAGAGGTATGCATTATATCGGATCACCATCATGGGATTCTCAAAGCAATAGAAGTTGATATTCTCGGTCTTCCAAAGCTTCAACACCGTTGGTGCATGAGACACTTTGTTGCAAACTTTTACCGGGCATGCAAGAGCAAGGAGTTTTGCAAAGACCTTACCCTTGTTTGCGTTGCTTTCAACACCGCCACATTCAAGACCCGATATGATAAACTCCTCGAGGCTTTGGAGAAGAACAAAGGGGGGAAAGAATTCTTGGTTAGGCACTTTCCGGAGAAGGAAAAGTGGTCACACGCTTACGGTGAAGGAGGTATGCGATATGGGGACATGACAAGCAACATGGTGGAATGCTTCAACAATGTGTTGAAGGGTGTCCATTCCTTGCCGGTGACCGCAATACTCAAGTACACTTTCATCAAGCTCAATGAGTACTTCCTAAAGCATTCTGCAAGCACGGCCAAGTGGATTGGGGAAAAGATGGACTATCCATTGAAGGTTCATGATTGGTTGTTGCATCAAGCACGCAAGTCTGCCAAACAACAAGTGATCACATATAATGAAAAAGAAATGATCTATCAAATCGATGAGCCAGGTGGGACAACAAGGGACGGTAGGTCTTACGGTGGAGTTGCTTACGAGGTGCGCCTTAAAAACCGTTGGTGCTAGTGTGAGAGGCCACACAAGTATCATTGGCCTTGCTCGCATTTGATGACCGCAGCACGGGTGAGAAACATGAATGTATCCGATGGCACAACGGTGCGGTTGCACGAGTTTACATTGGAACGAACAAGGTTGATGTGGGCGCCTCGGTTCAATCCTTTCCTTGATGCCTCACAGTGGCCTGAGTATATTGGGCCAGACATTGTGCCAGATCCCGCACTCATGGTGCCTATGAGGGGAAGAAGAAGAAAGAAGAGATTCCGAAGTGACATGGATGATCTAGCTAGATACACCGGAATGAAGCAATTTGGTAGTGGTCATTTCATGGAGCCACCGGAAAACAACAATTGTGGAGAATGCAATGACACAGGACACAACGTTAGGACATGCAAGAAACGAAGAACCAACACGGGCACTAGTCAAACACGTGGACGGAGCAGTAGCCTTGGAGGGGGCCATGGCCGTGGAGGAAGGGCTAACATTGGAGGGGGCCGCGGCCGTGGAAGAAGGACTAGCCTTGGAGGGAGCCGTGGCCGTGGAGGAAGGACTAGCCTTGTAGGGGCCCGTGGCCATGTATCCGGTGGTTCTAGGACATGTCGGGTTGATAGGGGAAGGCCTATCGACGTGTTGCTCAATCCGGATGGTTAAATAATGTGAATGGTACTACTTTTAATATGTTCATGCATGTGTTGATATATTTGCCCCTTTACATGTCAATGTGTTCATATTTAGACTTAACATCTTTATTTGTTGTAGGGCATGGCTTCATCCGGTTCCATGACAAGGCCACCGTGTGCTCACCATGAAGACATGCCACACAAGTGGAAGGACGCATCTTTGGACAAGGTGAAGGAGAAGGATGTGAAGATTCCGCCATGTTGGTGTGGAGATGTTTGCAAGGTGAAGGAGTCCACCGACCGAAAGAAGTCATGGACCGAAGGAAGGAGATATTTTGTTTGCCCCAATTATGCTTACGATCGTGCGCTTCCAACTAACGCCTATGACCTTCCACCGGTATGCTAGAGAAGTAACATGTTGCTCTCAAATGTGTGTCATCACTAACATCCGTTTTATATGCAGTCACCGCCTCCTCTATGCAAGTACTTCAGCTGGATAGATCATGAAGTGCCAAAAGATATCCAAAAGGACCAATTAGAAGATTGTTTTAGGCGCCAACGGCTGTTCGAAGAAAGGTTTCAAAGAGGCTTGGAGGAAGAGCGTCGTCAAAAAGAGAGGATGGAGCGGAAGCAACGCGAGGAGGAGAGGGCACGCCAAGCGAAGCTTGCTTGTGAGGAGGAGAGGGCAAGAAAGCTTGCAAGAGCTCGCAAGGCACAATAGGAGGATGAGGCACGTGACAGGAAGGGGAAATGGCCCCGTATGACTCAGTAAAGCCTTCGCCTTCGGTGGACTCGTCATGTAACCGGATGAAGCCATGCCAAATTTATCATGAACTATGTAGTACTAAGGCAAAAAGCCATGTGTCGTCAACTTGTCGTGAATGAATTTGCCATTTGTATTGAATTTGGTGTGGAGATGTTTGCAATGTGTTGTGAATGAATTTAGTTTGTTAGTGTATTCTGGGATTTGTCATGATTCTTATTGAAAAACTGTTGTGCTGGGAAGAGAAGTGGGATACAATAGAACAGAGTGCTCTGTTTTCGGAGTTAGAACCCTACCGCCACAGGCCATGGCGGTAGGATGCTGGACCCTACCGCCAGGTTGCATGGCGGTAGGGGTGGCAAAGTTTCTGTGACGAAGAAACCAGAACCGTTGGCGGTAGGACCAGACCCTACCTCCATAGGACATGGTGGTAGGGTGCTGGACCTTACCGCCACATGCCGTGGCGGTAGGGTGGGCAAACCTTCTGTGACGAGAAACGCCAGTGCCCTGGCGGTAGGGTTGACCCTACCGCCATTGGTTGTGGCGGTAGGGTCAACCCTACCGCCAGGGCGCTGGCGTTTCTCATCACAGAAGGTTTGCCCACCCTACCGCCACGGCATCTGGCGGTAAGGTCCAGCACCCTACCACCATGTCCTGTGGCGGTAGGGTCCTCTCCCCTGTTTTGCCCCATATGTGCCGAATGTTAGCATAATATACCCAATTCTATCAAATATTAGAATGATCATCTCGCAAGCACATACATAACTCAACTCAACATAGTTCATTACATTCACAAATAACACATGTTCAAACTTATTAAAACATGACCCGGTTCGGATGACATCGGTTGAAACTAATAACTCATGCTCAACGGCACATTTTCTAAACAGGTAACATATTTCTCATACTTATCAGACGTTCAATTTGATCGTCACGCGCTTGATTATGCTTCAGTTGAAAGTCTGTGGATCCTGCCCAATGACCCAACACACCATTCATTTCACGGAACCAAGCCCATGCAGCACGGCAAGCGGGATTCTCTGACACGCCCTGTTTGATTGCCCATCCTATGACCTGCCCGGGTTTCCTCAAGTCCATCTCACGGAATTCTTCTTTGCTTGCAGTGAACGCAATCTCAACTGCCAAAGTGTGTCTGCAAGAATATTCCCGGTCTTGCAGCTCATCAAGCATCCTCTCTTTCTCCTTCACAAGCTTTCGGAATGCTTTTTTCTCCTTAGCATCAGAAGGTTCCTCGATAAAGTGATACTTGCTGAAATCCTTCATGGCCGCATTTGCCTCATCACAACTCTTCAACCATGCTTCACATTCCTTCTTCAAGCAACGGTGTCACTCCGCCATGATCTTCTCACACGCTATGTTCATAGTCATGGATCGACTGTCCATCCTACATGAATATACGGGTTTAAGATGACATAAACAAAAACATAAAATAAATTAAGTAGAGTACAACACTCGGTTACTTGATATGACATACAACACCAAGTTCTTAATGAGTTCAAATGTTAAGGGTACAAGTCATAGTAGTTCAAACGACGACCAAGCATAGGGTACATGTCATTACAGTCCAAATGACAAAGATTACATAGCCTCATGCAATACTATGTGGCGTACGGTCCCGGGTTGCAACAAATAACATCATTTCTTTCTTTGACCCATGCCCAACGAGATGCCCGGTTCTCATCCGACGAGAATGGTTGGCGAACTAACCAATCAATGACCTGACCATGATTGCCCATGTCTATCTCAGCATATTCTGCCGTTGTCGCACACAATGTAATTTGCATTGCAAGATCACGCCTACAATTTTTTTCCGCCGTCTTGAGCTTCTTCATCAGCCTCTCCTTTTTTGTTATGAAATTTTCGGAACGGTCTTTATTGAAATAATTATATGAAAAGGCCCTACACTCCGCATTCAATGCATCAATGGCTTCGATCCACAAGTTCATCTTTTCCTCAATCAATTCGCGTTCACGGTTCGCCGCCGCCTCAGCAGAAGTTTCAAAGAAAACGAACGGTGCCATCCTACAATTCGAAAAGTTGCTATTAAAGTAACTTAGCTTTAATTGCTTTCTTAAGCATAACCTAATCCCCATTATGTACATTAAGACTAGAACTAGATCTAGGCACACAAACTTTTCTACAAGCAATTCTAAGCACATCATACATAAGGAAATCACAAACATAAACCTAAATGGATCATAGTAATTGATTTGACCACACCAAAATGATGAGCTAGGGTTTGCAATCAAATGAGCAAATGCAAAGTAAACAAAGATATCAACCAATCAAAATGAGGGGAAATGAGAGAGCCACCTTGAGTGATGAAAATGGTAAGAATCCACCGGAGAAATCTCAAACAAATGAGAGAGATTTGGGAGGCTCTTGTGCTTCAAAGAAAGAGGGGGGAGAGTTGAGCTCGGTGGAGAGGTGATGTGGGCTGAATGAGTGGTTGAGGAGGGGAATATCCAGCCCCTCCCCACCTTATCCAGAACACAGGACCCTACCGCCAGCGGCTATGGCGGTAGGCTCCAGTAACCTACCGCCGTCGGGGATGGCGGTAGGACCTTTTCCACATCAGCGGCTGCGAACGGCGGTCAGTCGCCGTCAAATGGCCTACCGCCGTAGACTATGGCGGTAGGGCACGCAATCCTACCGCCAGGCCCTCTGGCGGTAGGCAAAAGGGTCAGATCCCGAAATTTTTCTGAACTGGGGTCAGATCCCAATTTTCTTTCCAAAAAGGGTCAAAACACGAAATTTGGCCTGATCAGGCACATTTTTTCGCGAACACCCCCGCATTGTATGCGTGGGGGCTGAAGCCAACTACTGCTATCTTTCGGGTTACCCATATATATATATATATATATATATATATATATATATATATATATATATATATATATATATATATAAACGGCCGCACGTACAGGGGACACAATCATATTTTCAGACACAAATTATAAATATAACCTTCTAATCAAAATGTTTTTACAATGATTTGAATCATCACTCAAAAAGGAGATTCTTCGGGCACTGCGCCTCTATCAGGCGGGCACCCTCCGTGACCTGCGCCAAGTAGTGTCTGGCCGGATATTGACTCCCTACCGGATCCTGAGACGCTACCATAGTGGCGTCCATATCCGTCCAATACACTTTAACGCATGCAAGGGCCATCCGCGCACCCTCTATGCATGCTGACCTCCTCATGGCATCGATCCGAGGCACGGCCCCAAGGAACTGTTGCACTAAACCAAAGTAGCTATCCGGCTTCGGCTCCTTCGGCCAAAGATGATCTATTACAGACCGCATCGCGGACAGCCTGTGAAGCTCCGCCACAACAGCCATCTTATCACTTAACGCCAGCGGGCGAGTGGGAGCATGGAACTGCGACCAAAAAAGCTTCTCCACCTCCTTTTCACCCTGATCTTTGAAAAACTCCACAGCATAGCCGTACTCTTCGCCAGGTCCGCGTACGCGTCCGGCGAGCTCCAGCGTCCATCAAGGGGAGCGCACTTCAGATCGAAGAACTTCGTTCACAGCAAATAGGAGCCTCCAGCCGCGATTTTACCGGCCTGTTGAATCTCCTCCCATGCACCCCTGAGCTCGGTCCGTATTTCCTTGGTGGCATTCAACGCCTTGCTCAGGTCAGCCAATTTATCTTCATGCTCCTTCTTCAGGAGCTCATACCGGTCAGCGGCATGTTTTAGCTCGATAGCCATTTCGGCTATCTTTTCCTTGCTTCGGCGATGAGCAGCTTGTTTGTCTCTCAATTCCTCGGCCGCCTTTAGGGCAGCCGCATTGCTCACCCGAGTTTGTTCCTTGGCTAGAGCAAGTTCCGCCCTCAGGGCCTCCACGGCAGCAGCACCATCTGCAGTCCGAACAAATTATATTAATACGTGCCACCTTAATATTTTCCTATGCAATGGGAGACAGGGCACATACCTTGTGATGTATCCAGCCGCTCATTCATTAGAGTAATATCGGCATCAATCGACCCATTTGCCTCGATAGTTCGGCAACTTCAACGGACGGGCCGACGGCCGGACCCACAGGTACCTGCACATGTTTACATCACTATCATTGGTTTATGATCCCCTGTTTGCCGCCTAGGGCGGGCAACCAGAGTCTCAGGGGCTATTATCTATATGGAGCACACCTAGAGTGTGCCTTACAACCAAAGAAATAGTGAGAAATCCATTACATACCTCAAAGCCTCTGAGCAGGCTTGTGAATGCTTCATTCAAACCGCTTGTAGCGGATGAAATCTTCTTGAGCACCGCACTCATTAATGAGTGGTGCTCCTCCGAGAGTGCAGCTCGCTCCAGTAAGCCCGTCAGTACGTCCGGACTCAGGGCGGCTGACGCATTGGCCTCCGGCCTTGGCGGATCCGGACTCCTCCGTGATGACACCTCGGTGTCGCCCGCATCAAGAATCGGAGAGGCGGGTGGGGTCTCGCTCTCCATCATCTCCGGAGGAAGGTCGCCCGAAGACGATCCTTGTTGAGAAGAGCTGCCAGTCGGACTACAAAAAATTGAGTCCTAGTCATTGATCCAGGAGAAATACAGTACCTTTAAGTTAATGATTGACTTACGGCTCGTTGGAGGACTGGCCCGTTGGTGGGCGTAATGCGGTGAGGATGCCTGTCGCGGCAGAGCCCCTTGGGGACACCTTGTTCCTAGCTTTAGGCATCTCCGTCTCCAGGTCTTCAGAGGCGACCCTCTTTTTCCCGCGTGGGAAGGGGGCTTCAGCCTCCCCTCCCCGACTATCCTCCTTGGGGGAAGTGACAATTCCCCCGGTTCGTATGTGTAGCATGTGGGGTTCGGTTTCTTCGTTCCTCCCCTTGTCTTTCCCCGAGGGCATTCTGCTGAGTACCTGTTCGAGCATCTTGGCCACGGTAGGGGCGGGCGAGCCTTCGGGAAGTGGCACCGAACACCTGATCCTCTCCGCCTTGCTGAGCCATTCCTAGATGCGGATGATGTTCAGAATAAACAATCATGAGAAATACAAAACAGGGTGTCCGGTATCAAGGCTACTTACTTGAGTATCTAGGCGATTGCAGCTTAGACCCGCGTCCTCGGTGGTATTCGGACACGCTACCTTCCGCCCAAAGAATAATTTGCACATCTCTTCGAGCTTTAAGCCGAAGAAGTGCTTCACAGTCCGCGGACCCTTCGGATTGAACTCCCACATCCGAAGAGGCCAGCGCTGGCACGGCAACATCCACCGGATTAACATCACTTGCATTATGCTGGCAAGGTTGATATCCCTCTCGAGAAGCTCCCGGATGCAGTTCTGCAGTATTAGTACGTTGCCTGCGGGCCCCCAATTACGTCCTACGTCTGTCTAGGACGCCAACTGCGATGGGGGGCCCGAGCGGAACTCGGGGGCGGCTACCCACTTTGTGCCCCTTTGGGCCGTAGCATAAAACCACCTCCGCTGCCATATGTTAGATACTTCTGGGAAAGAACCCTTCGGCCATGGGGCATCGGTGTTTCCGCTTATTACGGCACCTCCGCACTCCACATGTCGCCCCTCGATCATCTTCGGCTTCACATTGAAGGTCTTGAGCCATAAGCCGAAGTGTGGCGTGACATGGAGAAAAGCCTCGCACACGATAATGAACGACGAGATATGGAGGATAGCATCTGGAGCCAGATCATGAAAATCCAGCCCATAATAGAACATGAGCTCCCTCACGAAGGGATGGAGGGTGAAACCCAAACCACGGAGGAAGTGTGGGACAAAAACAACACACCCATTGGGCTCCGGCATGTGGATAACTTGCCCTGGAGCAGGAAGCCTGTGCTGGATATCTGCGGTTAGGTATCCGACCTCCCTAAGCTTCGCAATGTCCTTCTCCTCGATCGAGGAGGAGACCCACCGGCCTTGAGGATCAGATCCGGACATACTGGCGGATTCCGGAGGGGTGGAGCTTAGGTTTTGGGTGTTAGAACTCGAGGTGCGAGAAGGCGCGATGAAGGTGAAGAAAGAGGTGTAGGTCTCGACCCCTTTATAAAGAGGGTGAATATCAAGAGTCCCCGGTGTAACCATTTGAGGTTTATCTAAAAGCACACGGGGTAATACCAATGGCCGTCGTGGGGTCACGCACACTCATATTGATGGAAGATCCCGTAATAAAAGGGACACGATCTCTGCCTCGACGGGACGTGCCAATAAAACTGCCTCGTAACACGAGTCGTTGTGGGGTAGGAGACGTCGATTCACATTGGACCGAGCCACGATACAAGGGCACGATGCACGAAGATTGCCAGCAAATCAGATCTATACCATACAAAGATCATCCTGCAGATCCGGACATGGTCTACGTGTTCGATAATTACTTTGGAGAATTCGGAGGAGGAACCCGCCTTGCAATACTGAAGACAATACTGCACGCCGGACTCATCGTCATTGAAGCCTGGTTCAGGGGCTACTGAGGGAGTCCCGGACTAGGGGGTATCTGGACAGCCGGACTGTGTACAACGTCCGGACTATTGAAGCATGAAGATACAAGACTCAAGACTTCGGCCCGTGTCCGGATAGGACTTTCCTTGGCATGGAAGGCAAGCTTGGCGATCCGGATAGTATATTTCCTTCCTTGTAACCGACTCCATGTAAACCCTAGCCCTCTCCGGTGTCTATATAAACCGGAGAGGTTGGTCCTTGGAAGGCCGATCACAATTACATTCATACCATCATAGGCTAGCTCCTAGGGTTTAGCCTCTACGATCTCGTGGTAGATCTACTCTTGTACTACCCATATCATCAATATTAATCAAGCAGGAAGTAGGGTTTTACCTCCATCGAGAGGGCTCGAACCTAGGTAAACATCTGTGTCCCTTACTTCTTGTTACCATCAGCCTTGACGCACAGATCGGGACCCCCTACCCGAGATCCGCTGGTTTTGACACCGACAGCTGCATCGACACGATACCGACAAGACGGCCATATCGCGACCACTGTTGCTGATAAAGCATACACTATTCACTCATCATATGCAACGTCATGTACAGTGCTACTTGTCCCTGGGCACTATTGTATAAAGTGACCCAGGGGAGGCACTTTCTTGGAGAAGAGGTCACTCCCTTGGCCAAGAAGCCACTGACTTGACCAAGGAAGCAAGCCACACTATAGAGCTAGCCATCCATCCATCCATTCGGCCGCATACATGTTCAGGCCACCACGCCACACACTTGCTCTCACTCATACACACGTATGAGGCATATAAGAGACAGTGAGCACTCTGCTACTGATCTCAGATACAGTTCCAGGAGCAACTCTATACTGCCACATGTACACTGCATATATATTCAGACATGCACGAGTAGGGGTATTATCTCTGTGGAGAGCCCCGAACCTGGGTAAACCACCGCGTGTTGTTTGCCTAATCCCGTCCTTGGATCTCCAAAGCAGTCTTGCCCCCACCTCAAGCCACCTCGTGGCATCTGTCGTCTTGCAAACCCGCCCGCAAGATAACCCCGACAAGTCTCCTATATATGCTTCAAAGAAAAACTCTACAATACAATGCAAACCTATATATACTTGGCATTAGTGAGATCCATAGATTAGCTAGGTAAGTACAAAGCTACGGATTTTCATGTAGCTATGTGAGTTTGTGATGTTTTCCATATGTATTTCCTTAAGACAACAAAAGAATCCTACTTTTCAGTCTATAAGTTAGTTTATGAGTTGCTCCAGTGCCAAACACAGTTCAGTTGAACATGTTTGTTACAACATTTTTATGACATGAGCGTGAATTTTGAAGAATTAATTGCCGGGGTAGATCAAAATATTATAGTATGTCTTTTAAAAAACGTTTCTTGAAATTCAAAATAATTCTTTGAATTATCAATACAATACAATGCAAATACATATATATACAATGCAAAACTCTACAATACAATGCAAACCTATATATACTTGGCATTAGTGAGATCCATAGATTTGCTAGGTAAGTACAAAGCTACGAATTTTCATGTAGCTATGTGAGTTTGTGATGTTTTCCATATGTCACTACTGGAATCAGGATCTTTGCTGTCTGCTAGCTGACGGCAAAGAAGGTCTTTGGCATCAGCTTACAAAAAGCCGACGACAAAGAACGAGCGGACGGCAAACATTGTGTTTGCCATCAGCCTGCTCTTTGTCGTCTGCTAACGGACGGTAAAGAAGCTTTGCCGTCCGCTGACAGACGACAAAGAGGGAGGGTGGCCCACGAATGAGAACCACCTAACGGCATCTTCTTTGCCGTCCGCTAGCTGATGACAAAGCTTCTTTACCGTCTGCTAGCGGACGACAAAGAAAGTACACAACCTAACGGCCGTTTCCCCTCGACCCCACCCCACTAACTACCCTCTTTACCGTCTGCTAGCAGACGACAAAGAAATTAAACCTAACCAAAAAACGGTCATTTCCCCGCACCCCACCTCTCTCTCTCTCTCTCTCTCTCTCTCTCTCTCTCTCTCCCCCCTCCCTCCCTCATCTCACCCGTGCCGGCCCCGTGCTCGCCGCCCGCGCTGCCGACGCCCATCGCCCCCGCCGCATCCGACCACCACCACCCCCGACGCCCCCCGACGCCTCGCCTCCCATCGCCCCGGCGCCTCGCCGCCCGTCGCTGCTCCGCCTCCATCGCCGATCCCCACTAGCCCCGCAGCACCCGACCCCCATCGCCCCCGCCGCACCCGACCACCACTGCCCCCGACGCCCCCCGTCGCCCCGGCGCCCCGTCGCCCGTCACCGCTCCGGCCCCCACAGCGACGGCCGCCCGCCGCCTCGCCGTCCGGTGCCGCTCCGCCCCCTGGTGAGGATTCCTCACCTTTTTCTTGCTGTTTTTTGATTTAGGCTAATTAGTTAGTTAGTTAGTTTTTTAAGGTTAATTAGTTAGTTGTTTTACCCTACTTTACATAGGTTAATTAGTTAGTTAATTGTTTTTTCGGTTAATTACTTAGTTAGTTAATTAGATTTTAGTTGATTTTAGGTTAGTAGATTTTAGTTGATTTTAGGTTAGTTAGGTTAGTTAGTACATAGTCATAAAAATGAGATTTAGGTTAATTAGATTTTAGTTGATTTTAGGTTAGTAGATTTTAGTTGATTTTAGGTTAGTTAGGTTAGTTGCTTGGTTAGTTAGGTTAGTTTCTAGGTTAGTTCTTGGAAAAATTTACTAGGAGAGGAAAAGAAGAAGAAGAAGAAGAAGAAGAAGAAGAGTGGGAGGAGAAGAAGAAAAATGGGAGGAGAAGAAGAAGAATAAGATCTCCGGTCCCCGACACCACCGACACCCTGACTATCGGATTTCGGGTTCCGGCAGACCCTTGAGGTTCGAACACTGGGGTGCGCGCGGAGATTTCGCCCTCAATCTACTTGCTCCTCGCCGAATCGCTAGGATCTAAACTACGAAAGGAACAACACAAGAGACACGGGGTTTATACTTGTTCAGGCCACCATTGTGGTGTAATACCCTACTCCAGTGTGTGGTGTGGTGGATTGCCTCTCGGGCTGGTGATGAACAATACAAGGAGGAACAGCCTCATGAGGGTCTGTTCTTGGCTGGTGCGACGAACTGCTAGGAGGAGTTTAGTCGCTCTATCTACTGGTTTCTTGGTGAGGATCAAGATGCCTCTACCCTAGGGGTGGCTAGTCCTATTTATAGGCAAAGGCCCTGGGCCTCTCCCCAAATATTGAGCGGGAAGGGCGCCAACAATTGGCCATTTTGAAGGGGAACAGCGGTACACCTATCCTGACTAAAGTTGGTCCTCGCCTGCCAAAGGCTCTGGTGGTGACGCCTACTTGGGCTCCACAATGACTTCCTCCCTGTCGTTGGGCTGGTCTTGGTCTTGTTGCACCGAAATGGATGCCTTTGCTTGATGCTCTCGCCTGTGCTTGCTCCCTTTGAACCAAAGAGGAAAGGAGGACACTGCGCGGGCTGGCGCCCGACTGGTACCCTTGGTCGTCATGGCTTGCGTCATGGGCACCTCGCGAGGTGCCCCGCCTTGAACTCTCCACCTCCTCGTGAGCCCGCCTGATGAGGCCATGCCCGAAGAAGCTCCTTGTCGTCCGCCCCGCGAGGCTTGGCCCCTCGCGAGGGTCTTGGGCTTGTGTTGATGAAGATGGGCTGTGCTGGGCCCCCCTTCGAGCCACGCCGCAGGCCGCAGGCAGGCAAGTCTGGGGACCCCCGTTCCCAGAACGCCGACAGTAGCCCCCGGGCCCACGGCGCGCCCGGACTTGGCCGAGCAGAGAGGCGAAAGGGCAAGTGCGAAGCGTCGCGGGCCCTAACAGCCTGCGGCCTTGGGCGCCGCGTGGCGGTCGATTGGACGTGGGTGCCTCCGCTTCCCCACGACGCCTCGGCAACTACACGGATTCAACAAGTCCCTGCATGCAAAGCGGGTCATGATTACCTGCGATCATGGTGGTCGACGGTTGGCCTTCACCGGCTATAAGTACGGAACGGCGCGCGCCCTTCCAGTCTACCCCCTCTTGCTTCTCCTTCTTCTTCATGGCTCCGCCCAGGAAGTTCTCGGCCGCAGAAAAAGGGAAGGCTCGCCAGGTCGAGTCTACCTCTCCTCCGCCCAAGCGCAGTCGAGGTCGCCCTCACAAACATCCTGTGGCCTCCACGACGGCCCCTCGCGGTCGCGGAGGTGGCTCTCTGCGCGTCGATGAGCGGCTGGCCATGGCCGGGGGGCGCGCTCCGGCTGCGCGACCCCCGAGGCCGCGCTTCCATACTGCTGAGGTGCTGCCGGAGTTCATTGTGTGGGCGGCAGAGCCAACCAACGCCCGGCTTCAGCTTCCTCACTTCCTCCTAGGTGAGCTCCCAGTAGGCGCCTTAGGCGGCCTCTGGCTCCAGGCAGATGGCTGCTGCAGCCGGGCTTCATGGGCTTCGCTGGAGGTCTCCGCAGCCGGGAGCCTGGCCTTGACCCGCGGCTGGCAGACGTTTGCCCGCGCGCGTGGCCTGAGCCGCCGGT
The DNA here is from genome assembly GCA_963921465.1 of Triticum timopheevii. Classification (NCBI taxonomy): domain Eukaryota; kingdom Viridiplantae; phylum Streptophyta; class Magnoliopsida; order Poales; family Poaceae; genus Triticum; species Triticum timopheevii. The sequence goes on along the minus strand of OY997274.1, from coordinate 490,827,122 downwards.
GCACTCTTCACTTCAAGTTCAATGGCGACGCCACCCTTTATGTGAGGGTGTTTGGGGAAGATGGTCGCCGCGCAGGGTGCTGCCCTGAAGATGACAACCGTGGCCGGGGACTCAGCCCCGGCGAGGACGGAGAGGACAGTGTGCGCGTGGTTGGTGGCGTCCGAGACTCCTCAAGCTTCACCAACTCTTCTTCGGGTAGCGACTCTTCTAGCAGTGGCCGCGGTCAGCCTCCACGCCGTCGCGCTTGCCTGGAGGGCGGCGACGGGTCTACCCGCCGTCGTGCCCAGGTGAAGCGCGAGAGGGAGTCCGCCTGAGCTCCGGAGGCGGCCCGAGTCTTCCCTGGGGTCGGCGCAGGGCGAGCTTCGCCTGCTTTGTTCTTTCCTTTCTTTTCTCCTGCGCAAAAAAGCCAGTAGTGTGGGGCCCCGTAGGGGCGTGTTTGGGTTATCTCGTCAATCACCGTACTGTTTCTGTTATTTCGGTATTGTTCCTTTCTGTCGCATGCCCGCGCGTAGGTAATCTCCAGCCCCAGCCATGGGGCAACCGACCCTGGCCCTGTATTCGTGCCATGGTGCCCGTGAGGCATGGACTGGATGGGCGCTCCTGTAGTGGACCTGGGCCGTGAAACCTTGAGCGATAGGGGCAGGAACACTCGCGAGGGCTCCCGGGGCTTCCACCTCGCGAGCCCTTGCGCAAGAGAAATCGAGGCAGGAGAGCGAAAAAAGTCAAAAGGCGGCGATAGTTTCGATAAAACTCCAAATGAGAATGAACTAGCCAACTGCGGAAAGCAAATGAAAAAGCCGCGTCCGGCACCTAGTCCAGTCTTCGACGTCTTCTCACCAGCGTGGAGCAAAGTGCTGCCACTGGGCGTGGGAGGGAGCCCCAGGGCCTGAGGCCGGCACCCCTGAGACTCCGGGGCATGTACAGCCCCAACTCATTATTACGTGAGAGTGTCACGGGCGGTGAGCTTCACAGGTGTTGGCCTTCTTCACAGGCTTCGGGCCTTTCTTCAGGGAGACAAGCTTCACGGGCATTGGCCCTCTTCACAGGCTCCGGGCCTTTTCCAAAACGTGACAGCTTCACAGGCGTTCGCCTTCTTCATAGGCTTTGGGCCCTTTCCAAAACGCGATGGCTTCACAGGCGTTCGCCTTCTTCACAGGCTCCGGGCCTTTTCCAAAAAGATGAGCTTCATAGGCGTTCGCCTTCTTCATAGGCTCTGGGCCTTATCCAAAAAGATGAGCTTCACATGCATTCGCCTTCTTCACATGCTCTGGGCCTTATCCAAAAAGATGAGCTTCACAGGCGTTCACCTTCTTCACAGGCTCTGGGCCTTATCCAAAAAGATGAGCTTCACAGGCATTCGCCTTCTTCACAGGCTCTGGGCCTTTTTAGGGGTAAAACCTCCGGAGGTGCTGGATGTTCCACGCGTTCTGGACAGGTACTCCCTCCTGAGTCTCCAAGCGCGCGGAGCCGGGCCTGGAAACATGAACAACCTTGAACGGGCCCTCCCACATGGGAGAGAGCTTATGCAGTCCCTCCCTGGAGAGGACCCGACGGAGCACGAGGTCCCCTACCTCGAGAGTTCTGGGGCGGATGTTGCGGCAGTGGTATCGCCGCATCGCTTGCTGGTACCTTGCCGCTCGTAGCGCAGCTTCTCGACGACGCTCCTCCCCCAGCATGAGGTCCATCCCCCGCATGGCGTCCTGCAGCGTCTCATCGAATGCCAGGACCCACGCGGAACGACGTCTGACCTCGTGAGGGAGGACGGCTTCGGCTCCGTAGACCGGGAAGAAGGGGGTCTCCCCAGTCGGCTTGGTCGCAGTTGTGTGGATGGACCATAACACGGACTGAAGCTCGTCATACCAACCTCTGCCGCAGGCCTCCAGTTTCTTCTTGAACGTCCTGGTCTTGAGGCCCCTCAGGACTTCTGCGTTGGCCCGCTCGGCCTGGCCGTTGCTTCGGGGGTGCGCCACCGAAGCATAGCATATCTGCGTTCCAAGGTTAGCACAATACGTTTTGAAGAGGTTACTGGTGAACTGCGAACTGTTGTCAGTGATGATGCGGTTTGGCACCCCGAACCGGCTCACGATGCCCTTGATGAACTTGATCGCAGAACCAGCAGGGATGGTGCGGACGGCCTCGACTTCAGCCCACTTGGTGAACTTGTCCACGGCGACATAGAGGTAGTGATAGCCCCCTGGCGCCCGAGGAAACGGGCCCAGGATATCCAGCCCCCCAGACTGCAAATGGCCACGTGAGGGGTATGGTTTGCAGACCTCCTGCCGGCTGATGGATCTGCTTGGCATGGAACTGGCAAGCCTCGCAAGCCTTCACTAGTTTGACAGCGTCATTGAGTGCGGTAGGCCAATAGAAACTGCTGCGGAACGCCTTGCCGACGAGGGTCCGTGACGACGAATGATGCCCACAGTCTCCACCATGTATATCTGCCAGCAGTTCCTTCCCTTGCTCCCTGATGATGCAACGCAGGGATACATCGTTTGGTCGTTTCCGGTAGAGCTCTCCATCCCTGATGCAGTACGCTGTAGCTTGCCGCGCCACACGCTCTGCTTCCTCCTCCTTCTCCGGCAGGGTCCCTTGCATTAAGTAGCTCCGGAGCTCTGTGATCCAGCACCCCTCCTGAGGCTCCATCGTCAGGAGCAGGCGTGCTCCCGAGGCTGGGCCACAGGCTGGGGCTCCCGAGGCAGGTGGCTGGGGGAGCTCCACCCGAGGCTGCGCTGTGTTTGATAATGAAGGCAGGGTCGAGGGCTTAAAGAGCCATTCCTCGAAGATGCCCGACTCCTGGGGCAGCCGCCTAGAGGCTCGTTTGGCGATGTCGTTGGCCTCTTGATTAGTGCCGCGGGGCACATGCTGTAGCTCCAACCCCCAGAACTGCTTCTCCATCCTGCGGACCTCCGCAAGGTAGGCCTCCATGTGCTCATCCCTTGGCTCGTATACCTTGTTGGAGAAATTGACGAGGAGCTGCGAATCGCCCTTGATAGTAAGGCGCTTCACCCCTAGGGCAGCGGCGGCCTTCAAGCCCGCTATCAGTCCTTCGTACTTTGCTATATTGTTGGAGACCTTTTCACCCTGCTGGAAACAGAGCTGTACGGCGTAGTAAAGCTTGTCCTGAGTGGGAGATATGAGCACCGCCCCAGCCCCTGCGCCATGCCTGGAGAATGCTCCGTCGAAGTACATGACCCAGCCTTCTGGCGCCTTGCTTCCCGGGGAGAGGGATCGGTCCTCGTCGACCTTGAGGTCCGGTGCCTCCGTCCATTTAGCCACGAAATCTACAAGCGCGGCTCCCTTGATGACCCTGTTCATGCTGAATTCGAGCTGAAACGCTTGCAGCTCAATGTTCCACTCGGCGACCCTTTCGGCCGAGTTAGGTCTCCTGATCACCCTTTCCAAGGGGTATGCTGAGACAACCTTGATCGGGTGACCCTAGAAGTAGTGCCGCAGCTTGCACGAGGCCACCAGTAGAGCGAGGAGGAGCTTCTGCGGCATGGGGTACCGTGCCCTCGCATCCCGCAATACTGTGCTGACGAAGTACACCGGGTGCTCGACGAGGCTTGGAGTGTCGGTGCTGGTGGCGTCCCCCGGAGGCCGTGGCGCTTGTTGAGGCGATGGGGCCTCCAGAAGCTGGTTGCCTAGGGGAGGGGCCTCCTCCGTCCCCGACGCGCTCCCCTGTGGCGGCTGATCCTCCTCAGCCGTGGTAGTGATCTCTGCGAGTCCTTTTTGGTCCTGCTTTGCCTTGACGCGGGTAGCAGCCGCGGCTTTGGTTCGATGTTCCTCCCTAACTGCCCCCAGAGCCGCTCTGGCGGAGTAAGGAGTGGCGGCGAGGTAGAGTACCAAGGGCTCTTGAGGGCGCGGGGCCACCATCACCGGAGGGCTGGTTAAGTATCTCTTGAGATCTTGGAACGCCTTGTCGGCCTCTTCAGTCCATTCAAAGGGCCCCTTTTTCTTCATCAGCTGGAAGAAAGGCAGCGCTCGCTCCCCTAACCTGGAGATGAGGCGCCCCAGCGCGGTCACGCGCCCCGTAAGCTTCTGCATTTCTCTGAGGGTCTTTGGTGGGCTCATGTCCTCGACTGCCTTGACCTTTTCTGGGTTGGCCTCGATGCCTCAGTGGGATACGAGGAAGCCCAAGAGCTTGCCAGAGGGGACTCCAAACACACACTTCTCTGGGTTGAGCCGCAGGCGCACTGCATTGAGACTCGCGAAGGTTTCCTCCAGGTCTTTGTATCAGGGTCTTGGCCTCGCGAGACTTCACTACGATGTCGTCAACGTAAGCCTCCACATTCTTCCCGAGCTGCGGGCCCAAGGTGATGTGCATGAGCCGCTGAAAGGTTGCCCCCGCGTTGCGCAGTCCGAATGACATGCATGTATAGCAGTACACCCCACACGGGGTCAGGAAGGCCGTCTTCCACCGCCATCTTGATATGGTGATACCCGGAGAAGGCATCCAAGAAGCATAACAGGTCACACTCAGCGGTGGAATCAACGATCTGATCGATGCGAGGGAGCGGGAACGGATCTTGCGGGCATGCTTTGTTGAGGTTGGTGAAGTCGACACACATGCGCTCCTTCCCTCCCTTCTTGGGCACAACCACGGGGTTGGCCAACCAATCTGGATATCGGACCTCGCGAATAACCCCCGCGGCTTCTAGCTTGCGGGTCTCCTGGATGATGAAGGCCTGCTTTTCAGTGGACTGCCTCCTCGCCTTCTGCTTCACGGGGCGCACGTTGGGGCACACGTTGAGGTGGTGCTCGATTACGCTCCGTGGGATCCCTGCCAACTGATCGGGCTCCCAGGCGAACACCTTCTTGTTTGCGCGCAGGAACTTGACCAAGGCTTCCTCCTGCTCGGGCCCGAGGTTGGAGCCTATGGTGAAAGTGGCGTCAGTGGACCCGTCCTCATCGACAGGTATCCGCTTGGTCTCCGCCTTGTCTTGGGTGAACAACTGCTTCTTCTTGGTCGGCGGCAGCCCCCTTGAGCTTGGGGGTTTCCGCATCGGAGGTCCGTGCCGCCGCCGCCGTCTTGAGGGCGAGCTTGAGTACTCGCAGCGCATCTCTGGTGTCCCCGGGCATGGTGAGGATGCCGTTGCTCCCGGGCATCTTCATGAGGTTGTACGCTGGGTGAGTCGCGGCCATGAATTTGGCCAGTGCTGGATAGCCGAGGATGGCGTTGTAGGGGAGGCCGATGGGGGCAATGTCGAAATCGACCAGCTCTGTGCGGAAATTGTCGTAGGTGCCGAAAGTTACTGGGAGCCGGATGTGTCCCAAGGAGCTGGACGACCCGCCTCCGACGCCCGAGAAAGGCCGACTGGGTTGCAGCCACTCCCGGGGTATGCAGAGGAGGTTGAAGGCCTCAACTGAGAGCACGCTGAGGCCCGCACCGCCGTCGATGAGAGTCCTGGTGACAGCCACCTGGCAGATGGTGGGCGTGCAGAGCATGGGGAGCACACCCGAGCAGGCCGAGTTGGAGGGGTGATCCTCAGAGCTGAAGGCCAGCCCGACCGATGGCTCCGACCGGCCCGGGGGAGCCCCCTGCCGCGTATAGGCGGCACCGACCCGACGGACGAATGGCTTGACGCGGTGACTGGAGGGCGGCGCCTGCGAGCCGCCCAGGAGGGCCGCGACTACCGAGGGAGCCGGCGCGACGGGGTGGGTGAGGAAGAGGCCGCGTGGCTCTTCCCAAGAGGCCACGGGGGGATGCTGGGACGATGCTTGCTGCTCGTTCCCCGCCAGACCGGTCGCGGCGCTGACGACAAGTGACGGGGAACGACGAGGACGCCCGCCGACGGGAGCCGTCTGGGCGACGCGGGAGGCGAGGGCGGCCCGGCGCTCGGCGCGGGCCCAACGAGCGTCAGACATGAGCGCGATGGTTGGAGAAGAACAGGGCGACGGCAGAGGAATTCTGGCGCACCCCTACCTGGCGCGCCAAATGTCGGATTTCGGGTTCCGGCAGACCCTTGAGGTTCGAACACTGGGGTGCACGTGGAGATTTCACCCTCAATCTACCTGCTCCTCGCCGAATCGCTAGGATCTAAACTACGAAAGGAACAACACAAGAGACACGGGGTTTATACTAGTTCAGGCCACCATTGTGGTGTAATACCCTACTCTAGTATGTGGTGTGGTGGATTGCCTCTCGGGCTGATGATGAACAATATAAGGAGGAACAGCCTCGCGAGGGTCTGTTCTTGGCTGGTGCGACGAACTGCTAGGAGGAGTTCAGTCGCTCTATCTACTGGTTTCTTGGTGAGGATCAAGATGCCTCTACCCTGGGGGTGGCTAGTCCTATTTATAGGCAAATGCCCTGGGCCTCTCCCCAAATATTGAGCGGGAAGGGCGCCAACAATTGGCCATTTTGAAGGGGAACAGCGGGTACACCTATCCTGACTAAAGTTGGTCCTTGCCTGCCAAAGGCTCTGGTGGTGACGCCTGCTTGGGCTCCACAATGACTTCCTCCCTGCCGTTGGGCTGGTCTTGGTCTTGTTGCACCGAAATGGATGCCTTTGCTTGATGCTCTCGCCTGCGCTTGCTCCCTTTGCACCAAAGAGGAAAGGAGGACACTGCGCGGGCTGGCGCCCGACTGGTACCCTTGGTCGTCATGGCTTGCGTCATGGGCACCTCGCGAGGTGCCCCGCCTTGAACTCTCCGCCTCCTCGTGAGCCCGCCTGATGATGCCATGCCCGAAGAAGCTCCTTGTCATCCGCCCCGCGAGGCTTGGCCCCTCGCGAGGGTCTTGGGCTTGTGTTGATGAAGATGGGCTGTGCTGGGCCCCCCTTCGAGCCACGCCGCAGGCCGCAGGCAGGCAAGTCTGGGGACCCCCGTTCCCAGAACGCCGACACCGACTCCCGACACGACACCACCTACACCCTGGCCCCCGATAACCCGACCCCTGACACGACACCCCAAGACCGCCTCGACACCCCAACACTGCCTCGACACCCCGACACGGCACCTCCGAGCCCCCGACCGGCGACACGACACCCCGACCCCGCCTCGATCCCCCGACACTGCACCCCAACACCCCGACCCCCGACACGACACCCCAAGACCGCCCCGACACCCCGACAAGACACCACCGATACCCTGACCCCCCGACCCCCAACACCCCAAGACCCCGACACGGCACCCCTGACCCATGACCCCGACACGGCACCTCCCAAAAAAGGTGCTCTATTATTTGTGAATTATGAGTTAGGTAGGTATTCAATTATTATTATGTACATATATATTATTAATTAGTTTATGTTATTAGGTATTCAATTTTTTATTATGTTCATGATGATGATACACACTTATTTTTTTATTATGTTTATGTTGTACTAATTTCGTTTATTCTTTGTCATTGTAGGTGTTGAAAGATGGTGGGCTTGGGTCGAGAGCGCTCCGAGCCTCCTTCCTCGGCGCATGGGAGGGGTGTTGTTATTGCACCCCAGAACCTTCGGAGAGCGCTGGTAGACAGCATGTAGACACCCCCTAGCTCCTTCGGTGGGTGCTTCTTCTTCGGCCAGGAGAGGAGGTCGGGGGAAGAAGAGGGGTGCAGGTAGAGGTGGACGTGGCGCTGGGAGAGGCAGGAAGGTTGTTGTGCCTTCTGATACGTCTCCAATGTATCTATAATTTTTTATTGTTCCATGCTATTATATTACCTATTTTGGATGTTTAATGGGCTTTACTATACACTTTTATATTATCTTTGGGACTAACCTATTAACCGGAGGCCTAGTCCAAATTGCTGTTTTTTTTGCCTATTTCAGTGTTTTCGCAGAAAAGGAATATCAAATGGAGTCCAAACGGAATGAAACCTTCAGGAGCGTTATTTTTGGAACTAATGCAATCCAGGCGACTTGGAGTGGACGTCAAGAAGCAGATGACGAAGCCACGAGGCAGGAGGGCGCGCCCTAGGGGGGGTGGGCACGCCCCCCACCCTCGTGGGCCCCTTGTGGCTCCCCTGACCGACCTCCTTCGCCTATATATATTCACATACCCTGAAAACATCCAGGAGCACCACGAAACCCTATTTTCACCGCCGCAACCTTTTGTACCCGTGAGATCCCATCTTGGGGCCTTTTCCGGCGCTCCGTCGGAGGGGGAATCGATCATGGAGGGCTTCTACATCAACGCCATATCCTCTCCGATGAAGTGTGAGTAGTTTACCACAGAACTTTGGGTCCATAGTTATTAGCTAGATGGCTTCTTCTCTCTCTTTGAATCTCAATACAAAGTTCTCCTCGATCTTCTTGGAGATCTATTCGATGTAATTCTTTTTGTGGTGTGTTTGTCGAGATCTGATGAATTGTGGGTTTATGATCAAGATTATCTATGAACAATATTTGAATCTCCTTTGAATTCTTTTATGTATGATTTGTTATCTTTGCAAGTCTCTTCGAATTATCAGTTTGGTTTGGCCTACTAGATTGATCTTTCTTGCAATGGGAGAAGTGCTTAGCTTTGGGTTCAATCTTGTGGTGTCCTTTCCCAGTGACATCAGGGGGACCAAGGCACGTATTGTATTGTTGCCATCGAGGATAAAAAGATGGGGTTTATACCATATTGCTTGAGTTTATCCTTCTACATCATGTCATCTTGCCTAATGCGTTACTCTGTTCTTATGAACTTAATACTCTAGATGCATGCTGGATAACAGTCGATGTGTGGAGTAAGACTAGTAGATGCAGAATCGTTTTGATCTACTTATCACGGACGTGATGCCTATATACATGATCATGCCTAGATATTCTCATAATTATGCACTTTTCTATCAATTGCTCGACAGTAATTTGTTCATCCACCGTAATACTTATGCTATCTTGAGAGAAGCCACTAGTGAAACCTATGGCCCCCGAGTCTATTTTCCATCATATAAGTTTCCGATCTACTTTATTTTGCAATTTTTACTTTCCAATCTATATCATAAAAGTACCAAAAATATTTATTTATCTTATTATCTCTATCAAATCTCACTTTTACAAGTGGCCGTGAAGGGATTGACAACCCCTTTATCACGTTGGTTGCAAGGTTCTTATTTGTTTGTGTCAGTACGAGGTACTCGCGTGTAGCCTCCTACTGGATTGATACCTTGGTTCTCAAAACTGAGGGAAATACTTACGCTACTTTGATGCATCACCCTTTCCTCTTCAAGGGAAAAACCAACGCATGCTCAAGAGGTAGCAAGAAGGATTTCTGGCGCCATTGCCGACGAGGTCTACGCACAAGTCAAGACATACCAAGTACCCATCACAAACCCTTATCCCTCGCATTACATTATTTGCCATTTGCCTCTCGTTTTCCTCTCCCCCACTTCACCCTTGCTGTTTTATTCGCCCTTTCTTTACCGTTCGCCTCTTTTTTGCTTGCTTCTTGTCTGCCTGTTTGCCATGATGGCCTTGCCTAAAAATGTCGATCCTCACTTTAGAAGGTTGGAAGAAGTCGAAAACAACGTTAGAAGCTTTATGACTTTACAATTTGAGCATAATAATTTCTTTAGAAATGAGTTTAAAGAACAAAAGAGCTTTATGGAATACATGAATAAAGAGCTTGATGACATGTCTAAAAAAATTTATGGTTTGAAATCTCAGTTTGCTCGTCTTGAAAAATTAATAGCCCAAATTTTGGCTAAGCAGGCCACCTTAGTTAATAAGATGGTCGCCAAACCAGAAGGGTTAGAAGGAAATAGGGATGTGTTGGAAATATGCCCTAGAGGCAATAATAAAAGTATTATTATTATATTTCCTTGTTCATGATAATTGTCTTTTATTCATGCTATAACTGTATTATCCGGAAATCGTAGTACACGTGTGAATACATAGACCACAATCTGTCCTTAGTGAGCCTCTAGTTGACTAGCTCGTTGTGATCAACAGATAGTCATGGTTTCCTGGCTATGGACATTAGATGTCGTTGATAACGGGATCACATCATTAGGAGAATGATGTGATGGACAAGACCCAATCCTAAGCCTAGCACAAAGATCGTGTAGTTCGTATGCTAAAGCTTTTCTAATGTCAAGTATCTTTTCCTTAGACCATGAGATTGTGCAACTCCCGGATACCGTAGGAGTGCTTTGGGTGTACCAAACATCACAACGTAACTGGGTGGCTATAAAGGTGCATTACAGGTATCTCCGAAAGTGTCTGTTGGGTTGGCACGAATCGAGACTGGGATTTGTCACTCCGTGTAAACGAAGAGGTATCTCTGGGCCCACTCGGTAGGACATCATCATAATGTGCACAATGTGATCAAGGAGTTGATCACGGGATGATGTGTTACGGAACGAGTAAAGAGACTTGCCGGTAACGAGATTGAACATGGTATCGGTATACCGACGATCGAATCTCGGGCAAGTAAAATACCGCTAGACAAAGGGAATTGTATACGGGATCGATTGAGTCCTTGACATCGTGGTTCATCCGATGAGATCATCGTGGAACATGTGGGAGCCAACATGGGTATCCAGATCCCGCTGTTGGTTATTGACCGGATAACATCTCGGTCATGTCTGCATGTCTCCCGAACCCGTAGGGTCTACACACTTAAGGTTCGGTGACGCTAGGGTTATAGAGATATTAGTATGCGGTAACCCGAAAGTTGTTCGGAGTCCCGGATGAGATCCCGGACGTCACGAGGAGTTCCAGAATGGTCCAGAGGTAAAGAATTATATATAGGAAGTGCTATTTCGGCCATCGGGACAAGTTTCGGGGTCATCGGTATTGTACCGGGACCACCGGAAGGGTCCCGGGGGTCCATCAGGTGGGGCCACCTGCCCCGGGGGGCCACATGGGCTGTAGGGGGTGCGCCTTGGCCTACATGGGCCAAGGGCACCAGCCCCAAGAGGCCCATGCACCAAGAGAAGAGAAAAAGGGGAGAGTCCTAAAGGGGGAAGGCACCTCCGAGGTGCCTTGGGGAGGATGGACTCCTCCCCACCCTTGGCCGCACCCTTCCTTGGAGGAAGGGGCAAGGCTGCGCCCTCCCCCTCTCCCTTGGCCCTATATATAGTGGGGAAAAGGAGGAGCAATCATACCTAAGGCCTGGCGCCTCCCTCTCCCTCCCGTGACACATCTCCCTCCTCCCGCAGCGCTTAGCGAAGCCCTGTTGGAATCCCGCTACTTCCACCACGCCGTCGTGCTGCTGGATCTCCATCAACCTCTCCCTCCTCCTTGCTGGATCAAGGCATGGGAGACTTCTCCGTTCCGTACGTGTGTTGAACGCGGAGGTGCCGTTCGTTCGGCGCTAGGATCATCGGTGATTTGAATCACGACGAGTACGACTCCATCAACCCCGTTCACTTGAACGCTTCCGCTTAGCGATCTACAAGGGTATGTAGATGCACTCTCCTTCCCCTCGTTGCTGGTCTCTCCATAGATAGATCTTGGTGATACGTAGGAAAATTTTGAATTTCTGCTACGTTCCCCAACAGTGGCATCATGAGCTAGGTTTATGCGTAGTTACTATGCACGAGTAGAACACAAAGTAGTTGTGGGCGTCGATATTGTTCAATATGCTTGCCGTTACTAGTCTTATCTTGATTCGGCGGCATCGTGGGATGAAGCGGCCCGGACCAACCTTACACGTACGCTTACGTGAGACCGGTTCCAGCGACAAACATGCACCAGTTGCATAAGGTGGCTGGCGGGTGTCTGTCTCTCCCACTTTAGTCGGATCGGATTCGATGAAAAGGGTCCTTATGAAGGGTAAATAGCAATTGGCATATCACGTTGTGGTCTTTGCGTAGGTAAGAAACGTTCTTGCTAGTAACCCATAGCAGCCACGTAAAAGATGCAAACAACAATTAGAGGACGTCTAACTTGTTTTTGCAGGGTATGCTATGTGATGTGATATGGCCAAGAAGAATGTGATGAATGATATGTGATGTATGAGATTGATCATGTTCTTGTAATAGGAATCACGACTTGCATGTCGATGAGTATGACAACCGGCAGGAGCCATAGGAGTTGTCTTAATTTATTGTATGACCTGCGTGTCATCAAACAACGCCATGTAATTACTTTACTTTATTGCTAACCGGTAGCCATAATAGTAGAAGTAATAGTTGGCGAGACAACTTCATGAAGACACGATGATGGAGATCATG